>CM075818.1:32857397-33479366 GCA_037975025.1 Excoecaria agallocha
ATTCACTCAAGCTAATGGAAGCATAGCTCAAGTTGTACAAGTAATGAGACAGACACCTTGAGCTTTTCACATTACTTTGGATACAATTTCAGCCAGAAAGTCCAAATACATATGCCCAGTTTTATGCTCATTTAACAAATGCTTATTTGTGTGTTCATTAGTGCACCACACAGCTCCAAAATCTGACGACTGTGTGAACTGAGTCTGCTTAAGACATTTTATTATCAATTGTTTCTGATATGAGTGCAAATTAAGTATTAGGTGCTTCTTTATCGATATTAGATTAAAAAACTGTATTGAAGGTTGATAATTTGCATCCTCTTTCAGGTTTCTGAAGAATATAAGCTTGTTCCAGATACACTTTACCTCACAGTTAGTCTCATTGATAGATTCCTCTCAGGAAATTATATTGGGAAACAAAGGCTTCAACTGCTCGGTGTCACTTGCATGCTAATTGCCTCGTAAGTTTCATCAGTGGTTCTGTATGTTGTAGAAAGAAATGTATTGCCTTTTCTGTAAATTCTGAATTCAAAATTCAGTTGTTAGGATTCTATAGGGATATGAAAATGATCATGACAGTGAATTCACATAAAATGTGATTATGGCTCATGATTCATTATGTTCTGAAATATTACTTTTGCCAATTCATTTGGCAACTTCATGATGATACTTTTTCTTCCACTAATGTTTAATACATTCCTCATTTCTGCTTGTATTCTTATTAATATAGAAGTTTTGCACACGTTGAGGATGTGCATTTTTGCGAGTGTGAAGTTTAATCTGTCCATGACATGCGGAGTTTTCCATATGAATAATTTTCTCTCCTCTGATATTTGCAGAAAGTATGAAGAAATTTGTGCTCCTCGTGTTGAAGAATTTTGTTTTATTACTGACAACACCTATACCAGAAGTGAGGTATAAACGTAGGCTCTGTGGCAACTTTATGTATCAGTCGCTGTATTGACTACTGCAGCATTTGTATTTTGTTCAATTTTGTGAACTAGCATACTTGTGGGTCTTCTAGTCTTTTCTTTTCCTTGAACTAAATTAATTATATGCATTGTGCAATGGCAGTGAAAATTTGCTTGAGATGTCGAGCAAAACTCTGAATTTTAGCAGGCGACACAAATAACCAATTCTAAAATTGTTTGAATTTTTCCATTACTACTGTAGAGGTACTTGCCATAAAGTAATATCATAGCTGTATGCCATAACTTCTATATTTGGAGGCCAAAGTACTTACCTACAAATATGTGTCTTCAAAGTTATTTTTCATGGCAAGCATTAGCATGTAGCAGTCCTTAAAATCGTGTCTAGAATCCTTGAGATCGTTAATTTAGTTGTATGCTGATAAATAAGGTTCCTAATACAGTATTATGGCAGGTATTGAAAATGGAGAGGCAAGTTCTGAATTTCTTGTACTTTCAAATCTCTGTTCCCACCATAAAAACATTTCTAAGGTAAACAATTATCTTTTGCTTTTGGCAAAATCCCATCGATTGTACTTTTACATACTTTTGAATTTAATAATTGTTTCACAGGAGATTCGTTCAAGCAGCACAAGCTTCTTACAAGGTACTTTTAAATGGAAACCGTTGCTTCCACTATGACTTTTGGGAAATTAATAACCTTAAAATCAAACTGATTTTTAGTGGTTTTCTAATATAGATTCCTTGTATTGAAACTGGAGTTCTTGGCAAATTATTTAGCAGAGCTGACTCTTGTTGAATGTGACTTCCTGAAGTTCCTACCTTCCCTTATAGCTGCATCTGCTGTCTTTCTTGCTCGATGGACACTCGATCAGTCAGACCACCCATGGGTCTGTTCCTAGGAGTTCCATTTGAATTAGATATTATAATTACTAATTATTTTTACTTTTACGATTTCTTTTCATGTACAAATATCTGAAAACAACAACTTAACATGGAACTTGCAGAATCCAACTCTAGAGCACTATACAAGTTACGATGAATCAGAATTGAAAACTACAGTACTTGCACTCGAAGATTTGCAGTTGAACATCAACGGTTGCTCCCTAAATGCTATACGTGAAAAGTATCGACAACAAAAGGTAAACTAATTAGTACCGCGTGGCACAGTCTGTTCATTTCATCCCATTTTGATCAACAACCCATATAAGTAGTCTTATTGCATATGAGATTATCTCGATATTATTCATGTTAGCTATTTATTTAGTCTTTTAAATTTCAATTCATGTGAGATAAGCTTTTTAAGTTACTCACATATGAACCAGATCAAATGTGAGTAGGAAAACACATTTTCTTCGAGAAAACAAAGATTTGGGAGTCCACATTTGTATTATTCTGAGTTTTGGGAGTCCAAGATATGCTTGTTTTTCACAAATTGTTAATAATATCCATGACAGTTCAAGTGCGTGGCAACTTTGACCTCTCCACAGCGAGTTTTATCACTTTTCGAAAGATGAACAACAAACTGGAGAGGCCTACTTTAACATCACAGCACCTTCGTTCTCACAATTTGAAGGTGATCCTGATTCTAATCCTATTCCTTTTCCTTTTCCCTTTCCAATCAAAAGCTGTTATTTTTCATTGTGTATGTGTCAGTCTCTCATTGTTGTAACATCTAATCTTAGGTCTGGCGCTCCCAGACCAGAGTTACTGTAACCCGTAATTGCAAGTGTAACAAACTTTACACAAGTAATTTATATGTCCCTAAGCAGAATAACGTTCAGAACTTCCTATAGCCTGCAAGGAAGTTTTAATAATAGCTAGATTATTCACTAGGTCCGGAAAATGTACCTATTTGGAGATTTACTTGTATGTAAACCTTGTGAATAATATGGAGGAAAAAAAGAAACTTCTAATTGGGTATTTGTTTCTGAGTGTGATGTTTCTTTTTTCATCAAAATGCCCTTTTTTATTTAACTATTTTTACCGCTTTAGCCAAAGTAGCTATTCTGACGTTGACTTTTCGAAACTAGAGCTTCTAATAGTTTATTCTGAAACAAAAGTTACAACTACGAGAATCGAAGGAACGAAATGTCTCCACAGGTTAATGTCAGCAGTGGCTGCTTATCAGCTATTACTATAATAAAAGTAAGAAATTCTAAAGAATGGCCTTTCGCTTTAGTTTCCTCCAAAGCGTAGTCTAACAAAGTGGCAATAATTCAAATGACACTACTTTACTTTTGCTTAGAATAATTGAATTTGTTTTCTTTTCAACTCTATGCAATTTTGAATTCCAATCCTAGTCATAGTCTAAAAGTGTATGAATTATTGAATGCAAATGCAGTAGTAATATGTAAAATAAATTAACCCGTCACTTTGATTAGGTGATCCCACATATTTCTGCGTTTGTTAATTGAAAGAATTATCTATATCTATATTATATATAAAAATTTATATAGCGAGAAATTCTTTTAAAACAAAATTAACCCTTAATATTTATTTTAACCACAAAGATAACATTTTTATCAACTATATTTATTTGACTAACTTTTTTACATTATAGAATCCCATCTAGTGTCATGCATCTTTTAATTAATTATTACTAACATATTATTTTAGGTAATTGTAAAAAAAAAACTTTCATATTTTAATCAACCTTATTTCAAGACCAACCTTTCAACAATGTATTTCTCTCAATAAAATGCCATCTTTTGTTGTGGGATTAATATAAAAAATATTATTGAAAAATATTTTTGTAATAATTGAGTTCTAATAAAATAATGAAATTTCTGAACTCTTATCTTTAAAATTTATGAATATATTTGAATTTAAAATTGAATATAATTATTTTTATATGTATAGAAATAGTTAAATACATGAAGATAAACATTAGTATTTTTTATATTTTAAAATTCTTAATTTGTTATAAATGCATTTGGTCAACATAGTCGACTTAATTTATTGAATTTAAATTCTATATTTGCATTTATTTTTTTATTTTGTATATTTTTTCAAAAAAATTATTTATCATGCTTAAATATTTTAAGATCTCTGTAAATGAAAACTTATCAATGATAAAACTAATGATAATGATTAAATGAGCTAATTCTACTCAATTGCTTGTTAACTCAGACTTACGCAAATCGGGATGCATTCGAGAAAAAGCAACTTGCTGTCACACTAATTTTTTGTTTGCATAATTTTTGATTATTCTCTACCCTTATAATTAATTTATCGTTTCTTAAAATGTTATTTCTACTATTATTTTAAAAAAATATATATATTTTTTTTGGCTCAATGGAAAGATCAATTGACAAGAAAATCTGATGCAATATTAGCCTCACCATAAATATGACAAACAAGACATTTTAACTTTAAATTCAAAAAATATAACTTTGATTGTTAACAACATTGTTCGTACAATGTTAAATTCGTCAAGAAAATTTTGTTTGGGGTCATGAAAAATTTTAATTTAAAAGTTAAAACAAAAATGAGATAATTTTTTTATAGAAAAAATTATTACATATGACTTAGCTAATTAGTCCTAAAATTAATTTTTATAAAAATTAGAACAAACTTTATAATTTACTTTTCTCAGGCCATTAACAGAAGTACAATTTTTTATTTTTCATTATGTACCACATATTTTTATGATAAATTATGAATTTCTATTACAAGTATGCAAAATAAAAAACAATGTTATTTAGATGGCATATACATTAAAAATTGCATACAAATTTATTTCAAATTTTAATTTTTAAAAAATTGACTTTTACTGAAAAGTTTAAGAATCAAATTAAACTTTTAACTGATTTTTACAAGACAAAAGAATAATAAAAAATGTTATTTTAATAACCACCAATTAGTTCTATCTTATAAAAAATGATTTGTTAAATTATAAATGCTCATTTTCAGCTTTAAATTAAAATAGAAGTGTGATTTTAACATTTTAGAAAGCCAATTAGAGAAATTTAGACATTTATTAACGGCAAAATTGAAAATAGAGTTTTAATTTTTGAAATTATAGCATATGCCACATGTTATATTTCAAGCTCCCCTCGAACTCCTGTCTCTGCCTCTAGTCAAAATTAATTTTTACTTTTACCTTTGAAAAACAATATAAAAATTAATTTTTATTTTTTTTCTTAATAAACTCAAATAATAGAGTGAATTGGCGTTTGAAAGTTTAATTGCAAATAAATGGTTTAAAAAGCCAAAATAATTAAAATAAACATTAATATTTTAAGTGCAATACTATTTATTTCTATCAATTTTTTAAGTAATAAATAAAAAATTAAAACTTAAATATTTTATAAAAATAATTTATAACCTCCTACGCTGTGTACATTAGTAATCTGTAACAATCCTTATAGATAAATTTGATAAAAATATTTAGGGTGAATTTCTTTTAAAATATATTTTTATATGTCTATCATTTGTTTCTCAAGTTGATGATGGGCACTCATCAGGCTAGGATGCCCTTTAGAAACATATTCTATAAAATATAAAACATGAAAAGACAAATTATTCCTCAAGCATAGGCTCTTTCTATTATAGATAATAAAAAAGCAGGATAGATACACATTTTCTTTTTGGAAGTTTTCAATTTTTTCCCATATTAACAAGTACAAGACAGAGGAGAAACATTAGCAAATTAGCTGACAAATAAAATTGTATAATCCACTGCATGGCCCTCCCATAAGATTGCAAAGGAAGAAATTATAATCCACACAGTAGCTCCAGAAAATACAACTGCTGGCTGTCACAGTAACATCCCCCAACAGAATAGGAAACCAAAAAGAATAAAAGTTTACTCCTACAACCCAAAAAAGATCATTAGCAATTTGCAAACATTTCTTTTTACCTATTTCTGACTTCCTACCACCTCCATGGGAACCGAAACAAAAAATCGGGTAGAACAATGCTTAGCAGGCGATTGAGGTTGCGAAAGGAGTTACCAGAACAGCTGTATTTCCTGTTATCGGCTTCAGACTGGCTGCATTCTCCAGTTGTCGCCATGCTTCCTTGCGCTTCTCGGCCAACACGCTCAGTTTTTCTTCATCTTCCTTGAACTGATCGAGGCAGGAGAGGAATAGAGCCTCATCCATCTCTGAAAACATTTTTCTGATATTCAGAGTTAGGTTGAGGACTCCCTGGTTCCAATGGCTATGTACATTCTTCTCTAATGCTGGAAATACGACTGGCAGAACCACATGCCGGTTATGCGCAAAGAAGTTTACAATTTGATCATTGTTCCACAAGAAAAGAGCTCTTTCAGCCACCTGAAGTCAAACCATTCAATGAAAATAAATAGTAAACACAGCTCAAAAGATATGAGATGCAATCAAACTACTATTTTATGCACAACATAATCATTAGCAGCTTTGCACTCATTGAACGCGCTCGAGATGCAACTTGTCCACTTGGAAATCCTCATTTGTTTCTTGTAGCTTGCATTGTTATGAGCAAACTTATAGCGTTCACTATACATACCCAGCCAAAATATTGAGGTGAACAGCACAGAATAAATCAAAGGCCATGAGTATGAAGAGAAAAAGACTGAGAAATAGAGAAAACAAAAGTTGTCCGGCATCATTGAAAACAAACTAAATCTTCAGCAAAAAAGATAAGATAACTCCATGCTTACAAGAACAAGGCCAAGGCATGTGCAGCCTGACTACCTGGCACAACAAAAGATTAACACGCCTGGCTAACAACCAATGAGAAGAAAGGAAACTCTCTGGAAACAAAGTTTAAAAGCCATCAATTTGAGATTTCGCATGTGCATGATACAATGCAAAAATCAAGGTCTTTATTCTTGTACTGTTCTAATAACAACGAGCCCAATGCATGATTTCTACTAGCCCAATTTTTATACTGATTTTCACATACTAGTGGTACACAAACTTTCACCAAGTCTATGCATTTGCCAACTCGCACAGCTCAGACAATTCTCTCAAGATTTGCACAGGACATTGTACATCCTATCATGCAAGGTCAGGCACTTGTTACCTTTTGGCCTAAAATCTAGAGCTCTTTATAAATTTTGAATCCATAGGGGTTCCAAACCATTGAAAATAACTACTTAAGTAATGGCATAATGGCCATTGAGCCAATACCTTAAGCCATGTGCATGTTACACACTTTAGGATTATTTTCACATAAAAAGATTAACCAAGGTGCAGCAACAGTATCAATAATTAGAGTAATGAGATTACTCAAGTTCTACCCATACCGACGTCTCCAATTAAGAACAAGAAAATGAACTACTATTCCAAGCACCTTACCTGCTGCAGCCCATACTTATATCCATGTCAAGCAAAAACACAGACATCCACAGCATTAAATGTTCCAACTCTAAAGCAACAAAAATTTACTTCAATGCACCTTATTCCATTTATATTTGAACTCTAGAGTGAAAAGTGGCTCAATTTGAGAGGGTCGATGAAATACTATAATGAGAAGTAAAAGTAGATTCTGCAGAAAGTAGAGAGGTTAATTTCAAGATAGCAAAGCAAGAAACTAAAGATCTTCAAAACTCAACACATATCTACAGCCCTTGATATGCCTTGTAAAAATGTTAAACACCAAGCGATGCAGAGAAGATATGCAAAATGAGAAGAACCTAACTGATGAAGATAATTGAAAACCTATGCACAAGTAAATGAAGCAAAACATAATAAGACTTTGGGTTTCAAGAAAATTGCAAGTACCTGAAAGTGTAAACTGTTAATGCAGCATCCAATCCGCCAAAACAAAGGGACCATGACCCTTTGGAATTCCACCATGTTTATACCTTCCAAAATCTCTTCCAACTCACCCAGAAACATCACCTCTTTCTGACTATTCGTTATGGGCCAGTACTTCAATATCCCCTTTATCACTACGCTGGCCAACTTGGGCTCCTTCTCAATAAACTGTGTTACACAATATGAAAGCTGCTGAAAGTAAATCCCCACAGACTTTGGCTTATGCAAAGGTATCAAAACCCTCCACAAGAAAATCTTATGCTCCTCTTTCAATGGCAAGGCAAACCCGCTAATTATACTCCCAAAAATCTCCAACAACTCCGCAATCCCATTATGCTTCTCGGTCTCAAACACAAACCTATAGAATATATTGCTTATAGCCTTTCGAATAAATGGCCTATGAACCATAAATTTCCCATAAACCCTATGCAATATAGTCTTCAAACAATCCCTTTCTCTAGGATCCTCAGAATCAAACAAGTCAAGCAATCTTACTATAAACGAATGATCTATATACTTCTTGGCTACTTTAGCATCTAAGCAGGCAGAAGTGATAAATCTAAGCAGCAAATCATACACAATTTGTAAATGTGGCCAAGCAGGATCAAACATTGGCTCATCATTGTCATCATTTTCACTCGTACTGCTAGAATTAGACCTGTAATTTGGCGGAAACACCCTAAATAAATTAACAGCGCACATTCTACACATTGCTAAAATGGCAGGCTCACTAAACTTCATAGACCCAGAAGCCACAAAATCTAATAACTCAAGTAAAGTTTGTCTCTTTACATCTTTTTCAAGAGTGTTCTTAGTTGGGTCAGTGAAATCAAAGGTTACACAACACAGGCTAACTTTACTTACAAAGAGGGTCATTCTCTCTGAACTGGGCACATCTTTGAATGGCACCAGTGGTTCAATCCCAGCCACCACGCTCGCCGGAAACACAGCAGATGAGGTTCGTTTTGGGCCACTAGATTTGGCTACAGAGCCCGGACTCAAGCTAGCGGACCGCTGCATGGAGGGTGACTCAGACCGAGTTAAATCGTTGGACTCGGGCTTTGAAGATTTCCTGGGAAATTTACTCAAGATTTGCTTCAACATGGTGAAATATTAAAACTTTATCTTCTTTTCTTCCAAAAGGTAGACAAAGCAAGTACAATGGATTAGATCATGGCTATTGAAGGGTAGAATTGGAAATAAGTGGGACATTTACGGGTACCCATCAGGTTCTGAAGATGGATCTGAAGGGTATAAAGAGAATGTGCTTAGACCCAGAGCTTTTTGAGTTGATGAAAGATGAAGAAAAAACTGGTCCATTCAAGCACATATTTGGTGAAAAATCATATCTTTAACCCAAAATCTTCACAAAAAAATGAAAACCAGAAACTGGGTTTTCACTTCTGAGTTCATGAAACAGGAAAACCCAATTTCAAGTACCCCATTCTCGGAGATACAGAAACATCAATCAAACAAGCAAAAAGAAAGATATTTAAGTAATACTATTATACAAGACAGATGAAGATAGGAAGAAATGATTTTGATGGTTTGAGTTAGAAAGAGATCTAAGGATGAAGAAAGTTATGGTTGTTTGATGATGTTATTGTTTCATCCACATGAAAGTGAAATCAAAAGAGATGATAAACAGAAATGGGTTTTTATTTATTTATTTGAGTTTGGTGTCTTTTTCTCGGTTAACGAGAAAACTACGGGCATTTTCTCGGAAAATGCAGGTACTTTGGAACTTAAAAAGAATTAAACAAAATTAAAAGTAAAATTTGAAACTTTTTTTATATTAATTTATATGTTCTCTTTAATGTTGAACAATGTACGGTCTTTAGCTTAGGATTTTGACCATTGGATTCTAAGGTGACCCGATTCGAGCAGTTGATACACTGCTGCCCTTTTTTTTATTTTTAATTAATTAAATAAATAAGTTTACATCTCCAATTGGCAGCCACAAACCACAAACTCCATGAAACGATGTCGTTTGTGCATGCGTCTTTTGGAGATTTGCTTCTGTTTTCTCGACACGTAACCGTCAACTTGTCAGCGTCAAGACACTCAGCAATTATTACAGCTCTCTTTTCTTTTTTTTTTTTCGAAAACATAAATTATAAAAATTCAGCATATCCGATAAAAATTATTGACTAGATGCAATTTTTTTTCACAACAGTAACTTGTATTCACTGTGAAAAATAACCCTCATCTACTGACTGGGATACGAGTTTGAATTACGGCACTTTTTCCAGTTTATCCTCCTGCTCCCCCTGGATTAAAATTTTACTGTCAATATGCCATTAAACTATTTTTGACAATAAAATTCAGAAACTATCTCCTGTAAAATTAATGGTTTGGAAACAATTGTGGGATAATTAGTAAAGAGCTTTAAGATTGGAGCTGATTAAAGAGCTTGTGTATGAAAATAATTTGCATTATGTCACTAATTTAGCATGGTCTAGAGAAAAAAACGAAAATAATTAAAACTAAAAGAAAAAGAAAATGTATTATTTTATAGATACTTGTCGTTGCTTAATTGGTCAAGTATTTATAATTAATGCAAGTTGGAATAGTAAAATTTTTTAAGCCTTAAACTCTTTTTTAAGCCTTAATCTTTTTGAAATGGATAGTTAATACAAGCTTTGAATTCTGGTTCTAGAACTAATTCTGATCTTGATAGTATTATTGGTGATTGTAGTATGATTAGTTCTTTCTAGTTTAATATCCGTTTTGAATTTGTCAAAACATCAGCGAATAATGGTGCTCATATTTTTGTTAGAGTTGCTTATTCTTGGCCTGATTTAGTGATTTGGGATTTATATCCCTCTGCTTTTATTGTTTCAGCTCTTTTAGCTAATTTTTCTTAATGAAATTTCATTTGTTTCAATATATATATATATATATATATATATATATATATATATATATATATATATATATATATATAGGCAAAATTGCTCCATTTTATGCTTTTAATGGCAAAACTAACAAAAAAATATATATATAAAGTTACTGTATTCATTTTGAAATTTTCTGAGTTAAATAATTAAGTTATCCCTAAATTTTATAGTTGAAGGTAAAATTTATTATTTAATAAAATTCGTATAGATTATCTAGTAAATTTGGCATAACTAAAATAATATATATATATACACACACGCTAATTAGCTTAATTGTCATTTTTACTTGCATCTTACTCTCATACATCCACACGAATTTTATGATAACAACTTTATATCTTTTAATTTTTGCTATAAAAAAGATTTATAAAATTTTATGATTCTTTTATATGTATTTTAGTTCATTTGTAACTGATAATGCTCAATATTATTCTCTAACAAAACTCAGCCCAAAGATGTCGCTTAGGAAGGCCAACGTTACGTAGGCCCCTAAAAACACCGGAAGCTCCTCAATGGCTTCACGCGGGATACTTGTCGGATCAAAGCTGTCTGATCGAATAAGATGTATTCTTACTATACAGACGCTCTCTGACACATGCTTCCATCAAACTGCTACCGGCAAACCACCCCATCACTGTTAGCCTATTCTAATACAGATATAACCCTCCTACATGGCTCGTTACGCCACTATAAATATTAGGTTCACTCTTATTCCATCACACTATCTCTCACGCCTCACATCTCTAACACTCTTACAACTCTCTTTAAGTTTTTCTTACTCAAGCATTAGAGTACTAATACCTGGTTCGACTGGATTAGCCTCTTCTTTGCAGGTTCATACGCCATTTTTCTGATCGGATGCTTCTTGCTTTGCTCACTATTGACTCCTCCCCCTTTGATGATAAAGGCTCTCGCCTCTATGAAATTTTCGAACTTATTATTTGGTCCTTTTGTTGAGAGTCGGTACCTGAGCTGAAATGTCTAATTCAAGCATGATCAAAGTAGATCCAAACTCACCAATGAGTGGTACGAACCTTGCAAGTACCCAATCAACCGCTATCACCATCCCAAGCGGCTAAATACAAAGGCTTCACGGAAGCTTCCCAAACTACATTGAGAAAAGCCGAAGACTGAAAGAAGACAAATAATTTATACAAGGACCAAAAGAGGACGAAACATTCCTTTCCTAAGATGCCATGCGAAGAAACACAAGTCTTATGACACTTTTCACCATAAAAGGTGAAGGGAGAAGTAAGGGACTCGCTTCTCTCGTCCTCATGCATGATTGAATCAATTGAGAAGATCACTAACTTGAGTTTTGAGTGTTGATGTCTTTGCGTTACTGGACAACTAATTCTCAAGTTCGATGGAGATAGAACCATGGCATAAGAAACGCCCTCGTTTCAAGCAAAAATAAAACAAGTCATAATATACCTCCATGGTTGTCCGACCAAACGAAGCCCACAGACACTCCCTAAAGGCGATCATGTTTGCCTAGCAAAAATGACGTGTGGAGAAGGAAATTATAAGAAGGATAACTCGATCAACTCAGCGCAGGGAAAAACATAGTTGGGTAAAGCTTTTCACTCATTCAGAACTCCCCCTGCAGCCAACTAGACATATCCCAGATTATAACCTCAGATCCTCCAGTCAAAGGAAGTCGAATTGGAGAAAAAAAATCCAAGTCTGAAGAAGAACAAAATAGCATACACCAAGCTCGAAGAAAATGAAACGTCTTTCCTTTGAGACATTGCACAAATGATGCCTAAAACTTTCATAACTCCCTTGCTATGAAAGATAAAAGGAGGAATGATAGGGTCCCCCCCCTTCGTTTGCCCAGCAAGCAAGGTAGGGAAAAAAACACGGAAGAAGATGGCATACCCCATGCCTTTAACTACAAACACCGATGCAACTGGAGCACTAAAAAAGGCTAAAAAGCCACATCCTATGGCTATAACCACTTGATCAATGAAACATCTCGACACATGAAAGGATTAATCACACTTATCCGATGGAAAAAGTGCTCGGCCAAAAGTGTAAAAGATGAGAAAATTCGATCAGAGCAAAAGGCGAAGATATCCCTAAGAACCTTTCGCCTCATGATAAGAAATATCGCAGACATTAGCCATCATTGTACTTTGACCAAGAAGTGCACTGACTCGATCGATGCCCTTCTGATCCAAGTAATCCCGATCGAAGGAACTGACCTAACTAAAAGGTTGATAAGTCAGCTATACCCGATCAATGTACTCCTGAATTAAGGATGGATTCTAATCGAAAGAACAAGAAATCCCAATTGAAAGATTGATGTAAGAATTGGTCTTTAAATATTTGGATTCCTCTAGTTTGTTTGGCGCTTGTCATGAAATGTAATCCTAATCGAAATGATCGATGAAATTGTTATCATTGTGATAATTGAATAACTAATTCCACCAATTGATATTTTTCAAGTTGATGAAATCAATCATATGTTTAGTGGCACAGTACGCCTCACTATAAGCCTATAATTATCATTTTTTCTTAGTAGATTAACTTCATGATTGAACTTCAACATCTCACCCTCAAAAATTGATAATCACATAAGAAAGAAGCAAAGAAAGAAGAAAAAGCAATTCCAATCGAAATAATTGATGAATTTTTGATCGACGTGTTCCCGATCAAAGAATTTAATCCCAATCATTTTGATTGGTGAAGATTTCGCTATTCTGATAAATTTATTCTCGATCAATTTAAAAACCAATGTACTGCATATCCTGATTTAAAATAGACGATTTAAGTAATCGAATTACTGTTGGTAATAAGGTGCTTTTAAATATTGACAACGTGATATGCAATAAAGCCATACTTGCTCACCCCTCCCCCCTCCCTCTGATCACGATTATCCAATTGAAGAAAAGATATTTGGTCTATCTACAATCAAAGGCGAACAGCAAAACAAAACTGGAAATCGGGAATTTTTTTAAAATTTCCAAAGTATTCTTCTTTTTTTTACAAAGAAAAATACATTGTAGAAAATCCCTACATCTACAACTTGTTGCTATAAGACCACCTCTTATCAAACCTCTGCAGTGCAACAATCCAATTCCTTTTCTGGCACATCAGAACCTGGAAAATAGAGAAGAAAGTACAGACTTGCATCTCCAACCATAGCTCCATGGAGTGTAAAATTGAAAGTAGGAAGAAGAGATGAGGGGCAAAAAGTGAATCACTTGCCATGAATAGGTAATAAAATACTAGAGAAAATATAGCTGTAATACCCTAGTTCCTTAACCATAGATAATCATCAATCATCACCAATCATCATCATCATAAACCTAGTAATGGTCATGCAGAAATAATAATAATAATAATAATAATAATAGTAATAATAATAATAATAATAATAAGACAGGCCATCATTACATGCCATAATAAGATAATTAAGCTTATAGATAAGATAAACATAACATAAATGGCCTTCAAGTATCTTGATATCCTCAAGGCAACTGCATCATAACCGATCCTCTGGAGCTTATCATGAAACCTACACGGATAAATAAATCCGTGCTAAGCTATAAAGTTTAGTGGGGAACAAAAACTATGGACAAGCTCTTACAATATTTTTCATCAAACCAAATACAATAATCATAATAACATAAAATAACATATGAGGTTCCGTTATTTATCATGCCATAATGGGCATTTCGGGAAGCTTTCAACCTTAACTATTGATGCCATCATTACTAAAACCGAAAGCGTTATATAAACTTATCTTATCCCTGAAACTTGTTAATTAACGATCATTTTTAATGCTCTCCTATTTCTTAGAACAATTCATGCACCTTATAATTCTTCTTGTCCAAAATATTGATTATCGTTATATTCTTACAACCTTCAACTCAATACCATTAACCAATTTGATTACCTAACATATGCATTTATCGCTTATTTGCATCCAAAAGAAAGTGCTCATGTTATATAACATTGCAATAGATATTGCTAGGCATGCTTTCATTACATATATTACAAACTTATCATTTTGTTCGGGTTTTCTGCACGTGTCTTCCTTAATGCTATATTATCTTTACACTTTAAACATCATACAGACTCATATCATATCATGCTTTGCACTTTGATTTATGTTAGAATTATACATAAACACATACATACATAAATGTTCATATACATACTCATGAATTTGCATGCCATTCCAAGGAATAGATATTACACCTCATTATTAACTGACAAGGTCTTCATACCACATGCAAACATTTTTCTAATTATCCCATACTCATATTATTATGCATGTCATAGTTCATGTAACGTTTAATTCAATATTGTAAGTTTGTGGCCCAACTATGCATCGTGGAACCAACCCTCACTGGTACTCACATGGTGACCTTTCTCATAGTTGATGTAAGACATCACAATCAAGTACTACATAACATGGCATTTCATTTCATGGAAATAGTTTACAGCTAACTGAAATTTAAAATAAAGCAATAGAATAAATCACTATCATGATTCCAATAAATATAAGTGAGGCGATCGATACATACATTACTTTATTTCTTATACCATTTACATCTTTAATAGCCCGCCTAAGTACTAGTTCGAAAGGTGGATAACGGGAGCAATGGATACCCGAAGGTATCAAACTATGGATATCCAAAGATATCAAACAATGGACCCAAACGGGGTCAAACAATGGTTCTAGCAAGGAACAAACTATGGACTCAAACGGGATCAAACAATGGTTCCATTAAGGAACAAGACCCAAATGGGGTCAACTATAGCAGCTGCGACTATATTCCTCTAGGCATGCCTATCTAATCCACAACTGAACTAAGATCCGCAGGCTTAACTTTTTAAGACATCTTTACTTTAACATATTCTTCTTTACTTAGCTCATCATTTGACTTAAAGTCACTTTTCATAAAAGAATGCATATCATTCTTATCATGCATCAATGCTGAGCATTAAGCTCCATTACATATGGATGCTATCATATAATCGTATGCTTGCATCAGTTTTCTTTCGTTCATATCATGATAGTTATGTGCTTATGCAAACAATAATAGCATGCCATCTTTCATGATTATCATTGTGCGTATCCACCTACACTCATACATATACATATTAAGCCAAACTACTCATCATAACATGCTCGAATCAAGTATACCCTATAAAACTTACATAACTCATAAATAGTTCTCAATAACGTACCTTGTTACTGCTTGCCGTGAGTAATTTCCCTATTCTCATAATTAATCGCCTTACAACATAATCATATATAGCAGCATTCAAGCATTCATGATCTATATCATAGGATAAATAGGTTCTCTTATAGCTTAAAGTCAACACTTATTCATCTTTAGCCCTTTTTGCTTACTTTTATAATCTATTATATCATGGGAAACAAACTATCTACCTTAACATTATCACATATAACATGATCATCTTATCTGTACTTGCTATTTTATAACATTATTTTCCTAGGTGAGTTGTATAAGATTATATCATCTTAATCATTATAACATTACTTGAAGACTTGCAACTTTCATTTTACATCATAGGGTATGAATAGCAAATGAGTAGGATCCTTTATATCAAGGTTCACTAGAGTAGAAATAACAAGTTATACATTTTAACATAGTCGTATATACTTCAATCATCTTACTTGTATTTTTCATCTTATAACATTTTATGCTTAGGCAAGTTGTGTGAGGTCATTTCATCTTAGTCGTTAACACACTACGGATGCTCTTGTGCTAATCATATTGTATTACAGGCATGAATAAACAATGAGTAAATTATTACATATTACTGCTAATCATTAATTCTTCTTGTGACCTGGAGTATAACCAAGCTTCTATGATTTCATAATTTAACATAGCATGTGATGTTCCCTTTCTTTTAACTCGGACATGAAACCTTGTACCTATTCTCTTATTATCACTAGGCTATATTCTAGTATTCTCATATCATTGTAGAGGAATTTCAATGTGAAATATTTTGGGCAAAGCCAAATCACATGTGTATAATCATTATAATATAATCAATTACAAGTAAACACTTTCATGTATTCCAATGTCAGTGTTCATTTACTACCTTTATTCTCATATATCGCTTCATTTAATCATATTTAGTGTCACAAATTATCTTTATTTTATGCTTAAAATGCTTTTAAGTTACTTAAAAAGGTTTAGACCAGCTTTGGTGACAAAAAAGGGCTAAAAAATCATGTTTGGATGAAGTAGAGAAGTGTACGAGTCGTGAGGGGTGTCACTACTCATGAAAGGAAGCAAACTTCATGACTCGTGCACTTATTCACGAGTAATATATGTCACGAGTGGTGATCGGAGTTACAAGTCGTGAATAGTCATAGGCAGTTTTCTGAGCTCGACTTGTAAGCGATTTTTGACATATCAAAAGGCATTTTCAGCAAAAATGATCTTCTAGAAACTTATTACATTATATTTCTAGTTTCTAAAACATCAAAAATCATCTTGATATCATTTCTATACTTTCAGATATTTACAAAACACTGAGGTCTACTCCTAGTGATTGGGCGCCAAACTGGTCGTAAATTCAAGCTGAATTATAGCCTATTTAGGGACAGATTTAAGACTTGATTTCTTCATATGAAATATAGGTATGGAATTCTATTTTCATACGCAAAAATAATCACTCAATTTGGAGTTCTCTAGCTCAACTTATAAGCAAAACAGTATAGATAGGTCTGTTAGAAGTGTCACACACATGGCCACGGGTGGGAAGAAGGAAAGCTTCACGTGGCCACGCATTTTTCATGAAAAGGGAGTAAGTGGCCATGTGTTATGAAGAACAACACACGTGGCCGTGTGTTTTGAAGGAGAACAAGTGCACGTGGCAGTGGGTAGGAAGAAGAAACACATCACATGGCCACGCATTCACAAGGAGAAAAGGGTGAGTGGCCATATGTGGGAAGGAAAGAAGAAAATCCAGAGCCCCGATCATGCATAACATGGATTTAGATCCTAAATCTCACTTTCCCACTTACTTATATGATCATTTAAGTAACTAATCATGTTATACTCATCAAAATACACTAGATTAACCCTTAATCTCATAAAGAAACATAGAAAATGTGTATAGTAACTTTTCCAAATAAATCTCGTACCTCAAAATCAAGCTTCACCTCCTTTACACATGGTTCCTTTTTTCTCTTTTACTTGATTTACATGCTTCTCTCTCATTTCCTTACACATGATGATAACAAGATCTTGTAATCTCTCATCAAACATCACAAATTAAAAGAAAAGATGAAGAAATCTTTAAAGGAAACATTACCTTTAATGTTAACTCCCAAACCCTAGCATCCATCTCCAAACCGTGATTTTAGAGAGAGAGAGAGGGAGAGAGCCTTCAAAATGCCGATCTTCATCTCTCCCAAACCCTAATTTATAGTGGAATAAATATCTTACCAAGAAAAATTCCCACAATGCCCTTACACACAATAATCTTCTAAATTTCCATTCCTTACTCTTTGACCCCAAGACTTTCTAATTCACTTCAATTGTATCCTTTTCTTTAATTATAATTTAACTTAACTCATATACTTATATGCTAAAATTACCAAAATATCCCTCTTGGGACTTAACCTCGATAATTGCAAAATAATCCAATTTACCTTAATTAACGGTAATCCTCATTAATTAATAATAATCGAATTAGGGCCATGATTGGGTTCTTACAATAGCAATTCTTTTATCTTCTTAAAATGGGAGAGTCGAGAAAATAGAGAGACCCAAAAATTCCCAAGTGATCAAGCGGCTTTATGAGGAAGAAAGAAGAAAAAGAAAAAGAAAAAGAAAAAGATAATGAAAAACAAAGGTCTTCAAACATTCTAAGAAAACATAAAAGGGTATGCCTATTTATAGGAATTCCTACAAAAATCAACTCATAAAAGCTTTAAAAACATGCCACATGCCAACTCCCAATAAATAAGGAATCAAAGAGTGAAGAGGTTGAAGCCACAATAAAAGCTCGAGAAACAAAGCGATGAGAATTTAAAGAAGGCAATTACTCGACACTCCTTTTTAAGCGACATAGTAAAAAGAAACGACAATCCAAATATCCACATTTAATGATCGAATCAATGCACTGACTTGGTCAAACCAAGTGATCTATCCTGCAAAAAAAAGAGGACACTTCCCCTACTGCATAACTATTTTTGATTGATATTTTTCTGATTGAAAATATTGGAGCCGCAATTACGCGACCAATAGTTTGTCCCTAATCGAAGACTAACGACCTCATCAAAGTATTCATTTCAAATCTCAACCCTACGGTTGGCGCCTAATCACCCTCGGTTCCCCAATTAAGAAAATGCCTTTCACTTGAAAGAAACCATCCAACACAAAGAAAAGGAAACTAATGCTCATAATAGTTTTGGCTTTCCCAAGGAATTGCCATCCCTTGATGAGGAGAACGATTACAAACAAAATAGTTGTGCTAATCAAAGGGATCGTAAGAATTTAAAAAGTAAGGAAGCAGGATCTCCGCCTACAAAAAAATAAGCCTATTTTGAAAAAACCAGAATGTAACTTGCCATTCTAAAGAGAAAAACAGCGTAACCATGACCGACTATTAAACATAGAGGATGCAAAACACCGTGTAACACCCCAAATAATATACCTCAGAAGAGTAGTTAGTGAATGTGGAATTAATAAGTCAGGTTCAACTATAAGACACCCAAAATAAATAAATTAAAATATAATATAAATTAAATAGGAATTTCAAACAATTGGAATAGGTTTAAAATTGAATTAAATGGGGCCCAAGTGTATAGAGTTGTAATAAGGGATTTAAAAAGGAAAATATGGAGGGATTTAAGGGAAATTTTGGAAGGATAAAAGGGAAATTTGGCATAAAAATCTATTTTTCTTCTTTCTTTTCCTTCCTCACATTTCAGCTCCCCCTCTCTTTCCCAATTTCTCTCTCCAGCCACCGACATCTAGTTCTCCATCGCCACCACCCTCCTTTTTGCCACCAGCGGTTGTCGGTCTGCATGTAACACCCATACCATATGGATTTAATATTTCAGTGCAAAAAGCTGGGATTTTTTTCCCTAAACTACTTAACTTTCTTTTTTTTATTTTTAGTCCATTTATATGACTTTTAAGTTACATTGCTGCTGACCTATAACTGTCCAAAGTCACTATTCATTTTGAAAAAATTTGACAATGTAACAGCTATAAATCTAACTAGCCCCCTAAAACGCAAACAATTCCATAGCCTTTTAGAGGCACAACAATCAATAACCCCAAAAATACATTTCATTCCACATATATCTATATCCAAACATATCAATTCATATATGTTTCATGTCTAACTCAATATTCTCATGCGACATTATGCAATTCTGATAAACAACTCTTTACTACAATACTTATCATTTATACATATATACATGCCAGAATACTAATTCTAAACTAAACACTCCTTTCTCAAAATTACTCTTCTGTGTACTAGTGTTTCGGGCTCCCTTCAGTACCTACACACAATAAACTATGTATGCTGAGCATTAAATATGTCCAGTGGTGACTAACAATTATAATATTTTCCTTTAATATAGTTATTCTAATTATATGACAATTAGCTTAACAAACTTTTAATATAATTACAATTTTGCAATTATTGTTCATTTATATTTTAAAAGCATTTTTATTCTATCATTAGCAATTCTTTTCAACTAATACTAAAACTTTAAATAATTATTTAATTTAGTCCTTATTTACTTAACTTATTACAAATTTGCCCTTTTTACCTAATATTTATAAAATTGCCATTATTCTCATTGATTTTCATTTTTAACCTATAACTTTACATACATATTAACAATTACTCCCTATTTTAACGTTTTCATGCAAAATTACACTTTTAGTTCCTATGTCATAATAAACTTCATTTTTACATTGTTGGGATACCAAATTACCATTTTACCCTTTGTGGTCTTTTCTTAATTATTTTTATTCATTAAATACAAGTTTTGATAAAATTACCGTTTTGCCTCTATACTTTTTATTTCCTTTCAATTAGGTTCTTTTTCATCTTAAACTTCATTTTTATCTTTCTTTTCAATATTTTAATTTATTTTTAACATAATGCCCCTAGTACAATCTCGACAGAAAATTCCAGATCGGATATACGAGACGAGGACTCCACAGGCTACAAACAGACTGAGAAATGATGCCAAAGGACCATTTTTCATAGAACAGATACCAGATCAGACAGATACAGATACTATGGAGATCAAATATCCTACTATAGCAAAGTAAATCGTCATGACTTGCACTGCAGTACAAATTTTCTATGGCCAGCTAATTATATCTTGAGCTAAATTTTACTGCCAAACTATTTCTAAGGGCACAATTTCACTAAACTATACATCATGATCTGAATTTTTCATGCTTTTCATTACTTTTTCATTTAATTCATTTGTCAATCAAATTTTTTAATCTTTTACACAGTCTGTAAATTATTTCACCATAATTCATCATTTTCTCATCAAATTATGAATTAACTCACAATAATTCAATATTTTCACCTTATACATAACCAAAATTTCATCTTAAAATATTCAAATAATTTTTATAAATTCTATAAAAATTCATGAGCACATATTTTACTTGTTTCATACATTATTTCCTAAAGATTCATTATTTTCTCAAGTTACATAATCCATTAATTATTCCAAAAATATTCAAATAATTCCCATAAATTCTATAAAAACTTATGGACATGTTATTTCATCTTTATTATCATTTTAAGGTTTAATTTCATTAAAATACATGATTTAAACACTATTTCTCTTTAGGGTACAATTCGGTCAAGCTAGGAAGTCCACCTTACACTTGCTTTTAAATTCATTTGAGCTTCCTAATAAGCTTATTTAAGGTCTAATTCTATTATTCTATCATCAATTTCAATTATACACATTTCTATTAAATTTTTCCTAAGTTACATAAAGGAAAAACCATTCAAACCAAAGGAAAATGTTATGATTTATTAGCCACTAACCTCTTCTTCTTGTTTTAGCTTGCCTAGACTCTCTTTTCTTTCCCTTTTGCCTTGAGAGCTTGAACTTCCCCTTGGAAACCTACCATAGCCGAATCTTTAAGCATAAGAAACCTTAACTTTTTGATCTCTAATGCTCAAAATAACAACATAATAGAACTCTTGATACCTTAAATTAGTAGAAAATACCTTAAAACCAAATTAAAACTATACATTTCTCTTACCTCTCTTAGATACCTAAGGCTTTACTCCTTGGATTCTCTTGCTTCCTTTGCTCAAATTAAAAGATGGAGGGATGAATATCAATATAGAGGGATGGAATTTGCTTTCTTAGGCTTGGATTTGGGTGTGGATTACAAATGGAATGAAAGAAAAATTGAGAGAAAAGAGTTATGTGGGTTTCGGCCAAGAGGGAGGAGGAAGAAAGGCTGAAAAATATGAAATTTTACAGGTGTCTCTCACTTAAATACCCCCTCACAAGGGCCAAGCCTTGGCCAAAAGAATGGGCTTAACCTAATTAACCAAAGCCCACAATTTACCCATTAAATGATCTTAATTAATTTCTCTTACTTTCTAACTCCAAATCACTTCAATTTTGATTTCATAATTCTTATCACACCAAAAACATATTGTACCCATAATTTTAGCCCAATCGGAGTCTGTTGCTAGTCCGATTTGCCAACTACCGGCATCACCGAAAAATTTAATTTTTATAACCAAAATATTCTACATGAAATTTCATTAAGATATAAAAAATTTGAAAATTTTTGGAGTTCATTTACTATTTTTAAAAATTCGGTTAAAGTCAAGTCAACTCTTTCTATAAAAAATTGACTCATTACTTTTTCGTATTTTTGACTTTTGGAGACCTATTTGATCTCGATTTCACTTCAAATTTCAACCCTAGACTCAGCATGACCAATATTATCCGATGATTGAATAAAATATTTTTCACTTCCAGGTACAAATTTCAGCTTGAAAATACTATTTACCATCGAAAGTTATTGTTCACGGTCAACCCATTGTTGAGGCCATTATATTACATCTTCCTTCTCTCTCTCCAGCGAGCAAAAGTGCAGTCCCTGTTTCTCTTTTATTTCTTTGATTTTTAGTATTTTTCCATTGCTCTTTCAACTTTAGCCCGTCGTCCCTTTTATGCTGGTCACCGTGAGTTCTGCCGATCATCTCCTTCATGAATGGTGGCTGGAAAAATGTGATGAAGTACCAAAATAACTTAGAAATGAGGAGAAAGTAGGAAGAAGGCAAATTTTGAGTTAGGGATTTCAACATTTCAAGTTCTAATTTTTTGATTTAATAATTATTTAAGCTTTAAATTTCATGCCTTTTATAATCTTAATTCCTCTAAAAATTATATTCTTGTATTGATTTGAATTATTTGGGTTGAATTAATAAATGTGCTTATAAAAAAGAAAAAAGATTTGAAGAGGAAGGAGAAAGGAAAGGAAGTGAGAGCTTGATTTTGATCTTGAAGGGTATTTTTAAAGCCATGAAGTTATTTTGCCACCAATTGAGGTTTGCGATCACTAAATTTATTTTTGTTTAAAATGTTAATTATTACATATTTGAGGTAAATTTCTCTATAAATCAGATAATCTATGATATTGTTTTTTTGTGTGTGTAGCTATTTTTTTTTTTTATAATTAGGGGCTGTTGATATGATAGATTTAGGAAGTTATTCATTTACATTAAATATAGATTGTAGTAAATAGAAAAATAAAGGGGCTGGTTATGAAATTAATTAAAATGGAAATATTAACATCTATTAAATAGCCTAATTTCCTTTCATTAGTATGAAAGTAATTGATGGATACAATAAGGACAAAGGTGAATTTAAATTACCGATATAGTGTATAGCTATACTGCTATCATACTTTTAATTATGGATTGCCAAATTCATCCGATTATATTAGGCATCCAAATGAGAGTTAATTGTCCATGCGTCAAGCACTTGAGGTAAAATACATAAATTACTGAATGAAATTATAAACTCTTAGCAAGTTATACATATGCATAGATACAATATAGAAAAGATAATGTAATGGAATGTGCAGAAAATTAGGTATGCATCGCTTGTGTTATATGATATTTAAATTTGAACATAATTATGAAAATTGATTGGTGTGATGGTTGGTATGATAATGTGATGGATGGTATGACGGTGTGATGGATGGTATGATGGTGTGATAGTTGGATAAATGATGTATTGGATGGTATAACAATGTGATTGGTGGTGGTGAGTTGGGTGGAAATATAGTAATGTCTCAATTTAATTGCAAATATATATTAAATGTAAATGAGAACCGATAGAAAAGAAATGAGTCAAATATATTAAATTAAAATCTGATTCTAAACCCCTTTTATACTGGTCCAATTGGTTTGAATTTTTGGTCCAACCAAAAGCCTAACCAATTAAACCAAAAATCCATTTTTTCAAGCCAAACTTGTGAATTTTTAAAATTATTTCACTTCCCAACTCCATTTGCCCTAAATTAAAATTTCATAATTCATAATACATAAAAACTAAGCTGTACACAAAATTTCAGCCCAATCGGAGTCCGTCACTGGTCCGATTTAATTAGATCAGTCCAATTCGATAACTACCGGTATCACCAAAAAATTCTTTTTTTATACCAAAATATTGTACATGAAATTTCATTAAGATCTATAAAATTTGATAATTTTTGAAGTTCATTTACTATTTTTAAAAATTCGGTTAAAGTCGAGTCAACCCTTCTTGCAGGAAAAATTGACCCGCTAACTTTTTTTCTATTTTTTACTTTTCAAGGCCTATTTGATCTCGATTTCACTTTAAATTTCAACCCTGAACTCACCATGACCAACACTTCTCGATGGTTAAATAAAATATTTTTCGCCTCCTGATGAATTTTTATTTTATTTTCTATCCGGAGTCACTATTTACTGTCAGAGATGTTGTTCACTGCTAACCTAGTATTAAGGCCATTACAATTTTCTCCTCCTGAAAAAAAAAAATTTCATCCTCGAAATTTACCTGTATCGAAAAGTAGAGAATATTGTTGCTTCATTACAGCTTCTCATTCCCATGTAGCCTCCTCTACATTATGGTGATTTCATAGCACTTTCACTAATGGAATTTGTTTGTTTCTAAGTTGTCTGACTTCTCTAGCTAGGATTTTCACTAGCCCTTCTTCTTAGGTCATGTCATCCTGTACTTGAATCTCTTCTGGAATGATCACATGGCTAGGATCAGACCTATATCATCGGAGCATTGACACGTGAAACACATTATGAATCCTTTCCAACTCCGATGGCAATTTCAATCGATAAGCTACAGGGCCTACTCACTAGAGTATCTCATAAGAACCGATAAACCTCGGACTCAATTTGCCTTTTTTGCCAAATCTTAAGATATTTCTCAAAGGAGATACTTTTAAGAACACTTTGTCTCCTACCTAGAATTCTATGTCCTTTCTCTTTAAATCTGCGTAGGACTTTTGGCGATCCATCATTTTTTTCAGTCTATCTTTAATAATTTGCACTTTCTCTTTAGATTCACAGATCAAATCAGGCCCCACTAGCTTCCTTTCACCTAATTCTGTCTAACATAAAGGAGTTCTACACTTCCTCCCGTACAATGCCTGGAAAGGTGCCATTTTTATACTGAATTGGTAGCTATTGTTGTAAGCGAACTCCGCTAAAGATAAATATTTTTCCCAATTACTACCAAATTCTAACACACAACATCTTAACATCTTTTAGAATCTGAATCACCCGCTCCGATTGGCCATCTGTCTGAGGGTGAAATGTTGTGCTTCAGTGATGTTTAGTACCTAAAGCTCCTTGCAGAATCTTCCAAAAATAGGAAGTAAACCTAGGATCCTTGTCAGATATAATAGATAGGGGTACCCCATGCAATCTTACTATGTCATCGATGTCGATTTCTGCTAACTTGGTCAAAGGAAAATCCATCCGAATAGGTAAGAAATGAGCCGACTTGGTAAGCTTGTCAATGATTACCCACACAACATCATGTTTCCTTTGAGTCAAGGGTAATCCGGTAACAAAATCCATAGTCACCATGTCCCATTTTCACTTGGGTATCGACAGTGGTTGGAGTAAACCTAATGGAATCTAATGCTTTACTTTTACCTACTGACATATCAAACATTTGGTCACAAACTCTGTCACATCCTTCTTTATGCCTGGCCACCAATAATAAGCTTTCAAATCCAAGTACATTTTAGTAACTCCAGGATGCATTGCATAGTTACTATAATGAGCTTCAGTGAGGATACTTTTTTTTAATTCTTCCCGATCGGGAACACATAGTCGCTTTTTGTAGTAAAGGCTATCATCTTCACTCAAGGAATAGTCAATATCACAGCCATTTATAACCTTGCTTGCAATGGCTATTAATCGATCATCTTGCTTCTGAGCTGCCTTTACCTATTGTATAAAATTGGGCTTCATTTGCATTTCAACTACCAATGCTTCACCTCTAGCCAAACTCAAACTGACGTTCATAGCTCGGAGAGCTGACATAAACTTCCTACTGAGTGTGTCAGCCACAATATTTGCCTTTCCTGGATAGTAGTCAATGAAGCAATCATAATCTTTAATTAACTCCAACTAGCATCTTTGTCTGAGGTTAAGCTCCTTTTGAGTGAGCAAATATTTTAGGTTCTTGTGATCTGTATAGATATAACATTTCTCTCCATGTAGATAATGTCTCCATATTTTCAAAGTATAGACAATGGCTACCAGCTCCAGATCATGAGTAGGATAGTTCTTTTCATGAGTCTTAAGCTGTCGGGAAGCATACGCAATTACCTTGCCTTCCTGCATTAACACACAACCTAAACCATTCCTGGAGGCATCACTATAAATCAAAAAGTCCTTGCCTGACTCTGGCTGAGTGAGTATAGAAGTCTCTGTTAACATATGTTTAAGCTTCTCAAAACTTTCTTGGCATTTGGTAGTCCATTCAAACTTAGTATGCTTTTAAAGCAGCCGAGTCAAAGGAACTGCGATGGTGGAGAAGCCTTTTATAAACCTCCTATAATATCCTGCTAAGCCTAAGAAACTCCTCACTTTAAAAACATTCTTAGGCGACTTCCATTGAAGAATCGCTTCAATCTTTGTAGGATATACCTTAATACCCTCAGCAGATACTATGTGACCCAAAAAGGACACATTATTCAACCAAAAATCACACTTGCTAAACTTGGCATACAATTACTTCTCTCTTAAAGTTTGTAAAAAAATCCTTAAATGTTTGTCGTGATCCTCTGGTGTCTTCGAATACACAAAAATATCGTCAATGAAGACTACCACGAACTGATCTCAATAAGGGTGAAAAATCCTGTTCATTAAATGCATAAAAGTCGTCGACGCATTTGTGAGCCCAAATGGCATGACCAGGAATACATAGTGACCATACCTAGTATGAAAAACAGTCTTAGGTACATCTACCTCCTTTACTGCCATATGATAATATCTCGATCTAAGATCAATCTTCGAAAATATGACTGCTCCTTTCAACTTATCAAACAAATATTCTATGCGAGGAAGAGAGTATTTATTTTTAATGGTCACCTTATTTAACTGCCTATAATCAATGCACAATCTGCATGTTCCATCTTTCTTCTTCACAAACAATACTGGCGCTCCCCAAGGTGATACACTTGGTCGAATAAATCCTTTATCAAGCAACTCTTGTAGCTATATTTTTAACTCCTTTAATTCTGTCGGTGCCATTCTATAAGGAGCCATAGAGATTGGAGCAGACATCAATGGAAAATTCAACTTCTCTGCTAGGTGGTAGACCTGGTAACTCCATAGGGAAGACATTAAGAAATTCTTTAACCGTAGGAACTTCCAATACCTTTGGACCTTTCCTTTTTGCCTCTATCGCATAACACAAATAAGCATCGCACCCTTTTCTAATTAACCTTTTGGCAACTGTAGCGGAGATCACATCTGACAAGAATTTAGAACTCACACCTACTATTGTAATTTCCTGACTCCCATCACGGTTCAAAGTGACCCTCTTTCGCTTGCAATCTACTATCGCTTGGTGGGCGGATAACCAATCCATCCCCAAAATCACATCAAATTCACGGAATAGAAGTTCAATCAAATTTGCCAAAAATACATAACCTTGAGCACTAACAGGACACTCTCTGTATACTTTATTCACTGTTATACTATGCCTTAAAGGATTACTCACCAATATCTCTTGATCTAAACATACATCTTTCATACCCTTACCCCGTGCTAAATCAGTATTTATATATGAATGCGTAGAACTAGGATCAATAAGAGCATGCACTGTATCAAATAATAATGAGAATTTACCTATTATCACATCTGGAGCATCCTCCTCCCTAGCCTTGACTGCATAAGTTTGACTGGAAGCATACCTCTGACCTTGAGATGACTGTCCAGCCGATCTAGATGCTGATGTGGTGGGGGTAACTCCCCTACCACGACCCTTCGGTGCAGAAGATCCAAAACCAGGCACTGGAGAGGTAACTGAAGCAGTCTGGATAAAAGGGCAATCTTTAATATGGTGATCTCTAGAACCACACTTAAAACAAGCACCAGTTAGGTATCGGCACTCTCCTGAATGAACCTTGCCACAGTGATCGCATATCACTGCTGCCTCATTGCCTCTATCTCGGGGTGTAATGGCTATAGATGTAGACGGTGTCCTGCCACAGAATGCACTACCATGACCCCAACCCGAAATAGCTGGTGTGTGGCTTTGCTATGCTGGAGGTTCCTTAAATTTCTTACCTTGACCACCCTTGCCACTTGACTGTCCTTGCTTCTCTTTTGCTGGTACTGTGATCATCTGTCAGCCTTTTCTGCCTGCGTGCCTTCTAACTTAAGGGTAACCCCAATCATCGACCCCAAATCAGGGTATTTTTACGCCCCAATAATCTGCCTAAGTTCAGTATTCAATGCCCTCTCAAATATTTGACACAATTTCTCTTCTGTACTTTGATTTTTATCTAAATAAGTGCTCAAACTTGTGCTCATATTCTGACACTATCTTATTACCTTACTTTAGTATCCAAAAAGCATCATGTATATCCACTCTATATTCAAACCTAATATATTTTTGTGTAAACTGTTGATGGAATATGACATGGTATGAATGTGATGATAACGCAGCGGAAAAACAAAAAATTTTTATCATACATACCATACATATCCAAAGCTAGAAACGAAACATGCAATTTTAGGGTTGTAGAACTTACAACTTTTGATGCCTTTTAAATATTGAATTAGGTGATGGCCAGCAACTAAGATAACTTTGTCCGCCTTAGATCTCGATCACCAATGCCAAGGAACAGCCTTTTATGCCACTCCCTCTATTCTCACACACACAATTGCACCGACGGCTTAAAATCGAGATTGCTAGCTCTCTTTTTCGGTATTGTGTAAAGGCAATGATTTGAAGCTACAAAATTTGATTTTGTACTTCTCTTAGGTTGTTATTACTACCCAATATCACAAGAGAATGAGGAACTATCCTTTCTCCTTGTGAAAAATTGGCTAAAAGAGAACTTGAGAGAGAGAGGAAGAGTTCACGCAAAAACTAAAATAAAAACTAGGGTTGGCGTTTTTCTCTTCTTTCAAATATATATCATTTTATTTTTAAGTGATAAATCTAAAATCAAATACTTAAAGATAATAGATTTCAGCCTTTATCGCTTCTTCAAAATAAGAGATATATATTGATTTAAATTCTTTTGAATTAATCCAAGATTAAAACATAAGACATATTAACCAAATAAATCACTTAATAAATAAAAGCATGTGCTGAAATTCATTTTCTTTTCTCTAGGAATTTCGGCCACCTATATTTATAATTAAGAGATTTAATTTGATCATAAGTCTTTTAGGCTTTAATACTCAATTAATTAAATTAATACAATACATTTAATTAATTGAAATTAAACCTTGTGGGCTGAATTTCTCTTATGGGCCAAGGTCCAATAGCAATCTAATAATCCATTACACACATTAATTTGACTTTAATTAAAAGTCCAAATTAATGTCTAATACTTAACTTAAATATTTTAAGCCCAATGCTCTATGTGCGATCCTATAGGTCCATTTAATGTTGGCAATGAATTAATAAATTAATTCAAAGGCTATATATATTCTCTAGCAAGATATTATAGCATTCCAAATTAAATGAAAATGCATATGGCATTTAGTGACCCAATGCAATTTTGTATAGTCCCTTACCCATAAATATCAGAATTAATATAAGGCATGGAACTAGTCATCCTTATATATATTAATTCCTTTCTTGATATTCCAGTGACACTGAACTCTCAGATAAATAATGATTACTCATTATTTCATCTCGGTATGGCCATACAGTTCTCAGTTCACTGATCAAGTGGCCGATGATATTTTCTCTCTTATTGAGAGGGGTAATCCCTTCACTTCTCTCATGCTCTCTAACATGAATTAATGCATACCCAATCATACCCGTACTTGTCACTCTGTTACGAGCACGTTAGGTGTATGTCAAAGTACATAGTAATTCATAAAGAGTTTCATAGAGATTTCAGGTCTAAGAACTCCGATACAAAACTTGCATATGAGAAACACTTATGACTTGTACCATGTAGTGTTCTCATGAGCGGATCGTATCCAGATACCATGTTCTTTAACATGTATCTATGATCTCTGATTGACAACCTTGTCCTAATGATCCGTAAGACAGAACTCATAATATCAGAGAGAGCATACCAGTCTTAATTCATTGTTATTCCTATAACAATGGCTGACTAGGGATATTTAGAATGATGTCTCATTTGTTTCAAGGTCTTACAACCATGTGCCTCACACATGATAACTTAAACCGAAACAACACTCTTGGATAGTTTTATCAATTGATATGCACAGGAATACAAAGGATAAAACAAATGCCTCATTTTATTAATTCAAAGTACTTTATTACAATGCATTGGGGCTAGGGCTTACACTAACAACTGTGTCACAAAAAAATCCCAATCCAACTGGTCTACTTGGGTGTGCATCCGAACTGAGTCCCACCAAACAAAAGCTGGTCCCTATAATAATGCCACAATACCCTCAAAATTCTCCTCTAATGGATTATTGGTGATCTCAAATAGTCTCTTAATCTTGAACAACCATGCCTCTATCTGGGTAGGATTTAAAGGATCACATCCATGAAAGTCTTCAGCTCCCAATCTTTTCAATTGCTCCAGAATTGGTTTCCTTCTTGGTGAAGCTAGTGGCTGTACTGGTGCCGCTACCTGAGGCTGTCATTTTAACCCTGGCTGTAACCTCTGATGTGCATACTTAGCTATCAGGTTAAGAAAATTTGGTTGTTGGGGGCGGAGGTGGCATTATTGGTAGTGGAACTTCTTGTTGTGGGGCCCTATGCTACCCAGTATTACTTAATGCTTCACTCCCACCACCATCTCCTGGTACACGACCTTGCTCTGCCGACATCTTTCACTATAAAACAAAAAAAAGCAAGAACACATTAAACATTTAACACTTTTCACTATCAATTGGCATGTATATACACATAATCCAATCTTTATTACCCACTCCGATCTTATAATCGCTTAAACCTTTGCTCTAATACCATAAAATGTAACACTCCTTATTAACTTCTTGATTTGCACATGAGTGATAGACTGGAATTTTTTTTTCTTAATCTCAAATACCCATTTCTCTGAACAATTGTAACTTATTTATTCGACCAATTATTAGATAATCATTTTGCTACGTGTCACTTGAAAGATTCGGCAGCATAACGGCTAGGTCTTGCCTACCCTCCCTGAAAAGCAAACAATTTCACATAGCCCTACAGGGCACAACAATTCAAATACAGTAATATATACATCCAACTACTCATAACATGTCTCAAATAGTTGGTCATACACTCAAGCTTATATTTATTGTTCCGTACAATCTCAAACTTAATATATACATGCCAAAATAACTTCAATGCTAGGTAAATATATATACATGCCAACAAGGGATAGAAATTTCCAAATCACTCCTTCTTCTCCTGCGTGGCTTCTAACTTAAGGGTAGCCTAATCATCGACCCCAAATCAAGGTATTTTTGCACCCTAATAATCTGCCTAAGTTCAGTATTTAATCCCCTCTTAAATATTTGACACAATTTCTGTTCTGTACTTTGATTTTTATCTAAATAAGCACTCAATCGCTCAAACTCGCGCTCATATTTTGACACTGTCTTATTGCCTTGCTTCAGTCTCCAAAAAGCATCATGCATATACACTCTATATTCAGACCCAATATATTTTTGTGCAAACTGTGTCAGAAAAAAATCCCAATCCAACTGGTCTACTTGGGTGTGCATCCGAACTGAGTTTCACCAAATAAAAGCTGGTCCCTGCAACAATGCCGCAATACACTTAAATTTCTCATCTAATGGACTGTTGGTGATCTTAAATAGTCTCTTAATCTTAAACAGCCATGCTTCTATCTGGGCAGGAGTTAAAGGATCACATCCATGAAAGTCTTCAGCTCCCAATCTTTTCAATTGCTACAGAATTGGTTTCCTTCTTGGTGGAGCTGGTGGCTGTACTGGTGCTGCTACCTGAGGCTGTCTTTCTAACCCTGGCTGTAACCTTTGCTATACATACTCAGCTATTAGGTTAAGAAAATCTGGCTGTTGGGGCGGAGGTGGCATTACTGGCAGTGGAACTTGCTGTTGTGGGGCCCTATGCTACCCAATATTACTTGATGCTTCACTCTCACCACCATCTCCTAGTACACGACCTTGCTCTGCCGACATCTTTCACTATAAAACAAAAGGAGCAAGTACACATTAAACATTTAACACTTTTCACTATTAATTGACATGTATATACACATAATCCAATCTTTATTACCCACTCCGATCTTAGAATCGCTTAAACCTTTGCTCTGATACCACAAAATGTAGCACTCCTTATTAACTTCAAGATTTGCACATGAGTGATAGACTGTAATTTTTTTTGCTTAATCTCAAATACCCATTTCTCTGAACAATTGTAACTTATTTATTCGACCAATTATTAGATAATCATTTTGCTACATGTCACTTGAAAGATTCGGCAGCATAACGGCTAGGTCTTGCCTACCCTACCTGAAAAGCAAACAATTTCACACAGCCCTACAGGGCACAACAATTCAAAGACAGTAATATATACATCCAGCTACTCATAACATGTCTCAAATAGCTGGTCATACACTCAAGCTTATATTCATTGTTCCGTACAATCTCAAACTTAATATATATATGCCAAAATAGGTAAATATATAGACATGCCAATAAGGGATAGAAATTTCCAAATCACTCCTTTTTCTCCTGAACTTCAAGTTCTCTTGTATACTTGCTCCATGGCTACGTCGGAACCTATATGTAGTAAACACTACGCGCTGAGCATTAAATATGCTCAGTGGTGACTATAAATCTAGAAATTTTTTCATACATGCATAACCACATTATTCATACAAAGTTTTCATTCTTTGTCATCGCATGCATAGTTAATAGTATTTTTTATGCTCAATTTAGTCTAAAACTATTATTTTGGGAAAATTCCCATTTTAGTCCTTAAATTCTTCTTTAATCGCAAAATTGACTCTTTTACTCCTTAATTACCAAATTGCCACTAAGCTACTTATTTCATTTCATAATTAATCTTTGGCTTACAAAATTACCAATTGGTCCTTATTTTACTTTTTTATGTAAAATTTCACTTTAGTCCCCCTAACTTATAAATGTTAAATTTCAACCTGTTTGAGTACTATTTCTTTTCACTTTTATCCCTAATTTAATTTCTTGTCGTTTTACCCTTAAAATGCACTACTTAGGGCTAATTACCATTTTGACCCTAACTTTTTATTTTCTTTCACTTAGGTCCTTTTTCAATTTATTTCATAATTTTACTTCACAACTGCACTTTTCAATTCATTATTATCATTATGCCCCTAGTACCACTTCGGCAAAATCTACAGACTGGATATACGGGACGTAGGCCCCATAAAGCCATATCACTGCACTGGAGAATGATCTCGGAGGACCACTCCAACACATATACTGAGCACTTAACACTGACCCATGAAAAATCGTCATGATTTTTTCATAGTAAAGTAAGTCGCCATGACTCACACCACGGTAAAGGTGTCTCTATAGCTAGCTATTTATATCCTGAACTAATTCACTATCAAAAATATTTATATAATTTCAATAAATTCCAATTAAATTCATGGGCACCTAATTTCATGATTATATTCATTTAAAAGCATTAATCACTAAAAATAATCAAATTACACATCAATTTCTTTTAATGTCTCATTCGGCAACCAAATAAATTTAACCTTACCTTCACTTTTAATTTAATTTAGTTATCTCAATAATCATAATTAAGGTCCTAAATTACTAATCTAAAGCAAATTTCAATTAAACAAGCATTTTTCTTATTTTTGCTTAGTTACATAAAGCATAATTAGGCTTTAATTAAAGAAAATTTCTGAAATTTATAGTCACTAACCTCTTTTACTTAATAAATCATCCTTAGGCTTTCCTTTCCTTGCTTTTCCCCTTGGAAGATTGAATTTCACTTTGGGAACCTAATAAGGGCTAAAATTCAATTAATCAAAACCCTAATTTCTTGATCTCAAATGCTGAAATTGACAGCAAAATTGCATTCTAATCATCAAAATACACTTGTATATGCCTTTAGAATAAATTAAATCCTTTAATTTCACTTATCTAACCTTGACCTCCTTCACTTTTTCCTTTAATTTCACCCTTAATTTCCACTCAAACCAATGATTAGAGACACCAAACAGCAGCTAGAGACATAAAGCATGATTTTTGAGGGTTGGATTTGCGGAGAAAAGAGAGAAATAATGAAGAAAATTGAGAGAAAGAAAGGGAATAGGGAGTTCAACCAAGAAAGAGCAGAAAGGGGGCTGACAGAGATGATCTGAAATGTTAAAAATCTGATTCTAAACCCTTTTTATACTATTCCAATTCGTTTGAATTTTTGGTCAAACCCAAAGCCTAACCAATTAAACCAAAAATCCCTTTTTTTCAAGCCAAACTTGTGAATTTTTAAAATTATTTCACTTTCCAACTCTATTTTTCCTAAATTAAAATTCCATAATTCATAATACATAAAAACTAGGCTGTACACAAAATTTCAGCCCAATCGGAGTCAATCACTGGTCCGATTTAATTAAATTGATCCGATTCGATAACTACCAGTATCACCGAAAAATTTATTTTTTTATACCAAAATATTCTACATGAAATTTCATTAAGATTTACAAAATTTGACAATTTTTGAAGTTTGTTTACTATTTTTAAAAATTTGGTCAAAGTCGAGTCAACCCTTCTTACAGGAAAAATTGATCCGCTAACTTTTTCATATTTTTATCTTTTGGAGGCCTATTTTACCTCGGTTTCACTTCAAATTTCAACCCCAGGCTCACCATGACCAACACTTCTCGATAATCAAATAAAATATTTTTCACCTTCGAATGAATTTTTTTTTATTTTCTGTCCGGAGTCACTATTCACTATTAGAGATATTGTTCACAGGTAACCTAGTGTTAAGGCCATTACAGTTCCAGAGGTGACAGATGAGAAAAAGGTGTAAGGGACGACCGTCCCTCATCTGAGGGGCAGGACGTCCTCTCACCTTCCTCTTGGCCGTCCCTCGCTTCTTTTGGTCGTCCTTAGGGTATTTTAAAGGCATTTTCTATGCATTTTAGGGTTTTTTGTGTCTTTTATTTTAATATTTATTTTATGCAATATTTATACAATATTTGGTATGCTTTTGTTACTGTTTACATGATGTTGTACCTATAATCAGTCTGTTTGTGTGCACAAAGTATGTGAATTTTTTTTCATTATAAATGCTAATTAATTTTCTTGTTTGATATTTTTTCAAGTAATTCATATATTTATGGCCGTGGAGGACATATGGTGTTTGCATTGGAAGTTGTGCTCCCGCTTCGATCGCCATCTTTATTTGGGTTACTTAAATTTTTATTTGATTATGTTGTTATTTATTCACTTATTTTTCTTAATTAGCATTTTATTTAATTTTGGATGTATAATTTTTTTGGTTTTGAAATAGCTAGTAAAAAAGGGCTTTTTCAAGCACGATAAACTAAAAGCACCTAAAATGTTTTCTAGCAAAAGAATCAGGTTTTTTTCCATAAAATATGGACCAATATCTAATTTTCTATCCAAAGTGCACATAATATAATAAAATCCTTCTTTCAAAAAGCATGTCTGTAACACCTTTATCCCTCCTGATAGTGTACCGGCGTCCCGAAGACCGAATTTTTTTTTTACTTAACTTCTATACTTAAAAACCTTATCAACATTTACTTAATTATTAACTACCCTTCGCCGATGACCTATAACTGTTCAATTTACTATGCATTTAATAAAAATTTTGCAATATAATGGTTGTACATAATACTAGCCCCCTGAAAAGCAAACAAATCACACAGCCTCTCAGAGGCACATCAATCAATAATCACAACAATATTCATTCATTTCCATCCATTCCATTCCATTTATTCATAATCCAAACATTACTTATTAAAATAACTTCCGTTTACATTACATAACCAAAAGTAAAGTTATACTCATTTATACATGCCATAATTTATACAACTAAAGCAACCTAAAAGAAGTCTTGTAATTTGAATTCTTGCTCCTGCTCTTGTTGACCTGCATGCTGTAAAAACTACACGCTAAACACTCAACATGCTCGGTGATGACTAATAATCGATACATTTCCTAACATTTTCATCATTATTGTTAAGTATTAACATATATATGTAAAAATAATTATAAAATCATTCATTATCACATTCTAAACACTAGCTTAACATTTTCTATAAGATTATTCATTTTAATCACACAATTTCAATTTTGACATTATAAATTCAATTATGATCTTTAAACTGATAAATGAAGCAATTTACGTTTCTTTACACTTAATTTGCCATTTTTATGCAAAAGTTACCTTTTTGTCCTTGTTGTCAATAACGTTCACTTTTTGAATAATTTATCTATTATCTGTCTGTTTTATTGTTATTTAAGCAATTCTCACTTAATTTACCAAGTTTTTGCACTTTTAGGAAAAATTACCATTTTGCTCCTAAATTTTCTTTTTCATTCATTATGATCCTTTTTCACTTTTTTTTCTTACTTTTCATTTTCTTTTCATTTCTTTTCACTTTATTACCATTATGCCCCTAGTACAGACCCGGCAGAAAATCTCAGACCGGATACACAGAACATGGACCCCACGGGTCCCACTATAAAGAGAAATGATTTCCAAGAAACCATTCCCAGAACACTGCAATTTTTACTTTTACTTTACACTGAAACTATGGAGATCAATGATCCTACCCATAGCTAAGCAAGTTGCCATGACTTGTACAGCGATAAAGGGTGTTCTTATGGCTAGCCAACTATATCCAGAACTAGTTTTTACTGCCAGACTAATTCTAAGGGCACATAAATAATTACTTTATTAATTCTTTTAATTTCCAAAAAATTTCATTAGTTGACATTTTTATTCCTTTTTCATTGGCTCTAATTTACATTCGTATAAATTCACCTTTTTCAATGTTTTTATACAATTATTCATTAAAAATTCAATTATTTTCATTACACATATTACATTAAAATTTCAAATAAAATTCTAATAATTTCTATAAATGCTAATAAAATTAATTTATGCATTATTTATTATTAATTATTATTTTTCATCAAAATAATCATTTAATTCACTATAAATCACAACTTCCATTATATACATATACTATACATAATCTTAAAAATTGCCAATTAATTTCCAAATATTCTTTAAAAATTCATAGATATTAATTATCAAGCCTACTATTAATTTAAGTTAACAATTATTATTTTTATGAAATTTTCTTACTATTTATCCTTATAATTAAATTCGGCCAACACTAATACACCTCCCTAAAAATTGTATTTCTTACATTAAAGCCTTCACTTTATCTTCGTTCATGATCAATTTCACTTACCCTAACATTAGTGCATCAATTAACAACTTTAATTATTTTTACCCTAATTACATAATTAAAAAAAATTCATAAACTTAGAAATTGTAAAGATTAATTAGTCACTTACAATTTTTTCTTCGATTAGGGAGTCTAGGCTTCCTTTTCCTTGCCTTTGTTCTTTGAAAAACTCTCTCTTTCTTCACCACCTACATAGGGCGGCCCATTCAAGCTTAGTTTTCTTCCTTTTCTTGTTCTCAAATGCAAAAAACAAGCTCATAATTATAATCTACACCCAAAAATCTATGAAAACCACTAAGAAATCAATTTAAAATACCAAAATTCTCAAGTTCCAACGTACCCCTTTTTCTTTCTTTCCTTGATTTCTTCACTTCCTTTGCCCAAATCAGTCAAATGAAGCGATATAAGTGATCTAGAGGGATGAAACTACAACTCCTAAGTTGAAATTTAGGAGAGATTTTGAGTAGTTATGAAGCAAGAGAGAGAGAAAAGAGATGGAAGGGAGTTTCGGCCAAAGAGAGGAAGGAAGAAGCTGAACTGATATCTGAAGTTTTCTCCAGAATTCTGGCCCTTATAAACCTCCCTAATGGGTCTAAAATTGGGCCAAAATGATGGGATTTGCCCAATTAACTAAAAAGGCCCAATTTAGGCCTTTAAAGGGCCAATCAAAATTTTCTCTCTTCTAGCCATCAAATCACTCCAAAATTAATTTTATCACTCTTATCACATCAAAAATAGCTAGCACGCAAATTTTTGACTCAATCAGAGTTCATTATCGGTCCAATTCGACAACTGCCGGTATCACCGAAAAATTCCATTCTCATCACTAAAATATTTTACACAAAAATTCATGTAGGTATAAAAAATATGAAAATATTTGGAGTTCGTTTACTATTTTTAATTATTTACGCAAAATCAAGTCACCTTCCCTAGCAAGGAAATTAACTCAATAACCTTTTCGTATTTTTGACCTTTGGAGGCCTATTTGACCTCAATTTCACTTCAAATTTCAACCCTGGACTCACCATGACCAATACTTTCCGATGGTTCAATAAAATATTTTCGGCTTTCGGGTGTCCTTTTGAGCCTGAAAAATACTATTCACTATCGGGAAGTACTGTTCCTGGCTGACCTGGTGTTGAGGCCATTACAATGCCTGAGGGAACCAATGTCCCCAATCCAAATGAATGCCCAATTTATATATGTAATTTATTTTTCTTTGCTGGATGATTTTCTTATGTAATAATTTTAAGTAGAATTTATTTACTACATTTTTTGGTTGAATAAGATGTTTACTTAATTTCTATCGCTTGCATCATGTGAGAAGGGGAGAGTGGATTAATGTTTAAAACTCAATCATAAAACAACACCTAACCAAGATGCCTAATAAAAAGGATATCGCGAACATCAATCTCTGTTTGGGCGTCAAGATAAGGTCGAGATTCAATTTCCAATGTCCTGTTGGGTGGTGACTCCATGACACATACCTCTTTGAGCCCATGAGTAGATGCCTTCATGGGTTGACCATCAACGATAATTAGGATTCAATTCTTCTTATTGCGAAACGACAGTTTTTGATTAAAAGCGAGCCTCATCTAGTCTAGGATCTTAAAAGTGGGCCTTCGAGAATGAACCCAAAATTAAGGGCGGGCTCCGGCATGTGTCACAACCAGTTATTAGGTAGACCGAATAAATAAATTTTATTTATTTATTCATTTATTTAATCATATTATTGTATTTTAAAATTTATGAATATGTCTTTTGGCATGAAAATTTATGGAAAAAAAATTTAGCGGTTGCCACTAAGTATTATGCTTAGCATATGAAATCTTTGTTTTTGCGCGTAGATATACAGGACTTTTTGGACACTTAACAAATCGGGGATCTACCAAAAAGTAAGGAGAATTTCCTCTACTTTAGGATGGATGCTTTGGCTTAGAAGTTGGTTTTGTTTTGACATTTTGGGAGATTAAGTATTTATAGGGATTTTAATGGTTTCCTATGATAATTTTTGTATTAAAGGCGTTATATTATTATTGTTGTAATGTAAAGATGGTTGATGAATTTTTTTATTTTTGGAAGTGAAGCATAAATTAGAATGCTTAATTTCTTATATAGTGTGGGTGGATTTATTGTTGCTTGTGATGGATTGAGGAGGTTGGGATGAAAATTTATATTATTTGGTTGTAAAAGGAGTTGAGAATCGTGTTGGACATTATAGGAGTGCGTATTGTTTTCTTTGTAAACAGAGGGATAGAGACCCGTATAGGGAAAACTTTATCCTTTTTTTTGCAGAGGTCTTAGCAGTATGAAATTTTCTTTGAATTATAATATTAAGATAAATTATATTTTGAGAAAGCTAGTCGGGGTATCATTCGGTAACCAATCCTTTATTTGAGTCGGGTATTAGGTGTTACATTTCGAAAAGCAATTGATCAACCCAACACAGCACCAATGTCGAGAAAAACTCTACAGATCAAGTGGATATAGGAGAATAATAGATGGGACGCCAAAGCAAATCCTATCTCCGCCGAATGAAGCACAGGACACAATAAGGAACCTTTAACAAAACAAAGGGCCAACGTTCTTAGGTGATTCCACACCTTTTTGTGCAGCAAGCATGTTAATACGCTCTTTTGCAGAATCTAAAAGGTGCAACAAAAGCCGATTTATCGAAAAAATCATCCTAAGTCTTCTTGCATTTTTAAAACCGAGTGGATTCTCACCACAAAAGCAATTCACCTTTATGACAATCAAACTTGCATAAAGTAGCCCGACGTTAAAAGTTCGAATGGAGAAGAAAGCAAAGAGGCAAAAATAACAACACAACCATTCGGCAATATCTCACAAAACAATCGAAAATGAGCCAAAAGAGGTAAAGAAGATAGGAAATTAAACCCCTGAACAAGACTCCACAATGGGAACCCAAAAGACCCATTCGACGAAAAATCGCAAAGGCACAAAGCCCTATGGGACTCCATAATGGGAAGCCAAAAGGCCTAAAGAAAGAAACTCTAGAATCCCCTCTATGAAGAAAAAAACATCTCTAAAGGTCAGAAAATAACCCTTAGACTAATTATTTGTATTTGCAAGAATAAACTGTATACAGGGATCAAAGGGATTTGAAATATTGACACAATCATCCCTCAAAGACTCAGTTGCTTGGCTCCTTCCACCCTTTGGTTTGATTCATCAATCGAAACGAAAAAGGGAGAATGAATCAAATCTCGACTGAAATAATCACCTTATTAATTCCCGATCGATGCTCTCCCGATTGACATATTAAATCCCAGTCACATGATTGATTACTTTATCCTTATTCCTGATTGATACTCTATCAATCGACGTATTAAATCCTAGTCACATGATTGATGACTTTATCCTTATTCCTGATCGACGCTCTCCTAATCGGTGTATTAAATCTCAGTCACATGACTGATGACTTTATCCTAATTCTCGATCGATGTAATAAATCCCAGTCACTTGGACCAATGATTCCATTAGGGCACCCACCTTCCTAATCGACAAACCCTAGTTTATGAATTGCCTTTAACCACACATTGAACCAAGTTGTACCTGGCAACTTCGACAGGGAAGTAACAATTTGATCGGATTCATAACTATTCAAAACATATCAACAACCCAATCAGATTATTCAGAGAGGGACAAAATGATAATGATCAATATTATTCTCTAACAAAACCCGGCCCAAAGATGTTACTCAGGAAGCCTAGCATTATGCGGGCCTTAAAAACACCAAAAGCTCCTCAATAGCTAGATGCAAGATACTTATTCGGTCAAGACTGTTCGATCGGACAAGATATCTTTGCCATACAAATGCTCTCTAACGCACGCTTTCATCAAATCGCCACCTGCAGACCATCACATCACCGTCAGCCTATTCTGATACGGAGATAAGCCTCCTACACGACTCTTTACACCCACTATAAATACTAGGTTCACTCTCATTCTAACACACTATCTCTCATGCCTCATATCTCAAACACTCTTATAACTCTCTCTAAACTTTTCTAACTTAAGCATTGGAGTGCTAATATCTGGTCCGACCGAGCTAGCCTCTTCCTTGTAAGTTTGTACGCCATTCATCTGATCGGACACTTTTCGCTTTGCTCACTAGTGATTCCTACCCCTTTGATGATAAAGGCTCTCGTCCCTATAAAATTTCCGAACTTATCATTTACTATTTATATTTATAAAAGATAGAAATTAAACAATGATAGATAAGATTGTACCTTTCTTAACCATAATTTCATATTAAGCCGTCTTAAATATTTGAAACTAAACCATTCAAGTTGGTTATTAAATTTTATTCTTTTTCGGTTTTGAGGTAAATTTATACAGAATTATATAAATTTTATTTGTATTTATGTTATTATTTTTTTTATCGTGGTTAATTATTTTATATAGGTACCATTTCAATATTTTATGATAAAATTTAATTCAAAATATACTTAAAAAATAAATGTATATTATTTTTAATATTTTAAAAATAAAATATTCCCATTTCCCATTAAAAATAAATAGAAGCAATGGTAAAACAAACATTACCTCAAAAGTTGCAAAACGAATAAAAGAAGTCAAATCCCACATGATATACATACAAGAATTAAAAAATTCATCTATGAGTGCATTATTAATGCAAATTAAGGGGACATTTTTTTAAATAATATTTACAAAATTAAGATGTACCATAAAATATTTGCTGATTTGGAATTCAGATAAAAGATGTTGTACAATGCAGTGTCATTGCGTCAGACGGGTCATGATAGAAGACAGCCACTGGCAGCATCTCCCATCAAATTATATATATATATATATATATATATATATATATAAAAGATCAACTAAATCCTATTCGATAAAATTAATATAATGAAAAGACAAACAATAAAACAAAATATAACTTTTTTTTAGTGTGAATATATCGAATTTAGAAATAAAAATATGAAAAAAATGAACCATTCGATCAAAAGATGGTATGTTTCATTTATTTTTAAATGGGTTAATTTCACCTATTGTCACTAAACTTACGTCTAATAACTCAAAAGTAATTGAATTATTTTTCATAACAAAATTATTACTGAATTTTATACTATTTTACGCAAATATTATTTTGATCGATTTCTGCTGATTACCCTTATCGAAGTGCTGACATGGCACACCACGTGTGCACAAATAAGCTGACCTGACGCAATGATGCTGCATTGTGCAACTTTTTCTATCCGAACCCCAAACTGGTAAATATTTTTTGACACACCCTAATTTTGTAAATACTTTTTAAAAAAATATTATTTAAAAAAATTTCCCCAAATTAAGGCTCTCTTTGAATGATTTATGCATGTTTCATAATGTGCAGTTTGCTATTGTGTTTTTATTAGACAATTCATATGCAACAAATTAAAATGACAATCAAATCTGTATTTATGCTATGAGTATATACTTTTTAATTGATATTTTTTTTATAAAAAATATAATTTAAAATATAATAAAATTTATATATTTGTGATTTTATTTTTGATTGATCCAATACAAGTAATATTAAGTTAAATATCTATTTCTACTGGTCCTTTATTTATTAACGTTTCAAAAAATCATGAGTACGTGCTTCTTCCGAGTTCCGATTTCATAAAATTCCTATTTGGGTGTTTTGCTATTAATGTTTATGCCTTGTTTTGTTATTTTCTTATTAGTTTATATTTATAATAATGATTTTTTCTTCCATTTTTTATTTCATAATTTTCTGCTAGTTAGTAATAGATAAATTATATTAGGAAATATAAAAACAAAAAGTCATGTTATTTAAAAATGTGTTATCCCGTATTTGTATATTCATACATAGTACCGTTTGATAATTAGAAAATATTTTTATGGCGGATTTAGCAATGCACAAATTACAAATATGCTCGCGGAAAATAAGAAAGATTATATATATATATATTGAAAATCTTTTATTTTTATTTTTTTTTCGGGTAAATCGATTATGCCTCCTTATTTAATTTAATATTTTTTTGAAACTATTTAATTTGATCTTAAAAAAATGAAAAAAAGAAAAAGAAAAAAAGAAGAAGAATAAGAAAGGGAGTCAATTTCACCTATAGTTATTGAACTTAGACCTTATTATTCAAAAGTAATTAACTTATTTTTTCTAACGAAAATGTCATTGAACTTAATATATTTTTTCATAAAAGTCATGTTCATCGGTTTTCGGTGATGATCTTGGCCGGAATAATGACATGGCATGCTACGTTAGTAGCCCTTGTCGAAATGATGACGTGGCACGTCACGTCATCCGTCACATGAATATGCCACTTTATCTGTTGAAATAAATAAATGAAAAAAGACACATGTAAACCCATTTGCCTTAACCAAATTCAAATTGGGTCTTGCTAAAATGATGGGCTTCCAACCTTATAAACCCATGCTACTCTCTTTCTCTTTCCAATGTAGGATATTAGAAGCTTGAAAATATGACATTTTCATGGTTTTTCTAGCTTTTTTAACCATTGAATCCATTATATTTTCATGATTTTTTTTGCTTAAACCATTTCTAATTCTTTCATGGGATGTGTATGTGATGGTTAAAGCTAAAAAAATCATGAAAATGTGATGGATTTAATGGTTAAGAAAGCAAGAAAAACCATGAAAGAATAAAGTTTGAAAACATTATTCTTTTTTCATAATTTTTCTTACTTTTTTAACCATTGAATACATCACATTTTCATGATTTTTTTGGCTTTAACCATTACATACACATTCCATGAAAGAATTAGAAATGGTTAAAGAAAAAAAATCATGAAAATATAATAGATTCAATGATTAAAAAAGCTAGAAAATTTATGAAAATGTCATGTTCTCAAACTTTTCATATCCCATATTGGAAAGAGAAAGGGAGTGGCATGGGTTTATAAGGTTGGAAGCCTATCATATTAGTAAGACCCAATTTGAATGGATGACCCAATTTGAATTTGGTTAAGGTAAATGGATTGACATGCGTCATTTTTTTATTTGTTTATTTTAATAGGTGACGTGATGGTTAACGTTATATTTTCATGTCATCATTTTGGTAAGGACGACTGACGTGGCGTGCCATGTTATTATTTATGCAAAGGATTGCTGACGTGGCATTCGACTAATATCATCACCAGAAATTAATGAATATGACTTTTATGAAAAAATTAGTGATATTTTCGTTAAAAAAATAAATAAGTTATTTATATGTTATAAGATCTAAGTTAAGTGATAATAGATAAAATTGATAATATATATATATATATATATATATATATATATATATATATATATATTCGCAGATGAAGCAGCGAAGCAAAGGAGGCAGAAAGCTGACTCCTTTATCTTTCTTCTTTAAAATAAACAAAACGCATTCAAATAATAAGCTTAATCGCTCTCCTCCAAACCGGCGCCGTTTTTCACTGGTTTCCTTTCTTCCTCTTTCACCTCCACATCCAAACTGGTATGATCCCCCTCCTCTTTTCACTTTACGTGTTCTTTGGTTATTTCCAATTAATTATCACTTCTTCAGCTGAGTCAACGTTTCCAAATTTTAGGGTTTTTCAGTTTTTCAGCTTATCGGTGACTTGATTCTGTAATTTTTGGACTTCTACTTCTTTGTTTAATTAGTTAAGTTCTTATTTTTCTTTGAATCGGTTCTTTTTGCTCAAGCTATTATTTTTCAGTTTCTTTAGCTTATCTGTTCCGATAAGCATTTTTTAGTGGGTAATTGTGAATATTGATCGCAAAAAAAGGAAAAGAATGATAATTTCCTTTTTCTTTTTTCATTTTCTTGGGTCATTTTAATTTTCTTTGCCTTAGATGAGCTAGCGATAATCTCATTTATTATTATTATTATTATTTTCAATGCCTAAACGTATCTTTTTGGTGACTGAAATGGTGGGAGTTATGCCCTCTTTTTGTGGTCTTAATTCGCTTCTTCTGAGATATACTTGATAATGGTGTCTTTGTCGTCTTCTCGATTTTTTTTATGGACGATTTTAGGCAATTTCTCGTCGTTTCCGTCGAGTACGGCTATTTGGCCTTCCTGAGAAAACGAGGAAAAGTAAATTATAGTCTTGCTTTTTGTTTTTGTCAATTTGTTTCTTGAATTTATTGCTTCAGTTGAGCTAACTAAGTTTGTTGGTCTGATTGTGTGATGAATTGCGGTCCTTTTTGCAAATTAAAAAATAATATAAAAGTAGTGACTTTTTTAGGGAAAATTCAGGCCGTTTTGATACTGATATTACTGTTTTTTGTTTGTTCAACAGGATTGAAGTGTCCTGTAATTTGAGTTTCCTGGTGCTACTCGGTAGAGTTTTTTGGGGCAAGAGAGATATCTGTGATGTTAAGGTGGTAACTTCATTCTGGGATTCTATGCTTTCATTATTTCCAGCTGTGCTGGTGGACGTAGATGGGTGTTTCCTCAACAGAGCGATATTCTGAAAATCAAACTGCCACTTACCCATTGTTAATGGAGCACTCTGACAGTCTTAACAGTAATGTGCACATTATTGACATAACAAGAAGCAATGATGTCTCCCCGTCGGCATCTAATGATAGAACTACCAGTGGCTTGGAAGCCTCATCGCATGAAGACGGACCTTCTACTAGTGTAAGGACACCCATTTCTCATAATTTAACTGTTTCCTCTAATGGATCAAACAACCGGAACTCATCTTTCATAAGAAGAGGTGAAGCTCGTAGACGTAGGAGTCCTTTGAATTCTGGTTTGTGGATTTCTGTTGAATTGGTTCTCACGGTCAGCCAGATTGTTGCATCCATTATTGTTTTGTCTGTGTCGAGGGATGAGCATCCACGGGCACCATTGTTTGTATGGATTGTTGGTTATTCATCTGGATGTGTTGCGACCCTTCCTCTTCTTTATTGGCGGTACCGTCACCGTAACCAGGTTTTGGAGCAAGAATCAGCTCAACCTCGGCAAGGTTCTGCGCACATTAGTGTTCCTGCAGGATCCTATTCTGTTTCAGTTAGCAGGACCTCAGAAGCAGAAGACCGTCGAACTGCTGCTTCATCACCTCGAAATGGTCAAAATGCTGCGACAACCAATGCAAGGTACGGATTCTGGTATTCTTGTTGTTATTCCTAAACATGTAATTGTTTTGGTTTGTTGGTCATCAAATCAGTTGAATTTCAATAATAAAAGAACCGGTGCTGAAAGTATAATGTTTGGGTTAGATCTTCTAATTGTATACCCTTATTGGAAACAAAAGAAATTTGTCGAATGGGATTGCTTTCATGAGACTACTGTTTCAAAGAGTATGCTTGGAATGCCATGCTTTAGGTCTTACTAGCTGTTGAAGCTCATATAGATTACAAAGTCACAGCATAAAAAAGTTGTGGCTCATGCAGGCACACTTATAGATACGTATATAGAGAAGTATACTTACAAATTTCTCCTGTACTTCTTTTATCCTGCTCAATGCTGTGGTCTCACTTCAGTTGCCTCTAGTTCTCTCCTTGAAATCATTTTGCTCATGTTGATATCAATGATGTGGTGAAGAGTATAATGAGGAATATACTTTTACTTCTGCTGTGGGGTGAATACCACACATCCTATTGTGTTCAGCAGATACTCTAATTGGTTTAGTGAAACTGATGGCCTACTCACTAACTCAAGGACTAAAAGGGTAGGCTGGACTTCCTTGTTAACATAAAAGGGAGAGTGTTTCGATCCCTGTTATGGACTTGGCATCTGTTTGTGGAGTTGTAATGATATGATATCTTTTCTTCCTTACTACTGACAAATGGCAGTGATTAAAGTTGCATGTTGAATAGAGGAGAAAATATATTCTTTTTCATTTGTTATTAATAAGCATTGATTTAGTGCTGACAATTTTTGAAGACATTTATGGATATATGCTTTGTTTTTGTGGCAAACTGTAGTTCATACTGCATTATTGTTTTTCGTCATCTAGTTCAATGCATCAAATGATTTTTTATTTTTAAATTGTTATGCAATAAGTTAGATTTAGTATATTTTTTTTTTAGAAAATTTGTTGATCAATAGACTTGTTGGACTTTAGGCTCAAGACTCTCATAGAGTACTTCAAAATGGGTTTGGATTGCTTTTTTGCTGTTTGGTTTGTGGTTGGCAATGTGTGGATCTTTGGAGGGCATTCATCTGCTAATGAGGCTCCTAACATGTACAGGTATCAAACGGTTGTACTTTCACTTTGTTCCTTCACATTGCTGTCACTGAGAGAGCTCATCTCTACTTTTGTATGCTTTTACTTTTGCAGATTATGCATAGTGTTTCTGACATTTAGCTGTATTGGATATGCGATGCCTTTCATTCTGTGTGCAACAATCTGCTGCTGCTTGCCTTGTATAATTTCAATTCTTGGGTTTAGAGAAGAGCTGGGGCAGACTAGAGGAGCCACCTCAGAATCAATCAATGCACTACCGACGTACAAGTTCAAGTTGAATAAAAATAGGAACAGTGATAATAACAGCTCGGGCACTGCTGATGGCGGTGTTGTGGCTGCAGGAACAGAACAGGAACGCATGATCTCTGGAGAAGATGCGGTAAGAGCTCCCTGGTCTCTTCATGAGACTGTTGCTTAACAGCGCTGTATGTTTGCACACACTCTTAGGAGATTGTCTTCTCAATAGTAGTGATGATGTTCAATTATCACAGGTTTGCTGCATTTGTTTGGCAAAATATGCGAATAACGAAGAACTGAGGGAACTACCGTGTTCTCATTTTTTCCACAAGGATTGTGTGGACAAGTGGCTGAAGATCAACGCATCCTGTCCTCTTTGCAAGAATGAGGTTGGTGAAGGTATGGTAGGTTCATTGACAAGGTCAAATTCTGGCCAGCGAAGGGGTGAGAGTAGGGCGAGCAATGGCATGTTTTGATCTTCAACATATAGAGAACAGTAATGTTATATATAATACGTGATTACCAATTTGATATCTTGTAAAGGGCTATTTTTCTCCCTTCTAAAAAGGGTTCATGGTTTGAAAATTTTCTGTGAGAATTTGTGCAACGCCTTATTCAATTTGCCCTCATTTTACTTTATCCAAATCAAACTTAGACCTGGGACCAGGAGTGGATATTTTTTTTCCTACCAATAATATATATCCTAAATGGCAGGGGCTATCCAGCATAGGAATTCCAAATATAGATGTTTTTGCTGTAGCAATTACGTAATAATTATATTGGAATAGGACTAGAATATAGATGTTTTACATTGACATCTCTGTGTTTTACATTCAGGCAAATGAACTTGGACTATCACTATCGGCTACTTGTTAGTATTATTGTTACTATGAACAGAAGTATTCAGTTCATTATTTGCAGTTTTGAGATACTTTGAACTTGCATGCGATCAAAATAATATGCGAGCCAAAAATGATATGGTGTACATAACAAGGCTATTTAAATGCGAGTCTAGCTAATTAAACAAATGCAGAGAGATGGGTGTTACAAATAATTATGATGGCCATAATTAGTCATTAATTTATACGTTTTAAACTATTAAAACCTTCCTATTAAATAAATGTAAGTTTCTTATATATTTTACTCTATTCTTCCTTCTCTATCCTAATTTTTCCATTGATTTTTCAATCAAAGAAATGACTCTATAATGGGAGTGTAATGAACTATACCCTTTTTTTATTTTTTATTTTTTTCTTGAAAGTGATTAGGTCCAGATCCAGATTTTCCCAATGATGTGTAGGCATGCGCCGGTTAAGATCCTGTCTAACGAAGCTGTTAAACTATTTTCTTAGATCGATGCAGTTAGACATAGATTAGTCCGATGTAAAAAAATTAAATAAAAATAATTTTAACGTATAAAATGTATATTATATTATACAAAATTATAAAAACACACTAAAAAATGATTTAAAGAGTGAGATTGGTTTGGAGCTGGTAATATTTTCTCTCCCAATAACTCTCTTAAAATATTTAGAAAGTTTTTTAAAACAACTGTATTTGAAAAGTCAACCCTTTAGATTTTTTTTTTTAAAGAAGAAAGAAAAAATTGCAACAATCAAAACTATAAAGGAGCCAATTTGGGTATAGTAAAACCCATGGCATCGGAAGAAATAATAGGACCTAGCCCTCTAGGTAACTGAGCATACCAAACGAAACGAACATCTTGCTCGAAGCTCCAATTGGTTAAAAAGTCCGCCGCTCTATTAGCTTCCTTGTAGACATGCTGCACTTGAACTTCCCAATCTCTACTTAAAAACTCTCTAATGCGAAGAATAATGGCACTGTAAGCTGGTTGAGTAGTAGAACAACTAGTAACAGTTTATACCACACTCTTATTATCAATGCGAAGAACAATTCTTCTCCAACCATTCTTCCATGCCTCTTGCAACCCAAGAAAAACCCCCCATATCTCTGCGAAGAATGCATTATGCCCCTTAACAAGGGCAGAGTAACCTCCCAACCATTTCCCCAAAAAGTCTCGAAAAATACCACCTGCTAAAGCTTTGCCAACTGACTTGCGGAAAGCACCATCCGTATTGAGAATGACCCAACCCGGAGGGGCTAGATTCCATCCCACCAATATCTCCTGCTTGTCATTAGCATGTTTGTTCAAAGCCGCCATGGATTCTCTAGCTGAAACATAGTTGTTAACAACAACCCTTATTAGTTGTTTCTTTATAACTAGTGGAATATACCTATTGCTGAAGACAGCCTCATTTCGCCATTTCCATAAAAAATAGCAGGTGTACCCAAACAAGAGAGACCAAGATCCGTTCCCGACATGTTGCTGTATGCTTAAATTCCTCTTTAACCAATCTTTGAATTCTCCATTGAAAAAACCGGAAGAGAGGGAGGTAGGAAGAAGAGAACTCTAAATACCTTTAACAGCACAACAGTCTCTAATTACATGAATAGCAGATTTCGGTTCCAGTTTGCAGATGGGACAAACGTCCGTAGTGGTTAGCTGTCTCCTTTTCCTCTCAACATTCGTCATTAAAATGTTATGCATTAATAACCATAAAAAGACTTTAACCCGTTGAGGGCCTAACCAGTCCCAACAAAGAGCCCACTTCTTCGCCTCTGTTTCAGTCGTATGTTTAAGAAGGTGGTAGGCTGAATCAACAGTAAAAGAACTCGACACCGAGGGCAGCCACACCAGTGAGTCAGAGCCCAATCCATTCTCCAGGGGCAAAGAGCATTCAATGAGAGACAAGATGGTGTTTCTAACAAAGTCTTTAAACAAATTCCACTTCCAACCCATATTATCATCATACATATCAGCAACTGAGTATTGAGAAACCAACTTCCATACACTAGAGTCTCTAATTTCCAACAGAACATGGAGATAGAAGGGTCCAGCATCTGCCCAATGATCAAACCAAAAGGAAGCACTTCTTCCATTATTGATAACCCAACAAGAATTAGCTCTAAAAGTAGTCCAAAAACGAGCAACACTCCTCCAAACCACTGATCCTTTAGTGAGAGACAGCGAGGGAGGCCAACATTTATTAAGTATCTTGTATTTAGCTTTGATGACTTTTACCCAAAGGGCGTCTTCATTGTTCACCAACCTCCACGCAATTTTCATGAGAAAAACGCCATTGCAAGCCTTTAGACTTCTTAACCCCACTCCTCCCAGCTCTTTAGATTTACAAATTTGTTCCTATTTAATCAGGTGAATTTTTTTCGACTCAGTAGAAGAACCCCAAATAAACTTACGACAAAGTCTTTCAATACGATCATATATAGAAGAAGGTAAGGCCGTGGTTTGCATAACGTAAGCAGGAATAGATAACAACACTGACTTAACCAGTGTAATTCTACCAGCAAGAGAGAGAGTTTGCGCTTTCCAGTTATTCAACTTGCTCTTAACCTTGTCAATTAAATAAGAGTATAATTTTTTACCCGCCCGTCCATGTATAACTAGAGCACCAAGATAGATCCCAAGATCATTCGTCCAGTGGAAGCCTGACATGTTCTTCAAAGCTAATGCCAGCTTACGGCTTACATTCTTCGAAACGCAGAACACTAATTTATCTTTATTGACCACTTGGCCAGAACAAACTCCAAAATCTTCAAGCACGCCATTAATAACTGCCATTTGATCCAAAGAAGCTTCAGCAAAGAGTATTAGGTCGTCCGCAAAGAATAGGTGAGTAAGAAGGGGACAACCTCTTCCAAGCCGAATGGGCTTCCATAAGCCATCTGAGACTGCCTTCTCAATCCCATGAGCAAGAAGCTCCATGCAAAGAACAAAGAGATAAGGGGAGAGGGGATCACCTTGTCAAACTCCGCAGGAAGGAGCAAAACTATCTGTTAATTCCCCGTTCCAGGTAATCTTTGAACTGCTACTTTGCCAATAATTGAGGAGGAGGGAATACAATTCATTTGGAAAACCAGCATCAACAAGAGTATTAGTAATAAAGTCCCAGCGAATCCGATCATAAGCTTTTTCTAGATCTATTTTCATCATGATCCATCCTGTCTTTCCTACTTCGTTTCTCATAGAGTGCGCAACTTCTTGAACAATTAAGATGTTGTCAATAATCTGACGCCCAGGAATAAAGCTTGATTGGTGTAAACCCACTAAAAAACTCATACAACTTCTAAATCTATTCGTTACTACTTTTATGAGAATTTTATAAACCACCGAGAGAAGGCTTATAGGTCTAAAATTACTAATCATGGCAAGTCTGTTCTTCTTCGGGATCAGACAAATAATGGTAGTGCAAAGATAAGAGTCAATAACACCTCCCTTTAAAGCATTTTCCACAAAATTAAACAACGAGCTGTGTACTGTGTCCTAATATTTTTGAAAAAAAGAGAGGAGAGAGGCCATCGATACCTAGGGCTTTAAGAGGCTTTATACTAAAAACAACCATTATTTGAATGAACTGTTGTTGATTTATTAATATAAAGACAAAATTACCTATTACTTTATACATATGTTCTTCATACCTAAATACATCAATTTTTTTTTTCAAATTTATACATATTTTTAGATAAAAGATTAATACATATTTTGTTATAATAGTTTGTAAAGTCATAACAAATTTATACTACATGCATTTATGAAAATTTATATTTATTGATTAATCTTTTTTTACACTAATGTTTTGAGCAATTAATAAATTTTTATATTATATTATCATTTTTTAATATGGTAAAAATATACTCTTAAATTAAAAAAAAATATCAATTTTGGTAATTATGTAATCAAATAGTAACACTATTATGTAATTTTACCAAATCATTAATTTGCTATTAACAACAAGTAACAACTATCAATAACCAGTATCAGTTACCAGCGGTGTTGATTAGTTAAATCAAATCAAACCTTAATATCAATAAAAATTTGATATTTATTATAAAATTTTATTAGTTATGGGGGAATTTTTTTAAATAATATATATTTTTTTAAAAAAATTGAAAATTTAGTGATAGAGTTTGCATGCACCCATGACTCTACAATAATTATCCTATTAAGTTTAGAATAAATGATTCCTAATTAAAATAGAAATAAGAGTTAAATTATAGTTTTAACTCTTAATTGACCTCTATAAATAGGCTTTTAGTAAACCTATGTAGGGTTACTCTCTTTACACAAATAATCTCTATACAAACATAATATCACTCCAAGGGGCATTTAAATTGTAGATTAGTCACTTTCTTTTCAACATCCGTGCTCGTAGTTGAAAGCCTATGTCAATGCTAGTAACGTGAAAGTAAAGATTCCTCGCTTTTGCTCCCGTCAAAAGGTTCTGCGTAATAAGAGAGAAATATGTTTATCCATATTATAGAATATGTGCTATTTTTAAGTGTATAAATGCCAACATTGGTATCGGAGCTTCGTTTTGTGCATTCTGGCATGTTATATTTTTAGATCTATAAATTATATGTAATTTAGTATATTTGAATAGGGAGTATGAACACCTAAAATTTTAATTTTATTTGTTTTGATATGTACACCAAAAATTGTGCAAAAAGTCCCTAACGAAAATTAAAATTCAGTATTTTTAAATTTAAACCTCACCATCATGTTTCTAGACCCCAAAAACCCCCCATTGAAAAAAGTTTGACTGCCGAAATCAGCCTCGAGGGTGGCGCGTGCAAGCAAGGTGTGTGCTAGAGGGCTCGTGTCCCTCACGTGCAGGCCTCTGTCAGTGTGATAAGTCACTCTGACATGTGGCCTGATCGAGGCTCGATGCATAGACCACTGTGGTGGTGTCACATGTCACCATATGTTAAATTGATTTGTCATTTTGACACATGGACCACTGTAGTGATGCCACATGTCACCATGTATCAGAAAGTCATGACACATGGACAAGTTGGGAGCTGACACGTGGCACGTTTGTGGTGCTTCCACGTGTTAGAGATGACACGTGGTCCAGTCGAGGTTCGCTATGTGCCATCCCTTTTGACACGTGGACCAATGGTTGACTGCCATGTGGCACCTATCAGTCTACTTGGATGCCATATGGCTTTCACATAGACTAATTATTAGCTGCCAAATGTCAAACAGAGGTTTGACATGGCGACACATGGCCTAGAGGGGTTACGCCATATGGCAGCGTGCCTCAGCCGGTGGGTGGTGAGTTTGTTGCACGTGTGGTGTGTGAGGTTCACTCTCATCGGTGCATGAGCCTTTATTCGGCCACCAAATCAGCTCAAAAGTTTTTTAAAACTATTTTCTAAATTTATTTGATTTTTTGGTCAGTTTTTGAAAAATTTTGAGGACCAGAAAATAATTTTTATTTTTTTCAAATAAATATCATTATAAAAATTAATGAAATTATTTTTTTATTATTCTACCTTCTAAAATTTTTAAATTTTTTTGAAAATTATATTCAGTGGATATGTCTTTTTTTTAACTGAAATGAGTTTCTATCATATATGTTTGTACATGAGTGTACTTACTATTTATTTTCTATTATTTATAATAGAAATGGTGATGATAAGGACTCCCTACTGTTTACGGAGTCCTCAGGGTATTGTTGAAGCCAATGCAAAAGTGTAAAAGGTTAGCAATATGAGGATGAATAAGAAGGCTTGAGCTGATGATATAGATGTAATAGTGCATCACATAATATACATGCATGAACAAATGCAAGAGTGTATTTGGATTGATGGCCTAAATAGAGGATATGATGACAGGACTTTAATCAAAGTGATGAAAAACTCTCTTGGTCACCATCTAGATCTGAGAAACTTAATGGTGGATGCATGGAAATTAGAAAATGAAAATTATAGAAGATCCATTATCCATTTTTTGCTCAATGTATCCAAGAGAGGAGTGTTGAAAAGCAACACCAAATCAAAAAGGTACTTAGAAGTGGATGCACTGTATATTATCCATGGTTACATGATTGAGTTCATGATATTCCATATAAGTTATATAGGATAGTTAAAGATTCATTTTCAGTTACGAGGCTAATTTTGAGACGTACTAGTCTCCTAGTCTAATTGACATAAGTGTCATATTTAATATTTTTTAGTTAGTGGATTTTTTTATAGGATTTGTGTTTCCTGTTCATTTTAAGACAAGTGTGTTTTCTCATATTTTATTTGCTTTTGAGATTGTTGGATTCTTATGATTAATTAAATAAATGTGTTTATTTATTTATTTTTGGATATTATATTGGCATTTAACATTTACTATGAATATATTTATTTTATTGTTAATTTCTATGCAATTTTTATAAGTAAAATGATTGTATGATAATTAATTTAAGACTTAGATTATCTTAAGTATAATATTCTTTATTAAGTTTAAAAACTTAATATCCAATAATCAAGATTTACTATGCATTAAATTTTAACCGGTAAGATTAAATGTAATGGCCTCAACACCGGATTGGCTGTGAATAGTAACTTTAGATGGTGAATAGTATTTTCGGATTAAAAATCATATCCGAAAGTGAAAAATAATTTATTTGACTAGAGAAAAGTATTGATCATGATAAGTCCAGAGGTGAAATTTAAAGTTAAACCGAGGTCAAATGGGCCTCAAAAAGTTAAAAATACGAAAAAGTTAGCAAGTCAATTTTTCTTATAGAAATGGTTGACTCGACTTTGACTGAATTTTTAAAAATAGTAAATGAACTCCAAAAATTATCAGATTTTGTAGATCTTAATAAAATTTCATGTAAAATATTTTGGTAATAAAATTTTAATTTTTCGATGATGCCGGTAGTTATCGAATCGGACCGGTAACGAACTATTATTTTAAGAATTATGAAATTGATTTTGAGTGAAATTGAGTTTTGAAAGTGAGAGAAATGATTTTTGGAAGCACAATGGAATTAGGCTTGAAATAGATTGTGCCAATTGGGATGGACCAAGCCCTTCCCATTAAGAGCCTTATAAAAGGCATAAAAATCCGATGTTCCAGCATATTCATCCAGCCTATCCCTTTGTCACGTTTCTTCTTTTTGGCCAAGTGAAAGAATTTCATTTTTCTTAATTTCTTCATCTTTTCTCTAAGTTTCTTCCTAAATTCAAGTCCCTTAAGTAAAATTCAGCTTTTTTTAGTGGTTTATGGCAACCTCTAATCTTCATTCGAGGTGATTATAGTGAAAGAATTGAAGGAAAACCAAGAGGATGAAGGTTATGTATCAAAATTAACGTAAGTGATTGTAAGGTTTTTAATTTGATTTAAGGGTTTGTATGGGTAGATTGAAGGTTGTAGAGTAAGATTTTATAGTTAAGTTGGACAAATGAAGAAAGGAATTAATAGATTTTTATCCTTGTATTTTTTTACCATCTTAGGATTCTAAGGAGAAAGGTGGTGTCCTAAGGATTTAAAGCAAAGAAAGGAAGGTTTAAGGAATGGAAACAAACTCTTGAGGTTAGTGGATAATAAATCATAACATGTTCCTTTGATTTGAATGATTTTTCCTTTATGTAACTTAGGAAAATTTAATAGAAATGTATATAATTGAAATTGATGATAAGATAATGGAATTAGACCTTAAATAAGCTTATTAGGAAGCTTAAATGAATTTAAAAGCAAGTGTAAAAAGAACTTCTTAGCTTGATCGAATTGTACCCTAAAGAGAAATAATATTTAAATCATGTATTTTAATAAAATTAAGCCCTAAAATGATAATAGAGATGAAATAACATGTCCATAAATTTTTTATAGAATTTATGAAAATTATTTGAATATTTTTGGAATAATTAATGAAACCTGAGAAAATAATGAACTTTTGGAAAATAATGTATGAAATAAGTGAAATATGTGCTTATAAATTTTTATAGAATTTATAGAAATTATTTGAATATTTCAAGATGAAATTTTGGTAATGAATGAAGTGAAAATATTGAATTATTGTGAGTTAATTCATAATTTGATGAAAAAAAGGGTGAATTATGGTGAAATAATTCATAGACTGTGTAAAAAGGATTGAAAAATTTGACTAACAAATGAATTAAATTAAAAAGTAATAAAAAGTGTGAAAAATTCGGATAATAATTTATAATTTAATGAAATTATGCCATTAGAAATAGTCTAGCAGTAAAATCTAGCTCAAGATATAATTAGCTGGCCATAAGGATATCTGTACTGCGGTAAAAGTCATGATGAATTGCTTTGCTATGGTAGGATCTTTGATCTCCATAGTATCTGTATCTGCTTGATTTGGTATCTGTTATGTGAAAAATGATCTTTCGGGGTCATTTCTCAGTCTGTTTGTAGTCCTATGGGGTCCACGTCTCGTATATTCGGTCTGAAAATTTCTGTCGGGATTTTACTAGGGGCACTATGTAAAAAATAAATTAAAAGAGCGAAAAGAAAGATAAAAATAAAGTGTAAGATGAAAAAAGGCCTAATTAAAAGGAAATAAAAAATATAGGGGCAAAACAATAATTTAACCAAAACTTGTATTTAATGAATAAAAATAATTAAGAAAAGACCATAAAGGGTAAAATGATAATTTGGTATCCTAACAGTGTAAAAATAAAGTTTTATATGACATAGGGATTAAAAGTATAATTTTGCATGAAAACATTAAAGTAGAAAGTAATTGGTAAATTGTATGTAAAGTTATAGGTTAAAAATAAAAATAAATGAGAATAATGGTAATTTTATAAATATTAGGTAAAAGGGCAAATTTTTAAAAAGTTAAGTAAATAAGGACTAAATTGAAGAATTATTTAAAGTTTTGGTGTTGGTTGAAAAGGATTTCTAATAATAGAATAAAAACGTTTTTAAAAATGTAAATGAACAATATTTGCAAAATTGTAATTGTATTGAAAGTTTGTTAAAGTAATTGTTACATAATTAGAACAACTACATTAAAGGAAAATATTATGATTGTTAGTCACCATTGGGCATATTTAATGCTCAACATGTAGGATTTACTGCGTGCAGGTACTGAAGAGAAAGGAGCACTAGTACACAGGAAGAGAAAGAATTGAGGATTAAAAATGAATTTTTGAGTGGCATGTATATGTATATAATAATTAATTTAAGTAAAGGATTTAGCATGTTTAGTACCTTTTATGTATATATGTAAATCTTATATGGATGATGGGTATAGTCGGTTGGTACAAATGAGTAACGAACGATACGTGAATATTGTTATTATTGAACTATTATGCCTTTGAAAGGCTGTGAAAATTATATGTGTTTCAGGGGGCTAGTTAGATTATAGCCGTCATATTGTTGAATTTTTGTAAAATAAATAGTAACATTGGACAGTTATAAGTCTACGGCAACGTAACTTAAAAGTTTTATAAATGGACTAAGACTAGAAATAAAAGGTTAAGCAGTTTAGAAAAAAAATCCCGACTTTTTGCACTGGAACGTTAGATCCGTATGGTATGGGTGTTACATTTAGTGGTATCAGAGCAAAGATTTAAGCGGTTCTAAGATCGGAATGGGATTAATAATTGGTTTATTTATATATACATGCCAATTGAAAGTGAAAAAAAGTGATAGGAGTTTGATGTGTACTTGCTCCTGTTTGTTTTTAAGTGAAAAGTTGTCATCTGACTGAGATCGTCATGTAGGGGATGGTGAAAGTGAGGTGTCCATAGGTACTGGATATTATGAGGCCCCATATCAGTAGGCTTTTTCACTAGTGATTCCGCCTCCACCTTCACAGTTTTATTTTTTCAATTTGATAATTGATTGTATACAACAGAGACTATAGTTGGGTTAAAATATAAGTAGTGTTGCTTGAAGCCTTTTAGAGGCTAAAGCAGGGTAATAAATTATTAACTGAATATGAGCGTGAGTTTGAGCGCCTAAGTGCCTTTGTGGATGAAAGCTAGTCCACTGAAAGATAAAATAAAAAGTGTGCCAGAGATTTGAAAGGAGACTGTATATTGAGTTCAGACAAATTATAAGGACATATAGATACCCTGAATTGAGTGTCATGGTATAGTTTGCTATTGAGTTAGGAGTTATAGAGTCAGGGGAGATTGCCCCTGATGTGATGGAATGATTATCTGCTCACTAAGTGATGATATACTGTAAAGGAAGGAGAGTTACTTTAGGATTTGATGGAGGTCGAAAAATCGCAGTTATAGGTGTGAAAATCAGCTTCTCATTTGATGTGATTTCTGCTACCGCTATAAAGAGATTGATTAGAAATGGTGCATCACTTACTTGTGCTTTGCAATGGAGATAGAAAAAAATTTGAAAGTGTTAGAAGTACCCACTGTCAGATATTTCCTTGATGTGTTCCCTAATGAGTTACTAGGATTACCACCTGATAGGAAAGTGAAATTCTCTATTGATGTGACTCCAAGCACCTGCCACCTTTATGGGTTTGACAAACAGGGTCTTCCACCTTCATTTGGATCCTTTTATGGTGGTCTTTATTGATGACATTCCAGTGTATTATGAGACACCGGAAGAGCATGATAAGTATTTGAGGATTGTTCTGTAGATATTGAAGGAAAAGCAACTGTATGTCAAGTTTAGTAAATGTGATTCTGGTTGAATAAGGAGTTCCTGAATTTAGCCGAGTACTATAGGGAAGCTAATGTAGTGACCGATATACTCAGTATAAAAATGTATATCTAGTAATATGAATGTTCTCAAATGAATGTGTTTAAGTGATGAATAAGTGTAAATGGCTAATGATGGTGGTTGCAACCCGTCGAGCTGTGAGTCCCAGTTTAAGTCTGACATCTAATGGACATTGTTAGCTGAAATGTAAGCAAAAGCGGAGCATCAGGTTTCTTCGGGATTACTTCGACTTACGTTGATATTGGACCAGAAAGGAGATAGAGTGACCATAGATTTTTTTATTGGATTGTCTGTGCTTTAAAGAGAACATGATGCTTTATAGGAGATTATTAATAGTCCCCACTTTGGCATAGTATTTTATCCTCATATTGTTGATCAGCCAGAATGACTGACTCAGACATTAGAAGATTTGATGTGATACTGTATACTTGAAATTAGTAACAGTTGAGAAAAGTACTTGTACTTAGCAGAGTTTGCTGATGACAATAGCTATCAGTTCAGTAAAAAAATGGCTCTTTTTGAGGCATTGTCTGGAAACAAATGTAGAATTATGTCAAGTCGGACATAATTGAGTGCACAAAAATTGATAAGATATAATTTCATTTGTTGTTCGAAAGAGGTACAAATGCAGGTGAATGTGACCTGTAAAGAAAGACCAGTGAAGATCCTAACTATAGAGATCAGTCAGCTAAAAAATAAACAGGTTCCATTAGTAAAGATGCTTTGTAACCATCACAACGTGAAAGAAGCTTTGATGAGATAACAATATTGTCTGTTCCTTGATACAAGTAAATTTAGAGGATGAAATTTCTTTTAGTAGGGAAGAATTGTAATGGCCTCAACACTGGATTGGCCGTAAACAGTAACTTCCGATGGTAAATAGTATTTTTAGACTGAAAATCGTATCCGAAAGTGAAAAGGATTTTATTTGACTATCGAAAATTATTGGTCATGATAAGTCCAGGGGTGAAATTTAAAATTAAACCGAGGTCAAATGGGCCTCCAAAAGTCAAAAATACGAAAAAGTTAGCGAGTCAATTTTGTTTGTAAAAAGGGTTGATTCGATTTTGACCGAATTTTTAAAAATAGTAAATGAACTGCAAAAATTGTCAGATTTTACAGATCTTAATGAAATTTCATGTAGAATATTTTAGTAGTAAAAATTTAATTTTTTGGTGAGGCCGGTAGTTATCGAATCAAATCAATTCAATTAAATCGGATCGATAATGAACTCCGATTGAGTCAAAAATTTTCATGGAGGCTTAATATATTATTTTAAGAATTATAAAATTAATTTTGAGTGAAATTGAGCTTTGAAAGTGAGAGAAATAATTTTTGAAAGCATAATAAAATTGGGCTTGAAATAGATTGTGCCAATTAGAATGGACCAAGCCCAGCATATTAAGAGCCTTATAAAAGGCATAAAAATTTGATGTTCCAGCACATTCATCCAGCCTCTTCCTCTCTCATGTTTCTTCTTTTTGGCCAAGTAAAAGAATTCCATTTTTCTTAATTTTTTCATCTTTTCTCTAAGTTTCTTCCTGAATTCAAGTCCCTTAAGTAAAATTCAACTTTTCTAGTGGTTTATGGCAGCCTCTAATCTTTATTTGAGGTGATTATAATGAAAGAATTGAAGGAAAACCAAAAGGAGGAAGGTTATGTATCAAAATTGAGGTAAGTAATTTTAAAGTTTTTAATTTGATTTAAGAATTTGTATTAGGGATGATCACGGGGCGGGGATCCATCCCATTCGGGGAGGGAAATCCCTGAATTTTTTCCAGTTGGGACGGGGACCGGGGGGAGGGGGGAATCCCTGTTATAAAATCGAGGGCGGAGATGGGGAACGGGGTATCTGCCCCACAAAAAATATATATATTTTTTTAATTTTAAAATATAATATTTTATAAATAATTAAAATTAAAATATAACTTAATTTTATAACTATTAAGTTTTAAATTATACTTAATTTTAAATTTATGAAGGTTAAAATTTATATTAATTTAAATTATGATTGATTTAAAATTTTTTATGTATTAAATATTATATTTTAATTTTAATTATTTATAAAATATTATATTTTAAAATTTAAAAAAAATTCAGGGATGGGGATCCCCGTGGGGCGGGGGATAGGGGGATTTTCTCCCCGTTCTAGAGTCGAGGGCGAGGACGGGGAATCCTCAACCCCAACGGGGCAGTGAGTGGGGATACAATCCCTGGCCCTGCCCCACCCCGTGAGCACCCCTAGTTTGTATGGATAGATTGAAGGTTGTAGAGTAAGATTTTGTAGTTAAGTTGGAAAAATGAAGCAAGGAATTAATAGATTTTCATCCTTGTATTTTTGGCCACCTTAGGCTTCTAAGGAGAAAGGTGGTGTCCTAAGGATCTAAAGCAAAGAAAGGAAGGTTTAAGGAGTGGAAACAAGCTCTTGAGGTTAGTGGCTAATAAATCATAACATTTTCCTTTGATTTTAATGATTTTTCCTTTATATAACTTAGAAAAATTTAATAGAAATATATATAATTGAAATTGATGATAGGATAATGGAATTAGACCTTAAATAAGCTTATTAGGAAGTTTAAATTAATTTAAAAGCAAGTGTATGGTGGACTTCTTAGATTGATCAAATTGTACCCTAAAGAGAAATAGTATTAAGTCATGTATTTTAATAAAATTAAGCCTTAAAATGATAATAGAGATGAAATAACATGTCCATAAATTTTTATAAAATTTATAAAAATTATTTGAATATTTTTGGAATAATTAATGGAACTTGAGAAAATAATGTACTTTTGGGAAATAATATATGAAACAAGTGAAATATGTGCCTATGAATTTTTATAGAAATTATTTGAATATTTCAAGATGAAATTTTGGTTATGTATGAAGTGAAAATATTGAATTATTATGAGTTAATTCATAATTTGATGAAAAATTAGTGAATTATGGTGAAATAATTCACAAACTATGTAAAAAGGGCTGAAGATTTTGACTGACAAATGAATTAAATGAAAAAGTAATAAAAAGTGTAAAAAATTCGGATAATGATTTATAATTTAATGAAATTATGCCCTTAGAAATAGTCTAGTAGTAAAATCTAGCTTAGGATATAATTGGCTAGCTATAGGAATATCTGTACAGTGGTACAAGTTATGACGACTTGTTTTACTATGGTAGAATCTTTAATCTTTATAGTATCTGTATCTGTCTGATCTGGTATCTGTTTTGTAGAAAATGGTCTTTCAGGGTCATTTCTTAGTCTGTTTGTGGCCTTGTAGGGTCCACGTCCCGTATATCCGGTCTGAGAATTTATGTCGAGATTGTACTAGGGGCACTATGTAAAAAATAAATTAAAAGAGTGAAAAAAAGCTAAAAATGAAGTGTAAGATGAAAAATGGCCTAATTAAAAGGAAATAAAAAATATAGGGGCAAAATGATAATTTTACCAAAACTTATATTTAATGAATAAAAATAATTAAGAAAAAATCATAAAAGGTAAAATGGTAATTTGGTTCCCAACAGTGTAAAAATAAAGTTTTATATGACATAGGAACTAAAAATGTAATTTTGCATGAAAACGTTAAATTAGGGAGTAATTGGTAAATTGTATGTAAAATTATAGGTTAAAAATGAAAATAAATGAGAATAATGACAATTTTGTAAATATTAGATAAAAGGGCAAATTTGTAAAAATTTAAGTAAATAAGGACTAAATTGAAGAATTATTTAAAATTTTAATGTTGGTTGAAAATGATTGCTAATAATAGAATAAAACGTTTTTAAAAATGTAAATGAACAATAATTTCAAAATTGTAATTATATTGAAAGTTTGTTAAACTAATTGTTACATAATTAGAACAACTACATTAAAGGAAAATATTATGATTGTTAGTTACTACTAGGCATATTTAATACTCAGCACGTAGGATTTACTGTGTTCAGGTACTGAAGAGAAAGGAGCACTAGTACACAGGAAGAGAAAGAATTGAGGATTACAGATGAATTTTTAAGTGGCATATATATGTATATAATAATTAATTTAAGTAAAGGATTTAGCATGGTTAGTACCTTTTATGTATATATGTAAATCTTATATGGATGATGGGTATAGTCGGTTGGTACAAATGAGTAATGAACGATACGTGAATATTATTATTATTGAACTATTGTGCCTCTGAGAGGTTGTAAAAATTATATGCGTTTCAGGGGGCTAGTTAGATTTATAGCCATCATATTACTGAATTTTTGTAAAATAAATAGTAACCTTGGATAATTATAGGTATACGGCAACGTAACTTAAAAGTTATATAAATGGACTAAGACTAGAAATAAAAGGTTAAGCGGTTTAGAAAAAAAATCCCGGCTTTTTGCACTAGAACGTTAGATCTGTATGGTATGGGTGTTACATTAGACATAAAGACTTAGAGGGTAATTGAAAACTATTAGTAACCTTTTCAAATTTAGGCCTAATAGATAGCCTTATTAGGTTATCTTTTCAGATGCATAATGAATAACATATATTGCCAATTCTCCTTTAATAACGTGTAAATTTTGGTTCCATTAGAGATAAAAGGATCCAAAATGTTCACTGCTTCTAAATCAATTGTTGTTGAACTTTAAAAGATATGAAACTGAATGATGATAATTATGAAATCTGGATTATGAAAATCTAGTATGTGCTCGAAAAGCAAAAGGCTCTAAAACCCTTATGTTTAGTTATGGATGAACTTGAGGATGGCACCACTGCCCAGCATAGGCAAGACAAAGATGCTTACATGGCATAGAAAAAGAAGAATTTCACTGCTCGCATCATCTTGTTGAGTGCAATGGATAATGAGATCACTAAGTAATTTTGCAAATATCAGAATGTAAAAGATATGTGGATTGCCTTGTACGAAAAGTTCTAAGGTGTGTCTCTGACAAAGTTTTGATCATTGACGATCAAGTTTGATACTTATCAGAAGATGTCTGATCACAGAATGGGGAAACATATGAGAGAGATGGAAAATATAATTTCTAAGCTTAGTGAGGCTAGTCATAAGCTGATTGATGAGCAACAGGTCTAGGCTATCATCCATTCTTTACTCAGGAGTTGGGAGTATATGAAGATACAACTAACTCATATAGACAACATAAAGATATTTGGGGGTGTTGTTCGTCATCTTAAACTTGAGGAAGATTGTCTGGCATTGATTAAGATCAATGCCGAAGTGCATGTGGTCCAATCCGATTCTGGTGGAACAAATTCTAACCAGAATAAGAGAAAAAGGTTCAAGAATCAGGGTAAAAAAAAGGCTAAAGAGCCTAAAAGGGAAAGAGTGAGACAGAATGCTAATAGGTCCAAAGGTAAGAAGAAGATTAGCATTTCAAGAGTGAAGTGATTTAATTGCCAATAGAAAGGACACTATATAAAAGATTGCACTATGTCCAAATAGGTACACTATTCTGACTCGAGAGTCAGTGAAATTTGTATATCTAGCTCTGTATTTCTAATTGATTTTAATCCTTTGTGGGTGATAGTCTCAGGAGCAATAGACCATCTGACAAGGGATCGAGATGCCTTTGTCTAATTCTGATGAATCATAATTGGAGCTAAATGGATTTATGTGTGACACAATGCTAGAGTGGTAGTTGAAGGGATTGGCGTGTGCAGATTAGCATTGCATGAAGGCTGAACCTTACTCCTACATAATGTACTCTATGCCCCAGAGATTCATAGGAATTTGGTTTCATTTTAGCCTTTATGAGACTAGGTTTTGATTTGCATTTTAAGGATGATAATATGCGTTTATGTTTGGATGATGTTTATTATGGTTTAGATTTTATTTCGAATGATTTTATTATTATGGATATTGATCTTGATTATATGAATAATACTAGTTTTTTCTTAATTTCTTTTTCTGCTTTACATAGTTATGAGAATAATGTGAAATTATGGCATACTAGGTTAAATCATATTAGGCAAGATCGAATGAACTGGTTACCCAAAGAAGGTTTATTAGGTAGCCTAAATAAAATTAATTTACCAACTTATGAGCATTGCCTAAAAGGAAAACTAATAAGAAAATTGTTTGGAAAAGGAACTATGGCTGAGTTTCCATTACAATTAATCCATTATGATGTATTCTAATGAATGCGAGGACAAGGTATAGAGCCTACCTTCCGTAACTAGTTTAATTGTGTTCTTGTTACTTTCGAATTCACAACTTACTTCTGCTTTTAAATAAATACAATAAAAAAATTAGCGTCATTATAGCACAAATATAATTAATACATTAAATTATAAATAATCAAATGAAAAATTTTACCTGTTTCAATCGATAATACTGAAAATATAATAATATTATTATAAATAATTTTTTTATGCATGAGTTAATTTTTGTAACATTTAGCAATTGATGAATGGCTTTAGATGCAAATGAACTTAGTATCAATTGCTTCGGATGCAACTAAACTTCAGCATCTGAATTTTATATAGATGTTCAATATTTAAGTTTTCGACGGAGTGATGATGGGAATATTTGATGAATTGAAAAATACAACACTGTAAAATGTCATTAGGGATGTGGCAGACAACACTGCCAATGCAACGCGTGGCTGCATCTTTATCATATCGCTATGTAGATAATGTAGAAAATGACTGCGTATTCAGGAGCGGGACCACAGATGCAGTCTGATAAGATGACGCAGTAGATCATTGCATCTTCATTCCAAACCCCATTTCCATAAATAAAATCTGACATGCACCGATATTCATTTTTTTAAAAGCATTATTTAAAAAAATTTCCATTAGTTATGTATATTTTTAAGTATTTTAGAGTTTATAATTAATGAAAAAATTATTAAAAACATATAAAAAAATATAAGGTCATGCTGGATTAGGCTTTTGGTAAAATGCAAAATCCAAACCTATTTGCAAAATAATGCAATTAATTTTTTAAAAGCACAAATACCATAATCAATTCATTATATTGGATTAATCATTAGTAAATTGATGAGTGAGTCATTGGAAAAATATCTTTTCAATTCAATCACGTGCGATGTGGAAGACTCATGTGAGAAATTGGATCTGAAGATAGGAGATGCAAATTCTAGGTGTTGCTGATGGTCTAAGAATGCAAGGAGGTTGGTAAAGCCAAGTGATTTGTTTATTGGTTTTTTGTGTGAACATTCAATTGTGCAGCAGACCTTTAATCTCCTGACAACATCTCATCTTTCTATCTCTTTCACTTCCCCTTTTCTTTTCCATTCTTCTTACTGCACTAACCGAGGTTTTTTTGGTGTAATTTTGGAAAAAAATTAGACATTTGATAAAAAAATTTAACAAAATAGGGTGTTAGAAAACGGCAACCATGGGTACCATTTTCTGACAGGTGGATCCTATAGCATTAGATGGAAAATTTACTCAAAAAAAGGCATCTTATTGTGCCATTTTCACTATTCCAAAATGATGTCGTTTGGGAAACGAAGGAGCAGCTATCATGGCTCTCAAAAATGGTACCATTTCACTCTATAAAAAATGGCATCATTTCCCGCTTGACAATGAGATAGATGAGGAAATCTATCAGTAGGGCTTGCATATAGAAAATGATAGCCCCTATTGTCATTTTCTGTATATTTATTTTTTTAAAATAAAAGGCTGTAGCTCACAAGAATTACTCTACAGAGCATGCTGTAATTCCCATGATTTACCCACTGAGCGGCAGATTTATTTATTTTTTAATGGTTACCTTGAATACCATTTTTTTGCACTCTTCCATTCTATTTTTGTGCCCTTACTTTCTTACTTGCTTTATTTCATTTCTAGTGTCATTTGCTTTTCCTTAACTTCAATTTTTTTTTGTTATTTTTTCTTCAATGCTTTCCATTTTACATTAAATTTTGCATTTATAGCACTATATGTTGCCTTATTGAAGATTAAATAGAAGTTAATATTTTGTTAATATAGTATATTTCAAATTAATGTTATTAATAACATTTTAAATTTTGTTTGAATTTATTAGTAATTTTATTATTATTGTTAAATTGTAGGTGCTATTAACAGTAATATTTATTTCTGCCAATATTTTTAAAGGTAAGTTATTGTTAGTTAATTATATTTATTTTAAAAAAGAGGATTAATTAAAATTAAGATAATTAATTTATTCATGTTATTTTACAATTTATATGTATAAATTATAATGGTCAATATTTGTGGAGTAATTACTTGTTTAAATTTACTTATATTATTTTACTTGTATTTTTGTGATGTTTTGATATTTAGAAATATATAAAAGTAAATTGTTGTGTAAATCAATTATATAAAAATTTAAAAAATTTATGAAAAAATATATAAATAGTACATATATATAGTTTGCGTACAATAAGTAATTAATCCTTTAAAATTTAACCAGAAAATGATACAATTGCAAGATTTATGGACATTAATTCAAAATAATTGTATAATTTTAATTTGGTTAGGGGACAAATATTTAAAATTTTAGTTGCATAAAATGAATAAATTTATGAATCAGTAAAAAATTAATGGCCTAATGTGTAATTTTGCCCTTGATGTTTTTAAAAAAGAGCAATGTTATCCCCAATATTTAGTTTCGTGCAATATAGCCCTTAACATTTTAAAAAATGTGCAATGTTGCCCCTCATGTAACGATTCCGTCTGTTTAACCCAAAATCGTGTGTTGACAACTACGTAGACACACATTGGATGGCACATCAGCACAAAATGACACGTCATAGGGCCACGTTATCTAATATGTAGGCATTAAAATGACAGAAAACCCCCATTTTGCCTCACGTGTAAATCACATGATATTGAAAAATCTGTAAAAAAATTTTAACCCCATTTACCCTATCTTGTCTTCAAAAATTATCATATTGCCCTAAATTATTTTCCCAAATTGTCGATCCCTTATTCGCCATAGCCTATTTTTGTTTCAGTCAAACCTTCGATTTGTCCTCACCAAAAATCGACATAATGAAGCATATTCTTATTTCGATTGCACTTTATTAGACACCATATTCCTACCATTTCGTTTTGTTGTAGAAGAGAAGGAAAACTCGCGAAATCTAAAATCGTTGTATTTCAAGGTGGAAATTTTGAAAGTGATAACTATGTAAGTGGAGGCGAAAGGTAGAGGAGATGTTGCAGGGTAAAGCAAGCGAGGGGGAGGATAGGCCAGGGTAAGTATTTTTGTAATTTCCTTTATCGTAAGCCATTATGCTAAAAACCTAGATCTGTGATTTGTTGGGGTATTGGTTGGGGTTTTATATAGTGATATGGGGGAGCGAGATATAGTATAAAAATGGATGTTAAATGACATAGTGGGGAGCAGATCCATTTATAAATTTTTTTTAGTGGCCAAATTCATACATTTTATTGTTTTGGTCTCTATTTTCTCATTGCATTTGTCTTTATTGTATTCCAATGATGTCAACATATTTGCTTAAAATTATGAGCAGTGGGTATGTAAAAGGAAAAAGAATATATTTGATGATTGTATACAGGGAAACTGTTAATATTATATTCTTTATTGTATTCCTTTTGAAGCTTTATTTAACTTAGTTGCAGATTATGTTTATTTGTTGTCAATTTACTATTCAATTTCTTGTAGGAATGTATGTAGGGGAACTGTTGATATATGATTTAATTGGAATGGTAGATGAGATTTTAGTAATAAGCTAGATTACAAGGGTTGAAAAAAAAGACTTATTATGGTTTTGATCTAGATTTAATTAGCTATAAGGATATATTTGATGAATTTGTTGATCGTTTTGCAGTTAGAGATCTTATTTATTTAGTATGTGCTGAACGAGGAAAAGATTTAGAAGATGGGTTATTTATGTTTGATGGTGATGGTAGTGTATACAAGTTATTAGCAAGTTTGGGACCTGTGAATAAGGATATAGCTTTTTCCCTATAACTCACTATGATTTAATAGAATTCCCTTAAAGTTTACTAGATAAAATTAGGATAAAAAAGGATTTGGATAATGTGGATGGGCCATGAATTGTAGATAGGCCAGGAAATATAGGTGGGTTAAAGCCCATTAATGAGGCAGTGAGATTAAATAGTCAGGTTGTAGACAATTTTGAATTACCTAAGGTTGAGTCTGGAAATTAAAGGGACAGTGGAATTGAGAATGACAGTAGTGTTGACAGTGAGGATTAGGAAAGTGATAGTGAATCAAATTCAAGTGGAACTGATAGTGACTCATCAAATTTAGATGATGTATTTAATAAGAGAGAGATAAAGTGGCAATTTTAAAAAAAGAGGGTGAGGTATGATCCCAAAGAGGGTAAATCTTATTTTACCAAAAGGATGACTTTCAAGGATGCTAAAACTATAAGAAATGCTCTTATTGCATATGCTATAACCAGTGGCAAGGATTTTAAAGTGATAAGAAGTTAACCTGGAAGGGTTAGAGTTAAATGCGTAAATCTTATTTTACCATTTATTTTCTTTGCATTAAGAGAGAAAGGGAAAGTTGGCTTGAAAATAAAGACTCTATGCATGCAACACAAATGTTATAGAATATTCAAGAATACCAAGGTCACTACTAGGTGAATTGCAGAGCAGTGGAGAGAAAAAATTCAAGACAATCTAGAAACTAGGGTGATGCAAACTAACATTGAGAAAGAGATAAGAGTCCATGTGTCGCACGATAAGTGTAAGAGAGCCAAGAGACTGATACTTAATGAAATGCAGGGTAATTATAAGGATGATTTTGGAATTCTTAAAGCTTATGCAAATAAACTAAGGGTATCAAATATGGGCAGTAATATCAATATTGAGTTATCCAAAGATGGACTTGAGAAAGGGATGAGAGTTTTCAAGAGGATGTTTGTTTGTTTTGAAGCATGTAAAAGGGGCTAGAAGGCTGGTTGCAGGCCTATTATAGGACTTAATGGTTTCTTTTTAAAAACTAAAGTGAAAGGGATGATGCTAATAGCAATAGGTGTGGATGCAATGAATCAGATTTACCCTATTGCATTTGTTATTATTAGCAAAGAGAATAAACAAAACTGGATCTGGTTTCTTCAAGTTCTACAGACAAAGTTGGATCTTTGAGAAGGACTTAAATACACCATAATGAGTTATAGTAGTTGTTCATTTTTTTAATGTTGTTTTAATTTGTTGTTAATGTTAGTTAATGCTATAAGTATGCTGATGTTAGTCCATTAAAATAATGTTAGTTGCTTCAGATCAGACTGTTACACTACTTCAATTTGTTTATTGCTGGTAGTTGTTATAAGGTTGTTAGTTTTGCTGTTATGAGGTTGTTAGTTGCTGCTACATACTGTTAGTGACGTTAATGCTGTTAATGCTGCTACATACTATTAGTGTCGTTAATTCCTATTGCTATGCTGTTGTTATAACTTTTGGATACAGACTGTTAGCAATTATAATTTTTTTTGTAAATGGATTATTATATTAGGGCCTCATACCAGTTGTCCTTTACGTTTTGCCTTTGGCATACTTGAATATTTATGCAAACTAGAGTAAAAAATGGAGAGGGGAAGTTTTGAGAAAATATTTTTGGATATGTGCTTGGAGCACATTTGAAGAGGAATTTAACAATAGTTTAAAAGCCATGGGTGAGATAAGTAAGAAGGCTGCCAATTATGTTATATCATATGCTCTTGAAACATGGTGTATAGCCTTTTTCAGTTCTAGAAGTAAGAGTGCAATGGTAGACAACAATATTTCAAAGACATTCAATTCGTGGATTGTTTCTATTAGATTCAAACCTATTGTAAGGATATAGATGAAATTCAGATAAAAATAATGAATCTATTGAAAGAGAATGAGCTTGAGTTGTATAAGTGGATCAATTTTCAACCCATTAAACCCCATCCAATTCCTAAAATGCCTAGGAGGCCAAGGAAATTAAGGAAAAGAGATAAGAGAGAGACATTGAAATTTAAACCAACAAAAGAATACATTGCTGGATCCCAAGCTTTATCAAATAAAATAAGAGGACCAGAGCTTGAGAAATTGTCAAAGAAGGGAAAACTCTAGACTTGTTGAAGATGTGGAGATTTGGGACACAACAAACGAAGCTGTAAAAAGGTAATTAATGTGTTGCATTGTTAATTTTAAAATCTGTATATATTTATTTATGTTATTTTATTCTCAGGTACTTTATGACACAGCAACAATAGAACCTTCAAGTGAACCAACAAGTGAACCTGACACAACAATAAATGAACCAAATAATCAACCAGCAAGTAGACTACATTTAGGAGAATCTTCAACTTAAGCTAATAAAAGACCCAATGCTATATCAAGGAATAGAGCAAGTCAACACAGAGGCGAATCAATTTCCATCGAAAAAGAACGAGGATATGGAATTTTCTATAAAGATGCAGGTGGCATCATTTACAATGTAAGTTTTATTAATTTTAGATCTTGTATCATTAGTTAAATTAAAATATCTAACTGATTTTGTGATTGTAATTCATATTTTTATAACTTGCATATAGCCGAGACTAGAAACAAGCTACGTGGTTGGTTCCTTTTCAGCTGGTAATGATAATTCGAATGATGATGACCCAGGATCAATCATGCTAGACCATGATCCGGATCCTAAGAAAAAATTTGCAATGCCGAGTGAGAAGGAAATCATAATCCATGAAAGAAAAAAATCTCACGCTCCTGTTGGTACAAGATTGATAAAAAAAAGGTGATGGGATTGATGTCCAAGATCCAATTAAACTACCATTCAAGCACCCGAGAAAGAAGAAAAAGTTTCTAAGTGATCTTACGAAGTAGATGAACAAGAAGATATTCAAGCTAGGAAAAACAAAATAGACATATCTTTTCATTGTAGTTGAAACTTTTTGTAATGCTGAATGTTTATATACCTGTTGTTTATGTTTTTTCATACATGCTATGTGTATATGATAATTTTGTTTTTGAAATCGATTTTACTTAGCACCAGCATATTGTCAAATATATGCTATAGAACATTGTAAATCTTGTAAATGCAATGAGCATCTCCTTATGCATTTCGATATGTGGTGATTATGTCTGAAAATGCTCTTCCAACATTTCATTGCTAAGACTGCAGGTATCAAGTCAATATCATTAAGTCCATTAAGCAACAACATATTTCATAAATTACTCACTAACAGATGTCTCAAAAACATATATATGGCTAATTAAGTTCATATGTTAATGCAACTACTCATTACCCAACTAGTTTATCAATTACAAAATACACTACTAGAAATTATCGTAAGTACAATCTAATTTAAAACTACACAACACAAGAACCTAACCATAAATGCACACAACATTTGCAACAACCACCAAAACCAACCCCTATTAATATTTATTGATTTCAATAATTTCTCCATCTCCCTAGTCATTCTCCTCATCACTTCTGAATACTTATCCCTTTCCTCTATTTCCATAATTGTCTCTGAATTAGTGGGTAACTGGCATTCAATCCTCTTATTCAAACTCAAAATTTCTTTCTCCATTTTCAATATCTCTCTGTGCATATCATACAGTATAACTTTAGATCTCTCCCTCATACCTTCTGTCGTATCATGCCAATCAAGAAATTGGCATTCCATCACCTATTAAGGATATCAAATAAACAACCTTCATCAATCACACATACCATAAAAAAACCAAATAAAAAAAATTCATAGAATGATACTTGCATTTCTTACACCAATTTTACAACATTTGTAATAATACCTCCCAGGATTCGAAATGCTCCAAGAAACTAACCTAATCACCTTTTCACCACAGAAACACCTAGGATCACCTCTTTCATTTGTGTAATTGTCAATGGTTCCCACCCTTTGAGAATGTAAACCCGATGAAGAAGATGGAGGCATGGCAGTAATTGATTCCACTAGGTATCAAATTAGAAGGAAACGAGATGAAGTTGTCCAAGGTTGACATCACCTGAACCGAAGAGAGAAGGAAAGGAGATGAAGTTATCGATGGTAATGGCCAAGAAAGGGGCTAGTTTGGGTAAATTTTTTTTTCATTTTTATAAGGACACATGACTTGCACATGTCAGATGATGTGGTCCTATGACGTGTCATTTTGTGCTGATGTGTCGTCCAACGTGTGTCCATGTAGCATTCAACTCACGATTTTGTATCAAACAGATGGAATCGTTACGTGAGGGGCAACATTGCACATTTTTTTAAACATTAGGGGCTACATCGCATGAAAGTAAATATTGGGGGTAACATTGCTTTTTTTTTTTGGAAACATTAAGGGCAAAATTGCACATTAGGCCAAAAATTAATGGATAAATTTTATTATGAAAATAGAAAATTGATGCATTAATTTTTAAATATGTACATATAATATAGAAATTAGAAAATGTCGATTCCATCAACGTTTACTATACATATTGGAGGACAATCAATATGGGACATAGCGTTTTCGAAACTTGTTCATAAGATATCAGTTAAATTAGATTTAGCTCTGGATGTGGGGGTTAGCAGAGTAATATATAGGTGTCCTATTATTAATCAGGGGTCAATGTCATGGGTGTCTATGGACTTAATTGATGACGATGATATTGATCAAATATATGAAAATTTTGCTACATTTCCTGGATATACTATTGCCAAAATAATTGTTGAAACTGAAAAAAATTATTATTGGAGACGAATAAGATGGGGTGAAGAATGTTAACCAGATGACTACTGATGTAGACAGGGATGCCATCTGTTTGGTTGATGATAGAAGTATTATTGGTGATCATATGAGACTTAAAGTAATCACATAGCATGATCATATGAAGTGTCAACTTTACTATTCTAACTCCCTTATTAATGTCCAAATGTTACGCTAGTTTTCTTTTTTGTTTAAATCTTTTCTTTTCTTTTTGCTTTTTTTTTTCTTTCTTTTTAACTAGCTTTGATTCCATACAAGACCTATATCAAAAAATAAAAAAAGAAGCCAACTATTCATCATACTTACACTTAACAAAAATTATCTCAAATGACATAGTAATCCTAACCCTCTATAGATAAAGGGTGCCAAAAGAAAAGTTTATTGTTCAAAATTAGATTAATGCTATCTATTTGTTTAACAACAAAAATTGGCTAAAAACTCAAAAAGGGTTGGTTTATTTAAGCAAGTTAAATTGGCTATATTCTAGTGCCCTTATCATTTCTCATGCAAAAACTCACACTAAATGTAATTTTGAAGTTTACCAAAAATAAGTTCGAGAGGATATGGCATATCAAGGTTCTCATAAAAAAAATTATAAATGTAAAAGGTTTCAAAAGTTCACTTAGTTATAGATCAAATTACTCTAAGTAATGATTTGCCAAAATAATCATATTTACATGTGAAAAGATAAACAACTTAAAAAGAACCTATACTAAAGTGCTTTGCCACATCATAACCCTCACTGTGCACATAAAGATGTCAAAGTAAAATAAACACTGATATTCCTCAATAGTTTTGCTAACTAGACCACAAATTGAAAGAAAAATATTATCTCATGTCCATACTATCAAATGTTCATCAACTATAAAAGCTCCAAAATTATGCAAATACATAACAACCTAAATAATCTAAACATAGACAAATGAAAACACAATTCACTTATACTAATTACAATCTAATACATATGTACTAACACATTACACCATCCCCCACACTTGAAGGACACAGTGTTCCCATTGTGCAAGAAAATATCACTTAAACATAAACACAAGAAAGCACAAAAACACAAAAGCACAAAGCACAGATACACAAAAATAATAGAAAACAAAAACAGAAATAAACAAAAAGGAGTAAAATACTGCCCTTATGTAGCTTTACTAGGCGAATCCGGTAGAGAAGGGTTGAAGTCAATGTTGTTCCTTCTGAAAAACAAAAGCAACTTCGGGCTTCGACTTTTGTGACTATTATGTAGTGCCTTCAAGCTTGTCTCCATATGAACCACCTTATCCTCAAAACTCTTATTGGACTCCTCCATCTTGTCCAAGTGATCCAACACCTTCTGCCACCCCAAGGAACTCCCTTCTTCACAAATAGCAGAATCATCCCTATTCTCATCATCACTAGCACTAGTAACATTATCAGCTTCAGCAACAAGGGATTGGTTTCTCCTTCCTTCAATCCTGCCACATCTTTTCTCATAAGAGAAAAATGCAAGAGGATAGCCAACCCTCTTTAACAATTTAGAATTCCATAAGAATTTGACATCCATTATGGTAACCAGCTCATTCTCCTCAAGTGCAAAATCCTATAATTTTTCAAGACAACCTAACACAATACCAGTGACAATATGTCCCATGCCTACAATCTTGGTCCTGGCAATTAAAGCATGATATAAACTATTAAGAATAAAGTCAATAGAGTCAGGTGTCTTTTTAGACTGAACCAAGGATAAAACAAATAAATCTTTGGCTTAAACCTTGTTAATCTCTACTTTACCAAATAAAGCATGGCATAAAAACTTATGAAATAGTAAAAAAATATTATCTCTAATTTGCCTATTAGTAGATTTTTTGTTATCAAAATGAGGCAAACTAGACAATTTTCTCTATACTCAGCAACAACAAATTATTGAGGGATAAAAGTTCATCCATTCAAAAGAAAACCAAACCAGTCATTTATCTATTCAAAACCAAAAATATACCCAATGCCTTCATGCCTAAATTTTATTTTTATCTTTCTATCATCCACATAAGACAAAGTTACAAAAAATTCAATAGCCCAATCCTTCTTAACAAGCAATTGCATGTTAACAAAATTTTCCCATTTCATGTATTTCACATATTTGCCAAATGCTTGACCAATGCCTAAATCCTCTAACAAAGCAAAATCTAAATACCACATACCTACATAGTCTTTCTTAGAGAAAAAATAAAATTTCTGACCTTCATCTTCACTGTAAATTGAAAATGAACAATCAAACATATCTTGGTGAATGGTTGTACCCCTATATGTTTGAGAAGAACTCCCGACAGCCTTCCCTTTGCCCTTGTCCTTATTAGCTAGAGTCTTCAATCTTGCCATTGTAACTCAACAAGAAGAGTTCAACCACACAAAATAACAAGTGAAAACTGAAAACTTGAAAGAAAATGAAGCACAAAGTGAAAGAAAGTAGAAATAGGAGATGAAGAAGAGAGAAAAATTGAGAGAAAGTTAAAGAGAAAGGGGTGAAACTGCTGAAAATGGCAGTTTATGGTTCCAAAAACTATTTATAGGAAGGGATTTAACACTTGCAACGGTTGAAAACTGCCCTAAAAATTCAAAATCTGTGTTTTTTGCACTCACGACATAAGACCCTTCGATTTTCATTGCGCTCGCGACAGAACCAACTTAAAAATTTCTTCTTCTTAGGTCACACTCGTGACACTTTCGTGCTCACGAAAGACATCAATCTTTCAAAACTCTTATTAAATAGAAAATAACAAAAATGGAAAACTACCACATTTTATTATCAAGACATATGCAAATCACACCACTACGTAATTGTAAACAACAAACATTAAAAGATAAAAACAAAAGTATATAAAACAAATACAAATGTATATATAAAGACATATAGAATTAGAAATGTTTATTAAGTACTACTAAGAGATTCACCTTCAACCATATTGAGATAAACACAGAAAACCTCTTTATTAGGAAAATTGCTCTCCAAATACACTTTATACCTTTGACCATTAGCTTTAAATAATTCACCCTTATTATTTTTCAACTTTAAATACCCATGGTCAAAAACTTGAGTTATAAGAAATGGCCCACTCCAATGTGATCTTAATTTTTTGGAAAATAACTTCAATTTAAAATTAAAGAGAAGTACTTTATCCCCTATTTTAAAATTCTTATATTTTAAATGGGCATTATGCCACTTCTTTGTCCTTTCCTTATAAATCCTTGCATTCTCATAAGCTCTAAGACGTAACTCATCCAATTCATTTAATTGCAATTGCCTCTGCATGCCAGCTTGTTTAAGATCAAAATTCAAGGCCTTAATAGCCTAATAAGCTTTATATTCCAACTCTACAGGTAAATGACATGCTTTACCATACACTAACCTATAATGATTCATACCAATAGGTGTTTTAAAAGCTGTCTTGTATGCCCAAAGTATATCATTCAATTTATGTGCCCAATCTTTACGTGAACTAGATACACTCTTTTCTAAAATCCATTTTAGCTCTCTATTAAAAATCTCTAATTGTCCACTTGATTGTGGATGGTAAGGTGTGGTCACCCTATGACTCACCCTATACTTGTGTAACAATGACTCAAAAGATCGATTTATAAAATGCGTACCTCCATCACTTATAATGGCACGAGGCACTCCAAATCTTGAAAATAATTTCTTCAAGAACTTAACAACTACTTTGGAATCATTGGTTGGGGTAGCTTTAGCTTCCACCCACTTGGACATGTAACGCATTCCAACCAAAATATAATTTTGGCCAAATGATGTAAGGAAAGGACCTATGAAGTTTATGCCCCATACATTAAAGAACTGCACTTCCAAAATATTTGTTAAGGGCATTTCATCCCTTTTACCTAAATTTCTTATCCTTTGGCATTTGTCACATTGAGCAACAAACTATTTTACATCTTGAAACAATGTTGGTCAATAAAATCCACATTCAAGAACACGAGCTGCCATCTTCCCACTACCATTATGTCCTGCATACAAAGCGGAATGGCAATGAGATAAAATATCAAGATATTCATTCTCACCTACACATCGACGTAAAAATCCATCTCCACAAATTTTGAACAAATAAGGCTCCTCCCATAGATGATATTTGATATTATAAAAGAACTTATTCTGCTGTTGAGAAGACAAACTGTAAGGCATAACCCCTGCAGCAATATAGTTAGCATAATCCGCATACCATAGAGTATTAAGGTGACTAACTAGAATTAAACACTCATCGAGAAATTCTTCATTTATCTCATCATCATCATCATCATCATCTATATGTTCGTCCTCATTCTTTAATCTCGATAAATGATCAACAATTAAATTCTCACTACCTTTCTTGTCTTGTATTTCTATGTCAAAATCCTATAATAAGTGAACCTATCGAATTAACTTAGGTTTAGCATCTTTTTTAGTAAATAAATATCTTAGAGCTGCATGATCTGTAAAAATAATAACTTTAGATCCCAACAAATATGATCTAAACTTATCACATACATAAACAACAGCTAACATCTCTTTTCCTGTGGTTGTAAAGTTCAACTGAGGACCCGAAAGAGTATGACTAGCATAGTATATAACATGCAACTTCTTGTCTTTCCGTTGACCTAGGACACATTCTACAGCTAAGTCACTTGCATCACACATGATCTCAAAAGGCAAGTTCCAATCCGATAAAGTTATGATAGGTGTATTTATGAAGGCTCTCTTTAATTTCTCAAAAGCTATTAAACATGCATCATTAAAATTAAAAGGAACATCTTTAATTAAGAGGTTTGTCAATGGCTTTGCAATTAAAGAAAAATCCTTAATAAATCGCCTATAAAAATCAACATGTCCTAAAAATGACATCACACCCTTTAGTGTAGTAGGTGGAGGCAATTTCTCAATCAATTCAGTCTTAGCCCTCTCTACCTTAATCCCTTGCCTTGAAATTTTATGCCCTAAAATAATTCCTTCCTCAACCATAAAATGACACTTCTCCTAATTGAACTCCAAATTTGTTTCCTCACACCTAGCCAAGACTTTATCTAGGTTATGCAAACAAAGCTCAAATGAATCTCCATACACAGAAAAATCATCCATGAATACTTCCATTATCTCCTCAATCATATCCCCAAAAATGAAAGTCATACACCTTTGAAAAGTTGCAAGTGCATTGCACAAACTAAAAGGCATCCTCCTATATGCAAAAGTATCATAGGGATAAGTGAAGGCGGTCTTCTCTTAGTCATTAGGGTAAATAAAAATTTAAAAATAACCCAAAAAACCATCAAGAAAATAATAATTAGAATAACCAGCAATCCTCTCTAACATTTGATCTATAAAGGGCAAAGGAAAATGATCTTTCCTAGTGGATGCATTCAATTTCCTATAGTCAATGTAAACTCTCCATCCCGTGGTTGTTTTAGTAGGAATCAAATCCCCATTCTCATTCCTTAATACATTCATCCCACCCTTTTTCGGCACACATTAAATAGGACTAACCCATTCACTATCTGAAATAGAATAGATAATCCAAATATATAACAACTTAATGACTTCCTTTTTAACAACTTCCTTCATGTTAGGATTTAACCTCCTTTGCCTATCAGCCTTAGGTTCATAGCCCTCTTTCATGTGAATTTTATGCATAACCATAGTTGGGCTAATTCCTCTTAAATCTGAAATCTGCCATCCTATACTTCTAATTTTTTTTCTAACCACTTGCAATAACATTTCCTCTTACTTACTTATAAGTCTATTAGAAATGATAATTAGTAATGTAAAATTTGTTCCAAGAAATGCATACCTTAAATGATTAGGCAACTCTTTCAACTCCACATTAGGAGCACTTACAATTGAGGGAGCTAATGGATCCTCACTCTGATATAAAATTTCTAGCTTATAAACACCTTGATCCATCTCTTCATTGATCTCTTCATCTTGAGAGTCTATCATGGAATCTTCAATCCCTAAAACTTCCAATACACATTTATCAATGACATCAATATTCATGCATACATTATCTTCTATAGGGTATTTAATTGCTTTGTCCATATGATACTCTACACTATCATTCCTTACTCGTAAGATTAATTTACCTTCCAACACATCAACTAAAGCCCTACCAGTATTCATGAAAGCTCTACCCAAAATTAATGGGCAATTAGCATCATAAGCAAAATCAAGTATCACAAAATCAGCTGGTAAAATAAACTTATCAACTTTAACTAGTACATCATTAATAATACCACATGGTTTCTTTAAAGATTGATCAGCAAGTTGTAACACCATAGAAGTTGACTTCACATCCTCTAAACCCAATTTATTAAAGATCGATAGTGGTATGAAGTTTATGCTAGCCCCTAAGTCACAAAGACACCTAAGAAACTTTATATCCCCTAAAGTACATGGAATAGTAAAACTACTAGGATCTTTCAATTTAGCGGGTAAGTTATTAGTGATAATTGAACTGCAATCTTTAGTTAGAGAAACTGTGGCTACATCCTCCCAACTTCTTTTCTTATAGATTAAATCTTTCAAAAATTTAGCATAGTTAGGAACTTGGGTGATAGCCTCAACAAATGATAAATTAACATGCAAATTATTTAATTTATCTAAGAAATTAAGAAATTACTTATTCGTATCCTTCTACTTCAAATGATGCGAAAATGGCAGATGAGGTTGATACACTTTTGCCTTAAAAATACCTTTTGTCGAGCTCGCGATATGAGCTTCATCCTCCTCTTAAATTTCCTGCAAAACTCCATTCTTGTTAGCTGAAAAATTATCAACATATATCTTACCAGACCTGAGTGAAATGGCCTTCATCTACTTCCTTAGGTTATCCTCTGTGTTGCTCTGTAAGCACCATTGAAGTCTCGAAGGTAGTGCACTTACTAATTGACTCATTTGGACTTCTAAGTTATGTATAGATGATGATTGGTTCTTTGCTATTTGATTAAACTTAGCCTTTAATCTCTTATAATTTTCATCTTAAGAGTTAAGCTTTAAATTAATACCTTCTAAGAACCTATCCATTTTGACCCTATCTTGTCCCGATTTAAATCCTATAGTTCCTCGGTTTTGCCCATTCCCCCAAGAAAAGTTAGGGTATTCCTTCAGCCAGGATTATAAGTATTTGAAAATGGGTTACCACACCCATGACCTTGAATAAAGCTCACTTGTTCCTCCGTACTAGCCAAACTTATCCCATAACTCTCACTCCCATAACCTTGTTGACCACACAGGGTACAACCATTTGGTGTGAATCCTCCCATACTCATATTATCTATTTTATGTGTCAATGCAATAACTTAGGCTTGCAAAGCTACGACTGAATCTATAGAGTGGACTCCTTTGCTAGGGGAAGGAGGTGATACCTTGGCTCTTTCCGTAGGCCACATACAATTATTTATTGACATTTTCTCTAACAACTCAAAAGCCACATCTGTAGTCTTCCTCATAAGAGATCCTCCAGCAGCTACATCAATGGTCCATCTAGTGGTGGGGTTTACACCATTGTAAAATGTCTGCATAAGTAACTCTTTTGGTAGATTATGATGAGGGCAACTCTGCTGCAATTCTTTAAACCTTTCTCATGCCTCATATAAAGATTCATTATCTTGTTGCATGAAAGTAGTAATTTCTTTAATAATCTTAGCAGTCTTATTCAATGGAAAATACTTAAAAAGAAATGCTTGAGCCAATTGATCCCAAGTGGTAATTGACCCTCTTGCAAGTGAGTTCAACCAAGCTTTGGCCTTATCCTTCATTGTAAAAGGAAAAAGCCTAAGCTTAATTGAATCCGCAGAAACTTCATTTATTTTAAATGTATCACAAATTTCTAGAAAATTTGCTAAATAAGCATTTGGATCCTCATTTGGAAAACCATAAAACTAGATATTATTTTGCATCATTTGCAATAAAGATAGTTTTATCTCAAACTGATTAGCATTTACCGTAGGTCTTACTACTCCTTGTTGAGTTTCACTCAAGGCAAGCGTAGCATAATCCATTAAACGTGGAGGATTATCATTAGCCATGGTTGGTCTCCTAGTCTTCTTCTTCTTATGTCTCTGGTTACTCAATAAAAATCATTTTATCTCCAAATTTAAGCATTCAAGTTCTTCTTGAGAACTCCTTATTTTAGGCATGCACTTCAACTCCTAAATATGTAATACAAAATAAACAAACAAATAATTCCAGTCAAAGGTTGTAATCCAAAATCTTAAATCAAGCATTAAAGTAGCAATCAACACAAAACACCTTCATTCCCCGACAATGGCGCCAAAAACTTGTTAGTGCTAAATTCGCAAGTGCACGGTTCATCGATTATAGTACTTAAGATATCGTTCTCATAAGGAAAGGATGAGGGAATTACACACTATTACTCAATTCTTAATCTTGTTTACAATGATCATAGGTTATATTGTTGAATTAACTAACATCTACATTAGACCTAAAAATTCCTACTTAACTATTAATCAAAGAAGACAAATTATAGATTTATATTTTAAGATATGAATTGAACTTGAATTTATTCTCCTACTTTGAATTTTAAATCTTATATTGCAAACCAAGTTGGATTAATGTCCTAATTCATTCTCTCGAACTGAAATAGTTATTCTTAAGACATACATATGTAATTTTAACCTTTAATTCTCATTAATTGCTAATTAATTACATACACTTATTTTAAGATTAATTACCAACCTATAGTAATTATTTCAATATCCTGATCTCTCACACAATATTTCAATAATGAATCTTTATTAGTTAAAAGAGGGAATATATCTCTCAATCATATTCTCACTTTTAGTAATCATGCATGAAGTGCTAATAAAGAAATCTGCAATAAAGACTAAGTATATTACTAAGAACATTAAAGACATAGTTATCATTGTTTAAGTTCCTAAAGAAAATATAATTACTAATTGCAAGAAGAAGCAAAAAGATAAGAGATAGTAAAAGAAATCTCTCAACCCTTTTCTGCTCTCTACGAAAACAATCTCTTTCTTGATTGTCTTCTTAAAAAAACTAAGTAAAAATAAACTAATTAAAAATAGAAAGATTGTTCTTTTTTTTCATCACACACCTTCAACCTTAACTAATTCTTGTATATATTTGATTCCAGTCATTGTGTCTTTCAGAAATACCCCTCTAAAAGTAGGCATCATTTGGTGAAGAATGGTGTCCCTTTGAAGTGCCTTTTGAAAAATAACTTCCCAATGTCCCTATCTGTTGTGCTAGCGACACATGTCGCGCTCGCGACAAGACACAAAACTTTAAATGTTAACTTTCTTCTGGTTTGACTTCTCTTTTCTTCCTTGTTTTGTCGTGCCCGCGATAGAAACTCTTCATTTGCTTGTTTTTCTGCCTATTTCTCTTTAGTTTTAGCTCCTTTACTCCCTATACACACTTATAGTAAAAACACATAAAAGGCACCCTGTTTCATATAAAAACTTAACTAAACCTAGATATTTACTTCACAAAAATATTTACACATAATGCATCAATTAACCCACATCAGCTGCCATATATCAACCAGTGATGTGATTAAATTCCAATCTAATTGAATCACACCAATGTTGGCAATTTCCAGCAAACCAGCTACTCTTATATATTGTAAAATTCTCGGCTCAATATTTGTATAGTGCTCATCCACGCTACTCCTTCTTGTCCTTAACAATTCTCTATCAACCTTTTATATAAATTAAATAAATCAAATTATATAGTTAAAATTAAAATATTTTATTAACAAAATACTATGCTAGTAATATATAATAGTATTTAAATTTTTACTGAATTATTCCATATTGCATCTCAATGACGTCTCCCTTGAAAAGCTAACAATTCGTACAGCTTCTAAATGGCGATCCGTGTCTAAACTTGAAATCAATTTAGCATCATACATGTGCAATGAATCGTTAAAATTTATGTCATTTATTTTTTTATTAGTGTTTAAACTTTTTATGTGTTTCAATAATTATTGTAAATAATTTAATTCCACATGTCATTAGTTTATAATTATGAAACAAAAAATCAATATTAATAAAAACTCAAATTACGAAATAATAACATTAAAAAATTAACTTTGAAAATTGCTAAAAAAACACTTAAATATAAATGACATTAAAGTTTGGAACACAATACACCGCCATTCTCATTGATACAACACTCAAATTTTACATATACTAACGAACATAATATCTAGGCCATAAATTATAATTATGTCATCTACAATAAGGTCTTTGATCCACAGGGATTGTATCTCTAATTTTTAAAAAATCATCATCACTAATTTCAATGACATCTTTTGCAAAAATGAATATAAGTTCTCTATTTTTTTTCACATCAAGCATATTGCAAATTGTAATTATAGATTTGAAATACATCAAAGGCATTGTCATCCATAGAGCTTCTATCATCTCTCTTTCTATGATGGGATATTCGAATATTATAATATTTTATTTATTTTTATAATATGATTAGCAATTGTTATTCCGTTTTCAAATCTGTTAAAGTACAAATAGGGATGACCATGGATCGATTAACCAATTCATAAACAAAAAAAATTAACCAGTCCATTAATATCGATTTTTTAAAATTACTAACTATTAACCAGTCTATTACATTTGATTAACCAGTTCATCAGTTTCGGTTTGGTTAACCATTAAAATTTATAACATAAAATTATAAAAAAATTAGATAAAATTCAATTCAATTTCAAATATGCAAATTAATTTAATATAAAAATTACAAAACAAACATAATTTACCAGTCAAAATTTATGTTTTATAAATTAATAGCTAATATTATAAAATAGATTTGACATTTGTTGAAAATTAATATGCTTGATTCTAAGTCAAATAAAATTTCAGATAATATTAAATATTATAACATAAACTCTAAAATATAAAAAAATGTAATTAAATTCTATTAAGTAAAATATGAACACCAATATATGATAAAAAATAATATATATAAAAGTTAATTAGATAATATAAATAAATATTACTATATAATTAAAGAGAATGACATAATATAAAATTAGTTTAAAGTGTTATATAAATTTTATAGGAAAATATAAAAAATTAAGGTATGAAAAATATATATTTTAAATATATTTTAAAATAGTATTTTATATAAATTTTAGAGAAAATAGAAAAAATTAAAGATATATATATATATGTGTGTGTGTGTGTGTGTGTGTGTGTGTGTGTGTGTGTGTGTATGTGTGTGTGTGTGTGTGTGTGTAAACCAGTTAACCGTGAACTAACAGTTAATCGATATTTAGAAACTTAAACCGTAATTATTAACAAAAAATATAGAAATTAAAAAAGGAGATACAAAAAGTAATATTTGAAGAACAAAAAAAATGGTGTGATAGTGAATAAGCCAAATAAGAGCTAATAAACATAAGCCATAAGGATTTACCAGTTCACCTTAACAAACTAAGATTATGGCTAATTTCAAAATTTCACTTTTTTCTTGCTTATAGGATGAAAAAAAAAATTCTGCAAAATTATTTTGAATTTAATTAATATATAATCTTTAATTTCTCATTAAATTTCTCCTAATTTCTCATCAAAATATTTTTCATAATTTTTCTTGAAAATCCTTATGTAAATTGAATCTTTTTTGGAATTTTATAGTTAGTTTTTTTATTAAATTACAACAAAAAAATTGTATATATTTTTGGTTGAAAAGTTTACAAAGGGTTTTTACGTGACAAATAAATTTTTGATAGCATTTTTTTATCTACCAAGCTAATGAGTTTATCCAAAGCTAAGAGTCATTAATAAAATAATATGAAAACAATCCAATAACTGTATATATTCTTTTAATAGCTCAAGGTATCTACAAAATATAATAAGGAAAAATAAATATAAAGTTATAAAAGTTACTGATAATATCCGAAATTATCATTTGGCCCTACAAAGCCTATAAAGTCTATAATTTGCAAAGCATGGTACAGATTTGACTTGCACCATGAAAGTCCCATCCGATGAAAACAAATTAATTCTGTCAATATGCTGCCGATTCGATCAATCTGACACTAATATTGACCGTGTCAGTTATGTTTACTTACTTGGGCATCGGACCCACACGTCCAACTCGATCGAGATATTCTTATTTCAGGTTTTTAGAGGTGCTTCTGCTTAGGTCAGTTGATTTCCTTTTCGTTTTGACAATCCTGAGATTGTTATTTGGTGTTTTCGTTGAGAGCAAAAAGGAAAGAACACTCACAACCATGGCAGAGCATTCAAAATCGAGAGCCCAAAATCAGATCAGTGAGGACAGGAGATGGCTTAGATTTTTCACCAAGAGGGAACCTTGAGAATCTCTGCTAAGAACCATCGCCAGATCCTTGCTTAAGCTTTCCTAAAAACATACGACTAAAACTCCCATTTATAACTTGCTGCCTAGATTTAATGATAAGCTCGCAATGCAAAAAGACTCCACTTCGAGTTCGGCTAAAGACCTCAAAGCTATCCTAAGAGATTTCACAAAGCAAATGTTAGATACAATAAGAAAGGCCAAGTAGCCTCAAACTTCTAGAATAGACATGGATGAAGAAAGCCACAGCGCATACAAACCATAATACATGGGGATCAGAATAATAGAATAGAGAAGCAAAATAGGGACATGATCTAAGTTCTGGGAGTCTCAAAAAAGGAAAGGAGAAGAGAAGATACATGAAGAGGAAGATGTCAATCACAATATAACTAGACATCCTTCTCCAGCTAACACGCATGGTGACTTCAGTCACATGTACACTCCTAAAAAGAGGAATCACACGACTCATATGTTCAGATGATCGACTTGCATTAAAGTCGGAGATGATCTGGGATTTGCTTGCACTCTTAAAAGGAATACAATAAAGCAAATGAAAGAAGAAAATGATGAAAGCCAGCTAGGCAAAGATGAATAATAGTTCCTATAACAAGTAAAGAAATTTGGGCTCAGTTACCCTAAAAAACTAGGTTTTAAAGGAAATACTATTTCACTTTTTAACTAAGAGATTAAGAAGGCTAGATTGCCGAGCGAATTTAGAGAAACCAAAATGCCCTATATTTTTTAATATTTAACCCATATACATATACATTTTTTTGATGATAGGGTATTTCCAACCACTCTTGTAGATGATGTTTTGAATTGGTTCCATGACTTACCTTTGGAATCAGTCCATACCTTTTCATAGTTCAGAGATCTATTCGTTACAAGATTCATAATACAAATCAAAACTCTAAAAACTCTTAACGACTTGTGCAATTTAGTACAGAGATCTAATAAAAGTCTAAGAGACTACATCAATAGATTTCAGTCTCTGGCATCATAAATAAAGGACCTACATCCTGCCACAGTAGCACACTCATTAGCAAAAATTCGACATGCTTGCATCTATTCGACTCTATCATCACCCGTACTCTCATGGGCTTTGTGGTACTAATAGACAGAGCAAATTAGTTTATCAAGTTGGATGACGCTCTAAGGGTAAGTGAAAGATTAGCGGAGACTAGTAGAGTAAAACTCGTTGGTTAGAACAACCAGCAAAATAAGAGCCCATCGAGCAGAGAAGCTGAAAGGAGAAATAGAAGCCCTAAAAGGGGTAATTTCTTGAAGAAGCATGGGAATAGAAGAGAGATTGAGCATGGTAAAAATGAACGACACACGACAAAAACCTTTACCCTATTAAATGTTTTGCTTTCTCAAGTATTGATATGGATCAAAGAAAAGCATGCCAAAGTAAATTGGCTAATAAAAATGTCGGAGCAATCTTATGCTTTCAGAAATAAAAAGAAATATTGTCAGTTTGACAAAGACATTGGTCACACCATCGATGAGTGCAATACTTTAAAGGGGGAAATTGAAAGGCTCCTACAAAACAGCTCACTAAAAAGATTTATGGGTCTTAGACCAGCAAATACTTGTAAGCCACCATACAAAAAAGCTCGATATCGGACTCTAATGATGAAGACAAGGAAAGAAGAAGAGTAAGGGACGCCAAAAGGCCTAAACAAAGGTGAGGGTTCATTAATACGATCATAGGCGAATTGGCTTACAGTGAAAGCATAAGCAATAGAAAAAGCGGCAAAGGCGTATATTTCTGAGCCACTTATGAAAAATTACAACCAGTTACCATCTCTCCTAAAGATGCAGAAGATTTGAAATTTTCCCATAAAGATGCCCTGGTAGTAAAAGCAAATATTGCGAACTACTAGGTCAAAAAGATACTATAGATAATGGAAGTGTGGTGAACATCCTCACTCTGGAAGCTTATCGAAAAATGAAGATCCCTATCAAAGAATTAAAAACATGCATCGTACCGCTAGTAGGACTTGAAAATGCCACGATTCTAGTAAGCGTATCAATCAATCTGTTTGTAGAACTAGGAGACGAAACACCCATGCATGTTGAACGACATTCATGGTGACAAATGTAAATTTTGCGTACAATGCAATTATTTAGGAGACCATTGTTATTCGAAACTCGAGTAGTCACCAGAGTCCATTATATGTTGATGAAGGTCTCAACAAACGAAGGGACAACAATACTAAGAGGAAATAAAAAAGCCTCCAGGGAAACCTATGTTGCCCTAATAAAAGAATCTAAACAAGCTTACATGGTCGAATCAGGAGAAAAAAGAGAAAAGAAACACGAACAACCAAAGATAAACCCCGAATGAGAGCTCGTCACCAAGGAAATCACTAAAGAAAAAATGATCGAAATAGGATAAAAAATGTTAAAGAACGTAAAAAAGGAAGTTATGCAGATTTTAACAATTAACCAAGCCTCTTTCACTTGGAAGTTAGAAGACATATCGGGCATAAATACTAAAGTTATCACACATAAGCTCAACATAAACCAAAACTTCATACCGATCAAATTGAAATTAAAAAAGCACGCCCTAAAGTGATAAAAATTTATTTTAAAGGAAATTGATAGACTGCTAAAAGCTGGAATAATCAGAGAAGTCAAATACCCTAAATGGCTAACCAACGTCGTCCTCGTTAAAAAGAAGATGGTAAAATTACGAATGTGTGTAGACTTCACTAATCTAAATAAAGCCTGCCCTAAGGATAGTTATCCTATACCTAACATAGATTAACTCGTTGATGCCACAGCTTGCCATGTCATTTACTCTTTATTAGACACCTATGCAAGGTACCACTAGATCTTGATGTGGCTCCTCAGCCAGGAAAAGACTAGTTTCATTACAAATGATGGCACTTTTTGCTACAAAGTCATGTCATTCGGACTAAAGAATGCAGGAGCCACTTATCAATGACTGATGAATAAGATATTCAAAGAACGGATCGAAAAAATCATAGAAGTATACGTAGAGGACATGGTCGTGAAAAGGAAAAACCTAAAAGAGCATGCAATAGACTTGAGCAAAGTATTCACCATCCTCATTCAATTTTGAATTAAGATGAATACGAAAAAATGTACTTTCAAAGCACCTTCAGGAAAATTCCTAGGTTTTATGGTGTCACAAAGGGGAATCGAGGCCAATTTCAAGAAAATCAAAGCCATTTTAGACATATAGCCCGTGAAAGACATCCAAAAGCTAAATTGTAATGGCCTCAATATCGGGTCAGCCGTGAACAGTACTTCCCGATGGTGAATAGTATTTTTTGGGCCCAAAATGACACTCAGAAGTCAAAAATATTTTATTGGACCATCGAAAAGTATTGGTTATAGTGAGTCCGTGGTTGAAATTTGAAGTGAAATTGAGGTCAAATAGGCCTCCAAAGGTCAAAAATACGAAAAAGGTAGCGAGTCAATTTCCCTAGTAGGGAAGGTGACTTGATTTTGCATAAATAATTAAAAATAGTAAATGAACTTCGAATATTGCTAGATTTTGCATGCCTATATGAATTTTTGTGCAGAATATTTTAGTGATAAGAATGAAATTTTTCGGTGACACCGGCAGTTATCGAATTGGATTGATAAAAGACTCTGATTGAGCCAAAAATTTGCGTGCAAGCTATTTTTGATATAATAAGAGTGATGAAATTATTTTTGGAGAGATTTGATTGCTGAAAGAGAAATAAGTTAATTGGGCAAAACCCATCATTTTGGCCCAATTTTGGGCCCATTGGAGAGGTATATAAGGGCAAAAAATCTGAAAAAAAAAACTCCAAAAATTGGCTCATCTTCTTCCTTCCTCTCTTTGGCTGAACATACCTTCCATTTCTTTTCTCTCTCTCTTGCTTCATAACCACTCAAAATCTCTCATAAATCCTAACTTAGGAGTTGTAGTTCTATCCCTCTAGATCACTAAAATAGCTTCACTTGATTGATTTGGACAAAGAAAGTGAAGAAATCAAAGAAAAAAAGAAAAATGGATAAGTTGGATCTTGAGAATTTTAGTGTTTTAAATTAATTATTTAGTGTTTTTTCATAGATTTTGAGGTGTAGATGTTGATTATGAGCTTTGATTTTTCATTTGAGGATAAAAAAATAAGAGAAACTAAGCTTAAATGGACGACCTATGTAAGTGGTGAAGAAAGAGGGAGTGTTTCCAAGGACAAAGACAAGGGAAAGGAAGCTTAGACTCCCTAATTCAAGAAAAAATTATAAGTGACTAATTAATCTTTACATTTTCTAAGTTTATTAATTTTTCTCAATTATGTAACAAGGATAAAAATGTTTAAAGTGATTAATTGATGCAATTATGTTAGGACAATTGTAATTAAGCTAGAGAAAGGATAAATGGAATGTGAAAATGAAAGAAAGAAAATTTTTAGGATGAAAAATAGTGGTGGCCTAAATTAATGGTAAGAGAAAATGGTGAGAAAAATGCAAATAAATAATATATGTTAGCTTAAAATAATAGTAGAATTGATAATTAATGTCTATAAATTTTTAGAGAATATTTGGAATTTATTTGAAAATTTTTAAGATTATGTATAGTGCATGTATCTAATAATAGTTGTGATTTATAGTGAATTAAGTGATTATTTTGATGAAAAATGACAATAACTAATAAATAATGCATAAATAAATTTTATTGGCATTTATTGGATTTATTGCAAATTTTATTGAAAATTTAATGTTAATGTGTATATTGAAAATAATTGAATTATTAGTTAATAATTGCATAAAAATGCTGAAAAAGATCAAATTTATATGAGATTAAATTTTAGTCAATGAAAAAGAATTAAAAAGTCAACCGATAAATTTTTTGAAAATTAAAAGGATTTATAAAGTAATTATTATTGTTCCCTTAGAATTAGTCTAGCAGTAAAAACTAGTTCTAGATATAGTTGGCTAGCCATAGAACACCATTTATCGCGGTGCAGGTCATGGCGACTTGCTTTGCTATGGGTAGGATCATTGATCTCCATAACTTAAGTGTTAAAGTGAAAGTGAAAAGTGCAGTATTCTGAGAATGGTTCCTTGGAAATTATTTCTCGTTTTAGTGGGGCCCGTGGGGTTCATATTTCGAGTATCCAGTTTGAGATTTTTTGCCGGATATGTACTAGGGGCATAATAGAAATAAATTAATAAATAAGTGAAAAGACCATGAAAAGAAAGAAAGAAAGTGAAAAATGATCAAAATGAAAGAAAAAGAAAGTTTAGGGGTAAAATGTAAAAAGCCAGTAAATTAAGTGAAAATTGCTTAAATAAAGATAAAATAGTCAGATAATAGTTAAATTGTTGAGAAAATGAATTTTATTGTCAATAGGGACTAAAATATAATTTTGCTTATAAATGACAATTTAAGTGTACAGAAATGAAAAGGGTTTCAATTATCAGTTTAAAGAACAAAAATTAAACTTATAATGGCAAAATTGTAATTATGCGTTTGTAATGAATAATATTATAGAATAAGTCAAAATTAATGTTTTGAAATAATATTAAATGATTTTATAATTATGTTCATATATATGTTAATATATAACAATAAAAATGAAAATGTTAGGAAAGGTATCGATTATTAGTCACCACTGAGCATGTCGAGTGTTTAACGTGTAGTTTTTACTGCGCACAGGTCAGCAGGAGCTGGAGCAGGAATACATTCTAAAGGACTTCTTTTAAGATGCTTAAGTTGTTCAAATTTTTGGCATGTATATATATATGTACAAACTTTACTTGGATGTGTAATGTAAAACTGAAGTTATTTTAGTAAGTTGTTTTTGGATTGTGAATGAAATGGAATGGATGACAGTGTATGGATATGAATTTTATTATTGATTGTTATGCCTCTGAGAGGCTGTGTGGTTTGTCTGCGTTTCAGGGGGTTAGTCCTATGTATAGCCGTTATATTGCAAAAATTTTATTAAATGCATAGTAATTTGAGACAGTTATAGGTCGTCAATGATTTATTTTTAAATAAACTAAAGCATGCTAATAAAGTATTGTAATATAAAGATTAAGTTGGAAAAAAATTTTCGATCTTCGGTACACCGGTACAGTGTTAGGAGGGATAAGGGTATTACATTTTATAGTATCAGAGCAGTGGTTTAGATGGTTCTAAGATCGGAGTGGGTGCAATGTTTGATTTAAATTATTTATATACATGCCAATTGTTATTTTGAGAAGTTGACTTGGAATTAATGTATTCTTGCTCCATTCTATTTTATATTGAAAAGATGTCTGGTGAGCCGAGTCATGAGGTTGGAGATGACAGGAGTGAGGCCTCAAGTAATATGGGGCAACAGGAGGTTCCACAGCAGCAGACACCTTCACCAGTAGCGCCTCCTCCTCCTCCTCAGCTGGATTTTCTCAATATGATGTTTGATTATATCCAGCAACGACTTCAGGCTGCACAGGCTCAGGTAGCACCACCAGTAATTTAGGTTCAGCCACATGCTCCACCTAGGAGGAAGCCTATATTGGAGTAGTTGAAGAGATTGGGAGCTGAAAATTTTTCAGGTTAGGATCCATTGACGCCAGGAGCTGCAGAAGCATGGTTATTCAAGATAAAGAGATTATTTGAGATTACCCACAGCCCATTGGAGGAGAAGTTTGAGGGAATCACTGCTTTGCTGCAGGGTCTAGCATTTATATGGTGGGACTCAATCAGGCGATATACTCTTACAGATCAGTTAAATTAGGAGTTCTTTATTGATCAGTTTGAGAAGAAGTATATTGGGACTGAGTATAAGATTTCTATGCAGGATGCATTTTGGAGATTGAGGCAGGGGAATCGTTCTGTGGCAGAATATTACCGAGAGTTTGAGCGTTTGAACGCTTATCTGGATGAGGGACTGGCTACAGAAGAAAGACTGTGTCAACATTTTGAGAGAGGATTATACACAGAGCTGAGACAGATTATTGGAGCCCAGCATTACCCTAATTTGCGGGCTATGATTGATGCAGCTCTCAAGTTAAAAACTACTCAGGCTGAACAGGTGGAGAGGCAATCCCGATTTCAGCAGAAGAGAAGGCAAAGACAGAGCAGTGGAAAGTCAAGGCAGAGTAAGAAATAGAAGGGTTAGCAGGCACCTCAGGGCTACCCACCGGCAGGTAGAGGACAAGGTGGCGCCTCCCTTGGCAAGTCTACTGCCACTTCAGCATCTAGTGCACCTCGAGGTAGAGATAGCAGGTTAGTAGTACAGTGTGAGCACAGTGGCAGGACACATCCTGGGGAGTGTATATTTTTGATGGAAGCCTATTTCAAATGTAGGTCCAGCGACCATCAAATTAGAGATTGTCCTTTGATACAGACTACTTCAGTAGCTTCACCAGCTTCTGGTACTGGATCTTCTGCACCACATGGTCGTAGTAAGGGAGTTACCCCTAGACCTTCAGCCTCCAGACCAGTTGGCCAGTTGTCTCAGGGACAGAGGTGGTCAGGGGGACAGACTTATGCTGTCAGAGCCCGAGAAGAGGAGGATGCTCCTGATGTGATAATGGGTAAGTTTATTCTGTTATCTAATTCTGTGTATGCTTTGATAGATCCTGGCCCCACACACTCTTATATTAGCACAGAATTGACATGGAATAAAAGGATGAAAGAGGCCTACTTGGACCAGGATATCTTGGTGAGTAATCCTCTGGGGCATAGTGTGGTAGTAAACAAGATATATAGACAGTATTCTATTGGTGTCCAGGGACATGTATTTCTGGCAAATCTTATCGAGCTGCCTTTTCGCTAGTTTGATTTGATTTTAGTTATGGACCGATTGTCCACCCATCAAGCAATCGTTGACTGCAGAAAGAAGAGGGTTACCCTACAACTTCAGAATGGTGATGACATCACAATTATGGTTATGAGATCTGATTTTCTATCTGATGTGATATCCGCTACTGTAGCAAAAAGATTGATTAAAAAAGGATGCAAAGCGTATATGTGTTATGCAGTGAAAGCGAAGAAAGATAGTTTAAAGATGTCGGATGTACCCATTGTTGGGGAGTTCCAGGATGTGTTTTTAGATGAGCTTTCAGACTTACCACCTGACAGAGAGGTGAAATTCTCCATTGAGGTCACTCCTGGAACTGCACCTATCTCTATTGCTCCGTACAGAATGGCACCTGCAGAATTGAAAGAATTAAAAGTTCAGCTTCAGGAATTGCTCAATGAGGGGTTTATTAGACCCAATACTTCTCCTTGGGGAGCACTTGTCATATTTGTAAAGAAAAAGGATGGGACCCTTCGACTGTGCATAGGCTACAGACAGTTGAATAAAGTGACGATAAAGAACAAGTATTCCCTCCCTCGCATTGAAGACTTATTTGATCAGCTTAAGGGAGTAGGTATTTTCTCTATGATAAATCTGAGGTCGGGCTACTATCAAATGGGGGTAAAAGAGGCTGATGTGCCTAAGACAGCTTTTCGTACAAGGTATGGCCACTATGAGTTTTTGGTCATGCCATTTGGGCTTACAAATGCACCAGCGGCTTTCATGGATCTAATGAAAAAAGTCTTCCACCCTTACTTAGATCAGTTTATGGTGGTTTTCATCGATAATATATTGGTGTATTCTAAAATACCGAAAGAGCATGACAGACATTTAAGGATTGTATTGCAGACACTAAGAGAAAAGCAGTTATATGCCAAATTCAGCAAATGTGACTTTTGGCTGAATGAAGTATCATTTTTGGGACATGTCATTTCTGTAGAGGGCATTAAAGTAGACCCTTCAAAGATTGAAGCAATCCTTCAGTGGAAGCAACCCAAGAATATGACTGAAGTGCGAAGTTTTTTAGGTTTGGCTGGGTACTATAAGAGATTTAGCAAGGAATTCTCACCATTACAGTCCCTATGACTCGACTGTTATAGAAAAATGTTAGGTTTAAGTGGACTAACAAGTGTCAGAAATGTTTTGAGAACCTAAAGACAATGTTGACAAAAGCTCCTATCCTTACTCAACCTGAGTCAGACAAGGATTTTGTGATTTACATTGATGCTTTCAAGAATGGATTAGGCTGCGTTCTGATGCAGGAAAGCAAGGTGATAGGTTATGCCTTTTGGCAACTCAAGACTCATAAGAGAAATTATCCTACTCATGACTTAGAGTTAGCAGCCATTGTATTTGCATTAAAGATTTGGAGGCATTATTTGTATGGAGAGAAATGCTACATTTATTTAGATCACAAGAGTTTAACGTATTTGCTTACCTAGAAAGAACTCAATCTTAGACAGAGACACTGGTTGGGGTTGATTAAAGACTATGATTGCTATATCAATTATCATCCAAGGAAAGCAAATGTAGTGGCCGAAGCGCTCAGCAAAAAGTTTATGTCAGGTAATGTTAGTACTTTTGAATGAACTTGTACAAGGTATTGATAAGTGTAAATGATTAATAGTGATCTTTGCAGCTCTTCGGGTAATAGAAAACCAGCTTAAGCTTGGCAGCAGATGGAGCCATAATAGCGAAACTATGAGTTAAACCAGATTTTGTGCATAAAGTAAAAGCGGCTCAGAAAGAAGATGATAGATTAATGGCGATTGTAAACAAGCTTCAACATAGTAGTGAAAGTGATTACTCATTGTCAAATGATGGAAGCCTCTATTTCAAAGGAAGACTTTGTGTGCTAGCTCAGGAAGATTTGAAGAAAGAGATTCTGACAGAAGCACATCATAGTGGTTACGCTATGCATCCTGGAAGTAATAAAATGTACCAAGATTCGAAAGTCTATTATTGGTGGCCAGTATGAAGCGTGATGTGACTGAATTCGTAGGTAAATGCCTGACATGTCAATAGGTGAAAGCAAAACATCAGGTACCTTCTGGACTACTTCAACCACTTGTTATTCCAGAGTGGAAATGGGATCAGGTGACCTGAACTTTGTGACCGGGCTACCTATGACTCAGTGGAAGCATGATGCCATTTGGGTAATTGTGGATTGCCTCACCAAATCAGCTCATTTTTTGCCGGTTCGGATGGATTTCTCTTTGACCAGGCTGGCAAAACTTTACATAAAGGAGGTGGTTAGATTGCATGAAGTACCTACATCCATTGTGTCAGATAGAGATCCTAGATTTACTTCTCACTTCTAGAAGAGTTTTTAGGATGCTCTGGGCAGTAGACTTCACCTTAGCACAGCTTTTCACCCTCAGACTGATGGACAGTCCGAGCGAGTGATTCAGACATTAGAGGATATGCTTCGATGTTGTGTCCTGAAGTTTGGCACTAATTGGAAAAGACATTTGTCATTAGCTGAGTTTGCCTACAACAATAGCTATCAATCTAGTTTGAAAATGGCTCTATTTGAAGCATTGTATCGTAGGAAATGCAGGACTCATTTGTGTTGGACTAAACTGAGTGAGAGGAAGGTTTTGGGTTCGGACTTGATTCGTGACTCTGAAGAAAAGGTCCAAATTATTAAAAGCAGATTGAAAGAAGCAATGGATCGACAGAAGTCATATGAAGATCTAAAAAGGAAAGATATCGAGTTTCAGGTAGGAGATAAGGTCTTTCTGAAGGTATCTCTATGAAAGAAGGTTCTGAGATTTGGAAGGAAGGGCAAGTTAAGCCCTAGATTTATTGGTCCTTATGAGGTACTTCAGCGAGTGGGTCCCGTGGCCTATAGATTGAAACTTCCATCTGCTTTGGAAAAGATACATGATGTCTTTCATGTGTCCATGCTTCGGAGATACAGGTCTGATCTGAGCCATGTGATAGCACCAGAAGAGATACAAGTTCAGGTTGACGTGAGTTATGAAAAAAGACCAGTAAAGATTTTGGCTAGGGAAGTCCAACAGCTTTGGAACAAATATATTCTTTTGGTGAAAGTCCTATGGCATCACCATAATGTCGAAGAGGCAACATGGGAACCTGAAGCAATGATGAGACAACGATATCCTCTACTTTTCAGTTCAGATAAATTTCGAGGACGAAATTTCTTTTAGTCAGGGAGAAATGTAATGGCCTCAATACCGGGTCAGTCGTGAACAGTACTTCCTGATGGTAAATAGTATTTTTCGGGCCCGAAAGGACACTCGAAAGTCAAAAATATTTTATTGGACCATTGGAAAGTATTAATTATGGTGAGTCCGGGATTGAAATTTGAAGTGAAATTAAGGTCAAATAGGCCTCCAAAGGTCAAAAATACGAAAAAAGGTAGCGAGTTAATTTCCCTGGGAGGGAAGATGACTTGATTTTGTGTAAATAATTAAAAATAGTAAATGAACTCTGAATATTGCCAGATTTTGCATGCCTACATGAATTTTTGTGTAGAATATTTTAGTGATGAGAATGGAATTTTTCGGTGACACCGGCAGTTATCGAATCCGATCGATAAGTTTGAATCGAATCGATAACAAACTCCGATTGAGCCGAAAATTTGCGTCATAGCTATTTTTGATATGATAAGAGTGATAAAATTATTTTTGGAGTGATTTGATGGTTGAAAGAGAGAGAAATTTGATTGGAATTTTAGGGGCCTAAATTGGGCCTTTAGAGTTAATTAGGGCTAGAAATTGGCTCATATTCTTCCTTCCTCTCTTTGGCCGAACATACCTTCCCTTTCTTTTCTCTCTCTTACTTCATAACCACTCAAGATCTTTCATAAATCTCAACTTAGGAGTTTTAGTTCCATCCCTCTAGATCACTAAAATAGCTTCACTTGATTGATTTGGGCAAATGAAGTGAAGAAATCAAGGAAAAAAAGAAAAAGGGCTAAGTTGGATCTTGAGAATTTTAGTGTTTTAAATTAATTCTTTACTATTTTTTCATAGATTTTGAGGTGTAGATGTTGATTATGAGCTTGGATTTTTCATTTGAGGACAAAAAAATAAAAGAAACTAAGCTTGAATGGTCAGCCTATGTAGGTGGTGCAGAAAGAGGGAGTGTCTCCAAGGACAAAGGCAAGAAAAAGAAAGCTTAGACTCCCTAATTCAAGAGAAAATTGTAAGTGAGTAATTAATCTTTACATTTTCTAAGTTTATGATTTTTTCTCAATTATGTAACTAGGATAAAAATGTTTAAAGTGATTAATTGATGCAATTATGTTAGGATAATTATAATTAAGCTAGAGAAAGGATAAATGGAAAGTGAAAATGAAAGAAATAAAATTTTTAGGTTGAAAAATAGTGGTGGCCGAAATTAATGGTAAGAGAAATTGGTGAGAAAAATGTAAATAAATAATATATGTTAGCTTAAAATAATAGCAGAATTGATAATTAATGTCTATGAATTTTTAGAGAATATTTGAAATTTATTTGAAAATTTTTAAGATTATGTATAGTGTATGTATCTAATGAAAGTTGTGATTTATAGTGAATTAAGTAATTATTTTGATGAAAAATGACAATAACTAATAAATAATGTATAAATAAATTTTATTGGCATTTATTAGATTTATTGAAATTTTATTGAAAATTTAATGTTAATGTGTATATTGTAAATAATTGAATTATTGGTTAATAATTGCATAAAAATATTGAAAAAGATGAAATTTATATGAGATTAAATTATAGTCAATGAAAAAGAATTAAAAAGTCAACCGATAAATTTTTCGAAAATTAAAAGAATTTATAAAGTAATTATTATCGTGCCCTTAGAATTAGTCTGGTAGTAAAAATTAGTTATGAATATAGTTGGCTAGCCATAAGAACACAATTTACCATGGTGCAGGTCATGGCGACTTGCTTTACTATGGGTATGATCATTGATCTCCATAGCTTAAGTGTTAAAGTGAAGTGAAAAATACAGTGTTCTGAGAATAGTTTTTTGGAAATCATTTCTCTTTTTAGTGGGGCCCATATTTCGAGTATCCGATCTGAGATTTTCTGCCAGATATGTACTAGGGGCATAATAGAAATAAATTGATAAATAAGTGAAAAGACAATGAAAAGAAAGAAAGTGAAAAATGATCAAAATGAAAGAAAAAGAAAGTTTAGGAGTAAAATGTAAAAAGCCAGTAAATTAAGTGAAAATTGCTTAAATAAAGATAAAATAGTAAGATAATAGTTAAATTGTTGAGAAAATGAATTTTATTGTCAATAGGGACTAAAATATAATTTTGCTTATAAATGACAATTTAAGTGTATAGAAATGAAAAGGGTTTCAATTATTAGTTTAAAGAACAAAAATTAAACTTATAATGGCAAATTTGTAATTATGCGTTTGTAATGAATAATATTATAGAATAAGTCAAAATTAATGTTTTGAAATAATATTAAATGATTTTATAATTATGTTCATATATATGTTAATATATAAGAATAAAAATGAAAATATTAGGAAAGGTATCGATTATTAGTTATCACTGAGCATGTCGAGTGCTCAGCGTGTAGTTTTTACTGCGCGTAGGTCAGCAGGAGCTGGAGTGGGAATACACTCTAAAGGATTTCTTTTAAGATGCTCAAGTTGTTCAAATTTTTGGCATGTATATATATATGTACAAACTTTACTTGGATGTGTAATGTAAAACTGAAGTTATTTTAGTAAGCTGTTTTTGGGTTGTGAATGAAATGGAATGGATGACAGTGTATGGATATGAATTGTATTATTGATTGTTGTGCCTCTGAGAGGCTGTGTGGTTTGTCTGCGTTTCAAGGGACTAGTCCTATGTACAGCCGTTATATTGCAAAAATTTTATTAAATGCATAGTAATTTGGATCAGTTATAGGTCGTCGACGATTTATTTTTAAATAAGATAAAGCATGCTAATAAAGTATTGTAATATAAAGATTAAGTTGAAAAAAAGAATTCCGGTCTTCTGTACACTGGTACAGTGTTAGGATGGATAAGAGTGTTACATAAACGGAAGACTAATAGCTCTATGAAGGTTTATCTCATCCTTAGCCAAATGGTATACCCCATTCTTTAAGAAATTAAGAAAAGTAGATGTATTTACATAGGACGACGACTACCAAAAAGCCTTTAATGAGTTGAAAGACTTTCTAGCAAACCCATTGCTATTAAATCGACCAATCCAGAGAGAGAAATTGTACTTATACCTATCCACTTCAGGCAAAGCAGTAGCAGCCATCCTAGTATAAGAGGAGGAAAGCCAACAACTACCTATTTATTATGTCAGCCAATTGTTGAGGGGAGCAGAATTGAAGAAAAAACTGGTTGGATAATGTGTACTAGAAAACTAAGGAAATATTTTAAGGCACACACGATCATAATACGATTGGATCAACCATTGAGAAAATATTGCAGATGCTCGACCTAGAAGGAAAAATGATACTATGGGCAATAAAACTGCAATTGTTCGACATAAAATATAAATCGAAGAAAGCGATCAAAGCACAAGCCCTTGCAAAGTTTATAGTAGAATTCACCGAGGAAAGAAAAAATCGAAAAAACCAATAAAATTGCATGGGAAATGACAATCGATGGGGCCTCCAATAGTAGAAACAGAAGAGTGGGTATCGTAATCAAAGGACCCCTCGAGATAACTATCAAACATGCAATCACATTGTACTTCAAAACATCCAACAACATTGCAAAATACGAAGCATTGTTGTAAGGTCTAAGGCTAATCAAAGTTATCTTACTGGAAAACCTAACAATTAAAAGCAACTCACAGCTCGTAAGCCACCAAGTATTAGTGACTTTTGAAACAAAAGATGAAAACATGAAAAAATACCTAGCAAAGGTAAAGGAAGAGCTCTAGGCGCTAGAAAACAAGGGGATAGCATAGACCCTCGAAAAAATCCCGAGAGAAAGCACTCAGTTAGAGGACCAAGTAGTGAAGTTCACAGCCTCTAGCAAAAAAATGGTAGAAGAGGATGTCACCCTAACAAACATGATTGAGAATTGATAGAAATAGAGTGAGAAATAGAAAATTGGATGACCTTCTTCATTTAGTAATTGCAGACAGGTGAATTACCAGATGACGAAGCCCAAACCAAGAAAATTACAAAAAAATCCCTCAATTACTCTACAATCGGAGGAGAATTATACAAAAAAGATTTGGTCATCCTTGGCTAAAATCTATTTTAAATGCAAACGAAAGCTACATAATAAGGGAAATACACAAAGGGATCTGTGGCGCTCATGAGGCAAGTAGAGCAATCGCCATAAAAGTTTTACAAACTGGATACTTTTGGCCAAATATTTTTAGTGCCTAAGAGCAAGTCAAAAGATACTCGCAATGACAAGTACACGAAAGGATAATTAGGCAACCGACATCCGAGCAGCAGCCGATTGGCATATCATAGCCATTTGATCAATGGAGATTGGATATATTAGGGCCATTCCCCCAAGACAAAAGACTAATGAAATTCCTAATCGTGGCGGTTGACCATTTCTTCAAATGGATAGAGGCCAAACCATTGACCATAATTACTACTAAAAAGGTAAAGAGCTTTACATGGAAAGAGATAATCTGTAGATATGGTCTACCAAGGGTATTAATCACCGATAATGGGAAACAATTCAATATTATAACATTCAGATCTTTCTGTTCTGGCCTAAAAATCAATTTGAGGTTCACTTCAGTCACCCACGCTTACAACAACGACATGACCGAAGTATCTAATAGAATGATCTTAAAAGGATTAAAAATGAGATTGGGAAAAGCTAAAGAAAACTGAAAAAAGAACTATAAAGTATCTTATGGTCCTATCGAATGTCCTCGAGGGCCAGAATAAGGCAAACTCATTTCTCCCTTACTTACGGATTGGAAGCAATCATTTTAGTTGAGATAGGCATCCCCTCCTATAGAATGATTTTTTATTCTAATCGAGGTAACAAACAAGAAAGAAAGCGAGAATTGGACTAGGTAGAAGAAAAATGAGAGGACGCTTGCATCAATATAGTGGCATACAAATAAAGAATAGCCCAACATTACAATAGTAAGGTCAAAGTTAGAACATTTAATATAGGAGATTTAGTCCTCATAAAAGCGGACATTGGATCAGGAAATGCAGGGGTTGGGAAGCTCATGCCCAAATCGAAAAGGCCCTAAGAAATCTCAAAAGTCTTAAGTAAGAGCACATACAAACTCAAAGATATGGAAGGAATGGACACTTCAATCGGAGCACTTGCCGAAGTTTATCTTTCAGCCCTAATTTTTTGCCATAAAGATGAAGAACTCTTTGACTGGCCTTACAAAAAGAAAAGAACATAAAGATAAATAGAGGAGAAAGATAAAGAAGAAATCAAAAAGAAAATATAAAAAATAGACTTACAACTATAAAATAGTGAAAAAAATCATGTCCTATTTCTCTCATATCCTTGTCGAACATAAAGAAATACCTCGTAAAATCCAAAACCTTATTGTTTGTGAAAGAGAAGTTAGAACCAAACTTATGGGATAGAAAACCTTTTATAGTTAAAGAATCAACCAAAGAGCCAGTGTTGTCAGAAGGCAAGGTGTCAACAATAGTCCTAGTAGTTGCAAAAATTATGCAATCAGCAATACCTAAAAAAATGGTCCTCACTGGCGCATCGGCACCCTCAATTGAAGGAGACACGATTGGCCCCTCAGAGGAAACAGGGGTAGCTAAAATAGATACTGGCTCGATTATTAAAGTACCTTAAGACCCAATCAATTGGAAAGGGCATCAGACCTTCTCCTCAAATTTCAAACCCTAAAAGGTTAGGCGAGCCTCTTTTTCTTTTGAGCATCTCGGGCTTGCCTCTGCTCTGCTATTATCCTCTTAGTCTCTGTAGCTACTTCAGGCTGCAAAACAAAATAACAGTCAAAACATTGAAGGAATAAGACATAAAAACACAAAGTAAAAGAAAGCTCTCACATTCGGCCTCAATCTTTGAAGGCTTGGAAGATCCTGAAATACCAGCAGGAATATCCTGAGTGAAATCACTAAAAGGACAGACAAACCCTTCCCCTAACAAAAAATCTAAAGAAGGAAGGTCGCCCTTATGACTCTTGGTAAAATTAGTAAGGGCCTCTTTATCGGGTGTATACATGTCAAGGCCCATAGATAAGTCTCCTAGTGCCGTCGGCTTATGCGATCGATGAAAATTCATTCTAAAACCCTCTTTTCGACTGATCAGAAAAAATTTATCGTTATAACTTTTTAGAGATTGAGGAAGAGTGAGAAGCCTCCTCCCTGTTCTATTGGTAAAATGAATATCAGATGACCCACTTTGACCGGATATATAGAAAAAATGTATAAATACCAGTAATGGCGGAGTGATATGTAAATTCCTACAAATTGCCTTAAAATCAGCCATAATCCTCCAACCGTTATTTAGGTGGGAGCTAACACATACCCTTCCAAAACCTCTATATCAAAAGGGGAAAAAAGGAATTCCATACTAGAAGCCAAACTAACCTGAAAAACAGACAAATCACTCTAGAGGAACCCCAAATGGGCCTTTATCAATCGGCATCGACACTAGACAAGCCATAACAGCCACATCATCAAGAAGGTTGTACCTTTCCCTAAAAAAGGACATGGTTGCCGACACCAACTTTGTGGTAGAATGCATTATAGTTTTGCTTCAATACGAGTCCATTTAAGAAATATGTAACTCGCTCCCATTATTAGTAGCCATTTTTGAAGGAAATGGGTTGAAAAATGAATACCTAAGATGTTCTAAAGAAATATAAGCAATCTCACTAGAAATAGAAGAAGACGATGAAGAGTACAAAGGAGACAAAAAAAGTCTCAGAGTCTTTAGAAATCTTAATACAATGCATCCAACTAACGAAAACTTATTTAGCAAGAGGCGAAGAACAATTTCTTAAAACACCAAAAGGAAATTGAATCGCAGTAAACTCGAAGAGAGAAAAAAAAAAGAAAAATCAACAATTTCCTTGAAAAAGGGTAAAAGAGGAGGAAAGTAAAAATCATTTATTGAGGTAAAAACGCGAATTAACCCATATTTAAAAGATCCTAACCTCCTCTGCCCATGTGTAAGCTTCCAATTGAGCAACCAAATAGATGCCAAGATTAACAAAGAGTTATCATTAATGCCGCTCTTAATAAAACGCCATTTGCCTTGACATGTAACTGTCTTCTATTTTCACTTGAGCATGAAAAGTCTCTCCCCATAAAATAGAACAAAAACAACAAAATAAAGACAAAAAAAATTTCTCGTGAATTACCCTTAGATCGCGATCACATCAAAACCCAATCGGATTAAGGTAGGGGGACAAGTGATAATTTTCGAAATTATCATTTGCCTATAAGGCCCATAAAGTTTACAAAGCCTAAAGCAGGGTATAGACTTGACTCGCACGATGGAAATCCCATCCAACGCAAACAAATCAATCCTATCAATATGCCACCAATCCGATTGGTGTGACATTAATGTTGGTTGTGTTAGAGACGTTGACACTATTATCAAATGCTTACCTAGCTACTTGGCACATTTACCACAATATGTCACATCTCATATAAATAATAAGAAACCCCCAAGTCACAAGGTACACACACAAAAATAAATAAAAGTACTTCTCTTCCTTTCTTTTATATGATCTCCCATATAAAAAAGCTTTACTGACCTAGGCACCGGAGGCCACACATCCGACCCGATCGAGATATTCTTATTTTAGGTTCTCATCGGTGCTTTTGCTCAGGTCAACTGATTTCCTTCTCGTTCAACAATTTTGAGATTGTCAGTTAGCTTCTTCAAAAATCCTACACCAAAAGCTCTTGTAGCTTTCAACTGCCCCTTCACCCGATCATTTAAAGTGGCTTGGTTGTCATTAGGATGTTCTGCCCTTATCCTAAACACTTTTTGTAGCAAGCAAGAAGAGATACTATATTATATTTTAATCATAATAACAAAGCAAAATTCTATACAAAGTTCTAGAGGTCATATAATATTTTGATTTTACTTCTTCAAACACTCACCCACACCATTTAAATCACCATTTTGATTTTAATTTCTTTTAATCTCTAAAGCAATAATTAGGGGTGTTCAAATTTGGTGTAATCCATTTAGCCCATATAATCCAACCCATTTAATCCATTTTTCTTACAATTATAGTGGGTCACTGTAACTCATACAACCCATTATAATATTTTAAAAATATATATGTGGATTATGGGTTATTATATAACACAACTAATTAACCCATATTACACTTTTATTTAAATACACTCTCACCCACATTTTGTTTTTTTACTCTAATATGAAATTTTAATGATAAATCAATAAAAAAAATTAAATTACGATTAATTCGATTAAACTAATCAGATCAGACCATTTCATAATTAAATGTGAAATTTTGACTTTTATCAATTTTTATTTTCTCAAAATCAATTTTTATGTTAAATAATTGTTATGATTCATTACTTTTATTTCCTTTTATTATTATTATTATACAATTTTCTATATGATTATATTTATAGTAGCATGCCACGATATCCGAGTCCATTTTATTAGTTATTAATTGGTTATCCACTATATTCGATTTATTAGCAACTAATGATCAATTAATCATTAAAAATTTCAAAACTATAAAACATAGCATTAAAAAAAAAAGTTATTCATCCATAAAATTAAAACATAAGTTCTAAAAGTTGTATAAATAAAAGTACAAATTATGAATTAAAATACAAGTTAAAAAAATTTCATACCAATAAAATAAAATAATTACATAAATGTTCTAATTTATCACTTATCAATATTAATATTTACAAATAGATGATTTAAGTGATACTTATATAAAATGCTCATTTCAGTTAAATGTGAAAATGACATCTCTGAACTATATATTTAATGAAAATTATATATAAAATTCGATTAATCATTAACCACAAATTAACTATATATATCAAATTTAAATCCAAATCTGCTAATCATAATTTTTAAAAGATTAAAATTTATATTCGCAGACAATGGAATTTATAAACAACTTATACTGATTGAAACTCAATTTTAATGACCAATTTTACAATTTTTCAATTTGTTTATCTAGCCCTACGTTACTTACAACCATTAGTATCACCACGATGAATTAGTTTCGTCATGAGTAGATCTATTTATTGTCAAAAAGAAAAGAAAAAATGGAGTAGTGCCGAGAAATTAACGCACCCAAAATGTTTAACATTAAGGGAAAATGTCAAGAAAACCTCATTTTCATGATGGAGCTTCCAATAATGTGGCCATCGCATCTTATTCAACAAAACATTTAACTTAATTTTTATTTTTCTGGATTTTGGTTTGTTTTAATGTGTGAGATTGGGAAGTGCGAGGTAGATCTTCTGGTCGTTGCTCTGATTATTGATTAGGAAACTGTGTTCATCATTGTTTTTATCGTAATATTATGGTAATTGTCAAGGCATAAAATTTCCTTGTTTTCTTTTTTGAATTCTCTGTTTTTATCAATTGGGTGTTTCTCCTTTTCATGGCTTTCAGCTTCTTCTTTTTTTACCTGAAGTAGGTTCTTTGAATCTCTCCTCTTGAGAGCTTCAGAGCTGTAAAATTTATGTCTCGATGGGTTTATTTTAGCGTGTTAATCAGATTTTTCTTTTTTCAATTTCTAATTCTTAAACATAGCGTTTTTTTTTCTAAATTCTTTAAAAAAAATGGTTGAACCTCAACTCTCACATGTCAATTTGTGGCTCGTAACAAAAAAAAATACCCAAATAATTTTTTATTAAATTTATATGAAATTTTAAATTTTATGACAGTATAAATTTATATACTTGCGGTATTTAAAAAAATATTTATAAAAATAAAATTAATACTTTATATTTAAAAATATATAAATATAAATACTTTATAATTTATATATTTATAATATAATATAAAAAAATTAATATAATTTATATAATTCACATAAATCAACCAATCCAATATAAAAAAATTTAATTTATAATCTATCTGATTTGAGTTGGACTTAATTTATTTAACAATTTAGATGAATTAAAGAAAAGATCAATTATAACCCACCCAACTAACATTTGAACACCCTTAACAATTTCTACCTTAATTTAAATGTGCCAATTACCATGCTATTTCATTTCGACAATACATCTCAGAGGAAAATGAACATACAATAGTTCTTCTCCTGCCGGTTCCACCATTCCATTTTCACAAAGTTTGGCTGCATAAATGATTACACCCCAAATGCTTTTTAAAATATCCTATTTCTCCAAATAAAAATTCAAAAAGTATTATTTATAAAAACGTCCCATTTTTATTCTAAATATAATCCCTAATAATAAATGATTAATTTAATCCAATAATAGTAAGATAATAAAGGGTTAATTTAATTTGAAAAAAAAAATTAAACGACTTCATACTTTTATATATAATATAAATTTTAATTTTTGGATATTAAACTATTAGTCATGGAGGTGGATCGTTGATTTTGTTAAAAAAAAAAAGAAAATTTTTAAAAATTACTCTTTATAGTTTTTAGTTTTCTCTAAAACACATTTTAATGAAATTGTTTTCTTCAAAATTTAATAAAATAGATAACAAAATGCCCTAGTTTTTTTTATATAGGACTGCCCTATAATTATAACTGCACAAACAATATTTTCCGACTAAATTAACCTATTAAGATTGGTAAATAAATTTTTATAAAATTCAAAAATATTGAACTGAGGAAATGTCATTATTATTATTATTATTATTATTATTATTATTATTATTATTATTATTTAAAAATACACATTCAAACATCAAAAGAGAAGCTGTACGTGTCATGCTTGGCTCTTTCTAGAAAAACCGCTCTCTACGTGTGGCACTAATATATAACTCATCGGCTGCGATGTTTATTTTATCTTTCAGATTAGGTTAGGTTTTTAGGGTTTGTGTTAAATCAAAAGCTAGAAGCCCAGATTTTCGCTCTCCTCCAGAGCCGTCTTTCCCTTCACTGTTGCTCTTAAACTTTAAATTTACCGGCGATTAGTCATCCACCTCATCGGCAGTTCCTTTATCAGGTACATCTTACCCCCACATAACCGTTAGCGAAACCCTAGGCTTGTCGTTTAATCGATCGCTTGAAAGCTTGGTTTTGGATTTTGGGAATCAGATTTTGTTTGATTGGTAGGGTTTCTCTTTCTCGATGGGAATAGGTACTGCTAAATTACGGAGTGTTGCTTGCTTTTTTGCTGATGTTGTTGAGGTGAAATTTAGGGCTGTGTGTTTGTGAGTTAAGTAAATTAGATTTGTCGGAATTGATTGCATATGATTTCATGTGTTTGATCAATGTATTGACCGTATAGCTGAATGATTGAATTCCAATTATTCTTGTATCTGCTAATTATTAATCGGTTATTGACTGTAGATTACCTACTGTTTTTTTGCTTGTCTTGAAGCCGGACATAGCTAATTCAAGATTTTTGGCTATGCTTGTGTAATTGTTGCTGAAAATTGCAGTGCGTGCGCGCTGGCTTTAGACATCTATACTCTTGTGTTAGATTCAGGATGATTGAGCATATTGAAAATTAATTGTATCATTTTGCTTGCTTTTAAAGTTTGAATAATCATGATTGATTGGGTTCAATACTTTCGTATCTGAATGCATCTCGCATTATGCGTGTTGCTTCGTATTTTCAACTAAGACAAAGGATTGCAAGCCTCCATGATAATTTATTGCTTTATTGCATGCATTCTATGAGTTTCTTGCTGGACTTTGGTGCATTTTTCTTTATATATATATATATATATATATATAGAGAGAGAGAGAGAGAGAGAGAGGAAAAGAGCAATTTCCCAGATATGCGAGGTGGGATATGTTCAATGTTTTATGTATGATTTTGTGACCTCAGACCTATATTATGAGCATGTAATAGGATGCTTGTTGGTACATGGGAAATTCTGAAGATATACAGAATTCATTGCAATCGTCTTTCTTGGTGGAAGTTTCAAATTTTCAGCTTAAGTGTGAATTGACATGAACATGCCATTGCTTCTTTCTTAAACTTATATTTTAATGGTCTGCATGAATCTTGGAGCCATTATCTGGTGCGGTGGTGAAACCTAGAGATGCCAAATCTAAGTACGCGGGTGAAGTCTTGTAAGCAACCACTTCATGCGAAATGCTGAAGATTAGGTCTGTGTCAAGACCCTTTTTGAACCCTGCTTAGATGAAGCCTGCATCGAGTGATGGCTTCCATGTTGTAGGAATATGTACCTGACAGTGTGTACTAGTTAATTAACTCGTTGTACCTTTTTGCGCCTATTGCTAGACGTCATATCATTATGTACCTGAAAGTTTTTATTAGTGAATTATCTCCTTATATACTAACCCCGAGTCAATCATTTTGAGAATAAAGTTGCAGTGCACATTGTGGCATTATTAATTCAGGCATTGTAGGAAACTACTGATTCTGCGGTCATTTGTGTTCGAACTTTAATGTGATTTGGATACATGAGACTAGCGTATGAGTGAAAATGAAGATACTAGGAGCTCTCCTTGTCTACCATAGTAATTGACATTGAAAGTCAGTGCAGGGAAGCTTAACTATTCCACTTTTTTTTTTTTTGTAATGTGGTCAAATAACTGCAATTGTCACTGAAAATAAGGTCAAGATGCTTGAGTTATAATGGCACTATTCATAATTTGATCGAAATAATTAATTGTGCTCCAATTGATGTCAATAACACTGGTTCATGCTAATTTGCCTCCATCTTTTTCCGGAATTCCTTGCTTTTAGTTGGCCTTGTGGTTACAAAATGGAGCACATATATTATAAGGCTGAAAAAGGGCAATGGAGTCTATTTATGATGAGCGTATTGAGTTTGAGTTTTACTTTATGGTTAGCTAGCAATACCGTGGACAAATAATGCGGTTGCTTAGCTTGATAGTGTATGGATGCTGCTCCATTGCTATTATTTTATACTATTTCCTGAGCTACTGAAAATTTAAGTTAAATTTCCTGTTAAAATATCATTTTGTTTCGAGAATAGCAGTAGTGTAAGCAAAAAGGGAGTCAATTGAGAGATGTAAATGTGTTTTGCTGCATATATTCACTTAACAATTTCAATTTAAAAATAATTAACCTATCCAGGATATCAGTGGATGTGAAAAAATTATCCTGTTGACAAATATGAACGAGTTGCCAGCTATAACTGTGTTGCAAGGCGCCTTCTCAATGGGAGATTGGTTAAAAGAAAAAAAAAATTGGAAAAAAGGTATAAAGTATTCAGCAAGTCAGACGGCCTTGGGCCCAAAAAAGTGATGAAAATGATCTTTAACGTCGGAATTGCGTTTGATCTTTTAGCCACAGAGCATCTTAAATTTGTTGAGCGTATCAATTGATTAGATTTCGATGACTACAGCATGCCGTTGATGACCGATTTTCCGTTGTTCGAACAGAATCCTCTTAAGTTACAAAGAGCTTTTAAAATCTTTTGAAACTAAATAAATCTCGAGTATCATACTAATTTTTGTTTTGTGATGCAGAGGTTATCGTTATGTGCGCGTGTTTTGTGGTGTTAGTATAGCATGTCAAACAATCTTGTGTCACAGCAGATGCCAATAGAAAGCATTCAAATGAGTCAGCTGGAACCCATTTCAAACAAGATGGACTCATCAATGCATATGGGAACGATGGGAGCAGGGGTCAATGGTCCTGGAATGCAGCATATGTCCATGTCAAATATGCGACTGGGAGTTGTGGGACCTGGTTCCAGAGATACACCGCCGCAGCAGGTTTCAGTATCAGGCCACCAAGAGCAGCCATTTGAAACTATGCCTTATAACCATCTCCTGCAGAGATTACCAGCGTCAAACATGCAAACGGGCCAGATAGATCAAAGGGAATACAACATGGTGCCTGAACAGTTCTTCTTACCTAATAAGCAGATGGGAGGGATGGAAACCATGTTGAACAATGTGGGATCCCAGCGGTCATCGATGACGATTAAGCGGAAGGCGCCAATGGAACCAACATCAAACACTCCTGGTTTGCAGAAGCTGTCAGCACCTAACAAGCGGGTTACACCCATGGAAAATAGGCCATGGCTGCATCAAGTATCATCACCCAACAAATTACCGGTGCAGATGCAGCCGCAATCAACATCCAACGCTCCTGGCTCTCAGCGTTCACAAGCACAATTTAAAAGATCAGCTTCAAATAAGTCTGGGACTCAGCAGTTATCAGTTCAGAAAAATCAAAGTGGACAACCATCTCCAAAGTTTCAAAACGAGTCATCTGAGTCGGTGAGGTCTAAGCTAAGGGAATCATTAGCAGGTGCATTAGCTTTGGTTTGTCAAGAGCAGGACAAAAGTTCAAGTGTTGGTAAGCACTCAGAAAATGTGTGCAGACAGGAAAATTCTCAACCTTCTGGACGGGGTGCAACTGCCGCTAATACTTCTAAACACACATCTGAGGAGAACAAGGAATCTATACCCAGTAAGCAAGATACTTTGGCACAAAGGTGCACTGATGACCAAAATTCATCTCAAGAAATTTCATTCAATAATGCTGGTGATTTTACACAGACTTCAAAAGTTGATGGGCAGATGTGTCAATCAACTGTTGTTTCACGTGATGAGGACATTTCATTTAGTGATGGGTCTTTTTTCAAAGATGAACTTTTGCAGGGAAATGGGCTGTCTTGGGTATTAGAATCTGATGTGGGGGTAGCAGAAAGAAAGGAGGCTGAAGTAGTAAGAGAACAGCCAGATCAAACGGATTCGTGCAGGGTCGGTAGAGCGCAAGCAAGTCAAACACGTGAAATTGTGGCTTCTAAAATCGAGGTAGAACTCTACAAATTATTTGGTGGAGTAAACAAGAAGTATAAGGAGAAAGGCAGGTCTCTTTTATTCAATCTGAAGGATCGTAATAATCCTGAATTGAGAGAGAGAGTTAGGTCCGGAGAAATTGCCCCAGATCGTCTCTGTTCGATGACAGCTGAGGAACTTGCATCAAAGGAGCTTTCTGAGTGGCGAATGGCAAAAGCTGAGGAGCTTGCTCAAATGGTGGTGTTGCCTGATTCGGATGTTGATATGAGGAGATTGGTCAAGAAAACACACAAAGGTGAATTCCAAGTGGAAGTTGAACCCCAGGATAGTGTCTCTGTGGAGGTCGCTGTAGGGGCTAGTTCACTCACTCAGACACGACCAAAATCAAAGGAGAAGGAAGCCTCTTCCTCCTCACTACCTGATAAAAAGAAAGACAGACGAAATGCTACTAGTGAAAAGAATAGTTCAGAGGAAAACGTACTCATGATTCCTTCCACTGAAGGGACTGATTTGATGCAAGGGCTAATGGTTGATGATGAACTGAAAGATGCAGAGTTTCTCCCACCAATTGTTTCCCTAGATGAGTTCATGGAATCTTTAAACTCAGAGCCCCCTTTTGAAAATTTACGAGGGGATAGCGGGAAACCAGCACCTCCCTCTGACAAGGGTGATTCACGAGTTGGTTCAGAATCCAAATCTCCTGATGCAACTTCGAAACATCCTGATGATACTAACTCTGGTAAACCTGGTACCTCTGCTGTGGCCAGTGCAAAATCAGATGCTGATGGAATATCTGCTGGCAAACATCTAACATCAGAAAGTACAACTTCTGTTGACATACCCAAGGGTGAGCATGTTTGGGAGGGCTCGCTTCAGTTGAATCTGTCAGCCATGGTCTCAGTGATTAGTTATTATAAAAGGTAAGTATGAAAAAAAATATCAAAATGTTGATAAGCTCGTTCCTTGCTGCATATTTTTTCTTTTTTTGTTCTTTTATGTTTGTTTGAAACCATATATTTCATTGAAGTGTTTCTCTGCTCTCTCATCAACTGTCTGACTATATAGCATCTTTTCTTATGAAAGTTATCTTTAGTTCTCTCATTCAACTTTCTATTATGCTGAATGAAGTGTCTGTAAATCTACATTTTAATTTGTTTCCAGAAGAGAAGCTGAGTCGAGTGGTTGTCTTTGGTCCAGTGCTTTTTATTTAATATCTTAGATGTTCATAGGTTTTTTTTTTTTTTTTTAAATTATACATTTTGCAGTGGTGAGAAAGCTACTCCAAAAGGATGGCCCGGCCTTGTTGACATTAAGGGGAGAGTCAGACTTGATGCATTTGAAAAGTTCCTCCAAGAGCTTCCAATGTCCCGAAGTCGATCTGTTATGGTATCTCAAGTTCCTTCTCATTGTACTAAATTTCGGTTTTGGTACTTCTCTTCACAAATGAGGGTTGATGCTCTATCCCCTTCTGCTGATCTTGGTTTGGTGTCGATGCAGTATGGGGTGTTTTCAGCCATAGCCAGTGGTTTCCATCGTAGGTTAATCACAGTTTGTACAAACTTTTCACAAGAGGAAAGTTTAGATCAGGGGTTTCATCAAAGAAAAATCAAAATTGTGTTGACTAGAAAAATAATTGCAGATTTTATGTTCGAAAGAAGTCTATTGGTATGCCGTAACAATGAAAAGCTGTCTGTCGGATACATTATTCACAGCTTATCGGTTGCTTTGCTGTTCGTAGTTCGCCCAATAAGTGGGCTGTGCTTGAGGCGTTTCCTAAATACGTTTTTTACATTTCCTGTCATAATTTACTATCAGAGGTTGGTTGGTATATGGTTTCTGCTGGATGGGAATGAACAGGAACCAATTCTAGCCGAACTTAACTTTAATGATGTAACTGATATTTGTGGATGTCAATTTATTGGAAAATTAGTTATTACTGCCGGTAACTTTTTAAAATGGGAAACATTTTCTCGAAGGGACTACGATAACCTTATTTTTAATTGATTAGGTTTAAATACAGAAATAATACAATTCGTTGATTCATTGGTCTGGTTGCCGCCCTTTTGCCCATTATTTATTAGTTATTAGCGTTTTCATATAATGACGAGTTTACATAATTTGTTATCAAGCTGAGTAGATTTTGAATCCCTTTCTATTTTGTAAAAGGCAAACCTTTTGAGACGCTTGATTTTTTTTTTTTTTTTTGCAGGCTGTGCACTTTGTTTGCAAGGAGGGGTCCGCAGAAAGTGAGCGTGCAAGTATGAAAGAGGTTAGACAAGTTTTAATTCATTTCCTGACATATTGGTGTGCTGTCTGTCCTTGGTAATTTCTAATCGGAAAGCCCTATTTCAGGTGGCTGATTCTTACGTTCTGGATGAGAGGGTGGGCTTTGCTGAACCTGTTCCTGGCGTGGAACTCTACTTTTGCCCATCGCATTCAAAGACTAAAGAAATGGTTGGCAAGGTCCTACCCAAGGACCAATTTGATGCCCTTAATGCTATTGATTATGGTCTAATTGGTGTTATTGTATGGAGAAAACCTCATGTAACGTCAACAATATCACCCAAATCTGCATCACACCATAAACACAATTCGAAAAAGCAGCACCCCACTTCTAGGAGACACCAGGAAAAGGATGCTAATCTTAATGTGAATATTACGTCTAAACATTCGTCGCCTCATGGCGGCTTTAGTAAAACCCAAGCTGATGATGATGATGATGTACCTCCTGGGTTTGGCCCTCCTGCTGTGGCCACTCGGGATGAAGATGATTTGCCGGAGTTCAACTTTTCAAGTGGCTCTGTAACTCCAAGGCCACCTTTTCCTAATCAAAATGCTATTCGGGGCCAGTTACCCCCAAATTCTCAAACTTTACCCCGTCCTGTGGACCAAATGAGGGAGCTTGTGCACAGATATGGACAACCGGAAGTAAATGCCTCCTCAGGAAGCTGGCAGGATAAAAGAGGTGTGGGGATTGTTGGGCAGCAATGGAATGATGACGACGATGACATGCCTGAGTGGCACCCGGATGATGCCAAAAAGCAACTGCAGCCGCAGCCACAGCCGCAGCCGCATTCAATACATATGCCTAATAATAACATAGTGCCGCCCCCAGTATTACGTCCCCATATGATGCAGCAAACACCTTATCAGCAAATGGCACCACAAGCACAGGCCTTGCCTTTGCAGACCCAAATGAATGCTTCCCCTTCTTGGCCGCAGGGCCAATGGGTGGTTCCCAACTCTGCTTCTCAAAGCATTCCTGCTTTTCAACCTAACAGTAGCGGGCAGTTCTACGGGACAGGACAGCAAGGCGTGCCTTGGCGTAGAGATGCCCCTGCAAATAGAGGGTTTTGAAAATCTTTTATTTTCTCTTGAAATCTTGTATAGTAGATGTTAGTCCTTTTTCCTTTTCTCTCATGTATTTTTGCATTTTTTTATGTCTTGGAATATTCGTCAGTTGTGGTGGTTTGTACTGTAGATTCTTAGCGTCAAGCAGTGCAAATACTCTATAAAAAGGAGTAGTGGACAAAGATATTGGGACTCGTTCAATCATATTTCGACATAATAAATGCACGTCGCATGTAGCGTTTGACTTTGCCAATAATTTTGCCCAAAGTATCATTTCATTTAGAAATAATTTTTCTAAATAATCTAAAGAACTGTTTACTCGCAGTCCTTGTGCCTTTCTTTCATTTGCGTTGTGCTGTCCTGCTTGTCTAACCCATAAAGTATTCTATTGTTTGTGTTTGCCCTACTGAATTTTGAAAGAAAAAAAATAACGAAATCATACTTTCTTGAATTTATGTCGGAAATGAGGTGTGTAGAGAGAGGGAGAGAGAGAGAGAGAGAGAGAGAGAGAATCATCCAATTAAAAGAACACGAGATCAATAATACAATGAATTATCAACTACCCTCTCCAAAAGTAAAAATATGTAAATTAATTAATGAATTAGCTACAAATAATTGTTAAACATTCTTGATCTAAACAATGTACAAGGATACATTCTGCGCCCCATTTCTTTTTTTCTTTTCTTTTCTTTTCACATTCCAGTTATTGGCAGAGTAACGAAAGATATGTGTTAAGAGTTTCAGAGCCAAGACTAGCTCGACCTAACGGCTAAAAGACACATATATAACAGTTTCGATCAATGTTTAACCCCCCAAGGCTCGCTTGAGTCCTGCTCGTTGCTCCGGCGTTAGTCTTGTCGGGAATTTCACTTCAAATTTGATCCTTAAATCGCCCCTATTACCAGGCTCCTTGGCTATTGGCATGCCTTCTCTGGCGACAACAAGCTCATAACCAGGACTCACTATGTCGTGCACAGGAATTGATAGGTTTCGGCCATCGAGAGTAGTCAGATTTATGGTAGTGCCTCCTAATGCTTCTGCCAATGACACCCTTTGGTTTATAATGAGATCATTGCCATCTCTCTTGTAAGTATTGTGTGGCTTCTCATCGATGACGAATACAAGGTCTGCTGGAAGCTGATTCAACTGCTCATTTCCTTTATCTGGGAAGGTAATCTTTGTACCTTTCTTCCACCCTGGCTTCACATCAATCGTTAGTATCTCCGTTTCTTGCACTAGTCGCCTGTTTATTCGAGTTTCTTATATAAGTAATTCATAGCATTCGAGTTCTAAATTAAGTATATGCAAAGATGTTATGATTACAGTTTGTATGAAGGACTCTGATGAGTTACAAGTTGAAGCTATATAGAACCAACCGACCAAAGATTATATAGGCGGATTGGGGGAGATCATTTGCGCTAGAAGATGCATAAACATGCATGAATCAAAAACAATGAAGGAAATTATTACAGGACTACCAAGTTATAAGGATGATAAAGATCTTTGATGACAGTAGCTATGTCCATCCAAACACATCAGCATATTCTATTAATAGTGAGCATTGTTCTAAAATCAAATCAGCAAAGGATAATATGATAAAGAAAATAAAACCCAACTGCAGAAAACAAAAAACATACCCATGGACATCAACCACAGTTCTAGAAATCTTCATTTTTCTTGTAGATCCCGAGTACAATTCCTCAAGGCTACAAGGCAATTTACTCTCCACAGGAGATGGTTTCCTTGGGATAGTCCCGTCGCTGTAAGTTCTAAAAATATTTTCATTGCCACCAAATCCACCAAACATTCCTCCATCAGACTGGAACCTCATTGATCTTCCAGGTCCTGATGATCCAAACCCAAAAGGACTGCTCCCAAAGAATTCTGCAAATATATCCTCTGCATTTCTTGGATTGAAACCATTTGACCCAACAACACCACTCCCATTTCCAAATGGGAATCCACCACTTCCACCTTCTGGCATATCTTTCAATCCTTCTTCACCATATTGATCATAAATTCCTCTCTTTTGTGGGTCACTCAGCACCTGAATTTCAAAACCCGTTTTTCTCACAATCAGAAATTAGAACATAATATATGTTACAGGGCTGAAAATTTATGTTTCTTCCCATTTCTCAGCAGCCAAATAAGACAACAACAACAAAAATAAATAAATAATTAAAATAACGAATTGGAGAAACAGAAAAACATGCCTCGTAAGCTTCAGAGATCTGCTTGAATTTGGCTTCAGCTTCTTCTCTTTTGTGGTCTGGATTCTTATCAGGATGCCATTTCATTGCCAATCTTCTATATGACTTCTTTAGATCTTCTTCTTTAGCATTTCTGTTCACCTTCAATATGTTATAATAATCCACCCCCATTTTCTTTTTCTCTCCAAGAATCCAACAACTCTAATCTATATCAGCTATTAGATCCAAAATTCTATCAACAAAATCAAATTACAATAGCTTTTTTCATCAAAACCCAGATCAAAAAGCCATTCCTTTTATCATCTATCCATCTAAATCATCAAACCAATGTATTTGAACAAAACTAGCTTCCTTTTAACAATGAGACGTTATAGAAAAATGGGATCTTTATTAAAAAAAAAAAAATGGTACGAAGGTTGAAGAAAGGAAAGAGTCAAGATAATCACAAGGAGTTTAGGTGAAAAAGCAATTGTCTAATATTAAGAGTTGGTTTTGAAAAGTTTCTTTGAGGGCAGAAAAGAAAAACAGAATCCACGGTGTCATGTTGGGAGTCTACGTTTTGAATTTTTAAATATTTATTTATGTAATAAATTTGATTTATGAGTACGTGCGAGTGTGATTTTTGGGATTTTAATAACCGAAAGTAACGGAATATGTGTAAATGACTATGTTTAAATGTTCGGTCTTAAAAGTTCTGTTTTCTACCGTTCGTTTTCTCGCAATTTATGGTACAAGATTCAGATTGGTGCCATTTCATGCTATTTAAGCTTTAATCATGCAAACGGCCTTCCCCCCCTCCCCCTCTTTTTTTTTTTCTCTTTTATCTAAAAATAATTTTGAGATGCTATTTGGTGCGTTCGTGCACAGTATACAATATTTACATACCGTCCGATTAATATGCGCTATAAGTTATGTCCGATCGAACGGTGATATAAAGAGCGCATTGGATCATGAATCAACAATTTTGTATTTCTAAATTCCAATTGAAAAAATAAAAAGTAAGGGTTGATTGGAGCCAAGTTTACACCTACTCTCGTGACGAAAAAAAACAAGGGAGTTGCAAATTGTACATATAATATGAAGGAGTTAGGGTTATGTTCATGACTTTCGATATGAGAAATTAAATTCGATATTTATTTAATAATATTGAGACAGAAAATAATATTAATATAAAATTAGTTTCTTATTTGAATTTCTCTTAATTAAAAATTTGTCTTAATTATGAGGTTATTAATATGAACAGTTACCTAATTTAAATTTGATAATTGACATATTAATTATTGATATTATTTCTTATACTAAATGTTGTAACTGCCAAATTTAATTCTCTCATATTAAGGAAAAATTTAATTATCTTAATGAGAGCTCTATAAATTAGGGATGCTCACGGGGTAGGGAATCCCCGATCCCGGTAGGGATCCGCCTTGAACGAGGCAGGGATTCCTCGATTTTTCTCCCTACGGGGGCGAGGACGGGGATTAAAAAATCCTCGAGGTGCATTTCAGGACAAGGGCGGGGAATGGGGTATCCGCCCCGCGGGAATTTCCGACCCCGTATATAATATTATTATATTAACCTTAGTTTTATAATTAATTATGTATATGCCATTGACTATAAATTCTCCACTCAAAATCCTAAGTCCCTAACCTCATATCCTGTCCTGTCGTTTCTTCTCTAGACACAGCTCCTCTCTCTCCTTTGTAATTGTCGACTGAAAAGTGAAAACTGGTTGGTTGCTTCAACTAGCCACATCTAAGTCTTATTTATCAAGCCCAAAGAGAAAGAATTTTCATCACCTTTTTTCACTCACTGCGAGCATCGAGCAATTGCTAAGTTTTAAATTTTTTTCATTTCAATTTCAATTCCAAAGAACCGCAGGGTGTGAATTTTGTTCATCACTTAGCCGATTTTAGCATAGGAAAAGGAATCCCAATCCCCAAAACAGGTTTGAATTCAACTACTATTTTCAATTCATTATCCTCCAAATCTACTAAAAATGGCGACGATGAATGGAATGATGCTTGGGAAACCACTTGGCTACCGAAGGACCTCAAGGCTAAAGATCGAGCTTCCTGGGAAACATATGTGAATTTTCCATCTAAAGATTCCACGGTGGTGCTTTTGCTGGAGGTGGATTCCGAAACCAAGGCGTTTGTGGAGGAAATGAATGAGACTTGGAGTGAGCGGTGGAGGACCCCAAAGACTCATCAACAAGGTGAAGAAGAGAAGAAGGAAACTGAAAAATAAAAAATTATTTTTTTATGGGGGTCAGGGATCCCCACAGGGCGGGGACGGGGGAAATTTCCTCCTCGATATTGGGGGCAGGGGCGGGAAATTTCGAGTGGGGGTGAATTTCTCTGCCCCACCCCACCTCGTGATCACCCCTACTATAAATAGGGCTACGAATTTTATTCTTGGTAAGCAAGAAAAGAATTCCATACCAAAACTCTATCAAAATACTTTCGCACTTTTTTTCTCTACTCGTTAGGATTTTTAGTTTGTGAAAATTAAGTTTTCATCCTGAAGCGTGGGTGAAAACGATACCGGTGACGCGAAAAGGGAGACGATCTCAACGATTGTGATTCAATGCTATGAAAGGTATATGATTACATCTCGTGATAATTTCATGGCTTATTTTCTTTCATTGATATCAGAGTCATATTTTTGCGTTCTGGCATGATTTTATATGTATATCTGTATTTTCATGAAAATTTAGACATGTTAATATGTTAATTAAAATACCTTCAGATTTGTTTTGTTTGTGTTTGTTTATTAATTCTGGTCTAGAAATTTTTTATGTGATTTTTTGGACATTGAAATTAATTTATCAATTAAAAATCCATAATAAATATTTCTAGTGAAAATTTTTTATTTTTGACCATACCATTGAAATCAAAGACCCCGAAAACCCCTTAGAAAAAATCCGGTGGCCTGAAACCACCGGGAAGGCGGCAAATGTCTTGCACGCACCACCGATGTACTGGGCATATGTAAGAGGGTGCATCTTCAGCACACGCCACGCCACGCGCACTGAGTGAGATGTCACTCAGTCACGTGGCCCAGTAGGGAGACGACACGTGGCATTACGGTGGGGGTGCCATGTGTCAAATGACGTGGTAGTAGGAGTCTATTGGGTGCCATGTGGCACCACGTGGACTAATCAAAAGTTAACACGTGTCACCACATGGTAGCATGTGGGCCTAACACGTGGCAAGGGGCAGCCGCATGGCTTAACGTGTTATGCCACCTGTGTAATGGCCTCAATACCGGGTTAGCCGTGCAGTATTTTTCGACAGTGAATAGTATTTTTCATATCAAAAAGTACATCCGAAAGTCAAAAATATTTTATTGAACCATCAAAAAGTATTTGTCAAGGTGAGTTCGGAGTTGAAATTTAAAGTGAAACAGAGGTCAAATAGACCTTCAAAAGTCAAAAATACAAAAAATGTAGCGAGTCAATTTCCCTGATAGGGAATGTGACTTAGTTTTGCATAAATTTTTGGAGTTTACATAAAAATTCATGAAGATCTGCAAAATCTGGCAATTTTTGGAGTTCATTTACTATTTTTAATAATTTATGCAAAACCAAGTCACCTTCCCTGTCAAGGAAATTGACTCGCTACCTTTTTCGTATTTTTGACTTTTGGAGGTCTATTTGACCTCTGTTTCACTTTAAATTTCAACTCCGAACTCACCATGACCAATACTTTTCGATGGTCCAATAAAATATTTTTGACTTCCGAGTGTACTTTTTGACTCGAAAAATACTATTCACTATCGAAAAATACTGTTCACGGCTAACCCGATGTTGAGGCCATTACAACCTGGCTTCCATGTAGCAGCCTACGGTGCTGCCACGTGGCGTGTGGGTCCTGACACTTGGTTTGTGAGTCATGCCACGTGTCGATACATGGACAAATGACCGGTTGCCATGTGGCAGTCTATGGTCATGCCAAATGTCCTATTTGTTAGTCCATCTTGTCCATGTGGTGTCCACGTGGACCAATAATTGCATGCCATGTATCACCTTATTCAACCACATGGATGCATGTGGCCCAGTGGCGTCTTGCCACGTGGTAGAGGTGCTCTGCCTGCGCGTGGCACCTCTATTACACGTGGGCGCATGAAGGCCACTCTCACCGATGTGTGTGGGCATATGAGGGCTCTTCCAGCCATCATTTTTGTCCAATTTTTTTAATTTTCTTAATTTTTTTTATTTTTTGGTGATTTTTAAAAATTTTTTTGAGTTACAAAAAAAATTTATTAATAATTTCTTTTAAATATTTGTGAAAATTTAAGAAAATTGTGTTTTATTCTGCCTCTTTTAATTTTCAAATATGTTTGAAAATTAATTATGTGAATTTTGTCATTATATTTGATTGGAATGAGTTTCAATCAATTTTTGTTTATACATGAGTGTACTAACAAAATTTTTTTATATGTTGTTATGTGTAACAAATATGAAGATAATAAGGATACCTATGGTTCCACATACTCTTCAAGGAATTGCTTTGGCCAATGCACGAGTGCATGAGGTCCACAGCATGAGGTTTTACCAGAGGGCAAGGAGTCATGATATTTATGTTATTTGGCATCATATGGTCAAAATGCATAGAAAGTTGCAAGACTGTATTTGGGTTGGTGGCCTGGATAGGGGGTGGAATTATAAGTTACTTTGTGATATGATGTGTGAATCTTTTAGCTACCATGTGGAACTCTAGAACTTATTTATTGAGTGCTGACAAGGAAATTATAAGGATTCCATAATTAAGTTTTTATATAAGATAGCGAAACGAGGAGTGTATAAGAGCAACACTTCATCTGAGATGGTGCTCAAAAGTGGGCGTATAGTGAATCGCCTATGGTTAACTGATTACATACATAGAGTGCCCTTACAGATAATGCGCATAGTCAGGATAACAGTTCCAGTAACTAGGATTGTGTTGGGTCCATCGGGATCCTGATTATTTTTTTTTATTGACATAAGTGTCATAATGCTATTTTATTTTTGCGGACTTTTATATTGGGAATTTTGTTTCTTAATTTTTTTTGAGATAATACATTTGTGTCTTCTTTTGGATTTATTGAACTTTATAATAAATGTGTTTATTTTGATTTTGGATATTATAGTGGCTTATAATTTCTTATGATGAATGTATTTATTTTAATATTATTTGCCATGCAATTTTTTATGAGTTGAATAGTTGCTTGATTATTAAGTTAAGGCTTAATTATCTTTCAAATGTAATATCCTCAATTAAGTTAGAAAACTTAATTTCCAATAAATCATATTTACTATGCATGAAATTTTAATATGTAAGGTTAAACATTAGGACTTAGAGGGTAATTAGATACTAATAGTAACTTTTTCGATTTTAAGCCTAATAGATAACTTTGTTAGATTTTAATTTTATATGCATAGTAAGTAGCATGTATTGTCATATTCTTCTTAATAAGTGCAACATATCCTCTATTTTTTATCAGAGGATCCAAATGGCTTCCAAATCCATAGTTACTGAATTGAACAAAGATATGAAATTGAATGGCGAAAACTATGAAATTTGGAGTATGAAAATCCAGTATGTGCTTGAGAAGTAAGAGGCTCTAGAAACCTAAAGTTCAGTCATGATTGAACCTGAATATGGCACTTCTACTCAACATAAGTAGGATCAAACAGCTTATGTAGCATGAAAAAAGAAGAACTTAATTGCTTGTATCATCCTCTTAAGTGCAATGGAAGATGATATCACCATGCAATTTCGCTCATATCAAAATGCAATGGATCTATAGGTCGCATTGCGGGAAAATTTTGGAGGAGTGTCTCTAACTAAACTCCGATCTTTAATGATCAAATTTGATACATATCAGAAAAGGCCTGATTATTCAATGCGAAAACATCTTTGAGAGATGGAGAATATGATTTGCGAGTTTAGTGATGCAGGTCATAAGTTGACTGGCGAGCAACAGGTTCAAGCTATCATCCGATCTTTTTCAAGGAATTGAGAGCATATGAAAATGCAATTGACTCACATGAATAACATTAAAACATTTAAAGATGTTGATAGACATTTGGAGTTGGAAGAAGACCATTTAGCATTGATCAAGGTCAATGCTGAAGTGCATATGACACACTCCAGTTCTGGTTAAAAAAGTCAAACTAGAACAACAAGAGGAGCTTCCATGGAAAAGGCAAAGAAAAGGCTTAAGAGCCTAAACGGTAGAAAGTTAAGCAAAACGGAAAGGGATCCAAAGGCAAAAAGAAAGTGAACATTTCTAGGGTGAAGTGTTTCAACTGTCAGCAAAATGAACACTATGCAAAAGATTACACTGTGCCTAATAAGGTACACTATTCTAACTCAAGAGTGAGTGAAATTTATGTATCAAGTTCTGTATTTTAAATAAACTTCATCCTTTGTGTGTGGTTAATTCAGGAGCAACAGACCATGTGATAAGGGATCGAGAAGCCTTTGTCGAGTTTTGACGAGTAACTGCTGGAGAAAAGTGAATTTATGTAAGCAATAATGTCAAAGTGGCAGTCCTAGAAATTGGCACATGTAGACTAGTCTTGCGTGAAGGCCAAACCCTACTCCTACACAATGTGCTTTATGCTCCTAACATTTGTAGGAACTTAGTTTCTGTTTTAACTTTAATGAAACTTGGGTTTGTTCTGTATTTAAAGTATGATAAGGTTGATCTATTTTTGGATAACATTTTTTATGGTTCAGATTTTATTTCGGACAATTTTATAATTATGAATGTTAATGCTGATTATTCTAATAAAGCTAGTTTTTCTTTAATATCTTCTTCTTCAAATACGTATAAGGATAATGTAAAATTATGGCATGCTAGATTGAACCATATCGAGCAAGACCGAATGCATCGGTTAGCTAAAATCGATTTGTTAGGTGATTTAAATGAGATTGAATTTCCTACATGTGAGCATTGCTTGCAAGGAAAATTAGTTAGAAAACCGTTCGGAAAAGGAACCCGGGCATCAATTTCTTTGCAATTAATTCATTAAGATGTCTGTTGTCCAATGAATGTTAGGGCAAGATATGGGGCCTATTATTTCATCACTTTTATAGATGATTATACTAGGTATGGTCATATCTGTAATGGCCTCAACACTGGGTCAGCTGTGAATAGTATTTTCCAATGGTAAATAGTATCTTTCGGGCCCGAAAGGATACCCGAAAGTTAAAAATATTTTATTTGACCATCTAAAAGTATTGATCATGGAGAGTCCGGAATTAAAATTTGAAGTGAAATTGGGATCAAATGGGTCTCTAAAGGTCAAAAATATGAAAAAGGCAACGAGTCAATTTTCTTGACAGATAAGGTGACTTGATTTTGCATAAATTATTAAAAATAGTAAATAAATTCCAAAATTTTCCAAATTTTGCATGTCTACATAAATTTTTATTTAGAATATTTTAGTTGCAAGAATTGAATTTTTCGGTGACACCGACAGTTATCGAATCGGACCGATAAGTTTGAATCGGATCGATAACGGACTCCGATTGAGCCAAAAATTTATGTGCTAGCTATTTTTGATATGATAAGAGTGATGAAATTATTTTTGGAGTGATTTGATGGCTGAAAGAGAGAAAATTTTGATTGGACTTCAAGAGGCCTAAAATGGGCCTTAAGAAATAATTGGGCTAAGCCCATGAACAAAGCCCAATTTTGGGCCCATTGGAGGAGTATATAAGAGTTAAAAATGTGAAGAAATCTCCAGAAAATGCCCAGCCTTCTCCTCCCCTCTCCTTGGCCGAATTCACCTTCCTCCATTTCTCTCTCTCTCTTACTTCTTAACCACTCAAAATCTTCGATTAATTTTAACTTAAGAGTTGTAGTTCCATCTCTCTAGATCACCAAAATAACTCTTATTGATTGATTTGAGCAACGAATGTGGAGAAAACAAGTAGAGAAAGAAAAAGGGGTAAGTTTGAACTTGAGAAATTAAATGATTTAAATTGATTCTTTAATTTTTTTTCCATAGATTTTGAGGTGTAGAACATGATTATGAGCTTGGATTTTGCATTTGAGAACAAAAAAAATAAAGATACCTAAGGTTTAGTGGCTGGCCCATGTAGGTGAGCAAGAAGAGGAAGGTTTTTCTAGGAACAAAGGCAAGAAAAATGAGGCTTAGGCTTCCTAATTCAAGTAAAAATTGTAAGTGACTAGCAAATCTTTACATTTTCTAAGTTTATGAATTTTATTCAATTATGTAATTAGGGTAAAAATTTTTAAAGTTGTTAATTAATGAAATTGGTTTAGGATAAATGTAATTGAGCCTTAAAAGAGATGAAATGAAAGAAAGAAAATTTTTAGGAAGAATTTTAATGATGGCCGAATTGCTTAGTAAAGGGAAATTATGAGATTTTTGCATGAAAATAATATATGTTAGCCTAAATTAATTGTAGAGATGATAAATGGTATCCATAAATTTTTATTGAATTATTGAAATTTATTTTGGAATTTTAAAGATTATGTAACATATATGTTTATAGTGAAAGTTATGAAATATTGTGAAATAATTAATTATTTTAGTGAAAAATAATAGTAAATAATAAATAATGCATAAATAAATTTTATTGAAATTTTAATGTTAATATTTGTATAAAAAATAATTGAATTATTAATGAATAATAGTACAAAAATATTGAAAAAGGTGATTTTATATCAATTTAAATTATAGTCAATGAAAAATGAATAAAAAGTCAACCGATAAATTTTTTGGGAATTAAAAAGATTAATAAATTTATTATTACTATGCCCTTAGAATTAGTCTGGCAATAAAAACTAGTTCTAAATATAGTTGGCTAGCCATAGGAATACCCTTTACCGCGGTGCAAGTCATGGCGACTTGCTTTGCTATGGATAGGATCTTTGATCTCCATAACTTAAGTGTAAAGTGAAAGTGAAAAGTGCAGTGTTATGGGAATGGTTCCTTGGAAATCATTTCTCTTTTAGTGGGGTCCATGGGGTCCATGTTCCGTGTATCCGATCTGAGATTTTCTGTCGGATCTGTACTAAGGGCATAACGAAAATAAATTGATAAAGAAGTGAAAAGACGATGAAAAGTAATAATAAAGAGTGAAAAAGGACTAAAAAAAAGATGATGAAAAGTAATAATAAAGAGTGAAAAAGGACTAAAGAAAAAAATGATGAAAAGTAATAATAAAGAGTGAAAAAGGACTAAAGAAAAAGAAAGTTTATGGACAAAATAGTAATTTTTTTCAAAAGTGTAAAAAGTACGTAAATTAAGTAAGAAATGCTTAAATAAAAATAAAATGGTCAGATAATAGTTAAATTGTCTAAAAAGTAAATTTTATAGTCAACAAGGATTAATACGTAATTTTGCATATAAGTATATAGGAATGTAAAATGCTATAATTATTAGCTTAAAAATCATAAATAAGCTTTTTAATGGCAAACTTGTAATTATGTGATTAAAACATATAATATTATAGAAAAAAAGTAAATTGATGTTGTTAATAGGTAATTAAACGATTTTATGATGATTTGTATAAGTTATTATTTAAGAATAATGATGATAAGTTAGGAAATGTATCGATTACTAGTCACCACTGAGCATGTTGAGTGCTCAGCGCGTAGTTTTACTACGTGCAGGAAAGCAGGAGCAAGAGCAAGAATACAAATTACAAGACTTCTTTTAAGAGTTTCTGTTGTATGGATTTGGCATGTATATATGTATATAAACTTTACCTTTGCTTATGTAAATGTTAAATAGGTATTATTTTAGTAAAGTTATATTTTGAGTATAAATGAGATGAAATGAATGATGATAATTATTATTATTGAATGTTGTGCCTCTAAGAGGCTATGTGAATTATCTGCATTTTAGGAAACTAATACTATGTACAGTCGTTATATTGCAAAAATTTTGTTAAATGCATAGTAATTTGGACAGTTATAGGTCTTCGTCAAATTGTTATCAAATAATTAAGAGTATGATAATGTAATGTAAGGAATAAGTTGGAAAAAAAATTTTCGGCCTTGGGTACACCGGTACAGTGTTGGAGTGGTAAGGGTGTTACAATATCTATCTGATTTCTCACAAGTCTGAAGCATTGAGCTGCTTTAAAACTTTTATGAATCTTATTGAGAATCAATTGGATAAGAAAATTAAAGTTTTAAGAACCGATCGTGGTCGAGAATATCTTTCAGATGAATTTAAAGCTTTAAGTGATGAAAAATGGATAAAGCATCAGTTGTCTATTCCTCGAACTTCACAACAAAATGGTATTGCAGAAAGACAAAATAGAACCCTTTTAGACATGGTACGTTCAATGATGGCTCAAGCAAATTTACCTATCTCCTATTGGGGAGATGCTTTGTTAACGGCCACATATGTTCTAAATCATGTGCCCTCCAAATCTGTTGCTTCCACTCCTTATGAGTTGTGGATTGGTCAGGAAACTCAACCTGAGTTATTTACACCCTTGGGGTTGTGCTGCTTATGTCCATGATACCTTGAATAAATTTGGTAAGTTAGGACTAAAAGGTAAAAAGAGTATTTTTGTGCGATATTATGATGTATCAAAAGGATACATGTTCGTAGGTTAGCAAGTAAATGGCTCGGTAACAGAAGTTGAATCACGAGATATATTTTTGGAAAATGAATTTCTGAAGTTGGGCAAAATAAGTTAAGAGTTTATTTTTTACAAAACTCAAGAAGATGAACTACCCGAATTTCTCCATCCAAGTGGGGGAAAATTGATGAAGAAGGTCAAGACTCTCTTCTCAACAGTCTGGATGATCGAAATCCGTTCTCCAGTGGGAGTATGAGCATACCTAACTCCAATAGGAATATGGATATTCAAGATTCTTATTTGAGTGGGAGCATAGAGCTCAATCCTAGTGGGAGCATTCCGAACTATGATGAATATATGAGACATGTTTATCAGGATTCGAAATCTCAAAAATCTAAAAGAAAAAATACTCCACACCGACGATTCGAGATTAAAGGTACGAATGAAGCTTTTTTTATTACACCAAAAAAAATGATGAGCCTAAAAATGTAAAAGAAACTCTCTCATGCCCAGCTAAAGATAAATGGATTAAGGCAATGAAAGAAGATATGACTTCCATGAGGTCAAACCATGTTTGGAAACTGATTGATCTACCTGAAAGACACAAACCAATTAGGAATAAGTGGACTTTCAAAATAAAGAGTATCAAAAGATATAAAGATCGGCTAGTCGCTAAGGAGTTTACTCAATAGGATGGAATTGACTATGAGAAGACTTTTTCACCGGTTGTTAGATTTATGCCGATAAGGTTAATTCTAGCCTTGGTGGCTAGTTTAGATCTAGAGCTACATCGAATGGATGTAAAGACTACTTTCCTCAATAGAGGATTAAAAGAAGAAATCTATATGGAATAGCCTATAAGTTTCATCGAAGAAGGCAGCGAACATAAGGTTTACCGATTGATGAGATCAATTTATGGCCTAAAACAGTCTTCGAGATAATGGTATTTAAGATTTCATGAAGCAGTTATGTCAAATGAGTTCAATGTGATTGATGAAAATCATTGTGTTTATTCCAAAAGCTCGAAAAATAAGTTTGTCATTTTGACATTGTATGTAGACGACATACTCATAGCAGAAAATGACAAGGAATACATAAATCTTATCAAAGATTGGTTGTCATCTAACTTTGAGATGAAAGACATGGGTCAAGCAGATTATATCCTTGAAATTAAGATTTCAAAGGATCGCTCGAGAAGATTATTGTCACTGTCTCAAGAGACATACATCAACAAAGTTTTTGAATGTTTTAATATGCAAAACTGTAAGCCCATAGACAATCCCATTGCTAAGAATCAGTCTCTTAGCAAAAGCATGTGTCCTAAGATAGAAGAGCAAATAGAACGTATGAAAAACATTCCATATGTCAGTGCCGTGGGAAGTCTGATGTATACAATGTTGTGTACCAGACCTGATATATGCTATGTTGTGGGCATGGTAAGTAGATATCAATCTAACCCAGGCAAAGCACATTGGAAGGGGGTAACAAGGATACTTAGATACCTCAAAGGTACAGCAAATTATTCTCTTTATTTTCAAGGAAAGGATCTGCATTTAAGGGGATATACAGATGTTGATTGGGGAGGAGATGTGGATGACAGGGAATCCACATCATGTTATATTTTCTTGCTAGGCAAGGGTGCCATTTCATGGAGTAGCAAGAAACAGACCTATGTAGCCCTTTCGACAATGGAAGCAGAATTTGTCGCTTCCTCAGCTGCAGTACAAGAGGCGGTTTGGTTAAAATGGTTTATGGATCATTTGAATGTAACTGCCTTAGAGGAACCTGTGACAGTCAGCCATCGATAGCTTACATTAAAGATCCAAAATTTTATAGTAGGATAAAGTATATCGACATTAAGTATCAATACACTAAAGACATTGTTGCACGAGAAGAAGTAAACTTTCAGTATATATCTACGTATGATATGATAGCAGATCCTTTAACTAAACATGTATTAAAAGATGTGTTTGAGAGACATGTTAGGTCTCAAGGTTTACGTAGGATTTGATTTATACCGTAATATCTTGACATTATTATTTATGAATAATAATAATTGAGTTCATTGTTGACAATACATGAGTGTGAATGTTTATATGTGAACATTTACTGTTATAAGATAAAGCATGTCGGACAGAGAGGTAACTCACTCATACGGGTGTTTACATTAGTTTTGTTAATAAGTTAACAATGTAATACCCTTAATGATACCCTAAGAGGGATAGATGGTCATTTCGTATGAGATAGAGGTTGATTATATGGCTAATTAAGGAAATTTTCAAATTAGGGACTTAATTGAAAAGTAAAAGTAAAAGTTTTGAGGTAGAAATGTAATATGTGAAAGGTGAGAGATCAAAGTAAGAAACATAAATATAGAGAGGGACCAAAATGAAACTTTGCCAAGATTTTTTATTAGTAACCAATGGGAATTAAATACTTGTGAGGCTGGAAAGAGAGAATGGAAGTTTGGTTTTCTTTCTTTGTGTTGGCCGGCCATATTTGTCCACAAACAAAACACAAAGTTTTTGTTTATCTTTCCTTGGCTTTTCTCTTCTCATTTTTCTCCTCAAGCCTGCGTGGATGCTGCTCTAAGTAGAGATAAGGCTGTAGATAGTAAGGATGAAGAGCAAGAGAAAGGAAGGAGAAGATGAGGAAGAGAGAAAGATTGATGGAGTCTTAAAGGTATGGGAACTTGCATGGTTTTGAGTATGTGTGCATGATGTTTTTGACATGATATCTATGCTTATTGATGCTATTATATTTTTTATGGGTTGATATTAAGCTGGAGATGAGTTTAGAACTGAAATATGCAAGTTGTGTTCAAAGATACAAAAAGCTGTCTTAAGATCCAATTGACCAGTCTGTATTATTTTTGTTATATCTTGAGTTCCCGTGACTCAAATTGAGAAATTCTAGTTGGATAAGAAACTAGACTTATTTATCTACATTTGATATGAAGAACACGAAGCCTGAATCAGTTTTCATGTTATAGAAAATTTGGCTTGAATCCGGGTTATGACCATTGCCCTATCATTGGGAGCAGTCTGGAGTTTTTAGTGAATATCTGGACATATAAAGGTCTTATTGAGATTATTTTTAATGTTTTAGAAACTAGAAACATAGGGATAAAACTTTGTAGAAGACAACTTTGTTAGAAAAAGTCATTTGGTATGCCTAAATTGATGTACAAGTTGAATTTTATAACCAGTTTATAGGGTTTTGTGAGCAGCGAAACATTCATTTAGGTTGTCACCAACTGTCACAAGCACAACAACAAGTGCTTGTCCCCTATACTTGCCTATTTTTCTCCTTTTTCCACTATAGTAGGCTATTCCCATGTGTTGCTATCATAGCCGGACATAAGAGGCCTTAAAATACAAGCATATAGGAATGATAAATATAAATATATATGAAATTTTATCAAAGTTAGTTTATGAATATGCATGATTTAAATTACTTACTATGAATAATGCCTATGCATATACACATTTCGCATTACCGAAATAATATGCTAATAGTTAAATTATACTATCTTGATTATAATGGATATTTACATGTACAATCTTTCTATATGATGAAATATGATAACTTAAGCACAAGAAATGACACGGTAATATATGAAATAAATAATGCATGGATTGGAAGTTGGTTGTGGATAGATACGCATGCCTATAGGGTTACAATCGTAGCTGCTACAGGTTTTGACCCCATTTGGGACCACAGACTTGACCCCGATTGGATCCACATGTTTGATACCTTCGAGTATCCACAGGAACAATACCTTAGGATATTTATATATTTGATACATACGGGTATCCACAACACCTGTTATCCACACCCACATGACTTTACCAAGCATTTCACAGTATATAATGAACAAGATATATGTAATGTTGGCAAGGCTTGTTTAGACTATTATGTTTTATCATTATACAATAATGTTATAAGATTAAAAATGATATGTGAAATATATTGTAACCTTTGCATGCTGATTTTAATATTTGATATTAATAATGTTTGTTGTGTGCTTGAAAACAATCACTGTGAGTGGTTGTTCATATATGTATTGTTCCCCACTAAGTTTTATAACTTAGCACGGATGTTTATCCGTGTAGGTTCAAGATATATCGTTACTTCAGGGACAAGGCCAACACCATCTAGGAAGAGAAGTTAGGATGTCTAAATTGTACTATTTTTCTCTTTTTGATTTGTATAAATCTTATAAAATAATGCAATGAACATGTTCTATAATTATTAACTCAAAATATTATTATGATGCAACAAAGTATATGTTTATACAACTTGTTCTAATGTATGAATTATAAAGTCAAAGTATAACCAATTGTATGACAAATGAACATATCATCAGTATTATATGTACTGTTTATGAAAAATATTAAGATAATTAACAAGAATTCGAATAGGCTAGTGTGGTCTTTACAAACAAAGTCTAATATGAGGTAATTTTTTGAACATAAAGTGAGTTTCGAAAACCTGTTCAAAATAAAATTTCCATCTTGCAGAAATTACAGGATGAGTCTTGTTGATATGAGAAATAAAGACACACATGAGGTTGTGTGCTTTGGATTAAGATTCAAAATAGGATTAAGAATGATCCGATAATATGTTAAATGTAACTATCATATTTTTTCCAAAAAGTCAGAAGTAGTCCTTAAGGAAGTGGACTAAAGTTGGATACTTTGGTGCATTACAACCTTATACTTCTGTATGGTGTTAAATAATAATAAGACGTGCACTCCTTTAAAGGAAATGAGAGAACACTATAACACATGCATCATATCATGTGTGCTTAAGTTGACCAAGGGAAGGAAATCTTATGTGAATGATCTCAAATTTTTCCTAGTGTGAGACCCTATTTTTTCAACCCTTAGAACCCTTAACTTATACAATAAGTATAGTTCAGTGTGGCTAGCTTAGTTAGTCTCCAAAGGATCATGGAAAAACTTTGATCCAACGGATCTAACTAGAAAAGCGAGTTGGACTATGATAAATAGGATAGAGTAAATAGGAAAGATATTTTTCGATCACATTTGGTGGTTTCGTGGTTCACCGGTTAACCTATTGTAGTCTTTATAAGTAGAGACACAATAGTGAACACGAAAATTATTTTTATGAGATCATGAGATAAAACAACGAATGTGAGAAAACTATTTAGGATTTGGCATACTATCATGAGAAGATCTTATTTTTCGAGACGCTATATATCCCTAACAGGTGTATAGCATTAGTATTCTCGACGTTAACTATCTACTTGTATGATAGAAGAGAATGACCGAAAATTGTTTCGTCGTGTGCGAATGGGAGATGAAGGAGTTAGGGTCACGCCCATGACTCCCGAGATAAAAAATTGACCCCGATATTTATGTGATAATATTGGGACATGAAATAATATTAATATGGAATTAGTTCCTTATTTGGATTCCTCATAATTAGGAATTTATCTTAATTAGGAGGTTATTAATACGGGCAATTACCTAATTTAAATTAGGTAATTGACATATTAATTATTGATATTATTTTGTATACTAAATGTTGTAACTGCCAAATTTAATTTTCTCTTATTAAGAAAAAATTTAATTACCTTAATGAGAGCTCTATAAATAGGGCCACGAATTCTATTCTTGGTAAGCAAGAAAAGAATTTCATACCGAAACTCTGTCAAAATACTTCCGCACTTTTTCTCTCTACTCGTTGGAGTTTTTAGTTCGTTAAAATCAAATTTTTATCCCGAGGCGTAGATGAAAACAATACTAGGGACGCGAAAAGGGAGACGATCTCGACGATTGTAATTTAATACTACGAGAGATATTTATGATTATATCTCGTGATAATTTCATGGCTTATTTTCTTTCATAATGCAAACAAAATTAAGAGTGCAAGAATTACAAATATAACCTACCAATAAAATAATAAAATTTTAAAATATAAAGAAATTATTGAAAAATATTCGTAAATTTTTTCAACAAAAATAGTAAATACTGGTGAAATATATTATGAAAAAATTGGCTTTTAGCAAAAAAAAAATCATTCTATATGTTGTATAGTGAAAGATATTAATCTCATTTTTTACGTAAAAAATACATTTTATTTAAGAAAAACAATAATTTTCTGTTAAAAAAAACAATAAATAATAATAACAAACTTAGACTTGAAAAATATAAATTTAGAATAAAAGAATGAGACGTAAAAAGATACATAAATAGAATATATGGATAGCAATTTGAATATTATTATAGAGTGAATAGCAAAAAACAGTGGTCAGGCTTAAAGTTTAAGTGTCCAAGAATCTCGATTGTTGCCCCAGTTTTCAATAGAAGACAGTCTTTGAATAAGATTCACCAAATCATGTGGCCAAGTAGTTCAGCACGGGTCGCCAGCTTTCTTGCGCAGGTAGAACAAAAGATCAAAGAGAATGAAGTCGTAAGATTTTGGGACTAAACCAATGTGCCATTGAAACCATACGCACTTTTAGCTGAGCTTTCAATTCCCTCTTATCAATTCCGTCAAATAAGAGGTTAATGGGATCAGAATTGAAAATAAAAATGACTCCATGCTCTTCCATCGAAACAATAATCTGGCTTTTCCATTTACATCAATATCTTCAACTTCTTCTAGTCTTCCATCCATTTCAAATGCTTGCTCTGTTTCCTCCGATAAATTTCATGCTAAAATCAAGGTGATAAGATCAGATAGTTAAATTGGCCATAATTCTACGGTTCAAGAGGTATACTACATCAAACAGCTTGTGTTGAATGCCATCAATAAAATGGAATTGCTAAGAAGAAACACTAACATTTATTAAATGTTACAAGAGCTCTAACATTCTCGTTGCATGTCTACTTTGTAATGGAGTAATGCTTTTATTCATGATATTTATCTTATAAATAGACTGCCTACTCCTCTATTGAAGAATAGAAGTCCGTATATGGTGTTGATCGGGAACTCTCAATCTTGAAAGTCTTTGTCACTTTGTTTTGCATCAGCATTGGCCACCAACAGATCCAAACAAATGGGCTATTCTGGCTTGTGGCTTGTGACGATTAGGGATGAAATTGTTTGAAACATATTTAGTAGATTTAGTCGTAAAATTTACCAAGTATGGGATCTCCTTAGTAATTCTCCTGAGAAATTCGAGACATCTGAAACTGCAATTGATAAAATTCTAGCGTTCGATTTTTATTTTCTTAAGTTTCCCTGGCTTTTTAATAAATAAAATAGCAGTATTATTTATATTATTACATATATAAAATATAAATTTTCTTTTGTTATATTAAATTAACATCTGAACCAATTACGTATAAAAGAACACTATTTAGGACAACTTTATTTGAACTTGACCAAGTAAAAAATGATTGGTGGAAGAACTTTCAACCATCATATATTCAATTTTCAAGCTTTACATGTAAATCCCCAACCAGTTCACAAGATTTTTCTCTACAACAGAGAAAAACATGTAAAATAGAAAAAGAAAAAAAAATGTCAAGAAGCAAAACCAAACCTCCATTTTCAGAAAGCTTAATCTGCACGCTTACCGCTCAAAGGGGCTCTTTTTACCCATAGGTAAACGCAGAAAAGGGGGCATCCTGGGGAACAAGCATCTCCGAACCATATACCGATGACCAAGTAACTTGTGTATTTTTATCTCCCATTTCAAGAAGATAGATTTCCTATTTAGATATACTACTTCTGCACAAAACCAAGAAAGCCAAAGAACAACCAGCTGCGCATTGTACAGCCCATCAGATCAGGTGACGATGACTGAATCCGAGGCAGAGGAACCGGATGAAGAGGCACTGTTTTCGCCCACAACGTTCTTTAATTTCACAGATGAACTCTCAGCTGAAGACCCCAACTCAGCGATGTCCACAATGTCCAATGAGTCAGGAAGATTTTCAGGAGACTCAAAAGGGTCATACTGCACCCGCCAAATAAAAAAAGTATTACAGGAATTTGAAACGAGAACAGCTCAGATTAAAACTCAAATACTGAGAATGCAGGTTCAGAAGCTGGTAAATCCACAATTAGTAAATAAAACAAAGTCCCAAGAATACAGGGCATTCTAGACATCAGTTTGTTAGAAAATAAAACATGGTTAAATCAGTCCTAACTGTAGTCCAGCCTGAACCTACTCTATCAATAATGAGAACATCATAACAACAGAATAAACCAAGTATAATCAACAAAATAACTTGAAGTAAATCAAACAGCTCTTGCGACAATCAATCAAGGAAACTAGTCAAGAAGACATAAGCAGTCGGGGCAAGAAGAATGGGAAAAAACCCTAATCATAGCTATAACAAAGCACATAGAGATAAAACTCACCATCCACCGTTGGCTTGCTCCTCATTAGTTTATCTCATTAATATCTAAAACTAATCTGCACAGTTTCCATTACACCAAGCTACCCAATCCTATTTTCTGCTACACATCATCTTCTGCCACTCATTTGTGCCTAAACTTAATGATTCCCTCCTCCCACAATAAGAGAAGAAAAGGACAGGAAGGGGAAAAAAAAGGACGAAGAAGCTGATGTGCAATTACCTCAAGTTGTTGTAGCATATCAACAGTGGCCTCCAAATCACCCTTGTTTGCAATATAGACATCATTAAGCGACTCATCAGATATTCCAGGAAATTGCATCTGCAGATATAACAAATGCATGTCAAATGGTTCATCCATCATCTGATGATCCGTCATTTTGGTTGAATTTAGTGACGATGAACCACCAAAACCATGAGGGGAGTGGCTCTTCAGCACAGATGCTTCATTCACAGAAGAAGTTTTTTCATGCTGCCAGTTCTGTGTAGTAGGCTCTGCAGATCCAAAGCAGACAGTCTGATTGCCATTATGAGAAACTTTTGTGTTCACTCCAGGAGCTTGTCTTTTAGACAATGGTACATATGATGCTGCATAAGGATTCAATGAAGATACTCCTGGCTTCATTGCCTCAATTGCGAAAGCAGTTCCCTGTTTGACTCCAAATGAAAAACTATTATTCACAAATATAATACATTATCAACAATTTTAAAAAAATTTCCTCTTTACCTAACTGTTTAGAACCCAAGCATTCATAAATCAAGCAGCTCAGAAAAATATATATAAAAAAAAGTCATCAAAAATTAGACTGCTTCATTAAGCATATGAAAGACATGAGCAACTGTTCAGAGACCAACATTGGGAATCTTAAACTAGGAGAAAGATGCAATACAGTCCGATAAGTTAGAACTTGTAAAACTTTGGAAACAGAAGACAGAGACATACCATTAACCCAATGAAAAATGTAGCCAATCACCAAAAAAAAATATCCAAATTGCTAGTAATTATCAATTCAGAAGGCTACAGTATATGGAGAAAAAGATTCCTTTTTTCTTTTCCAGCAGGAGGTGGAAAAGAGAAGAAACAAAAATGGTTTCTAAATTCAAACATATACAGAAATTGAAGTCAAGTAACCATATTAGATATATTCTTTCAACATAATTAGCAGTCTTCATCCTCATCTTGTTTGGATATGCAAACAATAATACAATAGTAAATCATACGAACAAACAACTTGCTTAATCAACCTTCCTCGCAGCAAAAATCCTTTGGAACCATCAAAAGAAAAAGAAACATAATACACTCCAGCATACAAAAATCATTCAATAGATGAAGGCAACATCTAACCGTCGAAAGCATCAATCTTCAAGAAGGCAAAAATAGATCAATTCTTTGACTAGAACCAAACAACTTACATTTTCCCACTGTACTTTCTGAACATTTTTTTCAATAAAGGAATAAAAAATAGACAAAGATGACAACAGAGATCAAGATGATTAAAAAACATTTAAAAATTCCTGCCTACTGATATTCGATTAACTGCACATAATTTCCTCCTTATCTCCTCCATAAAAGCAACATAATTTTTTTTCCTCTCATGTTTTACACAAATCAAGACACAGCCCGGTTAACTAAAACCTATATGATAATCAAGATCCGTTCTTAGAAGAAGAAATGAATGTTAAGGACGACGATACCAGTCCCAATTAACAAGAAAAACATAGAGATCAAACTAAATCAAACGAAACAAGAAAATAACGATATCATTTCCGATAATAATTTCATCGCAAAAATCAAAACACAAACGAGAATTCGAAAAAAAAAAAGAAAAGTAAATCTATACAGGCATACACATATCTATCTACATATGAAACGCGCAAAGAGTACCTGTAAGCAAATCGGAGATTCCTGTGAAACCCTAACAATTCTTTTTCCGTTTTCAGATCGAAAAGAATCTAGAGAAAAATAATAATACAATTGGAATACGAAGCTAATGATTGGCTTCCCTAATTAATTATAATAAATTTAAAAATTAATAAATATAAAAAAAAATGTAAGACACGCGCGAAGCGTTTGCATGCAACCTGTGACGTTTCGATCCGTTTGATTACGGGAAAACGGCATCTTACCCCCTAATAATGACCGCGAGTAGAATATATATATATATATATATATATATGTGTGTGTGTGTTTATACGCGAATTTAATTTGATTTATTTTTATGTTTATGAATGTAATTTAATTATAAATTTATTATTTTTATATTTATTTTTAAAAAAATATTGATAAGATAGTATTTAAATATATATAGAGTAATATATGTAAATATTAATAATTAAATTTAGAATAGATACCAACGGTGTAATGTTAATTTTAGATCATACAAATAAAAATTGAATATAACTAATAAATTAGTTTGGATATGAGCCTGACAAATTTCTTGGATATTTTACATGTTACCAATTTTAGCACCATCTCAAAATGCCATAGTTACGGACGGATATATATATATATATATATATATATATATATATATATATATATATATATATATATATATATATATATATGATAAAAAAAATCAAATTTCCACTAATTTTTCACCTAGAAGTTTTATTTAAATCGCCCATCTCAAAAGGGACATTCTGACGGTAGATATTAGTCTCTATATACGGAGAAGTCTCGAGTTCATCATGCTCTCCCTTCTTCCTTATCAAAAATAAATTATTAAATTAGCCATGTCATTAATTAAAAGAATAATTCATGATAAAATACAAAATTTTATCGTAAAAAAAAATCGACGGCCATGATGAGAGAGATTTTAATGACCTACAAAAAAAATAAATTAGCCCGATCTTACCGGACTTTTGTGTTTCAATGTCTAAGTTAGCTATCGAAATATGATGAGAAAACTTAATGCAGAAAGAGTATAAAGAGTTAGAGAAAGAGAGAGTCCCCTTATTCTATGGGTATCTGTCATATTTGTACTTTTAAGTGTTAGATTTTTTGGACTTCTGATCTTAGACCTCTTCGTGAGCCTTTAATGGGCCGGTCTTATAGTTATTTTTATTTTGGATATTATTACTAGTCCCCCTCCATGTAATTCAATCTTTGAGATCAAAGACTCAATAATTTTGAGAGTTACCCGCTTATGGAGAGTTATCATTTTGGAGAACCTTGACTTTGGGAGTTATCCGCTTATGTGGAGTCACCCTTTTAGAGAATCTTGACTTTGAAAATTACCTGCTTATGGAGAGTTATCCGTTTGGAGAATACCTCGATCGGGATGTCAGTATTGACCGACCGAAATTAAGATATCAACTTTGGAAGTTACCCATTTTATAATTTTATCCTGCAAATAAGTTTAAGCAATTTTATCCTGTAAATAATTTTATAAATATTTACTAATTCGCTTTACAGTTGCTTATGTTGTTTGAGAGATTTTTCAAAGTCGCCGTTGGCGATGGATGAGAATTTCTCAAGGCATTTTCACATATTTTTCGATCCACTCTTGACGGTGGCAATAATAAGATGGTCTTTCAATCCGATCTACTCTTGACGGTGGAAATAATAACATCAGATCCGCTCTTTGCGATAGATGATTTTTCGATCCGATCCGCTCTTAACGGTGGCAATAATAACATCCGATCTGTTCTTGGCGATGGATGATCTTTCGATCCGCTCTTGACGGTAAAAATAATAACATTTGATCCGCTCTTGGCGGTGACAATAATAACATTCGATCCGCTCTTAGCGATTGTCACACCCTTCTCGAAACAGTTCTTTTCGATGCAAAACTTAGCCGAAAACGGTAAGTTTTTTTTTTCAAATTTCAATCATTGCCAAACAACTTTGATACAATTTAATATTTTATTCAATTTACAATTCGACAATCTTGTAAATAATTAAAACATATACAAAGTAACTTCATGCTAAAAAATTACATTGAACACTCATCCATCAATAATCATAAATGCAATCAAAATACAGTTCAATCTTTTACCTTAATGGTTTAAGTATATACATGCCAAACTACAACTCGATTTAGTACTAATTCTTCTCCTCCGAACTGGCTCCACCGTATACTATGCTCCCTCAACACTTTATAACCTGCACGCAGTAAACACTACGTGCTGAGCACTAGATATACTCAGCGGTGACTACTAATCCAAGAACTTCCCAAAGTAAAACATAATTACATAGATTATGCTACTCTTATACTTATTCCATTAAACATTTTCTTTTACTTTAGTCAACATTAATGGTTTATTAATTCATACTTTTGTAATCATTATTCTTTGATTTTTCAATCTTTCAACTTTACTGTACACTAATCTTTTAGGCAAATCAATATCAGATTTACTTTTACATTTACGTTATTCTTTACTATAACTTTCGTCTTATCTTTTTAGCCACAGTTATATAATTATCATTCATTTAGCAATGTATAATGGTGCTCATGTTTTTAAGGGTATCAATCTAGACTATTTTATTTCTCAATACACTTCTTGATATATATTTTTTTTTATTTTTCTTCAACTTTTAACTAATACATACGTTATTATTTAAAAATGCTTTTAAGCTTTAATTGCGAAGTGATACCGCTATTTTAGAATATTTTGCAGCCAAAACTCTATTTCCTTCTTTATACATATACTTATATTTAAATATTTGTTTAGAACTTATGTCTTTACTTTTTCCTCATTGAACAATATATCATTTTATTTTCATTTGACTTGTTCTCTTAAAAATACACTATTTAAATATTGAATTAATTAGAGTTTCCGTCTTTGTGAATAGTAACTATATTTGTGAATAGTAATCATATACGTGAATAGTAACCGTATACGTAAATAGTATCCAAGAAAAACATAATAGATGATTTTATGTAAGCTTGACTTAATCTTCATTTCTTATTTTATTCTTATAAAACCTCTCTTTCTCTTTTTCCTTATTATTCACACTTTTTGAAAAAATTTTACATATTTATTTAAATTTTGCATTTTTTTTCAAAAACATTTTTCGTTATAACCTTTTTATATTGAATTCATTTAAACAATACTGATTTAGTCATGACAATGCGCTCCTAGTGCAATATAACAGGATTCTCAAAAAGAATACTCGGGACTGGATCCAAAGGTCCCACTGAGAGAAAAGTGATCCCCAAGGAATCATTTCTCGAAAAATATTTCACTTTCATTTTCACTGAAAACACTGAAGCCATGAAAATCAAAGATCCTACCCATAGCAAAGCAAGTCGTCATGACTTGCACCGCGGTACAGAGGTGTCCCTATAGCTAGCCAATTATATTTTAAACAAGAATATCATCACCTACTTATCGCTAAGGGAAAAATAATAAATTATATTTGAAATAATTTTTAACATTTAAAAATCTTTAATTTCTTTCTTTTATTTCTTGGTACACTGTATTTCTGATCAAATACACTATTTTAGTGCTTTTGACTATTCAATAACTTTTTGTCTTTTCTTTCACTTTATCTTTTCAAATCACTTTCACACAGGTACTTGAGACTTTGCAATCTTTTATACAAATTATAAATTATGGCATTATAATTCACAATTTTCTTTTATTCTTTTTGTATAGTTCTTTGCGAATTATTCTCTCATAATTCAATGCTCAACTTTTTACGATTTTTCCTTTTCTTTTTCTGTATAAACTTTTCAATCATTTATTATGCCAACTTAAATTTCGTCAGCGAATTATTTTATAATAATTCACTCTTTTAATACTTTTTATTGACTAATTTATTTTGATAAATTAGTCACGCATTATTTTACGACTTTTTACGTAATTATGAATTCTATTAGTATAATTCATTATTTTATGCTTCGAAAATACATAATTTGACTTTTTTATTTCTTTTTATATTGAAGTAATTTATTTCGCGTTCGTTATAATTACATACTTATTTATTGAATTGTTTCTTAATAATTCAAATTTATTTCAAAAAAAAATATTCTAATAAAGCATATAAATTTCATAAAAAATCGCGTACACATTATTTTATATTTTCTATCATTTTCACTCATTTTATGAATTATTTATCAATAATTCATTATTTTTATGACTTAATTATTATTTCGAAAAATTTATCGGTTAACTTTTTATTTTATTTTCATTGACTATAATTTAATTTCATATAAAATTCACCTTTTTCAACATTTTTGCACAATTATTCACTAATAATTCAATTAATTTAAATACACATATTAACATTAGTATTTCAATAAAATTTCAATAATTTTAATAAATTTCAATAAAATTTATTTATGCATTATTTATTATTTAGCATCATTTTTTACTAAAATAACCAATTATTTTCCACTATTTCACTATTTTCACTATAAACATAATCAATACATAGGCTTTAAAATTCCAAAATAAATTTCAATAATTCACTAAAAATTTATGGACATCATATATCATCTCTACACTTAATTTAGGCTAATATATATTATTTCCATCATCAATTAACAACTTTATCCATTTTTAACCTAATTACATAAATGAAATTAATTCAAATTTAAAGAAAAATCAAAGGATTTTGTAGTCACTTACCTTTCTCCATGTATAATCTTCCCTTAAACTTCCTTTTGTTCACTTGAAATCATAAAAATCACCATCCAATAAAAACTTCATTCCTTGGCTGAAATTTATACCTCAAAATTCACCAAGATAACCACAATTTCAGCTTAATACAACCTTAAAAATATACTCTAGGCACCTAAATCTAGCTATATGTGCCTTAAAATCAAATTAAAAATCAAGATTTCACTTACCTAAAATTGACCTCCATGCTCTAAATACTTATTTTCCTTGAATTTTCTCCCTTAAATCTTTGGTTTGAGATTAGACCCAGCAACTAGAGAGGCTGAAGATCATTTTTGGTGTTTGGATCAAGAGAAAATAATGAAGTGAAGATGAAGAATTTTGAGAGGAAAGAAGAAAAATGGAGTTTGGCCATCAAAGGAAAAGGAGAGCTGGAACCAACGTGAGATTCTCTGAAAAAATTGAGAGAGTTCATCCCTTAAATACTCTCTAAATTGGGCTTGGGGTTGGGCTAAGTTTAATGGACCTTGATTAATTAATCAAGCACATTAACTATCCAATAACACATTATAATTTATTTCTTTCACTTTTCAATTTTAAATCACTTTAAAAATAATTTCATAATTTTTATCACCCTGAAAATAGGTTGCATGCAAATTTTTGGCTCAATCGGAGTTCATTTTCGATCCGATTCAATTAAATCGGTCCTATCCAAAAATATCGTTATTACAGAAAAATTTACTTTTTGTATCCAAAATAATCTACATAAAATTTTAGGCTTAACTGAAAATTCCTGCAATTTTTGAGGATCATTTACTATTTTTAAAATCCTGTTCAAATTGTAGTTGATCGGTTATTATTTAAACCGAAATCATTATTTTTCTCTTACTTATAGAGGTCAAATATCCTTAAAAATACTTCTAAAATTCTCAAAATATATTCAATAGACTTCATGAATATTTTTGAGTCATTCGGAGACTATTTTTCGGTCTGATGCATTTTTATCAGTCCGATATTTCAATTTCCAAAGTTGCCGTAACATTAATTTTTTATTATCATATGATTCTAAATCATATTTAATGTAGATCTGAAAAATATGATAATTTTTAAATATCATTTGTTATTTTTAAAGTTTCATATAAACTTTCAGTTAACACAAACATCATTTTAACCGAAACCTTAACTTTTTCCTTATTTTTGACATTTAATGGTCCATTTGATCTCATTTTCAATCCAAATTATATTTCTGGACTCGAGCTAACTTTCTCTTTACAATGATCCAATAAAATATTTTTCTACTAAGGAAGATACTATTTACCCCGATGTCACTATTGATTTTCGAAAAGTACTATTCACGGCTGATCCGGTATTGAGGCCATTACAGCGATGGATAATCTTTCGATCCGATTCGCTCTTGACGATGGATGGTCTTCCAATCCTATCCGCTCTTGGCAATGAATGGTCTTCCGATCCGATCCGCTTTTAGCGGTGGCAATAATAACATTCGATTCGCTTTTGACGATGGATGATCTTTCGATCCGATCCACTCTTGGCAGTGGCAATAATAACATCCAATCCGCTCTTGACGATAGATGGTCTTTCGATCCAATCCGCTCTTGACGGTGGAAATAATAACATCCGATCCGCTCTTGGCGATGGATGATCTTCCGATCTGATCCGCTCTTGACGGTAGAAATAATAACATCCGATTCGTTATTGGCGATTGATGGTCTACCGATTCGCTCTTGACAGTAGAAATAATAACATCCAATATCTCAATGAAAGCACCAAAATGATAAAACACAAAATTTTACCGTAGAAAGAGAGATCGCTAGCCATAGTAAGAGAGGTTTTAATGACTTGTAAAAAAAAAAAAACTAATCCGATTTTGTCGGACTTTTATGCTTCGATGCCTAAGTTAGCTATCGAAATATGGAGAGAAAGTTTAATGGAGAGAAAATATAAAGAGTTAGAGAGAGATAGAGCCTCCTCATTCTGTGGATACATGTCATATTTATACCTTTGAGTATTGAGTTTTTTAGGCTTTTGATCTTAGCCTCTTCGTAAACTTTTAATGGATCGATCTTATATTTAATTTTATTTTGAATATTATCAATTTATGTAACATGTTAATTCATCGGTTGTCATTCAACTATACCCTTAATAATACAATTATCTATTTTTCAATTCATTCTAATAAAATCGACCAAGTATAATTAAATATCGATAAAATCAAGCCTGCCAAAAATTTAAAAATTTAGTCAACGACGAATGCTGAATTTGTTAAATCAACTTGATTGTCTTTTTATGTCAACTTGAAAATAAATAATAATTTTTTATTTTTTAAATTAAAAGTGGCAAAATAATCAAGCTAAATCAGCAAATTTAACAAACATCATTGATCATATTGTCAAATTTTCAACGTCTTTGCTTTTATTAATACTTAATTATAAATAATTGATTTTATTGGGATGAATTAAAAAATAGTAATCACAGTATTACTAAGAGTATAGTTGAGTAATAAACCTTCATATCTGAAATGCGGAATCGTATTCAATCATTCTCTTATTTATATATAAAAAAAAAGTAACTCTCATAAAGAAAATTTAGTTGATTTATATTAATACTTTAATATTTTGATGAAATCGTTTATATTTATGCGTATAGTATAGACATGCACTGCATCATTACAAAAAATAGGAGTGTTTGAAAATGAATATTAAGTGAATTACGTTAAAATTGAATAATATATATATATATATATATATAGGGAGATAATATGTAATTAAAATTTATTTATTTTTTATTCGACAGATTAAATCACAGCCTATTAAGTAATACTAACATTTTTCAACGGCGCCAAGTAAGAATTTGATGACACATAAAGAGGTTAAAAAAGGAAAAACGGCAATAAAGGTCCGGGCAATACCATCCAGCGGATGAGGCAAGCAAGCTAAAAGCAGAAGTAAAGCCGTGGCTATGGCTGTTCTGTGCTCATTATCTGTAATCACACATCAGCATCACTCTTTCTTTAGGTACTCTTTAAGATTCCTATGGATGTCTCTGTAAGGTTTTTCTTCGGATTTTTGCTGAAAAGTTGCGAACTTTGAATTGGGATTGCAGGAATCAGAGTAAAATGCTTCTAAACCAGAAGAAATGCAAGTTAAAAGACAAAATAACGGTGTGCTCATGTTCTTCTCATTCTTCAAAACCCAGTTTATTAAATGGGCTTTTAAGAAGAGATTTGTTGCTTTTCGGTCTCTCTTCTTCTATGTCCTTTGCCTTGCCATCTTCGGGTAAGCTTTAGCTTAATCTTTCTCTCTATATATTCTGAATTTTTTTTTTAAAGTCTTGATGATATATATTATGCATGTTTGTTGAATTCAATATTTTGGGGTTTCAATGAAGGAGAATGATTGTCAACATAATTTGTTGCACTAATACATTTTCTTGGCTACTGAATAGGGAAATTAAGCAAAATGTTAGTTTAACTGCCTGGTGAAGTTGAGAAAGTGTTAACGTATCATGTTACTGCAGGAGCCTTTGCAGAGGAAGATCTAAAAATGGAACCATTGGTTGATGAAATAAATGCATATACTTATCTATACCCAGTTGAGTTACCAGCTAAGAAGTTTGTCTTCAGATGGTATTAATTTAATGTCCAAATTACAGTTTTTCAGTTTCAACTTTTCCCAGTATAATTTTATCCTTGAATTAAGCAATCATTTTGGTTTGTGCTCCAATGATTTAGTTATTCAACTTTAGATTAAGTGGAGCTATTATTGTACTATTTTCTGATGGGAAACTGCTTTAGATGGGACTGTTTCATGGTTCTTGAGAGAATGAACTGCACAGTTAACTTGCAATTATTTTTGGCTCTACACAACTTCATTCTGTAACTGGAGTTAGAATTTGACATGGCTTTTGAAATGGCATTTATCTTTTTCTGCAAAGGACTTTAAATCTCAAATTTAGTACACGCATTCGTTCTTTTTCTGTTGTTTCTCAATGCTGAACATGCTCACTTTATTCCATCGCATTTGTGCAATGGTTGGCTTACTGGTCAGTTTTTATTTTTATTTTCATAACTATGTATGTCTTTATAAATTTTGCAAAATGACTTATCCGCAAGTCTGGCTTGCATTTTAAAGGGTAGAATCCAGAAAGCCTGAACGCTATTCATCAGCTGCACCATTGTCCCGTAAGTGTTTTTTCTTTTTGTTTTTAAGCAATATCAGGGCTGAAAATTCAGTAACGTACCCTTTTTTTTAAATTATCATTTTCCAATTATCTGTCTATGTACAAATGGTAAACACCCTAAACAAATTTGGCATGCATACAACTCATTTTATTTTGAATTTAATTCTATACAGCTGATGCACGCCTGCGCATCGTGTCTGAGCGGGTTGACATCATTGATAACCTCATCATTTCTGTTACAGTAAGTTTCATACAGCCATACGCAAGACGTGAAATCCAGGTTATTTCTTAAAGATTATAATTTTATTTCTTTTATTCAGATAGGTCCCCCAAACATTCAGTTTGTAAAATCCAAGGACAAAAGTAACTGGACTGCAAAAGATGTTGCAGATTCCGTTTTGTCAGACAAGTCTGCACTGGTAATGTGTTGGCATGCCTTTTCTGATGCAAGCATTCAGTTATGATGTTTCAATGTTATTTGCAGTCTTACAGTTTTGATTCGCCTACTATATTAAATACATAAAAAGTCAAGTTGATATAGAAACTGATGTATCATATAGATTATGTGTGTCCTAGCAACTGATGGCAATGCCGTTTGCCTTTAGTAATTATGGCTGTGCATGATCCTATCCAATTTCCAGTAAATTACAAGCTATTTTGCCTGAGAAAATGCATACAGTGTAATTTGAGTAGACGGTCTTCATCAACTAAGGTTCTGATTGGCCCATTATCCATCGCGGGGCTTCTGACAAAATATAGACAGATAACCAAAATAGTTTGCCAAAAAATTGATCATTTCTCTATAGATTATCTCTGAATATATACAAAACATCTAATCTAAATAAGGAACAAACCTCTATCCATTAGCCTAAGATAAAGCTAATTATATAAGGAAAGTCAACTGTACAAAATATGAAACCTATTAAACCTATATACACTGATATCCCCCCTCAAATTGATGCTGCGCAATCCAAAAGCATCAATTTGTTAACAAGTAGTTGATGACGATCACTAGAAAGTGCCTTAGTGAATATATCGACAGTCTGATGCTCAGTAGTGATATGTGATAAAGAGATGATATGAGAATCATATGCTTCACGAATAAAGTGATAATCCACTTCAATATGCTTTGTGCGCTCATGAAAAACTGGATTGGCTGCAATCTGAATAGCACTAGTATTATCTGCATGAAAAGGTGTAAGATTGATTTGACAGAAACCAAGCTCGGCCAGAAATCCTCGAAGCCAAAGAATTTCTGAACAAGCAGATGACATAGCTCTATACTCAAACTCAGTGGAGGATTTAGAGACGCAATCTTGCTTTTTGCTTTTCCAAGAAATCAGTGAAGAACCAAGAAACACGCACCAACCAGTAATGGACCGTCGAGTATCAGGACATCCAGCCCAATCAGCATCACTATAAGCAACAAGATGAAGAGAAGAGTCTTTTGGAAAGAACAAACCTAGCGAAGAGGTACCACACAAATAACGAATGATGCGACGGACAGCGGCTAGATGAAAATGCTTGGGTGCTTGCATAAATTGACTCACCTATTGGACAACAAAAGAAATATCTGAACGAGTAATAGTCAGATAATTTAAGTTGCCGACAAGACGTCTATACAAAGTAGGATCAGATAAAAAATCACCCTCATCACGACAATATTTAACATTTACTTCCAAGGGAGTAGGAACAGAACGACCATCCTGAAGACCAGATAAAGAAATGAGATCTTGAGTATACTTATGTTGATGTAGAAAAATACCGGCTGATGTAGAGCACACTTCAAGACCCAAGAAATAGTGTAGAGGGCCCAAGTCTTTCATATGAAAAACACCTTGAAGGTGCTTTTGAAGCTGAGAAATCAATTCAGAATCAGTCCCAGTAATAACAATGTCATCAACATATATCAGAAGCAAGACAATTTCTTTAGATGTTTTGCGTAGGATCAAAGACGAATCATATTGACTTTGAACAAGAGAGAAGCTAAGAAGAGTATCACGAAATTTACTGAACCATGCCCGAGGAGCCTGTTTCAATCCATAGAGGGACCTCCTTAACTTACAAACATCTGAAGGAGTAGAAAATAATCCAGATGGTGAGATCATGCATACATCTTCTTTAATATCACCATGCAAAAAGGCATTTTTTACATCCATTTGTCGTAATGACCACCCCTTGGAAGCAGCAATAGCGAGAATAAGTCGCACAGTGGTCATTTTGGCAACAGGTGCAAATGTTTCCTCGTAATCCAGACCATACTCTTACCTATTACCGAGAGCGACCAACCTTGCTTTATATCTATCAAGTGAGCCATCAGATCGCAACTTAAGGGAATATACCCATTTACAACCAATGGGCTTAATACCAGCAGGGCAAGGAAGCAAATCCCATGTATGATTCTCCTAAAGGGCCTGAAGTTCTTTTTGCATGGCTTTGACCCGACATGCTTGTTTAGCTGCCTGAGAATAAGAAGAAGGAACCGCAACATGAGATAGTGTGGCAAAGAAACCAAACCTATCTGGGGGATGATGGACACGGGTGCCTCTTCTAGAAGCCACTGAAGGTGGCAGCAGATCAGGATTGAGGGAAACATGTGATGATAGAGGGAGTTGTCGTCTTTGATAGACCATGTCTGGTTTGAAACGCTCAATTGAGCGAGAGCTGTCATCAAAGTGAGGAAGGAAAACAGGATCTGAGGAACTAACATGTTGCTGAAAGTAGTACTCATGTTCAAAGAAAATCACATTTCTAGAAACACACATGCAGTTGGCAATAGCATCATAACATAAAAACCCTTTGTGAGCAGTACTATAACCCATAAAAGCGCACCGGACTGATTGAGTTGTAAGCTTGTGACGCTCATGATGAGGTAAGTGAACAAAACAAACACAGTTAAATGTGCGCAGTGTATGATAATCAGGATGCATGCGAAATAGACAATAAAATGGAGAATCAAAATTCAACTGTTGAGAAGAAAGACGGTTAATTAAATAGACTGTAGTAGCCAAAGCTTCCACTCAAAATTTAGATGGGACAAAAGATTGCAAAAGCAAAGTGCGAACCATATCTAATAAGTGACGGTTCTTTCGTTCAGGCAATCCATTCTGTTGAGGTGTATAAGGACATGATCGCTGAGATACAATAACCTTCTGTTGCAAGAAATCTTGAAAGTCATGTGACATATATTTTCCACCATTATCAGACCGTAAAACTTTTATAAAAGTTGAAAACTGTCTTAACCTCTGTTACTCGGACTCGCCACTTTGCCCTGTCGTATCAGTGTCGACACGACACGACACGGGACACGACACAAGATCTGTGTCCGACACAAACTTAAGAAGTTGGACACGGCAGCTCCATAACTTTGACAGATTAGAGAGAAGCAGAGAAATCCAGAAAAAAATAACTCAACGGCGAGTGTTCTTACCGGCGAACCACGTCAATCCAGCGAATCCCAGCAAGAGGACGGCAAACCAAGGCAGGAGATTGACGAACGGCGGCGAACGGAAAATCGAACGGCGGCAGGCAAACGGCGAACGACATCTTTGAAGAGAGAAGATAAGAAAAAGAAGATGGAGAGTCGGGAAAACCTAAATAGAATTACAGCAATTTAAAGAAGGAGATACACGTCATGGGTCATGGGCCAAGTCAATGTTGGAATATGAAATATTAAATAGGCCCAATTGCAATTCATTAACACAGACATTGAAATTGAAAATTACATTGAAATTGAGAATCTGATTATGGCAAAGGAAAACGACAATATTACATAATTTATATGAAATATTAAATAGGCCCAATTGCAATTCATTAACACAATATTACATAATTTATATCATTTATAACTTTGATTTAATTGTTTTATATAACGTATCCGCGCATCCGTGTTCAAAATTGAATCCGTATCTACATACCTGTATCTTAAATTTGGATCCGTATCAACGTATCTTCTACTTAGAAAATTTACAAGTCCGACACCCGGATATGTATCCGTATCTGACACCCGTACCCGAGTCCGAGTAACATAGGTCTTAACATAAGTCACAAAAGCTCGAAATGCAGTTAATACCTCAGCTTTGGAATGCAGAAAATATATCCAAGTAAAACGGCTATAGTCATCAATGAACGTGACAAAATATTTATACTGTCCATATAAAATAACTGGAGTAATACCCCAAACATCAGTATGTATTATTGCAAAACAAGTATCAGCACGACTACCACCAGTAGGAAAAGGCAAAATCTTATTTTTTCCCAATTTACAAGTAGAACAATCAAAAGGCAAAATATGATCAAAAGACTGAACTTTATTTTCAAGAAAATCATGTTCCATCAATTTATTCAAAATAACATTATTCGGATGACCTAACCGTTTATGCCAAACTTCACCCTTATTGTCAACAATATTAGAAACTAAAGACAAATTACGAGGAACAAAAAACTGTAATGAAAACAATCTGCCTACTTTAGGTCCCCTCACGATCACCTCCCTCGACGCCTGATTTTGCACAAGACATCCATCACGAGAGAAGTTTACACTACAGTTATTTTCCACCAGTTGACCAACCAAAATCAAATTAGTAGACAATTCCGGAGAAACAAACACATTGCGAAAAGAAAGTCCAATATCACCAATGACAGTAATAAGATCATTTCCATTAGCAATTTGTATGTTTTGAGTGCCAGTATATTGTCGAAGATTTTGTAACAAATGAGATGATCCAGTCATATGATTAGATGCACCAGAATCAACAAGCCAAGGAGAAAGAATTTTTGTACCTTGCCCCTGAAGATTAAAAGCTGATAAAATCATTTGTTGAACCATTTCTGGAGTAACAGGAGGCTGACTAATAGTAGAAGCAACATTAGATAATGGTGCAGATGGTGGGATATCATAACTAGTAGCTGGAACAGCAGCTTGTAAACCTCGAATACGACGATTTTCTGGATGAGTAGAACAATCCTTAATAATATGTGCAGTCTACTTACAATAATTGCATAATTTCTTACTGCAATTACGAGCAATATGCCTATATTCCTTGCAACTAAAGCATTGTATCTGTCCCCCTTTCCTCGATCCTTTCTGTGAGCAGTATAAGCAACATTAATAAGTTCAGATGACTCCTTGGATGCACCAATAATAGCTTGTGTAGCCAACCTCTGTTCCTCACGTAATAATTCACCAAAACAAACATCCAGTGATGGAACCAGATCTCTATTCAACAATCCAGCTCGAGTAACTTCAAATTCTTATATTAATTTCATCAAAAACTGATCACAACGACTATCTTCATGAATTGCTTGAATACTAGTTAAAGTATCTTTAGGAACTTTTGCATAAATAATACCAGAATATTCGCTCCACAGGTTAAGAAATCCAGAATAATATTGCTCAATGAAAAGATTACCTTGAATGAAGTTGCTAAGCTCAAGTTCCAATTGAAATCGCCGAGCTGTATTATCTTGATGATATATTCTCTTCAGACAATCCCACATTTGTTTGGCAGTAGTAAAAGAGCGCAAATTGTTCACCATATAAGCTTAAATAGAGCCTATGATCAGGAAACAACTCGGGCATCCTTTGTCTCCCATTCATGCCGGGCTGTATCATTTGTGGGAGCAAAAAAAGATCCGTCAATGTGACCCCAAAGCTCCTTTCCCTTCAAAAACATCTTGAACTGAAATTGCCATGCTGCATAGTTTTTGCCAGTAAATCTGATACCCAAAATCTCTGAAGAAGACATGTTTCAAGAGCCAAAAAGAAAGCTGACCCACAAACAAAGGCACAAAATCAAATCCAGAAGTGAGACCAAGACCAGAAGTGGATCCAAAAAAAATTAACTATTCACCCTTCAAACCAAGTCAGATGAGCAAACAGACACTGGAGAACTACCGGAAATCAGATTGCGACGGTGGAGGAGAAATCCGAGAAGAAACCGTCGCCGCACGTGCCACCACGCACCACCATGCGCCGGAGCGTGGAACAGTACACAGAAAGTTGCGATGGCGCGTGTACTCCACTCTCTCAACACCCAATGACCGGATTTGGAGAACAGACCGGAAATAGACCTGCACTCCTCCTCTGATGGGCGGTGAGATCCTGATGTGCACAGTTAACAACGACCCAAAAATTTTCCAAAATCCAAATTCAAAAAAACCCTAACTCTGATACCATGATAAAATATAGGCAGATAATCAAAATAGTTTGTCAAAAAATTGATTCTTTCTCCATAGATCATCTCTGAATATATACAAAGCATCTAATCTAAATAAGGAACTAAATCTCTATCCATTAGCCTGAGATAAAGCTAATTATATAAGGAAAGTCAACTATACAAAATATGAAACCTATTAAACCTATATACACTGATAGCTTCTTTCCTCTATTTGTTCTAACTTGAAGATAAAATATATGCCGATTTGACAAACCTAAATCTTTTCACAGCGAGTCACCTCAACTCAGCGCTTGGCTGAGAGCTCACTTCTTGATGCACATACCAGTGAGGTAAACTCTGAAGTCTTTCTTCATTTTCATCATTCTAAACTCAACATGCATAGACATATTTATGAACTTCAATAGATGTTCATGCGTATGTGCTGTGTGAGCCATGTTAAGCACACCTCGATTATATATATGTACATGTGTATTTTGTCAGATTGATGGTGAGCCATACTGGCATTATGAATACCTGGTTCGCAAGTCACCAACCAAAAGTGTAAGTGTCTTTTTATCAGTAGAATTATTTGAAGATTTGTCCAAATGATTTGAGCTGCTGATGGTTCATGCGGGGTGGGCAGGCTCAAGAATCAAACCTTTACCGGCACAACATTGCTGCAACAGCTGAACGAGATGGTAGGGGCCTGAATTTTATTTTTTTTTTTTAAACAAGCAATGGCACAAGAATTTATGTGATTCACCTTACCTGAATGTACTTATAATTTATACCTTTTTCAAAAATAACTATGTGGTGTGCTTGAACTTGCAAGCAATTCAAGTTAGATTTAAGCACTTGAAACATTGAATGTGGATAAGAATGGCAAGTTAGTCAGAAGATGCGGTTGATGAGAATGCTAGGCATGTTTTGTGTTATGGTGTTTTTGGCTACTTTGAGCTTCTATTTACTCAGATAAACTTCAATGCAGGTTATCTTTATACTCTAAATGCTTCAACTCTTGGCAAACAATGGGACAAGGTCTCTCGGTCTCTCTCTCTTTGTCTTTCCTTTTGAATTTATTCTATGGAATGGTCCTTTTATAGATTTTCACATACCTTCCGTGTGATGCAGATGGGACCATTCTTGGAGAAAACTGTGGCTACATTTCGTCTTCTCCCACCCACAGATAACTATGTACCTCCATATAAGGATCCATGGAGATTTTGGTGACAGGCTTTTTTAATCTTTGGATTCCCAAAGAGTATTGTCAGTAGGCCTATAACCATATGGGATCCAAAAGAGTATTATAAGTAGACCTACATTCATATGATTGCGTTCTTTTTTGCACGATTTGTTGAGAATTGTGATTGCGAATCTAAGTCTTGTTTTGCTCTTGGGGGAAATTCCTAAGAGCAATTTGTTCTTATGGCCAATCAAGAAATTGATATGACATCAGCTGCATTTGCTTCAGATTGGGGAGAATGACATTAAGATTCTGGAACCATGATATAGGAAACAGACTTGAGTTGAACAGAAACATGTAAATCACAAAATAACTTTCCCCAGTTCAGGGAATCACTTTTACTGCAGCACTGCTGCATTCCTTGACTGAACCACATTATCTTGGTGGCAGTTTGCCGGAGATACTTATGAAGATCGGGAGATCACTGTTACTGCAGCACTGCTGCATTCCTTGCCTGAACCAAATTACCTTGGTGGCAGTTTGCCGCAAATAATAATGAAGATCGAGTAGGTATTGCCAGAATAGCCGGCAATTGCATTCTCAATCTTTGCCCTGCCTCTGATACCGGAGGGGACAGTGTTGAGTTGAGTAGTTAACATGATATAGTGCAACTTTAGGGTCAAGCAGTGGCAGGCATCTGTAGAGGAATAAAATATTGCTCAAAAAAGCTGTCCTTGCCGTGCACTATTCTTAGATGTGCAAAAGTCACCATTGCAAGAGCAAATTGTCCTACATTATTATATTCATATACATGGAAAATCAAAAAACTCTATGCAGATGCAGTGTTCCTCCACGCATGTTTTGGGGAACAACCATTATGCTTATGGATGCCTTGATGTGAAAAATCAAATGCTTTTGTCCGGAGAAAATGGTTTGTCAAAAAATTTTGCATGCCTGAATTCGATTTCATTAATTTTCCCTTTCCATGGATATAACTTAAAACTGTTCGACATATTAACAAGCTCAGTCATTCCCGAGCAAAGAATAATTGACATATCTACATCTAAATTTACATTCCTTTTTATCTCGGTTCTTTTCGACTAAACTTTACAAGAATTGATTTGGACAGGAGGCACATGCCACAATATTAGCTCCAGCGTATACTTGCCACCAAAAGGACGATAATCTGTTAGTCCTGTGCTGTTGCAGAATATTCAAAAAGAAGGCGCTTTGAAGGTGCAGATTGCAGAAGTACTCGCAGGCGACTTGTGAGATGGTATATCAAAGTCCATTGCATGGCCATCTCTGAGTCCTTCATTTGCCTTACAATTGATGCCTAAAAAGAGTGGAAAGATGATTAATCAACACTCACAAACATAGAATCTTAATTACTAGAATATAGAAGCCAACAAATACAATTGGAAGCTGCTTTTTGATTGTTTCTTGTGTCTATGAGCTTTCATTATCAAATGACAGTATATTTGAAATGATTTCAAGAAAAACAATATGATAAAAACATATAGAATTGAGATAACCTGGAGATGTTTCCCAAGCTGCACCTCAACTTCTGTACCAAACGAAATATTATTTGCAAGAGATTTCAGAGGATCAACTGTAGGATCAACAGAAAGCAAGCTTGGAATCTGCGGGGCATAGACTACCCTCCATCTAGCCTGGCCAATCTCTCCCTTCCCTTCTATTCTTGGCATCAGAGTTTCAAGTGTTGCAGTTGCAAGCTTCTTAAATGCAAGTTGGCCATCACCCTCCAATATGGATTCTGCTAATTGACTCTCAAAAACTCTTGCAGCCTGAGTATGGGGAATTCTGAAAATTCAGATTGCTATATCCAGGATGACAAATATTCTTAATCTAAATTTCGGAAAAGTAAATAAATAAGATCATGGCCCAAAAATTTAAATAAGATCATAGGCCAAAAATTTTTAGGCGCACTATGAATACGCTTACAATTGGAAATACCCAGTATCCTTCATCCTTCTTCCCCTTAATTTAACACCAATAAATAATAATTTGTTGGAAAAACAGTACACAAGATTTGAGAGGCATGAGAATATTCAAATCTGGAATATTTTACCTCTCATAAGCTCATCTATAAAATAGTCAAATTGGACAGATTAATAGAATGCATGATGAGCTATCACATCAGTCAAGCATCAATGTTTTTACCTCACTAGGTGATAGGGCATCCTGCTCCACAGATCGTGTTGACGTCACAACCAGTTTGTCTTGCCAGTCACTGGCTCGGCTTTGGATCCTGAATTGCCACTCAGATCCAACCAAAGCTAAGTCTAGCATAGGATCTAATCCATGTTCAGGCTCAAATTTTGCTATATTTAGATGCTCTCGCTTAAGCCTGACCTGTATTAGTAAAGTTCAAGACCAGCACATTAGTCAAACCACCTAAACAAAAAACAAGGGAAATACTTGTTGAGTGGAGTGCACACTATTCAACTGCAACAGAAAAAAAACTCACTTGAGTTGCAACAAGATTGATGTCACCATTTTCGAATGTGAGAACCCCTTTAGGCTTTATCCATTTAGGATGGGCCAAGCCATTTAGCTCAAGCTCTCCGCTAACAGCAAAATTTAGAATCAGTGGATAAACTATTCTCAACTCTGGTCCCAGCACAAGCTTCAAGTCACTAAGGCGAATATCTACATTTGGTTTAATGTTGAGTTGCTCCAAATCCTTTTCAACTTCTGTTGATTTAACTGCAAATGCACAAAAGAAATAAAATAAAATAAAATAAAAAATGAAAAAATTATAAATAAGTTGACCATTACAAAAAAAAAACCTAAAGCACAGAATTTATTTAAGAAAGAGGATCCTGTGGCACCTCCAAGGTCAATCCTACCATTTTAACAGTATGACACTTATCAAGTTTAAAGTAAATTCAAACTCTCTGAAAGTTGCTAAAATATTATTCTAATATCAGCCATATTGTTTCAAGGAGGACAATTTCGCAGAATGACAAAATGATGGATAATATATTACCAGTTGCTTGAGAGAACTTGGTCCTTGAACCAGCAGGTTCAGAACTGAAAAACCGTGACACGTATCTAGAAGCAACTACTCGATTGATCCCCCTGCCTGGAAGTCTAGACTGATTGGATGCCAATCGATTAAAAGAAGCACCTCCACTGCCCTTATCATGCGGTAAATAAGCTTCTCCATGACTCAATTTAATATTTCCTGAGATGTTTGGTTGTAGTATGGAGCCAGTTATCTGTAACTGAGTGTCAACCTGGCCACTGAATTTAATAAGGAATCAGTTTGATCTGGGTTACACAGAAAATATGGAGCCAAACTGAAAGCTAATAATGTACAATTATTTAATAAAAAGTACAACTTAAGTCCTTTTCCTGGGTCAGCTAGCTCAGAATGGACAGCCTTTCCTTATAAGATATCAGAAGATAGCAGCTATAACGTATTCATAAACATAAATGAAAAAATGCTTTCTGAAAGCCAAGGAGCATATCTTTTAAAAATCTTCATGTTAGAAAAAAAGAATACCTCAAAACATTCTTTGCTCGTACTTCCAAGACTTCACATTTCAAGTCAATTTTATCTCCCGGTAATGTTTCACTGGTTTTGAGGGGCAGATTGCCCTTCACAAATAGCTTTCCCCTTCTGCTTACCCGACTCTCCAGTGAAGTGATGCATAGCCTATTTGATTTTACATGTACTGTCCCACCAAAATTTGTAAGTGGCTTCCGGAGAACTGGTGAAGATACAGATGCTCTGTGGAATGATGCAAATCCATCAACCACAGGTTGCTCAACAGTACCTCTGACCTATTTGATGGAAAACACATCATGAGATTATATCCCAGGCTATACTTGGCAAAGTTACACCAGTATTCTACACATGTAACAGACAAATGCCCGTAAAGAGCATATCTCAACCTACCTCAAGGATAACATCAGCATTCCCATGAAGCCAATCGACGTGAGGAGATAAAGCTGTCAACATCATCATTCCCCCATCCTTAATATCAGCATCAACTCTCACTTCTCCTGCATCTAAGAAATTCCAGTTCAGGACTTTCAGGCTTTCTGTTAATTGAGTATTCCAAGTTTCTTCATTTCTATCTCTAAAAACCTTATTTTCACCATCGTCATCAGCAGACCCTTTACCCCTTTCCTTCACCCAGCCAGGTACCCAAGCTGCTCCATTCTTATCTGTTTCTACATCCTCTTCCTCAAGCAAGTTATTTTGGACAAAATTAATGGGGATACTTCCTTGGATATGTACATGGCCATTCTGGATGACCGGTTCAAATTTTGCATTGAATAGAAAACGGCTGGTTGGAGTTAAGGAAGCAACAATTTCAGCTCGTCCAAGATCAATGCCCCCAATAGCACCATCCAAGAGCCTTACTTGCACATCACATTCAGGTTTTGCTAGACCTCCTCTAAGGTCTCCTTCCATGTGTAATATACCACAAATTGGAGCTAAAAGTTGCCGTAGTGAATGAACAGTGTCAGCAGCTGAAGATTCTATTATCTGAAACACAGTTGGCACTAGACTGACAGGAAAATTCAGAACAGCAAAGTGAAGATTTGTTTTTGGCCCTAACAAAGTGCCATCAGCATGGACTGTGGCATTATCCTTTTGGATAAATATCCTCTCAAGACGCAAACCATCATTGTTGCTGAATGCACCAACAGCTAGAACACGCTGGGTTTTGTAGGTTCCCCATTCCCAATCATCCCCATGAAAATCAAATTCTGCCTGGCACATAAACAATGAGGGTGGTAAAAGGAACAGATGACATGTATTTTGAGTCTATAAACATGCAAACTTTTAACATAAATACCATTGTGTCTCCATTGCCTCCGCCACTGGCATCAAGAGAACCATGCCAACGGCCTTTCAGTTCAGCCAAACCAGGTAGACTTATGTCATCCATGATGACTTCATTTAGTGGAGCATAATGTCCCCGTATTACCTGAAATAGTATAAAGCATTTAGCATAAAGATGCATAGAATCAAGTCTAAGCAAGTTTTACAGAAATCAGTGTCACATCTGTAGTGATTCTAATTTGAACTAAACAAGATGCTGAATTATATCAACAACAAACCTCGAGCAAGTCTTGAAGACTTTCAGTAAACAATGCTACTGACTGCAAACTTTGAATGAAAAGATCCTGAATGAAAGATATGCACTGATTAGATCTTCAGATTAAAAAATTAAAAAAAAATGGTTAAGAAACGCAAACTAAATAAGCTGCCATACACTTCTTAAGATTATTATGATGATAAATGACAATTTCAATGTGTACAAGCAGAATACAACCTTTGATCTAGAACGAACAGCAGGATCTGTACTTCGCGAGAGAAGTCTTGCAAGTGGAAGCATTTCCGTAACCTCAGCTCGAGGAACTTCAAGTCTCATTCTCCACCTTCCCATAGAAGATATGACGCTGCCCAGTTGTCCAGTCATTGCCCTTTTTAACAGGCCACCCCTTTCCTGTCCAGCAAGGTTTCTATCTCGGGTACCAGGCAACACATATTCACCTTGAAGCTCATAACGGCTATTGATTTGTTCCAGAACAGTCTTCTCAACAGTGATCTACATAGTAGCATATGACCCAGAAAGCATATCAGTCAGAATAGGTTTTTGCTTAAAGTACTAGGATGAGCCTTCATGCAATCATAACAATGCTCCATTATACCAGTGTGTCAGTCACAGATACAGCCTATTGCAAATGCAATGGAAAGGCTGCAATCGCTTGTCCCTCCCCAGTGTGGGCTATTTAGAACACCTCATGCACTAGCACACCTATGTAGGGAGTTAATATTTTTACAGATATTGAAACTCATATGATCATAAGATATGATATTTCATCCTTTAGCTATATGCAAGCTTAAGTTTCGATATGTGCTGGATAACATAGAATAATCAAGATAATGACTGACCCCATCACTTCAATGACTTATAGAACTCTGTTTAAGAAAAACAAGCAGATTGCATCTCTGGAAGAATCAAGATAAAGTTACAGGCTGACTCTTATCACTTCAACGACTTATGAAAACATATTTTTCAAAAGAACACAAGGCAGATAAACTGAAAGAATAAGTGGTACTAGTTTTGGAATAAGGAACACGGGAAAGTATCCGGAAATAAGAAATCTATGATGACAAATACTAAGCAAATTTCAACTACCTAAAAACAGGAAAAGGAGAATACCATTATAGTAGATAAATTAAGAAAAATAAGTTCAAGAAGAAAGAAAACAAACTAAATCAATCTAAATATCAAGTACTAAGGTAAATATTAGGACAGATAAGAGAAGCAGGGAATGACAACAGCTCCAAAACCACCAATAGAACATGAATCTTAAACGCAACAAAGACTAAACAATTTGTGTTGGCATAAAATGATTACTTATGATATTTCATTCCTTAACTCAAAGAATTCATCATTGTACAACCAGAGAGCAACATAAAATGGTCAGATTTGTTATATAGAAAGTTTAGGTACTTACAACATCGCCACTCCATCTAACAGCCACATCTAAGGCTTCACCAAGCACACCACTGAACTTTGGACGAAGCACAGATAAGACACCATGACCCCTTCTTTTCTGAAGATTAAGCTGGATTTCTGCCTGAAATTACAAGGATGCAAGGGCTGAGTAAAAATAAATACAAAACACATGAAATTTGAATCAGAGCAACAATTGTATCAAGTTCATAAGTTACCAGTTGTACTCTCGCACGCACACAAGTTCATATATACACCTCTTGTTTTTCCCATAAGAAAGGAGATGGATATATATATATATATATATATATATATATATATATATAAACTATCCATGACAAGTTTCTCACCATTTGGCACCACCAAAAGTAAAATTACAAATACATACTGAAAAAAGTTATCATATGGCACACAAAGGTGACAATGAAAATGATTGCCTGACCCTTACTCTCTGTACTGTACCACGAAGTGAAGCCAACTCCAATTCATCCAGTGGCAGATTGCGTACCTAAATACAGTTAACCCAGACAGGAGTGAAAAAATTACATTTTCAAAAAGTAATGCAACCTTTTGACACAGGAAAAAGAAAAAGGTTAAAGCACAATCTCTGCAGAATTTTAGAGCACCTCTAAGGTAGCAGAGTGTAGTGGTCGGAAAGAGACATTAACTCTTAGCTGCCCTTTCTGTAGTGAGAAAGACAACAATTTTTCATTTTGTGAGGTCTCTTCACAGCTAGGTTGTAATAGCCCCACAACTTCAACTGCAAGACTTTCATCTGGTCGGCCCACAGCATCCAGCTGTAATATCAGCAAGAGCTTAGATTTTAGAAGGAATAGCTATACCGGAGAAAAAGAGAGAGAGAGAGAGAGAGAGAGAAATAAGCAAGTAGTGTGCATAGCAAGAGGAAATCAATAACCTCTACCTTCACATTCTGTTAAAATTATTGTAAGTTCATATGGATTATACTTCAACAGTACATATTCTTAAGTAAGAAGAATTATAGTAGCTCCTATGCTCGTATTCAACACTAGTATAGCCATTTCCCACATCAGCAGAACCACTCAGATTATCCAGGTTCCAATTAACGTAACATTGATGTTCATTTGGGAAAGACAAAGGATATAAGCCACTACCTTGATAGTGTCATGTGAGATGCCCAACTGTCCTGCCAACTGAGGCGCCAGCATCAACTGATTGAGTCTTAGACCTGATATTGACACCTCACCGATAAGACTTTTTTTGTTGCCTTCTATCACCCTTTGGTGCATACTCTTCTCATAAGGAAGAGCATGCTCGTTAGCATTACTAGATGATTTCATGACCTTTCCCTGAAATTTGATTTTTCCAGTTGCTTTTAAGTGTGTAGGTCTTGGTGAATCAAACGGATAAGATGAGACCAAGCTGAAGAACTCAAAACCACGCATGCGAAGATCCAACTCGACTCCTTCCACAGTAAAGGGCATGCTATTCTTTGTATCAAACTCTTTCTTATCTAGCCAATAGTCATGAAGATAAGTTGTCTGGACTTTTGTGTATAAATCAAAGGCAACAGATGAAGAATTCACAGTAATATAATCATGTGAAATCACAATATCTCCTCGAGCATCACTAAAAGATCCTTCAGCTTTTGGTGCAACCCATTTTATGTCAAACCTCCTATGCCCAAAAAGAATATCCATCAAACACCATAATAATATAATGAAAATAAATCAAGAAAATACAAAACAAGAAAAAGGAAAGGAAAGAGTGTGATAGCCAGAGCTTTGAAGAAAAATTCACGAGGCTCACGGTCTCAAAAGGGATCCAGAAAGTTTTGTTTCTCCTGTTAGGTCCCCTAATTTTATTGGCATCAGCTGAAGGTAACCTGGAATATATCTATGCAAAATCTTATCAAAGGACATATTGCCAGAAAAATTTACATCCATAGCTGTATCATCCACCTCACCCTGTCAAAATAAAGTAATCTACATCAGAAGGGAGAACTAAAATAAACTTAAGAACAAAATACACAATCTTGTGATAAAGACAAAAACCTATCCAGTTCTGTTTCAATTGGCTGGTCAATAACTCAAATAGGAGCCAAAGAACACATCACAGATGCTAGTAGACAGGGATAAATTTATCAAATATAAACTGAAAATCAGAACGACCATTTGAGGCACAAAGCTCACAGTAGGTTGTACTTAGATAGGAAGGAACAATGAATTAAATAAAGCATTTCAGAAGAGGTTGATGACACAGTTATAGTCATGTATTCTTCCAGAGGAAATAGATTTCAAATGCAAGTGTTATGTCCCAAAAAATCCAAAAACCCAGCTCATAAAACAAGAAACGTGGTATCCAATTACCTAAAAGAAAGAAAGATTGGCACATACGGATTATTTGATTTGATGATTAATTTGTTTTTCTATGCATGTAGAAGAAGTAATTCACCTCAGCGCAAATCCATGCATTCCCTGCCCCTCGAATTTCACCACCATCCACAAGGCTAGCTCTAATTCCATACAAGTCAGCAACCTGACATGAAGTTGGAAAATTTAATAACAGTGCTCATGGAAGAAGAAAACAACAGCCAAAATAAAGCTGAAGTTGGGAGTATAGGCTGGTACTTTGTACAAGATACATACAAGATCAACTATCTAAACCACTCACACAATTATCGGTGTTAAATGTGAAATTAGCTGACAAATATGAAAATGGAACACGATCAAATGCTGCCACAGCACCAGCCTCTCTGCTTTTCAACATTGCTTCATATGCAGTGGATACAGGGATATCCGAGACTGAATGAGATATCTTCCTGGAAACCATTCCACTTCCCACAAATACAGGAGCATCAAGAGGCCCTTGACAATTGAATACAGCAGTTACAGAACCTGCTAACTGCAGCAGATGCAGAAAGAAGAAGAATAAACTAAATTCAAAAGTGGCGAAGCTGAACTTGTTTTCATTTCATTCCTGATAATATAACTGGCAAATTTTCAGTGACTGAGATTGATGACAGGAACTGCCTACCCAGAACTTCTTAGATTAGGAAAAAAAAAAAAACCCTCATAAAGAAAAGTCTTGTACAACTAGAAAATAATATCATTAACTTCAAGTTGCACAAAAGGTACACTAGAAAGAGAAAATGCCTGATACACTTACTGGGAACAACAAAGGTCTCATCTTAAATGTTTTCATCAGGGCATTTACTTCGACGCTAGGAACCTGGATAAATTGATAAACAAGAAGTTATTAGCTGAATGCAGAACATAATAAAATAATCTGCTGGAGAAAATAAAAAGGTACTGAAAGTGGCAAATTATTTCTTCTAATACACACACACAGGGATCTTAAATTGTGATGCAAAAATACTAAACAACTATTCTCATGCATTGATATAGAATACTGGCAGTCCTTTGTAAATGGACTCGGTAACAAACCAAATAAAAGGTCAAAAGCATCTTAACAAACCAAGAAAGCAACTAGAACAGTGGGCTTTTCACCAAAGGGAGAACCCACTAGCCACTAGGGTTATACACACAAAAAAATAAAAATATATTTAAAAAAAAAAAACCTCTAACCACCAGTACTGAGGACTATCCTCTCCCTACTTTCTTCTCTCTCCACCTCCTGCCCCCTTCTTCCACATTTTCTCTATTGACCTCTACATCGACCACTACCCATCCAAGATACAAGAGTGAATTCAGATTAGCTATATCAAAACAGGAAACATCTTATTAATAGATTATGAAGCCACTATATAAATTCAGATCCATAATAAAAATATATATATATATATATATATATATATATATATATATATATATATATATATATATATATATATATATATATATATATATATATATATATATTTATACCAAGGAAGAAAATAAGTAAAACTGTCCATAAAATTTTCAAGAGTAAAATGAGCAAACAAAAATTTCCACCAATTTAGAAACAGAGGTTGCCCCCTATTGCTGTCTATCCATGCCATGGTATCCGCATCAGCATCAAGGAAAAGAATATATTATTGCTCCTCAACTTTGCTCAACAATTAGACTCTTCCATACACTATTCTCTATCTCAAAGTTCTTTAAATGTCTCTGAACAACAAGAGTAGCACAAACAAACACCATCGAGTTTTAACCAGCTTCCCAGGGAGGAACAAGTCACTGATTCTCCTTTGTCTTGTGAGGAAAGCATCACCCAACCAAACATCTTCACATTTTTATCAAATATAAAGAACAACCACCATACTATTTGTAGGTATTATAAAGAAGATGGACACACAAACTCCATCTCGTTTCTCTCTCCCTCTCTCCTTTTTTTTTTCTTCATTTTCAAACCTTTCCCCTTTCGGCCTATTTTTTTATACAAATCTGATTTAACTTTAACGATTATCAATTGAGAACACATAAAGAATTGGATGATATGACAAAGAACACTTCATATGTACACTCTGTGCTAAAGTTTCATAGAACTCAAGATATGGTCATTCCTTCAATGATCTGGAAGGCATGTACTCAAATAAGCAATGATCCAAAAGCATAGATGTGACTGCCACCAAAGGCAACTGCATGAAACATAAAGGATGACTTCTACAAAACATCCTGATAGAGAACGGCAATGTTAGACCCATAAGTGTGAAGGCCCCTTGTTCCACCAAAAGGAATTCCTTTTGGTGGAACAAGGGGCCTTCACACTTATGGGTCTAACATTGCCGTTCTCTATCAGTGATCCGACCTGCCGGATCCGCGGACCAGGAGAGGAACCTCAAGGGAGAAGCCGCCAAGTGGGTGTGGCCCAGGAGAGGAACCCAGAAGGGAGAAGCCGCCAAGTGGGTGTGACCCAGGAGAGGAACCCTTGGGGAGAAGCCGCCAGTGGGTGACAAGCCGTCGGGACGTCGGCTGTTGAAGGAGGGGGTAATGTTACGATCCCACATCGGCTAACTATATGAGTAGTTAGTGGCTTATAAGTGTGATGGGCACCCACCAATGTTAGACCCATAAGTGTGAAGGCCCCTTGTTCCACCAAAAGGAATTCCTAGTAGTGGTGGGTGCCCGTCACACTTATAAGCCACTAACTACTCATATAATTAGCCGATGTGGGATCGTAACATTACCCCCTCCTTCAACAGCCGACGTCCCGACGGCTTGTCACCCACTGGCGGCTTCTCCCCAAGGGTTCCTCTCCTGGGTCACACCCACTTGGCGGCTTCTCCCTTCTGGGTTCCTCTCCTGGGCCACACCCACTTGGCGGCTTCTCCCTTGAGGTTCCTCTCCTGGGCCGCGGATCCGGCAGGTCGGACCACTGATAGAGAACGGTAATGTTAGACCCATAAGTGTGAAGGCCCCTTGTTCCACCAAAAGAAATTCCTTTTGGTGGAACAAGGGGCCTTCACACTTATGGGTCTAATATTGCCGTTCTCTATCACATCCACATAAAAATTATGATATAACATAGATTAACTGCAAGCATCTTTTCGTGTATGTGTGTGGGTATTTTATGTTCGGTGCAACGAATTGATTCTGAATCAAGAATTACAAGCACCAAAAACAAGGGAAATGATATAGAAGAATATACCTGACACATTAAATGAAACTCTCCCTCCTCCGGGTGAATACCAAAATCTCCAGAAGCTTCTAATGGAACATTTCCAAACCAGCCACTTGCATTATGTAAGAATATTCGTTGACCTCGAAAACATAAACTGGTTGAAACATCCTGAGAAAAGGAACACACATATTACAGATCTGCAAGCAACTAAAACATTGCAATAGGATAACAGTGAATAAATAATATCAGTTTTGCCACACTGCAAAAAGATAATGGTAAAGGTAGCTTAACAAAGAAGAGAATAAATAATAGCACCATGCATTGTACACAGCTTGAATATGACAAATAACTGAACTCAGCAAACCCTTGATCCTCCCTTCAGGGCGGAACTAGAAATTTATATTTGGGGGGCCAAAAAAAAATGTGAAGTATCTTTTTTATATAAAAAAATCTAATTTGACGTGAATATATGTATTTTTCAAGTATATATAATAAACCTGATGAAATTTTACATAATTTTGGGGACTAATACTTTTTTTTTTTGGAAAAAATATAGAACTTCATGGATAAAAATATAATATCATAAATTTTAGAGGGGCTAATACTAATTTTTCTGAAAAATTATCAATTTTCATGAATAAAATTTTAATTTTAAAAACTCCAGGAGGGCCGTGGCCCCCTCGAGCTACCATTTAGTTCCACGCCTATCCTCCCTAACAAGCGTCAAATGCACAAGTATTAATCATTCAATAAACCCAATAATCGGTTAAATCCAAAAATATCATGCCTTCCTTGTTCCTTTAAGTTTCCATGCAATTAAAATGGCTCCTGTCAAATGCACAAGTAATGTAGATTTGTTCAACTTGAAAGTTGGCAACAACCATTAGGAACAAATAGCAATCTTAGTATTTTTCCCAGAGATCTATTTTTCTTCCCTTTTCAATCCCTTCATCTTCTCTTTTGAGAATGCTACATCTTCAATACAAACCAAAACAAATCTCCAAGAATCAAATACTAGACCAATTCAATTGGTCCAAGCTAAAACTAAGGGTGCATTTTATATCACTATGATTGATTTTCAGTTTTAAGAATAAAAACTTGTTTTAAATTTTTGGTTATTTGCTTTTGAAAAATTGATTCATTTTCTTTAAACATAACTAAACGAATGAGTTGAAGTTTATTAAAATTCTTGACATGGAGGATTGATTGCAATAAATGAGCATATTGAAGACAAAGAAAGTGAATAGAAAATCACTTTTTCACAACTCAATATTTTTTGCTTCGGTTTTGAGAACATTTCTTTTAAAATGATTTGAAAAAAAAAACAAAAGCACATGTTTTTTTTCAAGGAAAAAAAAAATCTAAACATATCATCCAGCATCAAATATGCCCCCCTTTAAACCACAATCAGCAAAGAGATCCATACAATAAGATATGAATTTTATGGACCTTTTGACTCCAGAAAGTAATTTTTTTTTTATCCTCACACCAGTCACTGACTAAAACAGGAGAGACACATACAGGAATATGGAACAAGGAAGAAGGTAAACATCCCAAGAACAGATGGAACAATAACATACAGAAAATGATGATGGAGCATCCAATGTTTGAAATGCTAATTCTGTCACATCAAGCTGCCCATGAAGATTAGGAAAGGATTCCCCTCTTGACATGCATATGTGAACCTGCGTAAAAGGAAAGCATAGAGTCCATAATGGCATGACAAATAGTATTTTAATAGCAAGCAAAAAGATATTCTCCCTGACCAACTTGCTTTGAGAAACAAGTAAGACGACCAAAAGGAATATGTGCACAAATAAAAACCTGGATCTTTTGTCTTTTCTCTTATGAAATGAAGCTAAAAGATTGAAATTAGAAGTATCTATCTCTATCTAACGTTATTGTGAAACCAATAAGCTACTTCATTTGAAACATAAAGCATTTGAACTACATCAAAATGTTAAAATAGCTGTTTCAAAAATATGACAAAAAGATCGAAGTCTACAATGGAAATAAAATAAATGAGAATCTAAGAGTAGAAGCACAACCACATGCCTGTTGACTAATAAAGAGTCTTAACAGTACTAGAAATTCAGCTTTGAGAAGTCTATCGCACCGGTGCCCAATAATAGCATTTCTATGTGAGCCAACAGTCAAATTAAAAAAATTGCTCTGCCTTGCTATATTGAGTATACTAAAGTGTTATGTTGATGAGCACCCCACATTTAAGAGATTTCCATGTAGCTTGAAATACAGAGACTCTACAGTACACATGACATTATATAAATTCAATCACACAATTACGTTTTTTTTTTTTAAGAATGACATGCAAACAGCTTAAATTGAGTCATATCACATTGAATTACTCTAGACATCCAGACTCTAAATGTATGCTGATGGATTAATTTCATCCATTGTCATTAGTTTTATTAGCATCGCATATTAATAACCTTAAAGAACTTCAATTTGTCTCTTCAAAGTAACTGTACTCTTATTCTTGTGGCAACAGTATCTTTTTTATATAATCCAATAGTAGAATAGTGAACTGAATTTTGCTAAACTGTTTTCTAATCACATTACTTAGTAAGTAGGATCCACAAAATTAATTTCAGCTTTTAAATGGAAATTTTGCTACTTTTCTGTTATCAAATCCTAATGCAGTTATTACTGTGGATATGGAAATAGAAGTACAATAATTACAAAGATAAAATTGAAGTTCCAGATTATAATGCACAGTGCACTAATGAAAAGTTCAGCAATGATGGACCAAGTTTACTTGTGTGCTGATATATCTCTACCAAAACAAAAGGGAAATGTTGAAACTGAGGTTAGAAAAGCACCTCACCCGTGGCTCTCCCTTTGAACCAAGCAATTGGAATCTCTAAAATCCTTTCAAAAAGCTGGCAAAAAAGACAAAAATGACAGAATGACATAAATATATAGTTCCCATGTCGCTAATAAAACATTTTTAGAAATTTCAAATTATGTAACACATTCAATGTATACCTTACCGGAGCAAAGAGTTTGACAACTTTAATATTAGCATGCCAATTTTGTTCAACAGTATCAATGAAAACATCAGCCGATAACCAGCCACCATTTTCAGACATTGCATCTGATCTCCACATCTTACAATTGCCACTCAACTGGACATAAACACGGCCGTAGTGATTCTGAAACTCCAAATGACCATTGACATTCTCCATCTCTCTAGACGAGGAGCAGTAAAATCATAAATGAAGAAATTAATTCCTCAACTGTTAAAAGAATATCAAAAAGAAAAGTTTTCCTTACATCAAGACTGTATCAACAAAAGAAACCACTCATATCTCATTTTGCATTTAAGAAACTATCATAAGCAAAGCAAGAACTAATGCCTTCCTCCCTTCACTTAAACTGATATCCATCATATACTCAATTAGCTAATCCCTTACCAACATAGTGCATAAACAATATGGGGAAGGAAAATTGCATTCCGTAAAGCTACTCCAACGTCCACAGAAGAATAAGTAAAAAACATACAGCCAGACAAAATTGGATGCTGTACTTGAGAGCAAAATAATAATTTAAAATTATAAGATGACTTACCTTGGCTCCCTGTCACCATATGCAAGCAGCATCAGTGTCCCGCCTTTAAAATGAACAGAATCCAGTGAAACTGGAAGCATCCTTTCAATTCCTTCAGTGTGCACTATATCTACCCCATCAACAAGCTCGGCAACAATATCCTCAACTTTTGGAGCCACCCCTGACTTTAATTTTTGAAAGAGATCAGCAATAAGATGAGATAACAGTAGCCTGATATCTCTTGAGATTAAGGATCTGAAGCCCATCGAGGAACTTGGACCTGGAGAATCGTTTCCAGGACCAGATTCGAGCTTTTCTGTAGTACAATCTTGAGATGCATGATGACGTGCATCAATATTTCTATTTACAAAATCTAATGACAAATCCTCACTGTTTACACAATTGATTTTGGCATCTCCTGCTACATTTCGATCAAGTGGCAAATTTTCACCAGCTCCTACAACTTCAAGAAATCTACCTAGAGTACTAAGAAATGGATCACGTTTGAGATTGAAATCATATGTGTGCCCAAGAAATTGTTGTTTTGCATTGAAACGGTAGATTTCTGACTTATCCATAGGTTCTTTATTTCGGTTGTCAGCATTTAAATATTCTTCGCCGCTATTTACTTCAATCGACATGTCTTCATTATTACCAACTTGGCTTTGATCCAAAAGGGTGTCAAGGTTCATAAGATGATAATTGTCAGTTGATCGAGGAGGTTCATCAAGCTCCCTATTGGACAAGTCACGGAAATATGCTATTGCTGCAGATGCACTGCATTCAAGGATCCTTCTTTTGGCATTTATACCCGCTGTTGTGATATCACGCCCATTAGCCTTCCTTTTAAATTTATGATTCTTTGGTCCTTTAATCACATTAGACCAGAATTTAAGACTTGAACCGGGAAACTTTACACCAAAAGATTTCTCTAAATCGGTGTGTTTCATATCATAATCAAGACCTGTGTCCATGCAATGATGATCCCTCCAGTGAATATTTTCGTTCATGCATGAAAAAGACCTGTAGGTTGCAAGATTTTTAGAATCAGTTGCATCATCTTTCCAAACCTCCTTTTCAGATAAATAAGAATCTCCATCAGAAACAATATAACCCCTCTCTGCTGCGTCCTTTGCATTATTATCCCTCTCTCTGGCCCAGCAAGCAGCTACCTCCTCCCTATTAGCCCTCCTTGTTTTGGTGCGATAATCAATCCCATCTTCAGTAGATAGGTGCCTATGTAGACCATCTTCAGATGATGGTATACCTAACCAAGAAGAATCCTTCTTTTGCGCAATCACAACACTTGGATGAGATAAAACTGCATCAATCACAATCTTTCCCCTCCTCAAACTTGCAAAAGGACAAAGTCGGAGTTTCATAGTGGGTACTTCACCGCAAGAAAATTCTTTGCTGTGGGGTCCAATTGAGCATGATTCCAAAGTTACGCTTAGAGGAGAAACCCTTCTGACCTTACCAAAATCAATTTCACGCTGAATGTAATCACTAAGCACTGAACAAACAGAAGGCAAAAGCTCGGTCTCAATGTAACACTTAGTTTTGATCTGCCCATACCATACCAACAAGCACACTCCAGATATCACAGCTACAAAAATTGAACCTCTGAAAAGAAGTAAACCCTCTTCCCACAAAGGAGCCAATGATCTGACAAAAGCTTTGCTTTGAGCAAAAGGCTCTTTCACGCATTCCACCTTCAATTCATTTCTTGGTCCAACGACATTCCTCAGGGACACTAAATACTTGCCGCAAAAATTAGAAAATCTAATTGCTCGAGTAATCCAATCATCATGCTTGTTGGCACACATACATTTCCAAGATGGCCTTCTCGATTTACTCCCTCTGCCTTTGTACAGGAAATTTGCATGTTTTCGACCATTTAAAGAACTGTAAAGTGGAGTCCCTAAAAACGGGGAGTGAAGTTGTAAGCTCATTATCTTTCGTTGCACAACTTATTCACAAAACTGAAATTCATCTGATGGGGACCAAGAAACTGCTCTTAGTCCCCTAAAAGTTCACAAAATTACTAGGAACTCGAGCATTCCAACCTAAAAAAGATAAATACGTGAATAAAATAAGTAAATAGATAAATAAATTTCTTCGAAACAAATGTACAAATCAACCCAAAGTTAGAGATTGGCTCCACAAGCTAAACTAAAACAATTAGCTGAAGGGTTTTCAACTGAGCTCATCAATTTTATTGAAACCCTAATTAAATCGCAAATACAAATTAAACAAGTTCAAGTAAATACATAAACAACGCCTCCCGTTAACCTCCTCTACATTTGCGGCAACCGAATATACACCATACGAACAACTTAACATAAATAGTTTCAATATAACTCATAGGAGAAGTTAAAACGTTGAAGTTTCCACTTATGGTACAAAGATTCTAATACCTATGAATGTGATTTGTGAAGAAAAAGAGAAGAACGTAACCTGAAGTAGGAAGAGACAAAAACTTAGGCAATTTTGTAGATTGAAGAAACAAGAGATAATTGGGTGTGTGTCTATTCGTTCGTTTGATTCATGGAGATAGAACAAGGCATTGCATAACTTTGCTCGCTTGCCTGCTTTGCTTCCAATTCCTTAGTGATTTTGCTTCGTGAGGCACGGAAGAACAGAAGATTTCAAGTTTACCTTTGCCACTGACAAATTTCTGAAACGCCAATAATAACCTAACAATACATTTTCAGTTTAACGATTCACGTTAAAACCAATTCTCGCTATAAAAATATTAATAATAATTGAATTAATGGAAAAAAAAAAAAGAAATTCTTTCTAACTAAAAATAAATTAGAAAAATCTCAATAAAAATCAATAATTTCCTTCAATGCGAGAAAATATGATTTTAAGCAGCTTAATGACCAAGAAAATTTCTGAATTGTCTTTTTCTTTTTTGGATACAGAATTTTCTCAAAATATTGTCATTTGATAAGTTTAAGAAAACATTTACCCTCTTTAATTATCTTCCAATTTTGTAAACTCACTCTCTCTCTTTTAACTAAACAGTCAATATTAAATTAAATAAAAATATTTTATCAAATTATTGTGAATATATAATGCTATTAATTTATTTGATTGGCTTATAAGTATGAAATTTACACGGCAACTGCAGTGAAATGGAAAAAAGTAATACTTCATTAGTAACTTAGCTCAGGAAAAGTGAGATTAATTGCGTTCGTGTACCAGTTCTTAAAAGTTAATTTCCTCCTTCAATTATCAATCGTTTTTGTCCCATGTTTCTTCCAATTATTTGACAAATGTTGTTTTTCATCTGATACTTTCCAGAGAACTCGCATCACTATGGGATGAAATTTTCTTGTACCGCACCACCGCTCATTGAACGTTTGCCTGTACTATATGTGCAAGTGCACACCACTCGTAATCCAATCAAACAATATGTACAATACTAATCGCCACCCAGCGTCGGGTGGTAAATTGGTAAAATTCTAACTACTACCTTAAATTCGCAGCAGCATCCAAATTAAATGCAAGGGTTTTACGGGGCTTCTTGCTCGATATAAATTTCAAACGAAGTGAAAAATTCCACATGATGTTCATCCACCCACAACTCTAATCAACAAAACATAGTATTGGAATGACTACAGTACACAAAATTCATGTCCAGTAACTGTCCCAATAAGAATTTCAATTAACAAAACTGCCAAAACTATGTTTTTCCATGACAACCAACCAACAATGAAGATCCAAAACGCCAAAGAGTAAACTTCTCCTAGTCCATGGCAGTACAGTAGAAAGTCATCTTTTCCAGAGCCACGACCTAAGCCCTCCATTTATTTCACATTGATATATGAACAACGAGAAATAGATGTTCATATACATATGCGAAACATACAAGGGCCTTTCACCGCACAGGTTGCTGGTTGTAATGGTTCTTCTCTTTCTTCTTTGCTGCAGCAAGCCTTGCACTTCTTGCAGCAGCCTCTTGAGCAGCAGCTTTTGCAGCAGCATCCATCTCTTTACTAGATTTCTTCTTCTTTGCAGATGCCATTCTCTTTAGCCGCTCCTTCACATCAACACCAGAAGCATCTTCCTCTGCCTGTTCCGTCCCAGCAGCTTCATCTGGCCCATTGATGACTTCTGAATTAACCAATTGATCCTGGGGATCTTTCACCTCCTTAGATTTATCCTTCTTCTTCTTCTTCTTGGCACTTTTGGACTCTCCAGAGGCACTCTCCTTCTTTTCGCCCTCTGCACTAGGCTCTGGATCCTTTCTTTCTTGTGCAGCATCTACAAATTCATTTCAAAAGAATGGCTCACTCAGAAAAAATTTAGCATTACAGCTAATGCTTACAGCGACAGACACACACACCTACATACAAAGAGTTGGGTTTACATACATTTTGCTCTCATGTTGCTCAAAAGGAGTTAATGGGCAAGACAGAAACGACAATTATCAAAAGTTCAAAATAATGTAATCAAACTCAGGTAAAAAAGCTCATGTGTGCATTATCATAATGACTGGTCAAACATATGGCCCACAGAAAGAGAGAGCCAGAAATATTTAAAAAAAAATCAATACATATGCTATTTGACTTGTCAGCATCACGGAAATTTTCCTATGCAGCCTATCGCGAATAAGCAAAATATAGAAGAATATGATAAAAAAAATAATAATAATAATAATACAAGCATTTCATCATAAAAAAAAAAATTACCACGTGACTCATCTTGGCTGTTACTGTCTCTCTGGGTGACCCCAAAATCAGCAAGAAGGGCCTCTAGCTCTGCAAGTTCCTTCTTCTTCCTTTCCTTCTTCGAGAGTTGTCTTTCTGTCTCCTTCTGCACCGCAGAAACCTCAGGAGCCTTCTTTACCGCTGGTTCAGTCGGCAAAGGAACTTCTGGTTCTTGGTCGTGGTCATGGTCTTCATCCATTTCATCATCACCTTCATCTAAAATATCTTCTTCACTCTCACTTTCCTGTGATTCCACATAGAAAAGGTACTCAAAAAGCGGACATCAACAAATATTGCAGAGAATCCATCGACCATTTGCATGGCTCTAGCCATATTTAGAAGGGCAATAAAACATGCAAATGGTTGCCCAGCAATAGCACAGCTTATAACATAGACCAGTAAAAATAAGTAAATTGATTTTAACATGTACGGGTTCACTGGTAGAACCCAAGACTCATAAAGACCAAACAAAATGGAATTTTCATAACATTTTACATCATAAAAATTGTATCTACAATGCAATTACACATTTTAGGGATTGCATCCATATGTACATGTCTCCTCATTAACCTCAGCTGGTCGAAATTGAACAAATAAAAAGTTAAATTTGACAGGAAAAACTTCAACGATAACAAGCATCACAATCATTTGCCCTGCTTTGACCACATTGCTCCTGACATTCCAACTAAACATCTTCAGTTCCAATTTTCGTTGAAAACTATCAAAAGCACTCAGATTGTTTAGACCAGAATTGCCATTACATTCATTCCAGTCTCAAATTCCAACAATTTCATCCCACCAACAAAACAGAAACAGGGTAAAAACTCATATTCACTTAATGTAATTAGTTGCAGATAGTTGATTGTCGCTTTTACACAATGCAAATTACCAATAAGATTCAGAATACTGCCAATAACATGAAGCTAATTGCACGCGCACATCAAACAATGTGGACAACTACGGTGCAATCTCCTTTTCAGACCGTAATCGCCTACGACATACCTGTCAATGGATGGCGAAAAACTAATTATAATATATGATATTACTGTTCACAGTTTTACAGTAATATGACATGCTTATCAATTGTGCAGTAATATGATATGCTAAAGCAAGTCTATTAGACAACACCATCACCGAATAACCAAATAGGGAAATCCAGTATCGTAGTAAAAGCCAAATCTCACCAGATCATCGCAGATTGGAAAAATATCGCACACCAGGAAACGGAATATTTATCACCAGAATCTTGCAATTTCCAAACAAAACCAAGTAGAAAAACCACCACAAATCATATCCATATAAAATCCAATTTGAACACATAATGAAAATATCAGACAAAATCTGCTGTTCACCTCAACATTGGTGGGCTTCTCGTCGCTCTGATGAGCCTCCGAGGAACCCCAAACGGCCTGAGGAGGGGCAGTAGTGGCATAATAATCATCATCATCCTCATCATCAACATCAGCCCAAGATTTGGCATTGAGAGGGGCAGGGGCCCAGAACACTTCAGGCTCCTTCTGCGGCTGTTGCGATTGCTGCGATTTGGATGACCCTTTGCCACTCTTCGATGACCCGCGCTCCTTATCGGACTTCTTCTTCTTTCTGAGAGTATCAAGCGCAGCAAACACGTTAGTGTTGTTAATCACCAACGATCCTTCGTCTCTCCTGCCTCCCCCAACCATATCTCCTCGTTACCAAGACCAGTAAAAATGAGTCTCCTCGATCTAAAAGTGAAAACCAACGGGGGAAAACTATAAATCCGTTAAAACCCCAAGGACCAAATTGAAAGGATTTCGAATATATGGCCTTAAAAGATTTAAAAAAGCACTCCTAAAACTAAATATGAAATTGACAAACAAAAATTAAACTAAGGAATTATGTAGAATTTTTGGCGAATCGAAGAGAAGTGGTTTTCGTTCAAGCAATTAGGGTTCGGAAGCGAAAGAGATAGAGAGTAGGGTTCCGATGAGAGACGGAGAGAGGGAGAAAGAGGCGGATAATTTTTCTTTTTTCTGTTGCAGAGAATAACAGAGAAAGAAAACTAGGGTTCGAATGATGGATTGATGACGGGTGTAATTGTAAATATGCAGCAGATAATGGAAGATTGCGATCGTGGAAGAAGGCGGGGCAATAGGCTATATAATGATAACGTTGTGAAAGCTCAACCAAAATGTGAAATTTATAGGGTTAGGTTTTTTACTGAACGGTTTTGCATTTTTACCGTTTCCTCTTTTTTTTATATCTCTTGAATTTTTAGTACTGCATCAACCGCCATTGCGAAATGGCGTCGGTTACGTTTTCTCCGATTATAGTTTCCTAATTCGTATGCTTTCTCCAATTGCCATTTGCATTTATCTTTTTCCCAGAATTTCATACTTTTTTCACTCAGTTTTGTCTCTTTTAATTTTTAAATTATTAATTTACCATAAAATTGAAAATTATTCAAATTTATTTATGGTCAAATACATAAATTGACTCTTCAATTTGGCACCATTTTTCATTTAAACATCTTAACTCGAGAAATAATTGAATAAACATTTTAACTATCTAAAATCTGTATTTTTAAAAACACAAATTGATGATATGACACTAATGACAGTGTGTGTGAATTAAACCCAAATTGAAGTGCCTGAAGCCTAAAGGCTTCCCTATTATCAACGGTAGGTCTATTTTCAACTCTCTTTTTGCCATTACCAACCATAGTGAGCGGTCGATGATCAGGAAATTGGTCATGCTTCATCTTCTTCTTGTTCCTCTTCTATAACTGTCCTCTTTGTTTCTCTAGTACTCCACGTTGCTCCACAGCAACCCAGCCCCTTCAATGACAAATAAAACACAAATTCTTCCATTGGTTCATTCCACAAGCCATTCATTTCTTATACCTTCTGTAAATTTAATATTATAAGCAAAAAAAAATTACTTGAAAAAACGAAAACCATTGTATGGTGAAACAAAGAATGGCGAATTTTCATTCAGACATTTAGTCGAGCACTTACTGTGCATCCAGTATTTATTCAGGATTCAAACGGATTTTAACACAATCTAAGGCCAAGAAAATTCAAGATTCCAGACAAAAATCAAACATAAAATCCAAGAAGCCATGAAAGAAAAATACTAGGAAGCAAAATCCATTGTAATTTGAATCAAAACTTTCAAATCATTACTAGTGGTAACTAGTGATACACGGCTTCATAAACTATATCAATTTCTAAGAGCGTATTAGTAATTATAAGCCCCTTCCATTTTGTTCCTCCTCTTTGCCGCGATCTCTGCATTTCTTCAACCTGTAACCATTTTTCTTCTTTAAACCTTATGTCAAAAAATTAATTCCTATTTCAATGCTTTGGCTCTCGTACACATTGGATTAGGAACGAGATCAGAAGTGAGAGGCTAAGATGGGTTAAGCTCGAAGAGGAAAATTTCAACTACTTCAAAGTAGAAAAAACAGATCCAACTGAAGCACCAGAAGAAATTAAAGAACTCCTATATCAACTCCAATGAAGCGATCCAACCAATGACAAAGTCAAGTAGCCAAAAGCACTGCCAGTCAACGACGCACTAACTAGTGCACCCGCACAATCCGCCTTGTTCTTTGGTAATCTGAAATAATTTAAGAGAAAGAAAGATAAAAGAAACAGAGGGAGAAAGAAATGTATGGCGGTGAGGTGTTAAGCAACAGTGAACACATTGACACGTGTCACCAACTTATTGGACATAGTGCCATGTCATCGCATGTGAAATGCACGCTCCTTGGTCTCAATATTATTTGATAAAAAATGGTTCACAAATACATCAATATCTCATATTAAGTGTTTATTTTGTCATTGAGTTAGTAAAGGTATTTAAATGAAAATAGCAGTCAAATTAGAGTGTTAAATTATGTATTTGTCCTTTATTTATAGTAGATTAATTGTTTTGAGTTTTATATTAATAGTGCATATGCAATTAATCCACCAAAATATTTGTAGAACTGGCATAAATAATATGCATAACTAAATTATACTTAATAAAAATTGAATGGAGTATATTACTATATCATAATAACTACTATAAGAAAAAGTTATAACTTAATTTTTTTATTGTGCAAAATTAAATTTATAAGAAAATGAAAAATAAAATGCTATTTTAAAAAATATTAATTATTTCTTACTTATTATTCTTACACGAACATGGAATGCTATTTTTTAGAAAGTTTTATTTTATTTCTTTACCTATTTTTTTTAAAGAAAAAGAAAATATTTTAAATAGACAAAAAAACAACAAAGAGAAGAATGAATTTAACCCAAGCCAACAAACTTCTCCAATACACCCAAATTGACATCCATTCTCTTAGGGTGCGTTTTGGTTGATTTTGTTTTCAATTTTGTTTTTTTTTTTCTTAAAGGTTTTTCTCTAGTTTAGTAAAAAGGATAAATTAGCTCTGAGATTTATTAGTCCTTTTGAAATTATTAAATGGGTGCAACCGATAACTTATAAACTAGATTTGCAACAAGAGTTAGAAATGATTCATAATGTCTTTCATGTGTCAATGTTAAAAAGATATTGATATGACCCATCACACATTGTGACCTTGAAAGATATTGAAGTCTAACCGGATTTAACTTATAAAGAGAACCTAATGCAAATCTTAGCAAAGGAAACCAAGTAACTAAGGAATAAATCAGTACCACTAGTAAAAATATTATGGAGGAATCATAAGGTGGAAGAGGTTGCATGGAAACCGAAGGATACCATGAGAAAAAATTATCTAGAGTTAATTAATACAAGTAAATTTCGATGACAAAATTTTATCTTAGAGGGAAAGAGTTGTAATACTTCGACTTTGAGTTATTTGAATAATAATTGAACCAACCCAATTTTTTTATCTAGACCCGATAATAAAATAAATGTAAATAAACAAATGCTTTAAAAATGAAATAAAGTATGGTAAAAATGGAAGAATTATGTAGAATTATTGTTGATTTTTAGGGGTAAATTGCAAATAAAATGAGAGATTAAGGGGCTAAATGAAATTGGTGGGACTAAAATGGGAATTTTGTCAAAACTACGTCATTTTGGCTTGGATTGTTGTCCTCCTTATTTCATTGGAACCATCAGGTTCCTTATCTACTCCCAACCTTCACTGCCCCTCTCTTATTTCTCTCTCCCTCTCCTTTCTTCCGATCACACCAGCCCCTCTTATCGTCGCTGTCCCCACCTTCGGAGCAGCCTTGCCGATGTTGTTCGCTTCTTGTTCTTTCCTTTTTTCCTGTTGCAACTCTTTGCTTCTTCCTGCCATTCTTCTCTTCCCTTGTTCGATCCTTTAAGATCCAGCCCCTTTTGTTGCAATTTCTATCACCTATTTGTGAGGTAAACTCTAATCCTCATATTTATTTGCTAAGTTACAACACAATTTGAGGAATAATACATGGAATTCTCACCTAGGAATTTATGGTTTTTAAGACAATTAAAGTCAGGGGATTTATTTATTCCAGTTAATTAATGGTTTAGAGAATTTAATATTTAGAAATTGTTGTAAATTTCATAGTAGCATGTAATTGAGGATGAATTTATGTTGATTTTATGGAACCTTGGAGAAAAATAAGGAGAGATGAACAAAAAGGGCAAAGAAGTAGAAAGAAAAGGATGAAGTGAAGCTCATGGAAGTGTAAATTGAAGGGATTGACACCGAATTTGGGTATGCGTTCAAGCAAGTTTATTTTCCCTTAATTTTTGTATTATGCTAGTTAACAATTTTTGAAAAGAGAATTATTATTTGATGGTATTTGTAACGTCTCCGGATGGCCGCTTGCCGATATTGTCCACTTTGGGTCTTAGCCCTCACGGTTTTGTTTTTGGGTCTCTCCAAAAGGTCTCGACAAGGGAGAGGTATTCATATCCCTATAAGGACTATTTCATTCTCCTTTCCAATCGATGTGAGATCCTTTGACTGAATCCACCTGTATATAGGAGCCTTTGACTAACTTCACCCCCCCTAAGGAGGTTCAGCTCCATTGTTGACACATCAAGCCCGGCCTCATGGCCAACACATCGATCCGGTACTGGCTCTGATACCAACTGTAACATCCCCAGATGGTCGTTTGCCGATATTGTCCGCTTTGGACCTTAGCCCTCACGGTTTTATTTTTGGGTCTCCTCAAAAGGTCTCGACAAGGGAGAGGTATCCATAGCCTTATAAGGACTATTTCGTTCTCCTCTCCAATCGATGTGGGATCCTTTGATTGAATCCACCTGTATGTGGGAGCCTTTGACTGACTCCACCCCCCTAAGGAGGCCCAGTGCCCTTGCTGACACATCAAGCCCGACTCTATGGCCAACACATCGATCCGGTATCAGCTCTGATATCAACTGTAACATCCCCGAATGGCCGCTTGCCAATATTATCCGCTTTGGGTCGTAGCCCTCACGGTTTTATTTTTGTGTGTGTGCTTGAGTTTTGGACATAAGAGATGTCTTTATTATTGCCATGACATGTCTTATATGTGATCTTAAGCTTGAAAGTGATTTAGAGATGAAAGATGCAAGTTTTGTTGAAAGATATAAAAATTATGTTTTAGGGATCAAAGGACTAGTCTGTACTCTTTTAGCCATATCTTGAACTATAGTTGTTCAAATGGAGAAATTATAGTTATTATAGAACTAGACATCCATATTTTGATTTTGTTATAAGGAACCGAGAATAGATTTTCACTACATGGTAGTGAAAATTTATGTTGAAATCTGGTTATGATCGTTACCTTGTGCTTATGATAGTCTATGGTTTTCCTTGCACATCTTAAGATTTATAAGTCTGTTTTGAATGATTTTTAGTGTTTTGGAAACTATAAACATAGGGCTAAAACTTTATAGAAGATAATTTTGTCGAAAAAAGTATTTTGGTGTGCCTAAATTGATGGGCAAGTTAAATTTCTTAAGTAGCTTACAGGAATTTGTGAGCATAAGCATTGAACATTTGGGCCATCGCTGTGCGTTGCGAGTGCGACTGTTGTCACGAGCGCAATACCAACGAACATTCATTTAGGCAGTTGCTTGCTGTCATGAGTGCGACTAATATTGCAAGCGCGACTCATGCCGCGAGCGCGATTATTGCCGCGAGCGAGACAACAAGCGTTTGTCTCCTATATTTGCCTATATTTTTTTCTCTTTTTCACTATAGTAGGCTACTCTCCCGATGTGTTATGTCTATATTTAAACATAATCGACCTTAAGATTCGAGCATATATGAAATTGTATTACAGTTGTTTATGAGCAGGCATAATTTATTATGAATAATGCCTATGTATATACACATTTCGCATTATCGAATCAATATGCTAATAGTTAAATTATACTATCTTAATTATAATGGATATTTACATGTATGATCTTTCTATATGATGAAATATGATAACTTAAAAGCCAGAAATGACATGATGATATATGAAATAAATAATGCCTGGATTGAAAGTTGGTTGTGGATAGATAGGCATGCCTATAAGGTTACAGTCGCAGCTGCTATAGTCTGACTCTTACGAGTCCACAACATGTCTCTAAATGAGACCATAGTTCTGACCCTAATGGATCCACAGATTTAATACCTTCGGATATTTACAGATTTGATACCTTATGGTATCCACAGCACCCGTTATCCACATCCACCGAAATTTAAATAGGTAATTTATACAATGAATGATATGCATACATAGTTTGCAATCTTTTATTATTGTGATTATATGATACAATTATTTCTTTCAATAATGTATTTAGTATTATTTCTTAATGAAGTAAATAAAATTTTATTATGTAATATTGTTGTATGCTCGGTGATAACCACTGTGAGTGGTTATCAACTTATTATTTGCGTTTCCCACTAAGCTTTATAGCTTAGCATAGGTGTTTATCCGTGTAGGTTTGCAGTCTAGACCTTTTCTTCAGGGACAAAACCAACAATTTCAGAAGCCAACATCAATCTAGGAAGAATCACTTTGAAGTATGAGATTCAATTTTGTATCTTTTTGGTTAAATTATGGTGTATTTTGTATTAAAATAATGTGATTATCAAGTTTTGTAATTAATAACCCACTAGTAGTTTTAATGTAACCACTTAATCTTATATGATTTGTATGTATGTATGTATGTGTACCTATATGCGTCATTTAACAGATGACTCACAGGATTAATGAGATGTGAATAGTAACAGTAATTGGAATTATCTAGTATAGTCCTTACATAAATACTTATGGATAATCATAACTCAATTTCAGTATTTAGTTTTAGTTTAATTTGAGTTTAGTTTTCATTGATCTTTTAGCATCTTTTGCTTTGTTTTTACTAGCATTTAATAATTTATCCGATTCTCAGTTAATTCTAGCTTTTCTGTGATTTTTGAGAGTTTTTGACAGAATTTTGTGATTTTTAGGTACCTCACAGTTACCAGAAATTTTCTAGTAACCGTGACCCATGTACTCTGTCAAAACGCACCGTTTGAAGCTTGTCACGGTCAGCATGGAAATTGTGCATGATAGGGTGGTAAACGTGACCTATGGAGTTTTCAGTACAAAAGCTAAAGGAGAAGCATCTCATGGTTACTAAGGATTTCCTAGTAATCATGAGGAAGGCAATTTTTCAATTCAGAATGAAGATGAGAGCTATCTCACGGTTACCAGAAACTTCATGGTAACCGTGATCAAATTTTGAATTTTAGCTCCGAGCCATCTCACGGTTACTAAGTATTTCATAGTAACCGTGACCTATTTTAACCAAAAGAGGCTTTTTCATTAGAGGTCACGGTTACCACGGATTTAGTAGTAACCGTGACCCATGTTGACCTATATAAGGCAGAGGTTTTTGAAGAAACGGAGGGAGAGAGAGTTTTTGGGTAATTTTCAGTTTTAGGGTTTCTTTCTTCTTTCTTTGAGTTCTTTGTTTATTTTACACATATAAACACATAGATATACTTGAAAATAGGGGGATTTACATAAAAACACTTAGATTACACATAGATACATAGTTTACAAGTATAGATCTACACATTTTGAAGCTCATTTTCCTGTAAGCTTTGGAGGGAGAGATTGAAGAGCTTGGATTCAGATGGGTTTTCTTCACCATGAATTTCAGGGGTTATTCTATCTTTTTCTCTTTACATTTTATTATGGATAGTGAGTAGTCCTTTTTGTTGCTTGGGGATCTTTGAATCCCCTACTCATAATGTGAATCTTGAACTCAAATTAATTTTTACATGAAAGGATGGTCTATTTCACATGTACTTATTTGCTTATCAATGATTTTTCGATCGATTGAGTTATTTTGTATCCATGGATGAATGGTGTTTATTATATGTTTTGATGGGTATTGAGCTTAATAGATTGGAGTTTATAAATGATTTTGCTCAGTTTTTCTATCATGAATATCGTCTATTTTGGATGGCTCCGGAATGGGACTCTAGATGTGTGGTATTTGTGATTTTAAAACTAGAGTATGGAGTGAAATAGATGGGTTTTGGGTTACCTAGCTCCGGAATGGGACGGTAAACCGAACCTAGGATTTAAGACCCATACTTAGGCTAGTTGTTAGGCTGGCTCCGGAATGGGACGTTTAGCAACTAGAATAGCTAGCTCCGGAATGGGACGCTTGGGTTAAGAAGGGTTATCCCGAATTCAATTCATGTATACTTTTAGGTAAGAATTTAATTCACATTTGGGTATGGGGCGGATAAGTAACCCGAGCAACATTTAATTTCTATAGAATTTTAGTATTCGTTAATTTTCAGAATTTAATACACTGAATTTAAATTTCTCTGCATTACATACTTAAGCTTTAAAGTTACATTTTATAAATCAAACAACTCATACACACAAACAATTGGGAATTTTTTTAGCATACAATTAATCTTCACAGTCTTCACACACACATTTTCCTTGGGTTCGATATTGAGGGTCCTAACTATACCCCACTTTATTACTTGTCGATCTAGTGCACTTGCTAGGGTCTCAACAGATAACAACATTGTAAATTAAATTGAGAGTAGTAGAGGACTAAATATGTTGTGCTTTACATATTTGTCAGATTTTGAGATTTGAAATATTAGAAAAGGGCAATAATTGTCGTGTTGGGATTTGAACAAGAGATGTATGGTAGGGTAGATGTTGATAGAAGCATTTTAGAACTTTTTTTTTCAGGAGGTTTTTAAAGAATTTTAGGGAAAGTTCTGTCAAAATTTTTACAATTTGAATGGTATCTTAAATAAAGTTTTATTTGATCTGTACATAAGAAACATAAACCCGAGTGTGACATCCAGTATCTGAATTTTTTAACTGATCGGGTATAGGGTGTTACAATATCACTCTTAATAATATGCTCACACTTTTGAAGAAAGCTAGATTAAGGCCATCGGGTCCTGGAGTTTTATCAATATGCTTTTAAAATAAGGCTTCTTGAACTCCTCGACCAGAAAGGTACAATAAAAAATTTGCTGTCTTCTTTACTAACTTTTAGTTGAAAATTTTGAAAAATTCTCAAAACCAAAACCCCGAGAATTCGAAAAAAGATTAGTAAAATAATTTGCTGCAATAGAACTCATAACACCCTGATCATTTTAAAAGGTTGCTTTAACATCTTGCAATACTGAAATAAAATTAACTCGCTTATGCTTCGATGCTTGGGCATGAAAATACCAAAAAATAGCTTCATGGGTCAAAAGAAAATACAACTTAACTTCAAGAATCAAGGGTATGCATCGGTCGCCCGAACCTGAATAACCTAAAATATTGAGTTTATCTGCACCCAAACCGACCCTACTAATATGTCGGGACCCTATCCGATTAACCCGATTATTTTCCAGGCCATAACTGAACAACCTGATTTTTAATTTCATTTTAATTGATTAAATTAAAATTTTAAGTAAAATACAATTAAATACCTTAAAATATATTATAAAAATATAACAAACCAACAATTTTAAAATTACAACAAACATAATATCAACTATCTCATAAATATACATAAATTTTATTTAAATAATCGCAGCAGTTTATTGAAAAATAAAGTTTATCCCCATAAATATCAACTATCTCAATAACAAACCTTATGGATATGATTTTCCCTTGCAACAAACAAATAATAGGAGAAATAATAGGGAATATTTATCTCGAATGAAATGAAAACTAGAGGAGATTGTTAATAGTTTGTTGTAATACCCGTTTCCATAATCAAATTAACAATCAATTGATAGTAAATTACCCGTTTTCATAATCAATTTCTCTTGAATATTGCAGTGAAAGTGATTCCAACTATTCCACCTGATGATCCACATTCCATAATTTGTAAATAGACTTCTTCTTCTTTTAATTTTAATTTTATTTTAGAGATGAACTTTCTTAGAAAATATATAAATGGAGTCGTACATATATATTTCTGCTAACAACAAAATACCAAGGCACCAAGCCAAACTTGAAATAATACCACGTCAGAAAAGTTTCAGAACAAAAGAACAAAATAAGAGGCAACCAGAGCTGGCAATGGCATTTGCATGCATAGAGATCAATACCTAATTAATTAATAATAGAAATACAAATGGCATTTCCATACAAACACTATTTCTCTTGAAACCATCGAACTACTTAGAAAAATCTGAAGCATTGGTATGTGTAGTTTAGAGAAAAACAGAATTAAAACTTTAGAGAAAAGAGTGGGAAAATATGTAGACACCACAAAAATCACAGCCCATGTAATAGCCTCAACACCGATCTAACCGTGAACAGTAAATTTCGATGATAAATAGTGCACCCGAGCCGTAAAACGGATCCAAAAGTGAAAAATATTTTATTTGACTATCGGAAAGTATTGGTCATGGTGAGTCCGGAGTTGAAATTTGAAGTGAAATCGAGGTCAAATAGGCCTCCGAAAGTCAAAAATATGAAAAAGGTAGCGAGTCAATTTCCCTGATAGGGGAGGTGACTTGATTTTGCATAAATTTTTAAAAATAGCAAATAAACTCCAAAAATTGCCATATTTTGCAGATCTTCATGAAATTTCATGTAGAATATTTTGGTATAAAGAAATGAATTTTTTGGCGATGTCGACAGTTGTCGAATCGAACCAGTTTGGTTGAATCAGACCAGTAATGGACTCCGAGTGAGCCAAAATTTTGGGTACTACCTATTTTTGATGTGATAAAAATTATGGAATCGAATTTGGAGTGAGAAAAGTGGAGAAATAATTTTGGACTTTAAATTAGGTTGTTAATGGGCTTTAATTAATTAATTAAGCCCATTAACATACCCAAGCCCATTTTACCCAAAATGAGTGATATAAATAGAGGAGATTTTCTGGAAGAGACCAGCAGCTACCTCTCCCTCTCCACCTCTTCTTCTTGGCCGAACCCTTCTCACCATTGTTGCTTAAGTTCTTCTTTCCTCCTCTCTCCGTTTCACACCAAATTAAGCCTTAGGATAGTACTTTCTACCTCTCTAGTTAAGTTTTATGACCTTCTCTCTTCAAATCAAGGAAGAAAATCAAGGAAAATTAAGAGAGAGAATTTAGGGTTTCATTTGAGGTAAGTGAAACCAATGGGTTTAAATTCTTTCTAAGGTGCCTACTTGTGTTTTTGGGTGCCTAGACTTCATTTATAATGTTATTTTTAGCATTGGAAGTTGAAAAACTAAGGTTTTAACGGGTTGAAATTTTGGTTTCTATAGGGAATCAAGGAGAAGTTCAAGCTTCCAAGGCTAAAGGCAAGGAAAAGGAAGCTTAGGCAACCTAAAGCTAGGAAGGAAGGTTAGTGACTAATAAATCTTAGTAATTTCTTTGATTTTAAGTGAATATCCTTTATGTAACTTAGAGAAATTATGATAAAAGTGGTGTTTAATTGAAAATGATGATATATCAATGTTATGAGACCTTAAATGAGTGTGTTTAAATGATTAAATGAATTGTTACATGAATATATGGTATAAAACCTATAGTGGCTGAATGAATTTCCTAAGAAAACTAAGGTTTATTTTGTGATTTTGATGAGATTATGTCTTAGAATCATAGTAGAAATGAAATAACATGCTTAAGAATTTTTATGGAATTTATTGAAATTAAATGAATATTTTAGAGATACATTCTCAATTATGTAAGTAATGAAATTATTGAATTAATAGGAAACAATGTGTATTTTGTGAGAAAATGAATGATTTTGGTGAATTATGGTATAATAATTCACAACTCATGTAAAGAAATTGAGAAGAATAATTAATAAGTAAAATAAGTGTAAGCGAGTAAAGAAATAATAAGAAAATGAAGTTTGATTGAGATTTTTGTGAAATTATGCCCTTAGAAGTAGTCTGGCAGTAAAAATCTAGTTCATGGTACAATTGGCTAGCCATAGGGACATCTGTACCGCGGTGCAAGTCATGGCGACTTGCTTAGTTATGGTAGGATCACTGATCTCCATAGCTTCTGTTTGTATCTGGTATCTGCTACGTGGAAAAATGGTCTTTGAGATCATTTTTCAGTCTATATGTGGCCCATGGGTCCACGTCCCGAGTATCCAGTCTGAGAATTTCTGTCAGTATTATACTAGGGGCATGAAATGAAAGTGATAATAAGTTAAAAGAAATGAAAAGAATGATAAAAATGAAGTTTAAAGTGGATAAAGGGCTTAAATGAAAGAAAATGAAAGTTCAAGGACAAAATGGTAATTTTGCCAAAATGGGTAATTAATAAGTAAACATAAGTGAGAAATGGTTAACAAGGGTAAAATAGTAATTTTGGAGACCTAACAGTGTCAATAAGATAGAATTTTTATGGTACAATGACTAAACTGTAATTTTACCAAAAGTAGTAAAGTAAAGGATAAATGATAAATAATGGAGGAACTTATGCAATGAAAATAAAAATAAATGACTATAATGGCAAAATCGTAAATATTAAGATAAAAAGGACATTTTTGGAATTTAGCGCACTTCTGAGGACTAAATGAAAAATTTGTCAAAAGTTATGTAATAAACGAGAAAAAGAGCGAATTTTATAGAAACAATTATTTCCACTTGAATTTGATGTAAAAATGCTTAATTATACTTATTTTAGAATTTAATTGATTAGGTCAAAGTATAATAAAGAAATAAATATTATAAAGAAAGTATTAGGATTGTCAGTCACCACTGAGCATAATTTATGCTCAGCATGTAGTTTCTACTGCATGCAGGTACAGAGCTGGAGGAGCAGTGATGCACAAATGGAAAGGAAAGAAATAATTTTGTTAAGTAATTTGTGTAGCTGTTGGCATGTATATAAACAGATTGTTATGTATAAGTATACGATTATGTAAAAATATGTAAACATATATGTGTGGTTGTGGATATGATTTATTTTGAGTGGTTTGATGTTTGATGGAAGTTTTGAAGGATGGAATGATTGTTTTAGAAGTGTTGTGCCTCTGAGAGGCTGTGTTTTGTCTGTTTTTCAGGAGGCTAGTTAAATATACAGTCGTTATATTACCGAAATTTTATTATGTGAATAGTAACCCAAGACAGTTATAGGTCATCGATCACCAAAGTATGTTAGTAGTATTGATTCTTGGCGTTATTTAAAAGTTAATGAAAAGAAAATTTTTTTTCGATTTGCGTGCACTGTTCAGTTAGATCGGAGTGATAAGGGTGTTACAGCCCAACATCCATGAGGATTCTTTTCCTGGACTGATACATTTACCAGAAAGAGTTGGGTTATAAGAAAACCAGGCTCAAATAACCCTAATGATAGAACAACATGAATTTTGCAGAAATTGGCTGCTTGTGTAACGGTGAGAGAAGGGAAGAAAGGGAAGATATATCTTTGGCGAAACAAGGACAAATGGAGAAGCTCGTTAAAGGCCCACAGGGTGATGAAAGAAATCAGAAGAAACCTGCCCGTCCAGAGAGAGTTAAATCTCTTTAAATGATGAGCATTTCTTGATTTGAGGCGAAGGTGAAATACGAAGCCAAGAGAAATTAGGGAGAGAAGAAGAAGACCGCTTATGCAACAAAGAGTAGCTGATTCAAAGATGAATTCAAGAAGCTAATAGAAAAGCTTAGCGTTCGCTGATTTGATGAACGATGGAGGCGGGCAAAAAGAATATGAGATTTTAGAAGAGGAAATGAAGAAGGAAAATTAGGTTTTTTCATTTATATACTTAGCAATTCAGGTTGGTCGATTGGGTTGGTTGTTGAGGGTTTTTATCCGACCTGAAAATTTCGCAAATCCCCCACCCGAACCGACCATATCAACCTAATTAATTCCACCCGAATTTATCGGTTCGATTTGAATTGGTCAAATTGATTGAATCGGATCGATTTTTGCACACCCCTATCAAGAATTGATAATATTAAACAAAACATTCTACAATAATTTAACATGAAACGAGACAAAACTACAAATGCAGTATATAAAAAGCTGCATAATTTTAAAATTAGCTTTAAATTAAAGAATTTGCAAATTTAAAATATACTCACGGACCAAAATTAGACAAACCTACAATTGTAGTATATAAAGAAGTTATCATAATTTAGGACGAGACATTATTTTCATTTAAAATATGATTTCATGAAATAAATATCCACGCAATGTAGTATATAAAGAAGCATTTCATAATTTAACACGAAACATTATTTTCATTTGGAATATAATGTCATAAAATAAATATCCGCACCTTTTAATTTGCTATGTTGTGTTTCGTTTAATTTTAGTACCGGTACTATTGAAATTATTTTATAATTTATTAAAAATTTGTGAATTTGGATTTTACAAATAAGAAAAATTAAGCCTCTTATTGAAAAGTCCAAATTGAAAATTAAATTTCAAATACTTCAATTATATTTTCTATTTAATTGAGTTTTAGTTTCCCATTTTCAATGAAATGGGTTTTGGATTATTTCATTTGGATTGGGGATTAAACCTATGCTCACTCCTAAATGGCGCCTTGCAACTTGAAAGACTGGTGGCATTTTTGAATATTAAAAGTACTTTCAGGGTCCGTTTACTAAAAACAAAAGAGGCAAAGTAAAATACATCGTTTTTTACTTTTCCGAAATTTGCTATTTTAGCAATCATCAAGTATCTTCACCACCACACAACTCTCATTTTAAATTAGAATCTGAGCCTCACACTTTTCAAAAACTTAATCTCAGCCGTCAATATATACATCGGAAACCCCGAAAATTCCGATCCTTTGTTATTAACCCTAGGGCTTGGACCACCCAAATAAAAATCCCAACCGCAACTGCTGAATCAAACTCCAGGAAATTCGACACGTATGCTCGGAAATGTTTATTTTGTAAATTTTAGCTACTTTTATTTTCTTATTATTATTTTTTTATTTTTATTTTTTATGATCTAAACCCTCCCTCTTCCGAAAACAAAAGAAACCCTAGCTCTCCTCCGTCTCTTACGGTTAAAAAAAAAAATGAATTTCAAAAATTATCTAAAAAATTAATTAGTAAATTCGATAAATCTATTAGGGCTCCAATTCGAAATTCACAGTTTCAAACCCTAATTCATGTTTCGTGCATGCGATCTTCACTGTTTCCACGATAAATCGGAGTTCCATTGTATTTTGGTCCAGGTAAATATGTGATTTTCTCTCTTTTTTTGTGAATTTTGTCAATTTAGATTCAAATGATACTATTGTTTAACAAATAGGATCTGATCGTCCATTTCTGTGTTATTTTTGTTGATTTGCTGCCTGCGGGATTCGTTTATAGTGGTTATTTTTGTCATTTACGGTGCTTACAGATCTGAAAATGTACGATGGAATTTGAAAATTTGGGGTTTCTTGTTTTTGTGTTTGGACTGAGGCATTGTTGATGGAAAATAGAATAGGAAGTTCTCATGAAGCGGAAATTCCTAAGAAATCGAGATCCTTGGATCTCAAGAGCCTATACCAATCCAAGGGTTCTAAAGAGTCACAGCTCAAGAACTTAAAGAGAAAAGCAGGTGTAGATGTTATTGGTGTTGAGAAGAGGCATGAGAGGAAGAAGAGTAGAAAAGCCATATGCATCAGTAGTTTCAGAAAAGTTAATGGCAATGGCAGCAAGAGTTTAGAGGAAGTGTATAATGGTAGTTTGAGTCCGGGTTCACACGATTCAAAGGATTCGAAGTCAGGGTTGAATCAAAGGTTGAATGATAGTAGCAGGTTTAGTAGCATTTCACAAACTTTAGAGGGTAGCTTTACCAAAATCCCTAGGCGCAAACGGGGTTTTGTGGGGCGGAGAAAAGTCGAGAATGTTACTCAAGCGTTAGAGGCTTCAGGGCAGGCCAGTGGTAATCTGGGCAATGTTGATCATGTTGGTGAATTAACTGCTGAAGACACAAGCAAGAACGTTGAGTCTGTGAAGGTTAAGCAGAAAGGTTCTGATGATCCAAAAGAAGATAGAAATCACAAAACCAATACAGGTAGGCATGTTGAGGAAGAAGCTGGAAATGCTGGTCATTCAGTTGTAAAATGTGGGGATTTATCTGTGGAGAAATCTAGCACCAGCCGTTCTGTTGAAAATAATGGTGATTCAGCTTTAAAAAAGTCACTCCATAAAAGAAGTAGGAAAAGGAAGAATTTGGTAGCTGTTGGCAGGGATCCTGTTATGGATGCTCAGCCATCAACTGATGCAGCTGTTAAGATCAGCAGTAATTTGCGAGATGATGATGAGGAGAACCTTGAAGAAAATGCAGCTAGGATGCTATCGTCACGATTTGATCCGAGCTGTACTGGTTTTTCCTCGAATAGCAAAGCCTCTCCAAATGGTTTGCCATTTCCATTATCATCTGATCGGGAATTCATTGCCCATGGGTCTAGCTATGTCTCAGGGTCTGAATCTGCATCAGTTGATACTGCTGGGAGAATATTACGACCAAGGAATCGGCATAGAGAGAAGGGTAACTCAAGAAAACGACGTCATTATTATGAAGTTTTCTCTGGAGACTTGGATGCGCATTGGGTGTTGAACCGTAGAATCAAAGTCTTCTGGCCTTTGGATCATAGTTGGTACTATGGCCTTGTTAGTGGCTATGATAAATTGAGAAAGCTTCATCATGTAAAATATGATGACCGGGATGAGGAATGGATTAATCTCCAAAATGAGAGGTTTAAACTCTTGTTACTCCCTAGCGAAGTCCCAGGAAAGCCTCAAAGAAAAAGATCTGTGGCAAGAGAGAAAGTCTCTAACCGGGAAAAGGGAAAAGTGAAGCCTAAAGAGAAGAGAGATTTGACTGCTGAAGATGACAGCTACACAGGGAACTACATGGACTCAGAGCCAATTATCTCATGGTTGGCTCGATCTACTCACAAGCTCAAGTCTTCCCCACTCCGTGCCTTGAAGAAACAAAAGGTTTCTGGTCGGTCAATGCCTCCTGTGGCATCATTGTTATCTGATGAAGCTTCAAGGCGACATGAGTGTTCCGGAGGGGTTTCATTGACCAAGGATAAATGCAATTTATCAGGTAATTTTGCCTTACCTGAAAGATCTGCTGCTGGTGGAAGTACAAGGGTTTCTCACAGGGAAAGCAAACTTTTGAATACTAAAAAGTTTCCTCTTGTTTACCGAAGGAGACGATTTCGCAATGCTAGCAATGTGCAGTGTCATGCGTCAGGAGGCAATAGTGTTTCTACTGGTGTACTGGAATCTGATGCATCTCTTGGTCCTGTTATTTTTGCTTCTGGGTCAGAAATTACTTTTGGAGGGTTAGATTGGGCTTTGGAAAGATCAGATAGTGTTGGAGCTTTTTGGCTGTCTGATGCTACTGGTCTCCTGAAGCTGAATACTGAGTTGGTAGAATCAATACAGTTCAGGTTTGAGCTCAGCTTACCAGTGCCTTCTATCGGCAATCAGTCGTATGGCACAGGCCTTTCTTGGTTATTCCGTGCAATTTTACTGCTTCAGTATGGTACATTGATAACTATGTGGCCAAGGGTTCATTTGGAGATGCTATTTGTTGATAATGTGGTTGGTTTAAGGCTGTTTTTGTTTGAAGGGTGCTTGAAGCAGGCAATAGCATTTGTTTTGCAGGTCCTGGCTGTATTTCGTCAACCTACCGAGCATGGGAAATTTGCCGACTTTCAGTTACCAGTTACTTCAATAACGTTCAAATTTTCTTGCATTGAAGATATAAGAAAACAGCTTGTTTTTGCTTTCTACAACTTCTATGAGGTGAAGATTTCAAAGTGGGTTCATCTTGACTCTAAGCTCCAAAGACATTGTTTTCTCACTAAGCTACCCCTGTCAGAGTGTACTTATGATAATATCGAGGCGCTTCAGAATGGATCTGGTCAGTTGGTCTTTTCTTCTGTTTGCAGAGGTGCCACCAGAATTAAGGTATTTATTCGTTTCTATATGTGCTTTTGAAGATGATATAATGTGTTTACTCTTCTTTGGGGAATGGAAATCCCTTTGAGAAAAATTTCACCCTTCTGTCATCCTCCTCGCTCTCCTTGTGTGTGTGTGTGTGAGAGAGAGAGAGGGAGAGAGTTAGCGTTTCTGTATGTGTGTTTGTTCTCCAAGTGCATGTATTTCTGCCTGTCTTCTTTGGATCTTGCATCTTCTGATGTCTGTTTGGTAACAGATTCTTCTTGTTGCCCTTCCTGTTTAAAACTGCTGTGGTTAAAGTGCGTCTGAACCTATAATTGCTGTTTGGGATTATTTTGTGCGTATTAACTACAAGTATAGTTGGTTGTGGTCATTATGCTGATGCTTTTTCCTTTTAACTGCATATATTTGGGGGTTCGACAAATTATCGTTATTAATTGCTGTGTTTTTTACCATATTCTAGGGCATGGTGAGGAAGTCTAGGCAGCGTATCAGCTGCATGGATGTCTATGCAGAATCTAATCAGGCAAATTCCAGTCTGTCTTCTAATTCTGACAAATCTCTCAGATGGTTTCCTCCATTTGCACTTTCTTTTGCTGCAGCTCCTGCTTTCTTTCTGGGTTCGCATCTTAAGCTGCTTATGGAACGTAGCATGACTGCCATCAGCCTTAAGGATCATGATAGAATAGAACATCAAGAAAATTCTGGGAGTTTACTGGCAGATGACTGCTCTAGTGTAGAGGACTCAAACAAAGGTTCAGAAAGCAGTCCTGATAATGATAAAAAGGCTTCCTTCAGGGATGCTGATTGTGATGAATGCCTGTCTTGTGCTAAAACAAAGGTGCCAGCTGTGGGCATTTCAGTCAACAATGACGGCTGGATGAATTCTCCTCCAAAGCATCAAAATGGTGATGTAACTGTTGAAACTTCTGCCATCTCTAAGGATCCTGTAGAATTGGGAGGTGATGATGTTGCCTCTCTGCGGAAGTGGCAAGCCCACCATTCAGAAAGAGATCAACCCGACTTATCTCCAAAATCATCAGTTGATGGATGCAAGTCTCGTACTGGTTCTCAATCCCTTTTGAATGGTATTACAGTAGAAATTCCATCCATTGGTCAATTTGATAAGCATGTTGAAAGTGAACTGCATGGTACTCAACAATCTATGGATTTATCTTTTAGTATGAATGGTGGAGTTATTCCGAGTCCAAACCCTACTGCTCGCAGAAGTACCTGGCACCGAAATAGAAGCAGTTCCACAACTTTTGGTTACCTTTCACATGGATGGTCTGATGGAAGGGGTGAATTTCTCCAGAATAATTTTAGTAATGGACCTAAGAAGCCACGAACTCAGGTTTCTTACGCATTGCCTTTTGGAGGTCTTGATTATGGTTCAAAGAATAAAAGCCATTCAGAGAAAGGGATTCCAAATAAACGAATAAGGACACCAAATGAGAAGAGGTCTTTAGACATTTGTAGAGGTTCTGAAAAAAATTTAGAGATGTTGTCTTGTGAAACAAATGTGCTGATTACTCTTGGTGACAGAGGATGGAGGGAATATGGGGCACATGTTGTATTGGAGCTTTTTAATCATGAGTGGAGGCTTGCTGTAAAACATTCGGGAACTACAAAGTATTCATACAAGGCACATCAATTTCTGCAGCCTGGATCAACAAACAGGTATACGCATGCAATGATGTGGAAAGGAGGAAAAGATTGGATTTTAGAATTTCCTGATAGGAGTCAGTGGGCTCTTTTCAAAGAGATGCATGAAGAGTGTTATAATCGGAACATTCGTGCTGCATCAGTTAAAAACATTCCTATTCCTGGGGTGCGTTTGGTAGAGGAAAATGATGAAAATGGAGTTGAAGTCCCATTTGTTCGGAGTTCTTCTAAGTACTTTCGGCAGCTTGATAGTGATGTGGAGATGGCTTTGGATCCATCAAGGGTGCTATATGACATGGATAGTGATGATGAGGAGTGGATATTGAAAAATCAATCTTCTTTCCTAGTTACTAATGGCAGTCCACATGGGATCTCTGAGGAACTGTTTGAGAAGATGATGGACATGTTTGAGAAGCTTGCATATTCTCAACAACGGGAACAATTTACATCAGAAGAAATAGAAGAGCTAATGGCTGGGGTGGGCCTAATGGAAACAATAAAAATTATTCACGAGTATTGGCAGCATAAGAGGCAGAAGAAGGGAATGCCTCTAATCCGTCATCTCCAGGTGCTGTCTGAATCCCTATAATATTTGCTGTTCCAATTATTTTCTACATATGCATGGAATCATTCTATGTTTGTTTGTGGAGTAAGGTGATTGGATAATGTTTCTTGGTAGGAAGGTTATTTTTTGATGCTTGTGAATAATCATGTTCTCATCATGATTATTGTTTCACTGCATTTAATCCTTTCTCTCTTGCCATCTTTTTACTTCTTCTCCTTTTTTTTTTTTTTTTTTTTAAAGTTTTAAATTCAAGTGGCTGACAATTAGAAAGAAATATGGACAACTCCTCGGTGATTTGAATCTTAGCAAGCTAGCTTTGTCAAATTACGTTGTGAAAATGCCTTAAAAGTTATTCAAAAAATGCAAATTGCTCTTCATTGCTTATCATCTCTGATATCTTGAGTATCAAGGTGGAAAGAACTAAAAGTCTAACTTGGGAGAAGAATATTTGGGTGAAAGAGTCAATCTCTCTCTGTTTTGTTTGTTATCCCTTTTATTTATTTATTTTTATCTGTATCATATGAATGTCATTGGATAAGTTGAATTTAAGAGATAGTTATCATGGTTGAATTTTTGGCTCGGATTGATGGACTTGCAGTTGCACTGTTGCGCAAGATGGAGTTTGTAGCTTGACATCAGTTAGTACAGTGGGATGTCTGATATAGAATTAACAAGTACAATCATTGATGACTTCTATATGTTCTCTCTTTCATATCCATTCAGACAGTTCACTTTTTCTCTGAATCGTTGCTTGTGGATGTCGTTGATGAGTTTGTGGTGTTTGACCTTCAATTTTAAGTCATAGCTCTTGTCTGCTGTCAAACTGCATAATTTCATCTGGGGCAATGAATGTCTGTTTTGGATACCCTGACAGTTCTTAATGTATAAATTACTTTTTGGTTTCATTTTCTGTTCATTCTAGAAGGATCAGAGTGCAGTTATTTTATGCCCAACTGACTGAGTATTTCTTTCAGAACAGACTTGGATTATTTGCTGTATATAAAATATTATGACTGGGTTCTGTACAATGAAAAGAAATCCTTTTGGAGAGCACCTCACTTTCTGCTTTTTATTATTGAATGTTGCTTTATGGGCGTGTTTTGCAGGATCTTTTGTTTCATTCTTCACATGGCCATGTATTGCATATATCATATCCACATTTTCCACTGATTGTTTCTTGATATACTCGCCCAATTTTGCATAAAATTCAGGAATAGTTCTCTTAACCTTTTTTTTTTCTTTGGTCCCAATTAGTTTTATCTTCATAATATACTACATATTGACTAAACATGGTTTGCTGCTCCTGCTTCTTCTTCTTCTCCCTTTGCAACCCTAACCCCTCTCTCTCTCTCTTTTTTTTTTTTTTTTTTTATGCGTGTAAGATTTATTTATTGTCTAATGTGAATGCTTGATTGCATGGGCTTGATTCAGCCACCACTATGGGAAAAGTATCAGCAACAGCTGAGGGAATGGGAACTAACAACATCAAAGAGTAACGCTGCCCTCCTGAATGGATACCATGAGAAGGTTGCACCTGCAGAGAAGCCTCCCATGTTTGCTTTTTGCTTGAAGCCCCGAGGTCTGGAAGTTCCCAATAGAGGATCCAAACAGCGATCGCACAGGAAAATTTCAGTTACTGTTCAAAGCAATGCCTTCTTAGATCATGATGGTTTTCATGCTTATGGTAAATGTCACCTTTTTTTTTTTTTAATAAACTGAACATCCTATTGTCCATATACTGTTGACTTGTTATGTTCGAAACTTTCTAAATCCTATCATATTTGCTGTATCTAGGAAGAAGATTGAATGGTTTTGCTTCTGGAGATGAAAAGGTTGTGTATCAAGGACATAATTATGAACCTTTAGATGATTCTCCGTTGCCTCAGATATCACCAAGGATGTTCTCACCTCGGGCATCAGGTGGCAAAGGATATTTTTCATTGAACAATGATAGGTATGATAGATACGATAAAAAATATATCCAGAAACTTCACAGGCGCAAGACAAAGAAACCTGGGCCTTTCATGTTCCCTAATGATTCTCAGATGTTCGCTGGATATAATCAAAGAATGTTTGACAGTAGAAATAGATTTAGTCGGTGGAATATGGGGCTGTCTGAGTGGCCAAGGCAGCGGCATTACTACTTAGATGGGCTCCCCAACCTTGGTCCTGAACAGCTTGATAATTCTGATCTTGATGACGAGTTCAGGTTGCGTGACGCATCTGGTGCTGCACAGCATTCTCGTAACATGGCTAAACTTAAAAGAGAAAGGGCTCAGAAATTGCTTTATAGGGCAGATCTAGCAATTCACAAGGCTGTGGTTGCCCTCATGACTGCTGAGGCAATCAAAGCTTCCTCAGGGGACTAAAATGGTGATGGGTAGAAATAGAAAAGCAAGATGAGAAGACAAGGGTAGGAAATCTGCCAACCCTTCAGTGGCAGTTCTGTAGCCAAAGAGTCCCCAGCTTGAAATTCTTTTTTGCTGGAAAGTGATGTATTTTCTATCTCAGTGGCAATGCTTATCACCGATTCCAGAAGGCTTCTAACAGGAGGGAGGGTTGTTTCAGGCGAAGGGAAGGAGCTTTTTTGCTTCTACTTCTTTTTTGATGTGGTGATGGCAGTCTATCGCGACTTCGAGGAACTTCTACCCACTACTTTTTGTTTTTTTGCTATCCCAGCAGCAGGTTCATGTGCAATGACCCTGCAGGTAAGGGGTGCATAGAATTTTGGCTACCGGTCTTTGTACAGATTTTTTTCCCCTTCCTGTTTATTTTGTCTTAACCTTGATATCAAAGTGGCAGTTGGCTGAAATAATACCACAACCCTTGGAATTGAATTATGATTCTGGTCGCATTCACTAGATAGATAGATATGCAACAGCCAGAATGTGTTCTCTAGGAAGAGAAGAGGGTAAATTCTGTAAGTAAATGTTCTTATAATTTTTCATACAGATTAATTGAAGGTTCAGAATCTGTATTCCTTCTTGTATCCTGTTCTTTGCCCACTGAGTAGTGTTGAGCAATTATCAATTTTGCAGAAGCTTGTGGGCTTCAAGTATCTGACCAGGTTTATGATTGTCGTTTTTAATTGTCTTAAGAAATTGATATATCTGCAAAAGCTTAGTGAGCATCGCGTAATGGTCTGGGCAGTCGAATGGATTTGGTTATTAAAATGAGAATCATCATTTTATGGGTTTAGTATTTTAGATATTAGCTATTCGAATTGGATAATAGGTATGCATGAATGCCTGATTTGTTTAAATCCATATTTTTTAAAAATAATTTAAAATATTTTTTAAAAATAATTTAAAGTTATTGGTGTGAGAGAAATTGAACTCTTATTTTAAAAAATTCAAATGCAATAACGCTTTACTATTATTGTTATATGACATTTTCATAAAATTTTTAATTTATAAATTGTTTACGTTTGTTTATGTAAGATTTTACCTAGATATTAATTTAAAAATTTATTATAGTTTTTAATTTTTTGATTGAATGTTTTCTAAGTTGGCAATCTTATTAAAATTTATATTTTTTGTTTAAATTTATATATTAATAAAATGGGTAATTATATGAGTTTAAGTACATGTGGATATTAGTAAATGAGTTTGTAATGGGTATGAATAATAGATGAATAAATTTAAACGAGTTTGGAATTTGTATATTAAAATTAAACGGATATGATAATGGGTTGATCAGTATTTGAGGGCACCTATTTCCTCTCTTTAGAGAGAGGAAAGTTTATTTACTTTGATTTTGCAATGTAATGGGGATAGTGCTATAGATAAATTTTGCAATATACAACGTTAATTCACATGAAGTTTTACTTAAAAGTATGTTTTTTATTTTTAATTTTGCTTTTATAGTTGTTCATATTTTTGGTTTGTAATATTTTTATTTACAAAAATGGAAACCCATGTTTATAGAAAAATAATACAAATGAAAATATAAAGTGAAAAGAAGACGAGTTATCTCTAAACATTTTAGAAATAAATGTTGATTCAATATATTTCAAAAGTGTTATCCGTGATAATAAAAGCAATGGGTTGGATAACAAGCATATGTGAATAGTCTATGAGAATTCATTCAGAATAATGACTTCGGAGGAACAAATACCCCATTCCATCTTTAATAATTGTTGTTTTAATTTGTTTTAGGGTCTACTTGAAATAAAAAAAATGAAATTGTAAAATTCATTTACAAGTGAATTTCACATGAAATTTATCTGTAAATAAATTTGAAAAAAAAATATCATTTCGTTTCTGAACTTTAATACTTTTATACATTGGATCTCTTAACTTCAAAAACTACACATTGGATCTTCCAACTTTTCGCGTGGAACACATTGAGTCCAAATTGAATGGCTCTGATGAGATTGCATCATACATGACGTTAAAAGCACATCCATTGGTTTTGAAATTTGAGTGGGGCCCATATGCCATAAAATTAATTAGAAGAATGCCACATCAGAGGCTGATGTGGACATGGGTGCTATTAAATTAAAATGCGGCGTATGAAGGTATTCATCATACCAAAATGCAACGTTTATAGGCTCTGTAAATCCCCATCTTCAAAATCAATAATGAAACAAATAAGTTCAGCAATAGAGTTTAGGGTTCCATCTTTTGATTAGATTGAAGAAAATTTCATGGAAATTAGCTTCTGAGAAGATCGATCCAAAATGAAAACAGCAATGGCTTCCTCAGGTAGCAGCTCATTAGGTCTTTAAGCATCCAACAACAGTTTGAATGCATTGCAACCAATATGCATGTGTCGAAGAAAAGCTTGAATCATGATGTCAAATATTGAGTAGAATCCAGGAAGATACTATTGGAAATGCAATGTAAGTAAATTAAGTTTATGTTTTAGTGTATGGAAATTTAATTGTTTAATTTACAAGACTGCCAATTTTTTTTATGTGGAATGATATTTGGATGCTGCAAGTATTTGAAGTGCTCATCTCTGCAATGAATATGATGTCAAAGCCATATGAAGGAGAAACCAACAACAACAAACAAAATTCAAGAGAAATAGATTTCATGAGAGACGAGATCTTTAAATGGCGTGACTCGATAAAAGATGTTGATATGAAGATTGAGGAAACAATTAGAGAATTGGGTATGATGATAATGCGGCTAGTGCTCGTCATCGTTGCCTATTTGATTGTGAAACTAGTTGCTTAGAAATGACTTGTAAACATAGCAGCTGGTGTAATCTAGTGTAGTTTAGTGATGTAATGATATAATAGGGGTATTTTGGTTATTTTAGTGTTGATTAATTGGCAATATGCAATGCAAGTAGGTCATTATTTTGTAATGATATAACAAGCTTTATTCATCAATATGAAAATTTTTTGCAAATTTTATTGTTTTGTCTTTAAGTTATTAAGCAACATTGTTCTTCAGTGTTATATTGAAATGTTTGATAGTTTGTGATGATGTACTCAATTGTTGCATTTTAAGTAAAAAATTGCTGGAAAAAAGAAAATTGCAAAATACAAGGAAATGAAGTGGCAGTAGCCCTATTTTCATTAATCAAAAACCAGAAAAAATTACAAAATCAACATTGGGTGAATATCATCAGTACTAAATGCTGCATATACAATATCAGCTATAAAAGTATAAGCCAATTACAAAAGTTTGCAGCTACAAAAAGCCAGCCTAAGTCAGCTACAAAAGTATGCAGATACAAAATTGCAATCGTCGGCTTCTACACATACAGAAAACACAAATAATTTATCATAGAAGCTTGTCGTTGCTTGATGCATTTCTTCTCTGTTGGCTCTCTCTTAAACCCCTGAAAACTTGAAGTTGTTCTGAGGACACCGCATCATTTCCATTGAATGTCAAACCCCTAGGCTGGTATCCCATACACTACTCCTGCATTTCCCTACTAGCTTTTTGAACCTAATAAATTAATCAAAATTGTAAACCAATTCAACTCATATATTCAAAATCATTTAACAAATTTAAACTAAATAATTTACATTGCGTGGAACATCATATCCTTGATTAATCCACCATTCACACTTCTTAGGGTACCGAGATCCTCGAGGTTGAGATGTTGAAACAGAAGCTTCAGCAGCACATGCATCATGAGTTGCAGTGGGAGTTGCTAGAGCAGAAGAACCTCTTCTCTCTTAAAATAGTTCAAATAAATACTTTTAGTTTCTATAAATATCATAAATAATTTACATTTTTTAATTTAAAATAAGGAAAGAAGTAAAAAAAATCATTTAACTAGATTTCTTTGTTTGCAATTTTGAGATAAATACAGCCTCTATATCTTGCATCCTGCCCATAAGAGTTTTGTCATCTTGCTTTCTTGATCTCTTTCGTGTATGTGAGCTGCTACCTTCACTCATGTACATATATAAATTCACAAATCAGAATAGTTGACATATATAGGAAAATTTGCTAAAAGATTAATAGACTAACTTCTTTTGGTTTAATTGGACATCCTCTAGTGTTATGACCTATTTTATGATAATACTGACAGGTCATTATCCTTCCCTTTCTTGAAAGTTTATCTTTATTGACAAGCTCATCTTTGTCCTTTTTTCGATTTTTCTTAGGCCTTCTAGGAAGCTTTCTAAACTCAGGAGGTAATATGGCTTCTCTATCTCCTTTATTCCATACTTGTCTTCCTCTAAGGGGCTGCATGATGTATCCATAAGATTTTAGATAAGTTGCCTCTGTATGTCACTCAGACACATATTTTTCTAGATGCCGATCCTCTAAACTATAAACAACACATACAACATGTGCACATGGTATGCTAGTTAAGTCCCATTCCCTGCAACTATATGTATGAGATTTCAAATCAAGAACATGCCTAATCTCACTATTGAATATTGATGTAACTTCAAAACCATCACTGTTGTTGTAGTTGCAATATCAGTTGAATCAAAACCATCACTGTCGTTGTAGTTGCAATACCAATTGAATGATTCCTCCTTATTTTTTTGGCCAAATACATAATTTAACACTTCAACTTGACACCAAATTTCATTTAGACACTTATACTCATCAAGTGACCAAATAAACACCTTATCTCAGAAAATAATATATATTTAAGCCATCTTTTATCAATTCATACAGACAGGCAGAACGTGTATTTCACATGCGCTGACATGGCAATAAATCCAATAAAATGATGCCACGTGTCAACAAATGTATTAAAAAATTTTGGACCTTAATTCCTCATCGAACTCATCTCTGCTGCCGCCTGAAAGTCGACAAAATTAAGCTACCTCTAATTATGGCTCGGGTCAACCAAACTCACGTCCTTGCCTTCAACCCACCTACGACCAATGACAAAAAAGTTAGATCAGTAAAGAAGACACTTGGTTTATTCGATAAAGAAGAGGCTGCAAGTGTTTTTTCTTTTGCTGCAATTTTTAGCTACAGTTCCTCTTCGGTGTTTTTGAAAGAATATGCCACTATAAACCAAAAATGTTTTATGTTAGTTTTTTTATGTTTAAAGGGATTAAGAACAACATGTGTTAGTGGTGATATTTTTACTTTGGAGATTCATTCGCTCACTTTATTTTGAGTGCAATTTACGCAGTGTGCCACATCATCAGTAAGGGTTAAAAAGTTCTAAATTTAGGTGATTAAGGTATTCAATAGATCATTATATAAGTTCAAGTGTCTAAGTGAAAAATGATGCCAAATTTGGGGGCCAATTTATGTATTTGACCTATTTTTTTCTAATTTTTACATTGCCTTTAGAGCAACATCTGATATCCAACTTGAAAGTGCCTCTATCCTTTTCTTCCACAACCTTTGCATAACCTGTTTTCTAATTTCATCCAGCATAGTGATAATAGGCTTATATCTAGAATCCAGAATCCACCCATTGAAAGTTTCACACAAATTGTTATCCACCACATGACACTTACTTTCAAGGGTGCAAAAATACTTAACCCATCCACTCAGAGGGTAGTCAATACAATCTTGAATAATACCCTCACCCAATTTATCAAACTCTTCCATATGTTTCTTCAATTGTTTTTTATGTGTGGATTTGGCAATTTTTCAAAATGCAAGCTTCATTTCTTCACCTTTTCACTTCTCGGCCCATTGAGAGTATATGTGCCTTGCACACATTCTATGGTAATAATTTGGTATAGCAGCCTGTATAGTAGTATCTAAACCCTGCAAAATAAGATACAACACAAAAAATAAAACATGAATCAAATTATCATAACATAGTAAATTTAATACAAGAAACAAATAAGTACAAAATAATTTATCTTTTGCAGATCAGAAATCACAACAAATCTAGTGCCATCACCTAAATCCAAATTAGATTTGAGACAGTTAAAGAACCAAGACCAATTGTGTGAGACCTTTAACATGATCCTAGTTAGAAATGCATGTTTTTAATAGGGTTATAATTAATTGAGATTAAATTAAAATATGAATTACACATAAGGCATGGTATAAGTGATAAATTCTTTATATTATAGTAATTGCATGAAAATAAAATTTAATATTTTAGTTTAATAATATTTAAGGGTGTAATTAAGCATGAAGTATTAATTTAGGGGTAAATTTATAAATATGGCATCTTAAGGGTTTAGGAGAAGAAATAAATGGAAAGGCTAATTTACAACATGCAAAAAGGTCAGAGATTATTATGAGACATGCAAGTTTTTAAAAGACCAATAAGGAAATTTTTCCTTGTCATTATAAATAGTTATTTTTCATGTTAGAGAGAGAATTATAAGAAGAGAGAAGTGGAGAGGGACGACATTCTTGAGGGAGTTATAGAAATTTATCTTTTCTCAATCTTACATCCATTGTTAATCTCTCTAAGAAATCCTTAAAAAAATTCTTACATGTTGATTAATCAAGACAATTAGTGTAAGCAATAAGGTAATTATCTTAACTTGATGATTCATCATCATCTTCTTCATCTCCTTCTTTATTTTGTTGAGTGGTTGATTGAACAAAATGCTGAAAGTTTATGTTAAGAGAATGAATTGTTGTTAAAGGAGAAGAAGAAGGTGGAAGGAGCAAAGAAAAAGGAAAGGCACAAGTTTGAGGCTAGGGGAATTTTCTGCCAAGGTATGGGATTAGAATTCTCATACTTGCATGTAGTTGATGTTAGTAAAAATATGATGTAAATTATTTGAATTTTGAACAATTAAAAAGAGAGCAAGTTTTAAGAAGTGTTGTTTAAAGAGATGACATGAAACATTATGACTTAGTGACTGTAATTCAAGCATAAATTGAATTAGAAAACTCAAGTTGAGAACATTCAAATTTCTAAGGCTACTTAAGAGTTATGCCTACAAATTTATAGAAGGGATCTAGCCCTAATTCTGTCTTTAAGTCATCCATATAATTTATTGAATTTTAGATGAGTTGTTAATTCGGTTTGGAACAAGTTATGGTAAAAATGATATATCTTTATATACATTGGTCAGAATGGTTTGAGGTTAATTCCTATGAAAAATAGACTTCAATATCTATAATTTGTATGAGGAAGCTAAGCCTAAATTTGTCTTTAAGCATGTTAAATTTTAGCTTGAAACCGGACTTGCTTACAATACTATTCTTAGGAATAGTACTCAGAAAAATGTGAATATCTTGAGTTATAGAGATGATATTAAAATGATTTTTAATGTTATGGAAACTAGAAATATAGGAAAAAAGGTTTGTATAAGGAAGTTTTTACTAAAAAAGATGTTTTATATGTCAAAAATGTGATACAAGTTGAATCTAGAATTCTGCCTCTGGGCAGATTTTATGTCACGGTTACTAGGTTTTTACTAGTAACCATGAGATAGTCCAATTTTTAGCCCAGAATCAAAATGCAACCTATTTCATGGTTACCAGGTATTACGTAATGAACGTGACCCCTTTATACTTCACCTAAACTTCACTTAAAGGTCCCAAATGGATAGTAATGAATATCTAAACTATTTTTATTGTAAATTAAACAATTTCTAGCATAGAAATATATATATTAATGAATATAATTTGAGTTATGATTATGTATATATACCTTATTTACATGTTGTTATGTTATATGTGTGCTAACATGGAAGCACATTGAATTATGTATGGCATATGATATGTTTATTGATAAAGGTATATGTATAAACATTCATTTATGATCAACTTATGAACAAGTTTTTTATATGCAAACATACTTACATGTAAATATATCTATGATATAGTAAATGTGTATATGAACATGCATTTATACTATGAAGTAAGTGATGCTTTAGCATAACTATGAACACATATGATGCCTAATGATAACATGTTCAAGTATATGATCATAATGATATGTATATTCAAATACCGGTATTCGTATTCTATATGAATACATGAATACATGTTTACACACTGAGAATTGTGTATTATGATATGATCACATACATGTGCAAAGTGTACGATATAAGTACAAGCATGATATATTAAATGAACTTGAAAACTGTATTGCCTGCTACTAAAGTTCAATTATGGATAGATAGGCGTCTATAGGGATATTGCAGCTGCTATTGTTAATCCCGTTTGGGTCTAAGTTACTGTTGATCCCATTTGAATCATAAACAGCCCTGTTTGGGTTGTTAGTTGACCCTGTTTGGGTTCGCTTGACTGGTCCCCTATTCTGTTGGCCCCGTTTGGGTGTATGTTTTTTATATCCTCGGATATCCCCTATTTGGTACCCTCGGGTATCCCCTATTCTCGTTATCCACCTTTAGAACTTAAGCAGGCTAAACTAAAGTGTAAATACATCACAGTTAATTACAATATAAATAATGTATATGGTCTATGAAACAACATGTTTAGCTGTGTGGTTTTTAAAGCATATGTTATATTTATATACATTATATACATATCCTTTTCTATGATATGTTTAAATTCAAGTATGTTGAGTTAAATATAGGGTTACATTGTTATTTATGATATTATATTCTATTATATACTTATTTTGAATATGTTATTTTTAATATTTTTTAATTGTCATATGTTATATGTTTTCGAAAACCACTGTGAGTGGTTGTCTTTCATATTTAGTATTCTCACTAAGCTTTAAACTTAGCACAGGTTATTTTATTCATGTAGGTTCTGTAGTTAAGGCTTTTGAATAGAAACATTTTTTGTATCAGGACAGGCCAACACCAGCTCATAGAAATTGATGTAGGATATTTTGGGTTAATTTTGTATAAATTGCTTAAACATGTTTAATATGTATAAAAGGCTATATAAAATACGTAAGTCATATGGAAGATAAATGTTGTAATCAGCTCACCATAAAAATACTAGTATGTGCATGCATATAGGAGCTGGAATGATTATAGGGATATGATAGAATACTGAATGCTATGCATGAACATGAGTGTAGACTAAGATAATTGTATCTAGCTTGAATATGATAAATGTGTTGTATAATGAGTCATTATGCATGTGTAATTAAATTAATGGAAGTTGTTTGAAGCACCTAGTTAATATACAGGTTGTCTGATTAAAGGGATCATTATTATGATTAATGATGGTTTAATGGATTAATATCTTATTATAATATGATTGAAATGTATGGTATAATATATACTAAAGGCACTAGACTTAGGGTGTTTCAAGTTGTCTGTGTTTTCTACTTGAACAATTGTCCATGCTATGGGGAACATTTGATTGTTCCCATCTCTGCCTACTGCACATAGGAGCTGCCCTTTACACATTTCTTTTAAGAAATAGCCATCCACCCCAATAAGGGGCTTACACCCTTCCTTTCATCCCTTTTTCAAGGCCTCAAAGCAGACATAAAACCTAACAAATCTATTCTCACCATTTTCATTATTTTTGCATGCCTCCATGAAGCATGTAGTCCCTGGATTGCTTCTCTTTATCTCATCGACATGATCGTACAAATCAGCAAATTGCTTGATAAAATCTCCAATTAAAGCATCCAACACATTCTTCTTGGTGTTCTTTCATGTATTATAGTGTACATGCAGTTTATACTCTCGCTTACAATAATCCTTTGTCATATTTTTAATTTTATCCCTAAATTTGCCATAATGTGATCCTTCAGGAAAATTGACAGGAAATTACTATTTGCCAATTTGTTATTACTGACCTTATAACATCTATGCTGACCTGTATACATCTTTATCCTCAATATGTCCTCATTTCTTTCAATGCTAGCAAGAAACTTCCATAGACAATTAGGTTTACACTCTGTTCTCAATCTGATTTTGTCATTTTTTACAAAATGTATACCCAATCCTTTCATCATAGCATATTTGCTAATTACATACCTAACCTGCTGCACATTCTCAAAACATATTCTCGGACTGAACATATGTGTCTTTGCCTTTGTGTTGAACCATAACTTTTTCTTGGCCTTCTTAAAGCATCATTTACACATTTTTCATTGATCTCTGAATAATAACTACCTAGGTCATCTGAATCGTAATACAGTGAACTTTTAGAAGACCTATCACTCTCACTGTTGCTAACATTCTCGTCCTTTTCAACAGCCTTAAATTCCTTATGCAATTCAGTTTCAACACCATTTATATCTTTATATGGAGTACTTTTTTTCCTAAATCTGTATCCACATCTATTGTACTCCCTCACTTTTCCTCTAGCATCTTGAACTTCCTCATCCTCGTCATTTGTCACCACATTAATGTTAACTAAAGGCTCAGTTCATAATCACCTTCATAGATCTAGCTATTTTTTACCTGACCACCCTTATTCTGTGGCTCAACATTTGCTTCAATATCCACTGCTTCATCTTCATGCTCAACAAATAATTATATCCTATCACACCCAATTACTAATTTTGGTATGCACTAAACATCTATATCATCTATGATTTGAATAAAATAGCTTGTTTTTGGATCCTTGATATAGATTACCCTAAATCCATTTATCCCTAAATCTTTTATATAGAAAACAAAATTCAGATGGCTAAGATGGTCCAAGTTAACTATTAACAATAAATAATCCAAATTCATTCTGTACCAACCACACATAAAAGAAAAAAAGTACATTAAAAAAGGATAAAAGCTGTATAAAATAATAAATACACACATTTTACACAAAATGCACATGGCAGAAATTTTTTTATTCCTTCTATTTCCAAAATTGACAAGAGACTAAATTCATCTAGGGACCACAACCCACATTCACGTGAAATACCAATAATAACCTCCACATAAGCTGTTATAACCCCCATTTAACAAAAAAAAGTTTTTAAAAAAAACATCTTACCTTGTTAGATTTCACTTTGATAGTTGATGTATTCATTTGTCTTCTTTGGTTCCTTCAAATTGAGAACCCTTAAATTCCCATTAGTTTGTAATTCTTAGCAAGAAATTTCCACCAATTTTTTCAATTAACTCTCAAACGTAGAACCCTAACTTTCCAATTTCTCCTCCTTTTCGAACTCACCCTCTCCCTCTCTCCGCCTTTAAGAATTATAGACCGTAATTCTTGTTGCATCTAAACGCTACGTTGTGTGTTGGAGTTATGAAAAATGACTCAAAGGTACGTTTTATATTTGGGGTTATAAATCAAGTCTAAACGTTGCGTTCCGATCTTAGGAAATCTCAGTTTAGGTTGTCATAGATTTTCACTTTGTGTTTTTTATATCAAAGTCATACAATGTGTTTTTTATTTCCACTTCATCATTTGATCTGGAAATCAATTGAATATTTTATTTTTAAGTAGGTCCCACAAGTATTTAAATCCCAATTCATGTGCATTTAACACCGCGTGTGATGTAATTTCATCAGAGCCATTCAATTTGGACTCAATATGTTCCACGCAAAAAGGTAGAGGACCCAATATGTAGTTTTTAAAGTTAAGGGACCCAATATGTAAAAGTGTTAAAGTTCAAAGATGAAATGATGCTTTTTTCCAAATAAATTTATATATTTGAAATAAAATAACTAAAATATAGGATTGAAAAAGAATTTCTCATTTTTATACTTGAAATAAATGGAAAAAAATTATTTATTTTTTATTTCCTAAAATATTCTACCTTTTTCGATAATAACTATCAATAATAAACAAAACAATTAGATAGAATTCAAATGCCACTAAATTAATTCTATATTTATGGGGTAAACTATAGACATTTTTAGCATTGAATCAAGTTTATAACATACAAGTGACCTACTATAATAAAATAATACCATTCTTCACATTTGAGTCAATTTACTATCAAAATTTTATTAATTTAAAATGTAGTAATATTAGTCTTCCAATGTTTATAGAGCCTTTCAATTAAATAAATTTATTCATAATTCTATTATACCTAACTAAAATACTCATTTTTATTAAAAAATTAAGTTTTGACTTTTATGTTAAAAAATTAATAATAAGTTGTTGTTATTCAGGATTACTTTGTTTAATTTTTATTACTTTGAATAGTAATAATAACAACAATAAAAATAATGATGATGATGATATTTATTATAACCATGTTAATAATAATTATTTAAAATAAATCAAATTAAAAAAATAGTATATCTTTAAAAATAAATAAAAATTAATTTTAAAAAATAAATACTGAATTATAATTCTGAAAAATACATGAACAATATATATATATATTTGTCTTTATTAATTATCTTTATTTGTCACATTTGTATACATACACATTAATATATATATATATATATATATATATATATATATATATATATATATATATATATATATATATATATATATATATATATTGTCTTTATTAATTATCTTTATTTGTCACATTTGTATACATACACATTAATATATATATATATATATATATATATATATATATATATATATATATATATATTTGTCACATTTGTAAAGTTCAAGAAACCATTAAATCTCTATTTGCTTTTTCAAATTTATCTTTATTAATTATCTTTCCAATTATCTAAATTTTCTCATTGCCATTCATAAGGGTGCTTTTACAAATTATTATAAATTAATCTAAAATTTAGACTACCAATTAGGCTCATGATCATGAGTTTGGGTGAAAGAACACTAAATTATAGATAAATTGAGGTAAAGGGAGCATTAAATTTGTACTACACTTGATTCGGTAATGTCAGGCTTCAAACCCGCAAAAAATAAAAATGAGATAAAAAAATTAGAAATCATTAAAAATAATAACTGAATTGTGAATAGATTGATTTAATTGGTTAATGATAACTATGAAAAATACATTTCCATAGGCCCAATTAGGTTGGCCCAATAATGCTTAGCAGGGCCCAAATCCAGTAGCAAAAAGGCAAAGCATGAGCTGAAAGACAGCACAGCGAGGCGTGATGTCCAATCGGACTGATGGGACAGCACGTCCTGTCAACCCACTGACACAAGCCAACATCCATATTCTCCACCTGCTTTGTGTCACATCGCTGCTCACCTGCTCCAATTGCCAGTTATCATTCCACAAGGTACTTGAGTACCCCTCTAAAAAACTCCTATAAATAGCCTAAAACACAATGGCTCCAGGCATTGAATATCTGAGACTCTCTAAGCATTCTTTCTCTAAAAGCTACTAACTTAAGCTTTGGAGTGCTAACGCCTGGGTCCGATCGGGCACTCCTTCTTGTAGGTCCATCCATCCGACCAGTCCTTCAACTGCCAGCTCTACTTCTTACAAGATAAAGATATTTTAGGCTTTATCATTTGATGCTTTCGTTGAGAGTCATGGCAGATTCAAGATCCAACGAGCACACAGCTTTTAGAAAATATTATTTCAACAACTAGGACAGATCTAAACCCTTAAGGGTAAGAGAAAGACCTTTCAGATCAATAGTCAGGGTTGATTCCCCCCAAGTATCAATGATATGGTTGTGAGATAGCCGAAGGATGCCCCTGTTTCTATCAAAAATATTCATGTCATTCTTAGTGACCTTGCTAAAATCGTGGTCCAAACTCTAGGAAGGGACATCATGCCTAGAGCTTTTGAAGGAGGTCATGAAATGGTCTTCATGACCAAAGACGTCAAAAGAAGAAGAAATAGGGAAACTTCCATGGAGAAGTTGCGAACCCATAATCTCGCCATGTAGGGAGAAAGAGTCCTAGGGAGGAACGATAAGGGCAAGCACATAATGTCATCAAGCAGAAATGCTCATTGCATCCTCAGTAGACCATCCACCCTACTCGTTGGCGATGATCCATCCCTTATGCATACACCTAACCACAGCTGCTCCTACAAACGTAATACGGAGATCGCTTCTACAATTAGTGGATGAAGGGAAGATAAATGGTTCGCTCGAAAGCTTCGGTAATTCGAGTTGATGGAACCCAGGAAAGGTGTATTCAAAGGGAATATCGGCAATAGCACCACCTCCCCTTTCTGCAGGGAAATTACGGAGGCTGAGCTGCCTTTCAGATGGAGAGATATGGCGATGGACAAATATACAGGTACAACTGACCCTGCCATTCACCTTGCAAAATTTTTGACTAAAGTCCAAGTCTACACCTTCGATGAAAGGATTGCCTATAGAGTTTTTCCAACCACTTTAGGAGAGGACGCTTTGAAATGATTCCTCGGACTCCCCCATGCATTAATTGCTTCTTTCAGACAACTCAAAGAGTTGTTCATGAGGAGATTTCATGTGCAAATATACGCATCAAAGTCAGTCAGTGGCCTACACAACCTTTATCAAAGAACCGATGAAAGTCTTAGAGATTACATCGTTCGCTTCCAAGCTGCAATATCAGAAATAGGGGATTTAAGCGTGGAGCTGGCATCAAATGCTTTGGCAAAAGGCGTTACGGATCGTCCATTTTCTGAATTATTGACATCAAGGCCACCGATTAGTTTCCCCGACCTAATGGATAGAGTCAGGCAACGCATCCAGTTATATGATGCTCTCAGATCTAACAGAATCGGGAAGACTAATGTAATGGACAGACTTTAATATCCAGACGGTCGTCCATTCGGTAGATCCCCCACATTCGATCAAGCAGAAGGGAAGCTTAATCGGTCGGTCTTCTTGAGGATTACGGAGAGGGGAAAGGAGGAAGAACGAAAAAACCTGACCGTCGCAATAATCGATTGGTTGGGACCTCCACTCCCCTCGACGTCGGTTCCTCCCAAATGCCAATGGGCGCCAAGATAAAATATGGGAAAACTAACAAACCCAAAATGTCCAAACAAGAGAAAAAATAATGGAGACCACAATAAAAGTCGTAAATTATATAACGCTGTCGGACACTCAAACCAACGAATGTGAAAGCTCCTGTAAGTGTCCAACAATGGAAAAGAGGTGATTGGTTCAAACAAAAACTATCAACACAAAAATTGGATTAACACAGACAAATTGAAGAGATTAGCAAATAACGGCAAAATCAGGTGCAATTGTTATAATCTAAGTTCTTAAAAAGGCATTTATACTGAATTTAAATATTCTTTCATTCCCCTGTAATAAGCGTTGGACTGCTAGTCCGTCTTAATGTTACTTGTTTTACTATTAAAAGATCTATTTTTGAGTTCTTAAAGAGACAGCAATAAAAAATGCTGCAACATGCGAAAAGCTGTTGAAACTTCCAACACCATGACACTCGCAAAATAAGTATCTCCACAAAGTAAAAAATAACTTAAAAATAGGTATGTATCCAAAAATCACGAATTTAATACGTGTCATTTAAGCAGACTTATTAACTCTCTAGCAAACCGATTTTTGGATCGGATCATTTCGCCATTGTGAGTTCGAGATGAAGGCCCGGAAGCCTGTAGAACTCACCCTGATCGGTCATTATTTTTCAATCGCCTCAGAGCGGATTGAAAAACTCTTTCCTATCATCGAGAGAGTGGGATGAAGGCCCTGGTGCTTATGAACCTCCCCCCGAATAGTTAGAATATTCCTCGCCGATCTAGCACAGATCGGTTTTCTAGAAATTCAATCGAAGTAATCACTCTTGGTTGAAGACAATACCTATCAGAAATCATTCTAAAAGTTCGAAATTCCATCTAAATGCTTGAATGGAATAACTCTATCGCTAAGCTCGATGTCCATCCCGAGCGTGAAATGCGAAAGCTTCTATTTATTGTGAGTTCATTTGCTAGGTTTGATATTATTCATGAACCGAAAATGCAAGACGTCTCCATTCGATCTCCATTGACTTGTTCGCCTACTTCGGCGTCTATCCCGAACCTAAAATGTGAAATCTACAATTATGCTCGGCATCGCCATCTTAATATCGGTCAGATGATAGAGGTATCTCGACCGAGGCTTTCCAAATAGGTAACCCCCTACAAGCGAATAACTCCCTTGAACTCTTAGGGTCAAAATTCCCTGCTCGGCATAACTTATCTGCTAGGCTTGATATAGCAAAAAATGCAAAAGTTGGAGTCCATTCATCAGCAGGATAAATACCTTCGCTAGGCTTGATGTTTATCTTAAGCTCGAGATGCAAAGTGCGTCCGCACCCATTTAATCTCCATTAATCAATTCGCTAGATTCAACGTCTATCCTAAATCCAAGATGCAAAAGTCGACAACTGAGTTAATTAACTCTCTCGAACAAATATCTGATCGGAACAATGTTAAAGACTGAAAAGTCATCTGCTGCACCTAATGTAATAAGTTTAAGCCACAATTCTTGGCTAAACAATTTATCTTGTACATTCGTTCGTATTAAGCGGTTATCGATTAAATAGAGTCGTGCACTGCAATGCTTGAAAAGCATATTGAAGTTTAGGGAGTATCTTTCTTAGCCAATTTCATACATTCTCCATGGATGATTTACACATTTCTCCCCAATCAATTTAATATTTTCCTCTTAACTGATCTTATGATAAATACTGCTTGAAATAAGAATTACAATCTACAGATGCAACTGAGAGGAAGATCGAATATTATATATGAATAATTCTTACAAAGCGGGGACAAAATCATTACAATGAAAAACTACGCTTCTATGTTTACTATCTCTACACTAGAAGAAGGCCCCACAGTAGCTTCAGTAGGAGATTTGGGAGATTTTGCTGTTTCCTCAGAAGCATTCTCTGTCAATAAAAAAGTTGCAGCCTCATATCTGATCTCCGCACTGGCGTTTGATTGAGATAATGCAGAGTCTTAAGGGACTTCACGATCGTCGTCGCTAGAGGGAGGATCGGACAAAATACCTAAATCATCCATCCAACAGAAATCAGCCTCAGAAAATGCCTGCCGGCCTCATAAATTAGCCGAGTTAGCAACCTTTCCTGGGCTTCTCCTAGTTGATCCAAGATATCTTCCTTTTGGGTAGAAAGTTCTTCCTCAAGCTTCCTTCTCTGTGCCCTCTCTTTTTCCAAGGCAGCTTGCAATGAATCCCGCTCCTCACGTAGAAGATCATGCTCGGATTTAGCCTTGGATCATTTAGCAGATAGACGGGTGCACTCGCCCCTTAGTCTGGTCGCCTCTTCTTCAAATTTTTACCCTAAGGCACTCTTGGCTGTCAGGCTAGCTACATCCCTTTTAAGGTGGTCGACCTCTTTTTGCTGAGCTTTCAGATCTTGAAAAAGACGAGCAGACTCCTTTTTCAGCTTTTCAACTTTCGATTGAGCAAGAAGAGACTCATTTCTCATGGAATCATATTTGACCTTTACTTTCCTCCTAAACCGATCAACATCCTCCCATCGCCCTCGACAAAAGTTGGCCATGCCGTGCAAGCACAAACCCCTTTTTATCAACTGAAATTCAGACAAGAAGAAGAAGAAGGGTTGAATAATCAAGAATATAACGGATAACGAAAAGAAAGGTTGTTTAGAGCGAACATTTTGAAAAAATACCTCCAGACTTTACTATTGAAAAAGGCTGCATTCTCGGGACAGTATGTTGGGATCTCCCATTGCCCTAAAATTATCCTCTTGGAGCATGCCTCGGCACAAAAAGCTTGACATCGCCCTATTTTTAATGGACCAGCCATTACCAAATTGATTTTTTAGAATTTCTCCCAGTGATGTAGCATGCCTTTCGAAAATTCTTGCAGGACATTCCGAGTGGACTCATCTCGAAGGGGCTCTTTGCCCCTTACGACAATCCTAGCATCCGCAGCAGCCACCAGCTCGGTAGCTTTCCTCCTGGCTACCTCTTCGGCTCTTCTCTATGTAATTTCACCTACTGGGGGTGCATTGATTTTAGCTGACCCCATTTGAGGTAGAACTAGATACTCTTCCTTTGAATCGATTTTGTCCCTCTATAAGAAACGTCGAAGGGGGCGCTGACCCTCTGATAAAGGCTGTGCAGTAGTAAACATCGAAAGAGGCTGAGGGAGATGGAAGATCGGAGCACTGGTGGAGGGCATGAAAGCTTGCACTTCTGAAGAAGACACAAGCTTTCTCTTCTTTGACTTCCTCTCTTCCTTGGATGCACGTTCTGACTCCATCTCTGCTTTAGCTCGATCAGCCAATTGCTTAGCAACATCATCTCCCTTAGCCATCATGCCTGCAGTTGCGTCATAAAAAATAAAAGATAAGTACTCTCTCCAGCTGATGTAGATTTCATAAACATACAATGCATGATGTTCAATATGAACTTAATTATGATGCTCATGATCCGGGTCTAAAATCCTGATCAGATTGCCAAGGAGATAATTAGAATTATATGATTTCCCGTGTCTTCGACATCACTCCCTACAAAGACCGATCGGATGTTTGGTCTTTCGAAGGCAGTAGCTACATCCGATTGGATTATATACGCGGCAAGTCCTCCAGCCACCCCTACCAAAAAAAATCTTTCTTCAAAGCCTTACATGAAAGACGATACAATGAACAACTTCCTCTATGGCCGGGTCTTGAGGCAGAGCATCGATCTCCATCCGTTCGAAAGACCAAGGGCAATTCTGTAGCATTTAGGAATTACAATTTCGAAGGCGTTAAGGAGAAGCCTTGACCTCGCACCCAAGCTCCATGAACGGTAAATAAACCGCTCATTATCTTCACGACCAAGAGGTCCCTAGGTCGTCGCCATGGACTTAGGGCAGACCATCACAAGGATCTCTGTCGAGAAATTATATCGTGAAAAAATCTTAGCCATCCACTCCTATTTGAATTTTGAAGGGCGAGTCGTGGTCCCATAACCTTTCTAAGCTTCAAGAAACCCTCTGTTTATAGGCTGATTGTTGCTCGAAACCATCTTTCACTAAAATGGCGGAATAATGACGATGTTACAAAAAATAAAGAAAAATTAAAAGGCAGGAGTTGTCCACTTACTTGTGCAATATAATATCCTTAGGATAAAATGCTCAAATCTCCGGATCTTCGAAGAAGTATGAAGCCTAAAAACTTTTTGCGTAGGAAAAAACAAACTTCACAAAGAGAATTTGGCAGAGATCTATTAAGAATCGATAAAAGGATGAAGAATTCGCCCCAAAAATCACCTATTTATATATTCAAAAACTTCTGGAACTCTCCAAATGCCTCAACGATTGAATAATCGCCACGCGTCTCCAAATCATTATGGCAGTTCTAAAAAATGAGGCATCGCCCTCGGCATGCGCATCGACAATAAATGCATAACAGCTGAAATGAACAGGCATAACTTATCAAATTCAAGCCAATTTAAAAGATTTCGCCAAAATAATAAAGCAATACATCGCCCGATCGGACCCATTGGGGGGAGGGACAAGTGATAACTATGGAAAATATATTTTCATAGGCCTAATTAGGTTAGCCTAATAACACTTGGCAGGGCCTATGCCCAGTAGTAAAGAGGCAAAGCATGAGCTGGAAGACAGCATAGCGAGGCGTGATGTCCGATCGGACTGATGGGACAGCAAGTCCTGTCAGTCCACTGACACAAAGCAACACCCATACTCTCCACTTGCTCCCTGTTATATCGCTGTTCACCTGCTCCAATTGCCAGTTATCACTCCCCAAGGTACTTTAATACCCCTCTAAAGAACGCCTATAAATAGCCTAAAACACAATGACTTCAAGTATTGAACATTTGAGACTCTCTCTCTAAGCATTCTTTCTCTAAAAGCTACTAATTTAAGCTTCGGAGTGCTAACGCTTGGGTCCGATCGGACACTCCTTCTTGCAGGTCCATCCATTTGACCGGCCCTTCAACTGCTAACTCTACTTCTTACAAGATAAAGATATTTTAGGCTTTATCAGTTAACACATCCATATTTCCTGAAAGTTTGACATTTGCTATTTTCAAATAAAGATTGGCCGTAGAGTGTTGAAAATGGTAAAATTCAATATTTTTAATTATGTTTTAATTCGATTCGAACCGAATAGTATCGATAATTATATAACTAAATGCATGTTTTTTGGAGTTATGACAATATTTTACAATTTGATCCTTTAAACTTAATAAGGAAAAATGTATCACTAAACCTCTGAACTTTTCGAGTCTTCGTTATCAAATTTCTATATTTTTATGTTATGGTATTAAACTTGTAAAACTTTTAGTTTTTCATTCATAAACTCTTCAATAGATAAAAAAAAAAGAAATTGAACAGTACAATATATTTTATATGCCTTTATTATATGTACCTCAATCTCAATTTAATGTATTGTATTTAATACTTTGGTCAATTTAAGATTGAAAAACCAATTGAAATTGCTAGTCAACTCAAAGTTGATAAGAAGTATGCATGGCCATGGATACATCAAATTGAGATTCATATATATATATATATACTAAAAGCGTATTAAACGGGACATACAATTTATTTTATATTCTCTGCTAATTTTAGAGACTTAATGTGTAAAAAAATAAAAATTAAAAAATTTAATGTTGTAAAATCAAAATATAATTCTAAAAGTTAGGTTTGGTGATACATTTTTCCATTTGATGATTATCAAACTTTTGATGCATTCAACTTTAATGTAATCATATTTATAAAATTAAACTCTAATATTCTATTTTATGAAATCATTAGTTATATTACATCCATTTAAAATTTCAAATCAACTTTTAATTTTTTAAATTTTCTTATAAGTTTTGCCATAATGAGAAATATATCATCTAGCTGTTAATATATAATTAACTACAATAAAATGAAGGTTTAATATATAAATTGTTGCTTATGCTTGCACTAATTTGCCATTCCGTTCTCCAAACTTACAAGTTTACCAATTTAACACCTACAGTTGACAATTATCAATATAATATATGCTTCCTGCTGACTGGTCATCTCATATGGCATAAAAGGTGTTGACGTGGCATATATGAGTGTATTTTACTCGTTTATAACATGTGAGACCTGATTTGGCTCAAAAATGAGTCTCTCTTTGGTGTTATCATTAAAACTGATTTCCATGTCTTTATGAATGCCTTTCTTTCCACTTGCATCTTAAAAAATATGATTTGGGTCTTTTAATTCAAGATTGTCATTAGTTTCTTTCTAATACAAACTATGTTGTTAGTTTTGTCAAAAGATCCGAGGTGCCAAAATTCATAATAGATCCCACCTTGAAGATGATGGAATCGGTTTGCATCCCTTGCAATAATCTTTCATCCAAATATGTAAGAAATAAATTTGAATAGCAAGTGACAATCATTGCAAATGCACAGATTCTTGGTCACTCGAATTGCCATTTTTGTATCAATGAATTTTATTAATAACATCATGTTGCATACAAGAAAAGAAACCAAGGGATCCAATACCTTCAAAAAGCAAAGTAACCAAGGCAAAATCATTCTAAAGCACAACTAGGAAATACAAACACTATTAGGGCTGTAGCCACCTTATAATGAGTGGAGTCAATTTAGAAATTTTTGTAAAATACCCTTGATAAATTTCTTTTTTTCTTTTTTAAATTGACCCTACTAAATTTTTTAAATGACCCCATTAATAAATTGATCCCAATATATTTAAATATTTTTATTAAAAATTAAATTTATTAAAATATTTAATAATTTAATAATTATTATTTTTTCTTTACAACAATAATAATAGAAATAAATGGGACAATTGGTCATATAGTTTGAAGTTATTGAATATAAATAAATAAATAAATAAATAAATAAATAAATAAATAAATATATATATATATATATATATATATATATATATATATATATATATATATATATATATATATATATATATATAAAGAAAAACAAATAGATGTGTATTAGAGGAAAAGTGACTGTAGGGATGATCGCGGGGCGGGAAGGGCCTCCCCACCTACTGTCCCGCGTGGGGGCGGGGCAAGGACCGATAGTATTTCGGGAAAAAAAATTTCTCCCGTCTCCGTCCCTGTATAAAAAATATTTTTATTTTTAAAAAAATTCAATTATAACTAAAATATAATATTTAATAATTAATTATAATTGAAATATAATATTTAATAATTAAAAATATAAATTCAATTACAAATTAAACTAATATAAATTTTAACAATTAATAAAACTAAAATTAAATATAATTTAAAACTAAATTTATAAATATAATTAAATTTCGGAGGCGAAAAAATTTCGGAGCGGGGACCACAATCCTGTCCCCGTCCCGAATTCTAAGTCGGAGAATACTTTTTCCCCGTTTCCACGGAAAAATTTTTCGAAAATTTTTCGTCCCATTCGGGGCGGTTTTCCATCGGGGACGGGAATTTCCCGCCTCGTGATCATTCCTATAAGTGAGGAACACGACAGACACTTATGACTTAACATAAATATAAAAAGAAAAAAGAAAATAAATGGATGTAGGAAAAAAAAGCAAAAGACAACAAATAAAGAAGCAAATTTACTCTTTTCTCTGAAAGAGTCCAAACGAGAATGTTGAACGTCATTGAAATGTGGTGGAGGTCCACTTAAAGATTTAAAAGGGACATAACAAAATTTGGTTGAAAATTTTTTTTTTCAATCTTATAAAGGTACACAATTATATAATAATTTTTTCTTTTATTATAGTTTTATTTTCAAATCTCAATGTATAAAAATCCTAATTATTTATAATTTTTTAATATGGAAGAAATCAAAATTGAATATGCTTTATAAAAATAGATGCGTAAATGATTTTATTTTAGTGTGATATTGTGTAAATAGGAATTAGGTTCAATTTTAATTGGAGTTGGATTCAAAATTTTTAATACATGATATAGTGAGCATTGTAGTTCAAATTGACATTTTAATTTTTTTTGAAGTAGTCATGGATAAATTTTTGATTAAGAGAAAATCACCCTTTAAGCAACCAATTGACCAAGAAATTGAAAATAAAAAACAAGAAAGTAGTTCAAAAAAAACTAGTCATGAAATTAATTTAGATAATTATCTTGCTGATCCTAGATTGAGAATTAAAATTTCAAAATATCATCCTAATGGTCGGAATAAAGTAAGAAGAGTGTATCTTCAAAAAGGATCTTGTCAACCACAAAACTATAATTTTAAACAATGAAATATTGAGAATATTTTTTGTCATTTTAATCCTAAGAGCATTTTTTGCAATGAATATAGTGAAAAGCCATATGTGAAATCGAATGGGAGATCAATTATGTAACAATTGTTTAGTTACTTATATTTAAAATGATGTATTTGAAAGTATTGACAATGAAATAATTATTCAAAACTTTCAAAATATGAAAACTTGTATAGAACAATTGTAATATTATAAGTATTATTATATATATTATTATCATATTAATATATTATTTTTTATCTTTTCATGTGAATGAATTTTTTTAAACAACTTACTAGCCAAAAAGATCAGAAAACTAGAGCTCACAAGTCCAGAAAATAGAGCAAAATGACAGAACAATCGGATAGGCAGGGAGAGAAACAAGAGCAGTAGAGTAAAAGGAAACCAAAGTGAAGTTTTCTTTTAGAAATATTCAAGAAAATAAAAATAAAACAAATCTTGAAATTTATAGATCATCAAGGAGAAGAATAAATTAAGGGAAAAAAAGTGGAAGAGCACATCTACTACTTTTACTTCAACAATAAATTTGATCATTTTCTGGAGGAAATCAAACAAATTTAGATACAAGATTCAAAAACATCCCCAAAAAATAAATAATTTACAAAATCAAAATTGAGAAAAGAGTAATCCAGGAACAAAATGAATATAATCTCTCTTTGTAACACCCTTATCAGAATAGTATTTTTCGATGCAAAACTTAGCGGTAAACGGTAAAATTTTTTTTCAAACTTCAATCATTACCAAACAACTTTGATATAATTTAATATTTTATTCAATTTACGAAATTTCAGCAGCACCATGGCTAGAACTTACTAGCCTCCTGAAAAATTCAAACAATCCACCCAGCCTCTCAGAGGCACAACAAATCATATATCAATGATAGTCATTTACAACTCATTAACTGAATTTATCAGAATAGTAACAATATTTATCATTTAACAAACATTACCTTAAATACCGTTTAGTTCTATACTCTCACTGTCTAAGTATATACATGCCACAAATACTAAACATAAAAGTACAACTAATTTTCTTCATCTTCGCGTTCTGCTTCTCCGTGTATCAAGCTCCTTCAATACTTCAAAACCTGCACGCAGTAAACACTACGTGCTGAGCACTAGAAATGCTCAGTGGTGACTACTAATCCTAGAACTTTCCAATTTAAACATAATTACATAAATTGTACAAACTTCTATTCTTATTTATCAGAAGTTTACTTTTTCTTTCGCACTATTTTCATTGTTTACCAACATTTTTGTAACCATTTTACTTTGTTCGTATACTTTTCAATTTATGTTACACTACTTTCTTTGTGATTCGATTACAAATTGACTTTTCCTTTTACGTTTCTTACTTCTACTTTTACTTATCTTTTGTCTTATACTTTTGCAACACTTGACGTAGTTGTCATTTCATTTAACGAATTACATGAATACTCATGTCTTTCATGGCAAGTTCCTGCTCCTAGTTCCATTAGATAATTCAAATACGATTTCCATTATCTATTCTTTTAATTCACTTTAATCTTTAGGCTTATAGTCTTTATTGCAAAGTGATGTAAGTATTTTGGATCACTCTGCATACAAATCTTTATTTTCTTTTCTTTTTAAATGAAACTTTTTCATTTTAACTAAACAATCGTTTGTCTTTTGATCATTTTACTTTTCACATCCTCTTTACTTCCAGTATTTATTATTTAGGCATATTTTTACACTTAAATACAGTATTGTCATGTTTGACTTTAAATACATAATTAGCACCATTTTTCGAACTCTTTATTTTCTTAAAATAATAATTGATACACAAATTACAAATTCAATCTCATGGGTCTTTTTATAAACATTTTATTTCTATAACCATTTTCTTATCATTATTGCTTATTAATTACAACCTTTGGGAATAATTTCGGTTTTATCCCAAAGATTTCATTTTCTTTCAATCAAGCTCTTTGTCATTTATAACATTTACATTCAATTACTTTTACACTTCTGATTTATTCTTTTCAATATGCCCATAATGCAATATGACAGGACTCTCAAAAAGGATATACGGAACATGGACCCAAATGTCCCACTAAACAGATAGAGAAATGATCTCGGAAGATCAAGTCTCACAAAGCAGAAGACAGATGCACTTTCACTTTCACTTTACACTGAAGTTATGGAGATCAAAGATCCTACCCATAGCTAAGCAAGTCGCCATGACTTGCACCGCGGTACAGAGGTGTCCCTATGGCTAGCCAATTATATTCTGAATAAGAATATCACTACCTGACTATTGCTAAGGGCAAAAACAGTCAAGACCTTTCTGAATGATTTTCAAACATCAATAATTTTAATTTCTTTTATTTTGCTTAAAACAGTGTATTTTGTCAATCGCACTCTTTTTAGTGCTATCGACTATGCAATAACTTTTTTGTTTCCTTTCCTTTTTCTTTCCGATAAAATAATTAACTATAAATAATTATTATTCTTTCGATTTTTAATTAATTATTTTCTCGATATATTTTTTTCTCATATTTTGTGAATTATGTCAGGATAATTCACTCTTTACTTTCTTGACACTTATTGAATTATTGCTTGATAATTCAAAAATATACTTTTACAGTCATTTTATTCACTTTTTGACTCTTAGTCAATCTCTTGCTCTTTCGGTATGAATTTGCAATTATTTGAAAATTGCAATACTTAATACGGGTTGTGAATTATTTATAATAATTCACCATTTTATTCGAATTATGAATTATTTTATAATCCGATTTTTTTCTTTGAGTACTGTTCATTTATACGGTTACTATTCACTTATACAGTTACTATTCACTCATACGATTACTATGGTTAATTTATTTACTATACTTTTTATTTTCTGAAAACTTATCATTTAATCTCTTCCTTTTCCTTATACGAAATGTACATTAAATTATATTAAATTATAGCTTTTAATTGTTTACTGAATTATTTCTCAATAATTTAATATTTCAATTACGTATATTCCATATTTATTTTCTAAATTAATCCATACATCACATAAAATTCGTTAAAGTTTATGTGAACATTGCTTTTTAATTATTATCGTATTTTCTTATTTCATGAATTATTTTAACATAATTCATCATATACAATACACTTAACAATTTCCTAAATTTTCATAAATTTTATTAAAAATTCATGGCAATTTATTTTATGCTTATTATCATTATATAACATAATCAACAAAAATTCTCTACTTTATCAATTACATTATTCAATACATATTCCAAAATAATTATATAAATTTCTATAAATTTCATAACAATTTATGGATATATATTATTTCATCTTCTATCAATTACGACTTAATTTCATTAATTTACAACACAATAATTCATTTCTTTAACAAGGAAATTTTTGATTCACAAAGGAAATTTCTTAATAAATTTCCTTAACCCAATTTATACACTATATTAGGCTTAATTAAAATTTAATTGAACAATAATAACATTAATTTCAATATTAATCAATAATTCAATATTTTTCCTTAATAAATTTAAAGGAAAAATTCAACAAATTAAGGAAAATTAAAAGATTTCGTAGTCACATACCTTAACGGTAGAATTCGCTTTAATTTACTTAATAATTTCCTCACCGGATCGGTTGCCGAAGCGTCGTCGGTGACAATCCAACACTGTCACCTCGTAGATCGGGATCCCCTCTTTCATTTTTCGGTGGTCACGTGCGCAAATTCTTTCTTGGTTGGCCGAAATCTTGACTTGAATTATCCGCCAAACCCATTTTCGATCTACCGATCACCGGCGTTTGAGGAGCGATGAAATACACCGGAAGACTCGCCTCGTCGCCAGGAGTTGATCGGTGGTGGTGGTGTCCTCATCCGATGCCTTGATTCACCGGAACGAACAAAAAACCCATTTAAAATAAAAATAGGAAAAACTTGATGATCGGACCACCAAAACGGAGGCCGGACGCCGGTGAGAGGGAGAGGGCACGCCGCTCGTCGCCGTCGCAGTGGTGGCCGGCGTGAGGGATGGCCGGCGGTGTCCCTTCTTCCCTTCTTTCCCTTTCTCTTTTTATTTCTTTTCCTTTCTCTTTTTATTTCTTTCTTTTCTTCGTGGTCGACGACCACTGCTTCCATTTTACTTTTTTTTTCTGTGACATGTTTCTTTCTTTCTTTTATTTGTAAGATTGTGGCCACTGGCCACAATTGCTGACATTCATTTCATTTTTTTGTTTTTCTTCTTTTTTTACTTTCTTTTTATATATTTATTTATTTATTCATAATTTTACTATTTTGGTCCCTAAAACTTTTGCTATTACATTCAAAGCTCCTATTCACGTTAAAATTGATTTCATAATTTTTTATCATATCAAATATAAGCGGGACACAAATTTTCGGCTCAATCGGAGTCCGTTATCAGTCCGATTTAAATTTATTAGTCCAATCCAAAAATATCGGTGTTATAGAAAAATTTACTTTTTACAGCCAAAATAATCTATATATTATTTTAGGCTTAACTGCAATTTTTTTGTAATTTTTGGAGTTCGTTTACTATTTTCAAATATTTATATAATATTGAGTCAATTCCCCGATAATAAAAATTGACTCGCTACCTTTTTCATATTTTTGACTTTTCGAGATCCATTTGACCTCGGTTTCACTTCAAATTTTAATTCTGGACTCACCATGACCAATATTTTTCGATGGTCCAATAAAATATTTTTCACTTTCGGGTGCACTTTTCGGTCCGAAAAATACTATTCACTGTCGGAAAATACTGTTCACGGCTAACCCGGTGTTGAGGCCGTTACACTCTTTATCCTAAGCAATTTTAAGAAATTAAACAAATAATTTTTAGGAAACCTTGACCCTAGATCTGCAAAATTCTTGAAGAATTAAACAAAATTAAAATAAATAGAATAAAAGAAGTAGCAAAGGCGTCGGGCAAGCGAAGGCGGCAGACAGGACATGGCAAGCAAAGGCGGCGATGACCTCCTCCTCTATGGGCAATGATCGATCTGATCGTGATTTTAGAAAGAGAGAGAACAAACAAGAAGTAAGACAGAGAGGGAAGAGAGGGAGTGGAGAGAGAGAGAGAGATCAGATTGTGATTTTAGAGAGAGAATTAGAACAAATGAGAAAGAAGATAGAGAGGGAAGAGAAGGAGTGGAGAGAGAGTAACTAGGCTAAAAATTTCTACCACTCACATGTCAAAATACTGTTGGTTAAAAGTAACAAATCAACCATGTCAAGGCGTATGTAATTCAGGGGCTCCCCATATTAGCAACTAGTGTTTATTTTACTAATAATATCCAACTATAAATGTTAAAATGATAAATTTGTAATTTTAGAGGACGGAATGGTAAAAATGTGCAAGTTCAAGTGGTTAGAGTGGCGACGCCACTTGAAGAGGAATTGCCCCCCTTAATTTTTGAAAAATTATATATATATATATATATATATATATATATATATATATATATATATATATATATATATATATATATATATATTAGATAGACAATTTTGCTCCCTTAAATTTTTGTTTTTATCCCTCTCTCTCTAACTTATTTCTTAAGTTTTTTTATTAATGAAACATTTTATCTTCGCACTTCCATTGAAACAAAAATACAAAAATTTATTTTTCTTTGAATTTTTTTTTAAAAAATCAGATAAATTTCAAAAGAAACTAAGAGTGCATAATATTTATCTTCAATAAAGCTAGTAATTTATTTTTGCAATTTTTTTTTGCTTTTATATATCTTTATTTTTTTTATTTTAGAGAATACATATAAAATTTTAGACAAGTGCTAAATTAGTTAGGTTTTATATTATCTGTTCGAATTGATGAAAATCTAAATTCTATAGGCCTAAATTCTTTAGTTTCCTTATTATTTCAATAAGAACTCTGTTGTATCAATTTGGCTTAATTAATGCATTTGTAATTGCAGACAATTTAAATGAATAAAAAAAATACAAGTATAATACCAATAAATAGAATATAGAACTTTACATTTTCTTATAAAATACCAGCAAATTAAGAAAATATGTTATAGAATATCCGAATGACTTTTCTTTAAATGGATAAAAGGTTCCTATTGTATCATTGTATTCAAATAGCTTTTTAATAGTTTTGAAAATTTAATTTGTAAAATAATAAGTACAACAATAGTTTTTATAGGTGATTTTGCTGAACAAATGGTTTAAATAAAAAAGGGTATTTTATATGTTTTGATTCATAAACTAATAACTGTTTTACCCGTTAAGATTGCAATAGTTGAAATAACATTTTTTGCTATAAAATTTGTGAAGAATCGATTACGTAACAAATTAAGAAGTCAATAGATGACTGATTGTTTGATCACTTATATTGAAAAAGATGTATTTAATGCTATCGATAACGAAGTTATTATTTATCGCTATCAAGGCATGAAATGAAAACTCGTAGAGGATAATTGTAATTTTTTTTAATAAGTTAAATGAATATTTTTTTATTTAACAATTTATTTATAGTATTTATGTTATTTTTTTAAAACATGACTTATATTTTTGTCATTCTTAATTATAAATTCTGACTTCGTCACTAGTGGTTACCTATATAGTAAGCCTAAAATGAATAGATATATATTTCAAAAGAATAATTTAAAATATAATTATATAATTTAAATATATATTATGATATAATTAAAAATTTCATATGTACTATAAAATCCTATTAATTTCAATTCTAATCGAGTGACGGTCTAGTGCACGCGTGCTCGCCTTGATACACCCCTAATCTTTAACTTTGGGCTTTGGCACTCCCTTTTCCAATTTTTTCTGGATTGGGGCGGAAAACATGCTGGTGACATTTGCTGACCACCAGGTCCAGGTCCGAAGACCCGGGCCCGTAACGCAGTATTTCAATATCCTCAACCAACTACCAAATCGCGAGACAAAAACTGAAACGGAAAAGACCGGTCTTCAAGCCGCTAACAGAGGCAAATTTGCCGCCACATTTTTCTCTCTCCGAGTTTCTGATCACCATTGTCTTCTACACATGGCGATCTGTAAACCCTCGATTCTCTCCAATGCTTACCTGTTGGTTTCACTATTCAATCTCTATTGGCTTCCTCGATTCCCATTTCTTGGGTTTTTCTGTTTGATTTTTTCTTTTTTCTTTTTTTACCATTCATTTTGTCGAAATAAGGTTTGTTATGCCTATTTCTCCATCGATTCTTTGATTTCTTTTTCAGTTCTGAGCTCTTTTATTTATTTATTTTTTATCGAGGCCTAATGATGAATTAATTTTTATAGCTGTTTTTGCTGTTTGATAAAGGAGGTGTGTGATCGTTTTGGAAAATGACGAGAAAAGGGAAGGAAGAGGAGCGAATTGAAAGGATCATTCGTGGTCTTCTAAGGCTTCCTGAAAATCGAAGATGTATCAATTGCAATAGTCTGGTAATGTTTTTTTTTTACTTTTTCCAATTGCTATTTGAATATTTTTGTATTGAAATTGTTACGTGATTTCATGCAAATCAGTGCTCCTTTATTTCACGCTTAATCACCTAGATATATCCAGGATGAATGCTTTACAAACCAATTGAATGCTTTTGGTTCATTTTCATCTGTGCATGATGAATTATTATTTGTTAGCTGCTTGCATTTCCGTTAACATGAATTCTCAAACAGTAATTTTTTTATATATAATGCCCCATTTTCCCAAATAATCCAGCATGATTTCTTTTTAAAGTGCAAACGAGTTGAGTTTTTACTGGGAAAGTGATAATTAGGGTACTATTTTTCATTTTTGTTATTCTAATATGCCTTTATTCTGGCAGGGACCACAATATGTTTGCACAACTTTTTTGACTTTTGTTTGCACAAATTGTAGTGGAGTACAGTAAGTGTTCTCTGCTAATCTTTCTATAAGACTTGTAGCGCACAGAATACCAATATAATTTACCATGTTCTACATGACATTGATAGTATTAATGTTGGCAAACTATTTCGAACTGAACTTTCTGTAGAGCAACTAACTTGTTTTGTATAACTCCAGTCGGGAATTCACACATAGAGTCAAATCAGTGTCAATGGCTAAATTTACTGCAGAAGAAGTTAGCAGTCTTCAAGCTGGAGGGAATGAGGTACACTGAAGACAAATAATCTCACTATTGTTTTTGAGAAATTATTTTTCATGAGATATACAATTTCTTTTCTTTCTTTCTTTCTTTCTTTCTTTTGTTTTTTTTCAATAGAGAGCAAGACAAATATATTTCAGAGAATGGGATCCTCAACGTAATTCTTATCCTGATGGCAGGTGGTTATGCATATGTTTATTTATGTTAATATAGGAAAAACATAAAAGTGACGTCTTCTGATTCACATGTTTGCCTACAGTAATCTTCACAGGCTTCGGGATTTTATCAAACACGTTTATGTGGATAGAAGATATTCTGGTGAAAGAAGTCACGAGATCATCCCAAGGCTGACATTGGTATTACTGAACAGGCTTCTCACACAATTTTTTTTATATCATTCTGGTTTACTCTATTCTCGCTATCATATTGATTCAATTTGCTTTATTTTACGATGTCCAACAACAATTTTAGGTTGCATGTTGTTAATCATGCAAAATCTGTATGTTCTCTCCACTTAAAGTTTTTATTCCATTTGCTAAAGGTTCTTGCGGTATTGTGTAGAGGGACCGAGATGAATCCTCTGAGAGCAGGAGGTTTGGAGCATATTGTGATGGATCTAGAAGTCCTATTTATGAGGAAAAATTTGAAAGGAGGGAAAGATCCCGTACTAGTGGAAGAAGTGATGACAGAAGTTTAAAGTATGATTATGATGAAAGAAGAAGTCCTCATTATTCCCAAGAAAATTCAAGACCTGGAGGTTCTAAGAGAAATCCTGTACGCTTTGAAATTGTTGATGATAGGTTTCGGGATGACAAAGTTCGAGACAACCGTAGGTTTTCACACAGAGAATCCAGGTTTGGAAGCTTGTCACCTGACCGTCAAAAGAACATGGATCAGTCCAGCTCCCCAGTTTTACGTTCTGTTAAAGAACTCTTAGGGAACAATATTCCATATCTGCGGGTAGGTGAACATTCTACGACAAATGGTAGGAAGGATGCTTTTGGCTCTGCTCAAGATCAGGTGCACAAATTGCTATAGATATATGCTAGACTGTTGAATGTACAATTTTGTCATGTAGTCTTCATTCAATTGTGAAGATTTTGAGAACTCAAGAGTTTCTATTATCTCAAAATTACCCTAAAATGATACAAGAGTATATTTATAGGTATACAAGTAGTAAAAGAAAAATTACTATTCTACCCTTAATTACAACCTAATATCTAACAAAATACATTAACCAACACTCCCCCTCAAGTTGGTGCAAAGATATTACACATGCCCAACTTGCAAACTATGGCGTGGAAAGCTCGACTACCGAGTCCTTTTGTAAAAACATCAGCTAATTGTCTGTCCGACGTTACATAAAATAAGCTTAAAATACCATCAGATAATTTTTCTTTGATGAAATGCCGATCAATTTCAATATGTTTTGTTCTGTCATGTTGAACTGGATTATGAGCAATACTGATTGCAGCTTTGTTGTCACAATACAAAAATAGTCGGTCCCATTTAACCAAATTCAACTCTGCTAATAACTTCTGCAACCATAACAACTCACAAACACCTTGAGCCATAGCTCTATATTCTGCTTCTGCACTTGATCTTGCAACTACACTCTATTTCTTACTTCTCCAAGTGACTAAGTTACCTCCCACAAATGTACAATAACCAGAGGTTGATCTTCTATCATCTAAAGATCCAGTTCAATCTGCATCTGTGAAAGCTTCAATTCTTAGATGACCATTTTTTGAAAAAAGAATACCTCTTCCTGGAGCTGATTTTAAATACCTCAAAATGCGAAAAACAGCCTGTTGATGAGATTCTCTTGGATCATGCATAAACTGACTCACCAAGCTAACTGCATAAACAATATCTGGTCTAGTGTGGGATAGATAGATAAGTCTACCGACTAATCTTTGATATCTGCCCTTATCAACTGAACTTTCAGTCCCTGTTTGTAACTTATGGTTACTTTCAATGGGTGTATCTGCTGGTTTGGATCCCAACATACCAGTTTCATCCAAAAGATCCAGAACATATTTTCTTTGAGAAATGAAGATCCCTTTGGTTGATCTGGCAACTTCAATTTTCAAGAAATATTGTAGCTTTCCAAGATCCTTGATTTCAAACTCCTGAGTTAAGAGCTTCTTCAGTCGAACCATTTCTTCTTTATCATCCCCTGTCATCACTATGTCATCAACATAAACAATGAGAAGAGTGATCTTACCCTTGGAGTGCCTCATAAAGAGGGTATGATTAGCATTACTTTGCTGATAACCAAAGGATATCATAGCTTTGCTGAATCTGTCAAACCAAGCTCTCGGAGATTGTTTCAACCCATACAAGGCTTTCTTCAGTCTGCACACCTTTCCTTGTGTTCTCTCATCATCAAAATCAGAAGGAATCTCCATATAAACCTCTTCTTCTAGGTCCCCATGAAGAAATGAATTCTTCACATCAAATTGCAGCAAATCCCAATCCAAGTTAGCTGCACAAGATAGCAAGATTCTAATGGTATTCATTTTAGCAACTGGTGCAAATGTCTCCTGATAGTCAACTCCATAAGTCTGGGTGAATCCCTTTGCCACTAATCTAGCTTTAAATCTTTCAATTGAACCATCAGCTTTGTATTTTATTGTGAACACCCAGTTACAACCAACTACCTTTTTGTCTGAAGATGCAACTAGTTCCCAGGTTTCATTTTTAGAGAGGGCTTTCATTTCTTCAACCATAGCTTTTCTCCACTTTGGATCCTTGATAGCTTCTCTCCAATCCTGTGGAATAGACATAGAGGAAAGAGACAAGGTAAAGGCTCTATAGGAAGGAGACAAAGAATCATAAGAGACGAAGTTAGAGATGGAATGTTTTGTACACAACCTGACTCCTTTCCTTTGAGCAATGGGCAAATTTAAATCAGAATCAAGAGATAAATCAGAATCAAGAAGTGACTCACCCGAGGATTCTGGCAGTGTAGAATGCATGATGACTTCTGCAGACCTATTTTTCCTCGAGTATCTGAACAAGTCAGGTCTATCTAAACGACCACCAACACCAACAACATTCTCCTCTCCCTGAACATCAACATTCTGCTCCTGAATAACAATCCCTTCGTTTTTCCTTTGAACTAGATCCTGAGGTAGCACAGGTACATTCATCACCACTTCTTCACTATTCTCCCCCTGAAGAGGTGATTGGATACTGTCAAAATAAAGTTCAGACTTCCGAAAGGTAACATCCATACTCACATAGAATTTCCTAGATGGAGGATGATAACACTTATATCCCTTTTGAGTTGGAGAATATCCAACGAACACACATCTCAGTGCTTTCGGATCTAATTTCCCAACATTCCTAGTATGAACAAAGCAAACACATCAAAAAATCTTTGGTGGAACAGTATAGCCAGTTTTTCCGATTAAGACTTCTACAAGAGTTCTAAAGTTAAGAGCTTTGAGAGGCATTCGATTAATAAGATAGGCAGCCGCTAATACAACATCCCCCCAATATGACTTTGGAACATGCATGGTAAACATAAGAGATCTAGCAACTTCTAATAAATGCCTATTTTTTCTTTTAGCTACACCATTTTGAGCACTAGTATAAGGACAACTAGTTTAGTGAATAATCTCATGAGACTCCAAATAAGTACCCAACCTACTATCCAGATATTCTGTTCCATTATCAGACCGCAAAACTTTTATTTTAGCATCAAATTGAGTGGCAACCATTTTATGAAAAAATTGAAAACAGGAGAAAACATCACTTTTTGCTTTAATCAAATACACCCAAGTCATTCTAGTGCAACAATCAATGAAAGTAACAAACCATCGATTTTCAGACAAAAAGACAGTTTGTGTAGGTCCCCAAACATCAGAATAAACAATCATAAATGGCTCATTGGCTTTATTATCACTCAAAGGATACGAGTTTTTAGTATGTTTAGCATACTCACAAGCATCACAAGATAAAGAATCAAACCGAGTTCTAGCAAATAAACTAGGATATAGTTTTTCTAAAACAAAAAATGACGGGTGTCCTAATCGCCTATGCCACTGAATGATCTCCTGATTGACATCCTGATACTCCCCAAAAAGAGCCAACTCTTGACTGTCTTCCAGCATATATAAGCCATCATGCTCTCTACCACTGCCAATCCTCTTCCATGTTTGAAGATCCTGAAGAATACAAAAATCAGAAAAAAATTCAACCTTACAGTTAAGAGTTTTAGTGATAGCACTGACAGATAAAAGATTGACAGGAAATTGAGGAACATGAAGAACAGAAGACAATTTAATATTAGGAGTACAAACAACAGAACCTGTCCCAAAAATAAGGGTTAATGACCCATCAGCCACCCTGACACTATCCCTTTTTAAACAAGGAGAGTAGTTAAGAAAGCCTTTTGAAGTGCCTGTCATATGTCTATTCGCACCAGAATCAATAATCCATGAGTTATGATGAGAGAAAGTAGTACCTGACTTGACCAAATTAGAGGTAGCACTGGAGGAAGGAGTAAGCTGAGACAGGAGACGCCTGAAATGCAAAATCTCATCAGAGGAGAGACTCTCAACTGAAGCAGACTCCTTAGATGATTCCACTGTTTCTAACACATGTGTTTGAGCCCTTGTTGGATTAACTCGTTTTCCCCCACGGCCCCTACTAGGTCTCCCATGCAACTTCCAGCAAGTCTCTTTAGTGTGCCTTGGCTTATCACAGTAATCACAGAGCAAATGATCTTTATCAAAAAGAATCCCTTTTGGTTGCTCAAGAGAGGTATGGGCAGTCAAACCCGACTTGTCAATAGGTGCAGTATAAAGCATAACACCTCTTCTGGTCTCTTCCTGCTGAATTAAAGAATGTGCCTCAAGTGAAGGGAAAGGAGTTCTGCCAATAACTTGAACTCGCACTTGATCAAATTCAGGATTTAAACCAGTCAGAAAATCATAAACCCTCTTCTTTTCAATCATCTTTTGAATCAGCACCGCATCATCAACACATTTTGCTTGAAAGTCCTGATAATAATCCAGTTCCTGCCATAAACTACCCAATTCAGAGAAATAATCAGAAACAGTAAGCTCACCTTGTTTTGTACCATGAACTTTGTTCCTGAGTTCAAAGATACGAGTATCATTTCCCATTCGAGAGTAGGTGGTTTTTGTAGCTTTCCATATCTTCTCTGCAGTGTCAAGCAATAAATACTGTCTAGAGATCTTAGGATGCATCGAATTTAGGAGCCAAGACATAACCAGTGAATTATCTGAGTCCCATTGATTAAAATTAGGATCGGTGACAGATGGTGGTTTTTTACTTCCATCGATATAAGCCTGCAACCTTCTAGCCTTGATCGACAATAAACACGATCTAGACCAAGCTAAATAAGTACTGCTCCCCTCAAGTTTAACTGGGCTAATTTGAGAATAAGAACTGTCATTCATGGAATGATGTCTCTCAACCTCCTTATGATCATCCTTAATATTTGATATAATGAAAAAGCCAAAAAAGGATCAAAAAACAGCAGGAAAAAGTTAACCCAGGAAAACAGAACCTGTTCGCGCGTGACCCAGAAACCGAGGTGGTCGGAAGTCACCGGAGATCAGTGGGTTGGAGGCGAAAAAGGGCGGCGAGAAGGTCGGCAGAAAAAACGGCAGCAAAAGGTGGCCGGAGGTGGTGTCACGCTCCACACGCGCCGGCGCGTGGGGAAAGGGCAGAATCCTTTGATCGGCGCGTGAGCTCACGCGAGGCTTCTGACGGTGCCGGAGACTGGGACACCGGCCGATCTTCACCCGATCTACCTTCCTATGGGGGCGGTGTCGAAAGAGGAGGTCTGGAACACGACCTTCTAGACTCGCCGGAAAAATAGAGGTTACCAAAAACGAACCGACTGCGGAAGGAAGTTAACTCGACCTTCGAAACGGCAGTGGCTCTGATACCATGAAGATTTTGAGAACTCAAGAGTTTCTATTATCTCAAAATTACCCTAAAATGATACAAGGGTATATTTATAGGTATACAAGTAGTAAAAGAAAAATTACTATTCTACCCTTAATTACAACCTAATATCTAACAAAATACATTAACCAACAAATTGAAAACCAATCCAGTATGGGCTCAGTTAAGATGGCACAGAAGCTGCAAGCATATCATACAATCCTTGAAATGAAATATCCAACAGTGAATAATGTTTTTATGCCATTGCTTTTACTATTATCAATTCTCTCCCCCTCTCTGCTCAATAACTTTTTTTTCCGAAACAGGAAATTTTAACTGCATTATCGTGAAATTCCACATACTAACTTCTTAGATATTGTTGGAGCTAAACGCTTCTAATAGATCACGAGTCTTCTACTAACTTGCTGAACTTTTGCAATTTTTACCTCGTTAATATGGTTTGGTTATTTTTTCTCTTATTCTGTTAGTGAAAATTCTGAAACATGATTCATTAACCCATGAACTAGTTTTTTTTTTTTTTTTTTGCAGATAATTGCATCTTCCAGCAGCAATGAATCTACTGGTGTGCCAGCAGTAGAAGAAAAAAAACAGAATTCAGAGAGCTTGATTGATTTCAGTACTGATTCTAAGACCTCTGATGTTGTGGCAGTACCAGTAACACAAGAAAAACATCAAAGTGATGGAGGCAGCTGTACTTCTAATGACCCTCTTGCAAAGCATGATGCACCACCTGCTCCAAAACCAAATACTTTGGAGTTTCTGCTATTAGAATTATCCACACCCTCGGTTGAACCTGTTTGCAGGGTCTCTGACACATCAAACAATGATAATACTCTTTTAACTACACCTGGAGGCAATATGCTCTTGGGTGGTGGCGATTCTGTAGCAGTGCCTTTGGGGCAGTTCTTAGGCTTACCGGACAATACTGATGCTTCTACAAATATACATGGAGGGATTATGCCTGTAAGTGGGGCTTCACCAGCTGCATCTATGGGGCAGATGTTGGCACTACCCAGTAGTGTTGATGCTTCTGCAACTGTTTCAAGAGGTGACATGCCCAGTGAAAATGTTACACCAGCTTCATCCATTGGCGAAATATCAAAACCATCCAATAGCTCTGGTGTGAATGAAAGCACATCTGGAGACACTATAGTCACTATTGATATATCCTTCGCCTCTCCTGTGGATAAAACGTTATTTTTACTTGATGCTATGACTTCTTCACCAACTAGTTTGCCAATGCAACCTTCTAGTGAAGGTAGCTTACAAATTGTAAGTGATATTCAAGATGACTCCACTTGCAAGGTTCCAAATGAACAGCACATTTCGATCATTCAGCATCATCAGCTTTCTGCATTTCCAGCTAAGGTTGAAGAATCTAGTGAACAACAGACTAGTACTACAACAATTGGTGTTCTAAGTAACCAGGTTAGTTTTCACAGCTGTTTTCAAGTTTCATAGAATATGGGAGAAAATCTAGAATGGATCTCCAGACCAAGGATGGAGTTGAATTAAAGTGAATAGAACCAGAAATTTTGTTACAAGGTTGAGGTCTCATAATACATAGAAAGCTTAGCCAATAGTCTATACATCTCCCATATCATAAGAAAGAAGGTCCAGTCAGCCTCTTTTAGACATCTGTATGCGCCTGGCTTTTAATACCAATACCATGGAGATTGTGTTCTCCTTAAAATATAAATTCACTTCAGCTTCTCATCTTTTGTGCACCAGATTTGTTCTTTCAGGACTCATCACTCTCACTTTCTTTCCCTTTTCTGATTATCCATATCAAATTTCAAAATTCAATCATATAAGATAGGCATATGAAGCTTGTGAGCATCGTCGACATGTATGGTGTCCAAATTGATTTATTGAAAATTGTGTCACCATTTTGTTCGGCTACTAGATCATAAGTTTGTGTATATCTTCTGCCAATGTGTAGTCAGCTGATAGGCATGTATAATTCTGTGAAAAAATCTTTTCTATTCTTATTTTATTTATTTATTTTTACGTATCCACAGCCCTGGACTTCAATTAGTATGACCAATACTCAAGGACCTTCAAGTGCCTCTGCTGAACACCCTTCTCAGAGTGTCGCAATATCCCAAGATTCTTATTCTGGAATTAATGCCCAGCATCTTCCAGTGGAAACAAAGTCAACTGGAAGAAAGGAACTTCCTGCGGTAATTGTGTTGCTTTTCTTTGTTTTAGATGTCTCCCATAATGTGCTGATTGTATGTGTTAAACATCCTCTGCAGGACCTTTTCGCAGCAAGTTTCTCACCAGTGCCTAGGTCAATTCCAGGTTGGCAAAGTGCATTGCCTTACAGCATGGGATTCGGCATGCAATATAATCCAAATGTTGTGGTATAATATGAACCGAGATGATCAATTGAAATAAGTTCTATGTTGTCTTCCCAAAGCAAAAATAAACTGAATTTTGTTATATGTTGGTTTTTGTGACAGCCAAGTCCACCACACCTTAACCCACCAAAATCAAGCAACCCATTTGATCTTAACAATGAAAGCACTTCAATACAAGCCTCACGGGTACAGATATTAATCAGTGTTATTTCATACATGTGATGATATCTTTTTATTTTGTTGATTATTAATATTTGTTTTTCCTATGTTAAGCTTTTGTACGCATATACATGCATTTTCTATTGCGCCTCTGCAGTTTCCAAGAAAATTTGTGAAGATGTGTACAAGTCTACTCCATGATGAGTATCTCACATTCCTTAAATTTATGGAGAAAAGTCGTGCATGCGCCAACTGAAAAATAGTGATGCTGCTTTTGTTAAAATTTGGACAAATAAGCTCAGATTAGATGTATCCTAGCAGTATCTATTGACATGCATTCTCAATCATTTCCAGTTTTCTCTCCAACTTCTTTTTATTCTTTGTTTACTCTTTGCCATTTGGTTCCTGAGCGAGGAGCAAAGTGTAGCATGCATATACACATATGTCTTAAAACTTTTGCCTGTGAATAATGCTATTGTAAGATGTGTGAAGCATGCTCGCCCCTGTGATTTGATTGGACATGTGAACAATGATATATTGCATGAAATATGCACATGCAGTTGATTATTAAGGTTTAAAACTACATCTTGTTTAGTTCTCTTGCCAGGCTCTTTTTCTTTTTCAAAATTAAAATTTTTAAGTTGAAGAAATGCAAAAATGTTAACCTCAAAAGTATGACATTTCTGTGATGCAGTTTCCTTCCATGGGAAATTTGGGGGCAGCTCTTCCTAGTGTGTCAGCTCCCGGGGTCTTAGCACGCACTTCTAGTATTGATACAAATTATTCTGGGTTGATGGCAACTCAAGCCCCATATTTTCCATCTGGCATGCCTCTACATTCTTCTTCCTTTGCTCCAGCCACTCCAGGTAATTTTATTCACGATCTCAATTTTTACTACAAAACTACCTTTTGCTTAAACTTTGGTTTTAACGTTTCAGATCCATACACGGGGGCACTACACATGAATATGCTGCCTTCCGGGTAACATTTTTGTCCTTGATTATCTTACTTCCTATGCATATCTGTTAAAAGTAATTTTTGCCATCATGGATGATCCTGACGAATGAAGAATATTACCTAAATGCCACAATTATTTCTCTCTTTTATTAAGACCTATTTGAGGTTAATAGAATAGAAGATTTTCATCTCCTGCAGAGGACCATCGACCCAAATAGAAGGAATGAAGTTAAGAGGCCCAGTGGGGAAAATAGAAAATGAACTCACACAGACGCGCTTATACACATACTTATATACGTGCATGTGTTTGTACATATACCCCAGTTGAGCTATGCATGGTTCTCATGGTTCTACAAAAACGTTTCCTTTTGATTCACAACAATATTTCTCTTCAAACAGCACACTAATTTTACGCTTGAAAATGCCTAAAAGTCATTTTCCTCTTAAGATTTTTATGCATGAAATATCTTTTGTCTGTGCTTTCATTATGAGCTTCTCTAACTAGTTTGAACTTCTTGGACAGAACTAATTAAAATTATTCTTGAGTATTATCGCAGGGTACAAGGAGCTAATAGTGGCTTTGGCAGTGATGCGCTATATGGTTCATTAAACATGATTCAGCAATCTCCCGGCGGACACCAACTTCCTACTCCTCCAAATTCACTTCCTTATACGGGAGGAAACCCTTTTGGATAAACAAATTGTCATAACCCTGTCTGCACATGGTGTCCTAAGTTCATGAAACAGACTTCTTCTTTCCCTTTTGTTGAAGACAGCTCCCTTGAATGATGTATTGTCTTCTAGAAACCTGGCCAAGGGCAAAGCTGTCAGGAGATACCAAATCAAGCATATGGAAGATCCAATTCAAAATCATATTGTTTTTGCACACTTGTCAAGATTGTCATGATCAAAACAGATTTGTTTCGATCACGGGGTGAGTTGGGCATTGACGCGATCCATTGGGCGGCTCCTAGTCATTTTTCACAGGCATAAAGTGAATAATTTTTTCTACAGTACTACCTTCATCTATGTACTCATATACATCTAGCGCAGTAACACACTAATTTCTATACTTGGTCAACTAATTAGATCCCAGGAAACTAAGGTAAATTTGTGATAATCTTTGCAGCTTTTCTTGATCTACCTACTTTTAATGAAACACTAAGCCTATTTCGGTCTTGAGTGGTACATAACCGCTGTTGGTTAGTTTTTATACAAGGACAAGTTTTGTGGTGAATCATTTTGCAATTTAAAAGCACCCTCTACAACGTAGGCTAATTTGCTCGCAGCGAATTATGGAACCACCAGTTAACAGCAGAGGATGAGATGTATTCAAATCAAATAGACAGGGAAAGGAAAGGAAATTGATTAAATAGAAAGCTAGAGGCTGAATAGACCAATAATTTTATTCATACATACTTTGCTTAGAAAGGGATGTATAATCGCATTGCACCGTATTAGTTAATGGCTCTATCTCACAGAGCAAAATAAACAACAAAAAAGATGAGTATGGGCCATCTCTAGATTAGAGAAACCATCCAGGGCAGGATTATCTGAACCTGAAATAACGGGTCAAACAATACACGATTGAAGTTGTGAGATTGTGTATTGAAGTCCCGTTTTGAATCCGTAAAAAACAGAACAATAACAAATTGACAAGGAGATCATTTCAACAATATTGTTGAACATGACAGATTTTATTCTAGAAATGTATAACAAAGTTGAAGAATTCTTTCATTACACAACTTACAGATATTGAGGGACTGCTATGGAGCTCCTTGAGTCTGTACTCTTAACTGATCATTACCCCATTTTCTTAGCTTAAGAATAACATGAACAACAATCCCACAGACAAATCCAAGTGCAGCACTAGAACCCACAAGTGAAACTGCAGTGCACATAAGCATAACAAAAAACTCCTCCTTTGTATTCATATCTCTTGAAGCCAAAGCCAGTTCCATCCCAGCAAATAATAGTAGCACCCCTAAAATCCCAACTGGGAATTGGTTCAAAATCACAACCAATGAGCTTCCTAAAACCAAACCCAACACCATTTTGGCTGCACCCAGAAGGGCCACACACCCACCACTCCTGCCTCCAAACTTGTACTGACCAGCAAGCCCACCTGCCCCATGGCAACATGGCATGGCCCCAAACCAACACCCTACTAAGTTCATTAGCCCTACAGTCACTGATATAGATGTGACAGAGAAGTCCTTCCCAGGGAAAAGATCAGATGACAACTTACACACAGCAATTACTGAATTTAAGATTGACAAAGGGAGTTGAGGGATTGTACCCTCGATAAACCCTTCCTTCCAAGCATGCTTAGAAATTTTCACTATTTCAATAGAAGATGGACCTAATTTAATATCATTCACCACTTTAGGCTTCCTTATAAATGCCAAAATCACACCAAGCAAGAATACCATAAAAGCAGAAGGAAGAGAGGCAATAATTTTCTTGACTCTCCTCCTCTTTGGCATTTCTTCGCCAACCAAGTTGCCAATATTAGTGTCGCTTTCATCGCTTTCATCACTTTCATCACCAGCGCCATTGACAACAATAATAAAACAAGCACAAACTATAGCCAAAACCAATCCATCCAATCCCAACCAGTGCCTTTTTTCACCAGACTTGGACTTAGAAAAGTTTTGAACATTTCTGATGTACTTAACTGCAGTCATTGCAAAAGATAAACCTTGTGATAGCTGAATTCCCCTAACAACAGATAATGGAATTAACCTATAAACTAAATGCATCAAACCTGTAACACCCAAAAGCAACAGAATCCCCCCCTGTACAAATTCCTGCTGCCATAATTTCAGTGATACCAAATTCATCACCGTGTGATATAGCCACAGCAGCAATTGATTTCATGGGCTGAACTGGCATTGGAACACCATAGATAGCACCGGTTATGAAGTTGTAAATGCCAGTAAATATCAAAGTTGTGCCCAAGTTAAGGTCAGTAGCTAGTGTCAAAGCCAATACTATTGGTATATAAGTGCCTAAATCTCCCATGGCACCATTGAGCTCTGCCCATTTTGATTTGAAGATGAAATTTTTTCTAACTTTGCAAGCTATGGCGGTTGGAAACTTGGAAGTTGGTGTTTCTGGTGTGGTTTGGGGTTCCATTTTTGTGCTGTATCTGTTACCAAAGGGAATCTGCGCATTGATATATAACAAACAGCACTGGAATTGACCGACCTTTTGATTAACGAGGGGCTGTTAGTCGCTGAATGATATTTGCCGCTAGTTTTGGGCATGGAATCATTTAAATACTAAGATAAGACAGAAATATTTGGTAAACCGATAAGAAATAATTAAGATAAAATAAAAATATTTTTTAAACTAAAATATAGAATAATTAAGATAAAATTGAAAAATATAATAAATTTTTTTTAAAAGCATTTTGAAAATTTTGTTCAGTTGTTTGTTAAATTTTTTTTGAATAAATTAAAAATATATTTTTTTCAAATTTTCAGTTATTTTTTATTTGATAAAATATAAAAATATATATTTTGCTTTTATATTAAGATATGCAATCAATTTTTTTGGTGAGTCTCATTTTTTTTAATAAATACTTTTAAAATATAAAATATTTTTTAAATTATATAATAATAGAAATGTTCAAATTATTATGAAATTGAGGGAGTATTAATTTTTTTATTAATAAAAATGAGATTAACGTCTAAATTTAAAAATTTTCAACATATTAAAATTAATTTTACTGTTATTTTTTTATAGATAATATATTATATTCTTCTCCAACCATCAGTATACAAAATGATCTCCTAGAATTTGGATCCGAAATCTCATAACAGTGATATAAATTTAAAATTACTAAAGTGAAAAAAAAAAAAAACATCTCATCCGATTTAATATGATATCCGAGGTGATTTACATGTGCCACGTTCTGCCCATAATCAATGGGAACTGCACATTTGGATTTAGGATAGGCATACTTTGCAATTGCATTCAGACCAATGTTATTAAAAGCGGACCGATTTAACTGTTAACTATCAGTTGATTCAATCAGTTTAATATATAAAAATTAAAGAAACCGTTTTGAACCGGTGAAAAAATGAGAAAAAAATCAGAGAAAATTGGATAAAATCATAATAAACCGATTTGAATTAGAAAAAACCAAAATTTGTTCAAAATACTCATATAATATTATTTTTTGTTGGAAAAAAATATAAGCATAAACGACTACTGATGCCAACTACCAACATTCATCCACTTTATATATATATATATATATATATATATATATATATATATATATATATATATAAAGCCTTATTATATATGTTGATTAATTAATATTCGAATACTAAAAACATTACATAATGAAGGGCTGAATTGGAGAAGAGGAAAGATAAATTTGATATCATCATAGTTGGAGATTTAGCCGATCCTGTCGAAGGAGGGCCTTGCTATCAGCTCTACACAAAATCTTTCTATGAAAGAATTTAGAAGCCTAGGCTCAATGATAATGGCATCTTTGTTACCCAGGTAACATACCCTTCGCATATTCATCTAAATAAACCAATCAAAAATTGTTATGTATATAAAAAAATAAATTATAATTTTTAATTGGCCGGTTTAGCGTCGATCTTAGATATTATCATTTTTTTTAATTAATGGAAGTGATTATTGTGTTTATATAAATTGAAATTAATTAAATGCAGGCCTCAGACCAAGAATTATCCGTAAAAGCTGAGGAGATTGGTAGGAGAATTGTAAGAAAGAATTGAAGGTGAATTACTTTATTTAAATGGTGCCACATTTCTCTCCTCTACCGCCTTGAATAAGACTGTTTCTCTTTCGTAAGTTCACCTCTCTTCCATTTTCTTATACAATTTATTCTCTTCACAACCTTTTTTTCTAAAAAAAAATAAAATAATATTTTTTATAAAATTTGATGGTTCAGGCTGCTAAATGAGACGCATGTGTACACTGAAGAAGATGCAAGACTTATACCAGCACACGGACTGGCTTACGGAAATTGAGTCCAATGCTTGGGGGGAAGTTGCTGTATAGACAGAGATTGGCAATGGCTTTAAAAATATTTCATTTCTCTTCAAAATGCAAAAAAGAAAAAGATCAATGCTTGGTTTCATTTAGACAATTATATTATTATAAATATTAGCTTCATTATGGACTGCTATAGAACTCCGGTAATCTGTCAAATTTGTTTAAATTTAATCATTTATGAGACAATCCTCCATTTATAGAGTTTCTAATTATTGTTTGCCTATCTAATTGATACCAAGTAAAGTAAAGATGCTATTAGAAAGCTTTGGAAAATTTCAAGAAGCATCTAATTTTCTTTAAAGATAAATATAACACTCCAATTCAAAAAAAATTAAGATGTTAATTAACATGCAGATATACATACTATTTTGGTATGTAATTCAAAAGATGAAGATATTAGTGATAAATCTTGAGATATCAGAACTCAAAAGGAGACGAAGATGGATGAAGGGTCACTCGAACTGATTTGCCGAGTTTGACGAACTGATCTGTAAGGCAAAGAAAGACTAACTTCTGACATACAGGCAATTAGCACTCTAATACTTAATTAGTTAGAGGGAATGCATAGAGAGAGAAAAGAAGAAGAAGAAGTGGTAATGGATTAATACTTCGCATCTAAAGTCTCTCTTCATATTTATAGTCCCTAGGTACCTAAGACCCATATAAAACTACGGCACTTGAGTGTAAGATCTCAAGTATTTGCAATTGGGAGATTCATGCATCTGAGGTGATGTCTTGTAGGGTCTAGACTGCGTGACGTGATAGGTAGAATAGCAAGTCTCAATCGGAGATGAAGCCGATTGAAATGTGCTGATACATGTCAATACATATGATTAGCGGGTCAACAGGCTTTAAGTTGGTTTGAACCCGTATCTATTGGGCTGGGCCCTAATATAAGAAAGGGAGCACTATAATTTGTCTGTCCCACAGCGTTTCGATTTGTTAGGAAGATTAAAAGAAAAGGGTTGAAGCAATAGATGCCTAGAGGGATCTTTCATTTGTCTTAAAAACGGCAGCATTTTTGAAGATCATACATTGTAAAATTTTTCATTGCATACCTTTTTCAATTTGTAAAAGACCGAAGAAATTAAAGCGCCTAGCGCCTTAACTATCATTTCGATTTGTAAAAGATCGAAGGAACTTAGGTGGCTGGCGCCTTGACCATCGTTTCGATATATAAAAGATCAAAGGAACTTAGGTGGCTAGCACCTTAACTATAGCTCCGATCTATAAAAGATCAAAGGAACTTAGGCGATTAGCACCTTGACTATCGTTCCAATTTGTAAAAGATCGAAGAAACTTAGGCGGAGGGCGCCTTGACTATCGTTCTAATCTGTAAAGGTCGAAAGAACTTAGATGGCTGGTGCCTTGACTATCGTTCCGATCTATAAAAGATCAAAGGTGTGATAATCCAAAATGTACTGTAGTAGATTTAGGGATGTAATTGGTAATTATGAGTTTGTTATGGGTGCTTAATGTGATATAAAAATTAGATAATTTGGGCATACCTCTATATTGGGTGGTCTAAATTGAAATAAAAATTAAAATTAAACTTTTAAATTGTAGTTAAACTATTAATAAGGGATTTAAATGATATTTTTCCAAGATCTTTATAAGACCACCAATCAAAATTTGACATTTAGCTTCTAGAACTTCTCTACCAATTTTTGCCTTTGATTAGCTAAGCTGGCCATTAAGGAAAGGGGGAACACACCATTTTCAAACCACTGTTCTTCTCTCCTTTTCTTTCTTTCTTTAAACTATGATCTTTGCTAGCGTCTTAACAAGGAAAAAGGAAAAGAGAAGAGAGCATTATGTAAAGGATCAAACTAAAGTATAGAGCATGAAAAGATTAGAGAGGGGATGATTTAAGAGTTTGGGGCTATTGTCCCTCTATGAGGTATTTATTTAATTGATGTAGAGGCTAGAGTCAACGACAGCCGTAGGTCAACTTAGAAGTTTAGGTTACAACTTAAATTATTCCTTCTTATAGCTAACATGTGAACTTTGTAAAGACTCATTATTTATTTATTTACTATCATTATTTTTATCATCTGCTTTTTTTTAGATAATTTTTTCTTGAATTTGTGTCAATAGTAGGTTCTTATACCCCTGTATCTCCTGAGGGGTATTAGGGTGTGATAGAAGGAATTTAGGTGGTTGGTGCCTTGACTATCATTTTGATCTATAAAAAATCATAGGAGATTAGGCAGCGAGCACCTTGACTATTGTTCCGATATGTAAAAGATCGAAGGAACTTAGGTCACTGGTGTATTAACTATCGTTACAATCTGTAAAAGATCAAAGGAACTTGGGTGGCTGGCATCTTGATTATCATATCGGCCATCCCAAAAATAGTGGCATCTTCGAGAAGTTTCCCTTGTGGCATCTTGATCCATTCAAGGAAGAGGGAAAAGGTTGCGAGTTAGGACTGTCTTTTTATGTTCTGAGCACACTTAAAGCAGAAGCATCATGTTGAATACAGTGTCTTTTCTATGTCAGACACCACTTTGTAAACTAAGATATGATGATTTCTGGCCATGTGGCATTTTTGTATTGTTCCCTATTTTGAATTTTGAGATTAGTGTGTTGTTCGTAGATAAACAATTTTCCTTTTCAACTAATTTATTTTCATATTTTTCAAATTCTTGGTGAGCCTGCTCTTTGAATTTCTTTCAACTTCTCAGGCTTTTCTTCCTTCAAATTCTTCAGTTTTGAGCCCCTATCTCCCTCGTTTTTTGACCCACCTTTTTAATTTTTAATGGTAAACTCCTATCAATGAACCTTTCTTATTATTTTCTCCAATTTTGCATTTTAAAGTAACAATGGCCAAGTTGTATGGATCTATGCTTTATCATGTCATCAACATTAGATTTTTGCAAGAGTATTAGGGAAAATTTGAGGTTGCCGATAAGACTAAGTTGACTAAGAAGGAGTCTAAGTTAGTCAGAAGCAATTCAATTTCCCTTTTGGGTATTATTCCTATCCATGTCCTCCTTCAATTCCCAATAGCGATTAGCCATTTCTTGAAAGTAAATTCATCATTCTCCATACTTTGAGGCTCGAGTTTGGGCTAAAATTTCCCTTTGATGGGTTTGATAAAGCTATTTTGGAAGCTTATGGGGTGGCTTCCAATCAATTGAACCCTAATGCCTGGCGAGCTATTGCGTACTTCGAGGTAATGTGCAGGAATTATCAGCCTAACGTAGCTCCGAAAGTAGTATTGTTTAGCCATTTCATTTCCACTAGGAATGATTCATCTAGTTTTTATAACTTTACTAGTAGGAAAGATAGAAGACTCATCACTTTCCCAACTTCTAAAAAGGGATTCAAGGAAAAATTTATGCTAGTAGGTGCAAAAAAAAGGTTTGGTGTTAACTTGGTTCGAAGGGATAAACCGATCAGTGTAGGGGATCTGGCTATTGGGAAGACTAGATATCGAGTAGATATAGCAAGTTTGGATGCCATGATCAAAGAAGGACCACTCGATTCGAATATCCTTTTGAGTGCGTGACCCAATTCTTTATCTGTTGTGGAAGAGGGAGAGGGTGAGAGATTTATGTTTTCTCTCTCTCTTCTTATGCAGTGCATTGTCTTATTTTGTTATTTTTTCCCTCTCATTTTGAATTGGTCCTAAATCCCTTTAATCTTAATCTGCAGAAGCAATGGCTAATAAAGGGGCAAAAAAAAAAGGCTAGCAAAGTTAACTGCTTGAAAGAGGGAGGAGTTGAAAAGGAAAATGAAAGACAGGCAACTTTGCGGGCTTAAAAGAATGAGCAAAGTTAAAGGTGTAGGACAACTTATAACTGTGAGATTGCATATTTGGGAGCTCGTAACCCCTGCCGTCAATGAGGTTAGGAGAGGCCTTGTAACTCAATCAAACATCGTCAAAGGATCCACGATCCTGGAATCTTTGCTTATCATTGTAGGTGATCAGCCTCTTGTTGCTGGCATTAGTGATTCAGCTGATCGGGTAGAAGCTATAGAAGGTCCATTTTCTGATCACCCTGAAGTTACAAATGTTTAATCGCTCATTTAAGCTTCCGCTAATATGGGTAAGTCTTCTATTATCGATCCTACCTCAGTGGGAGTGGCTCACCCCCCATTTACTGATCTACATGTAAGAGAAGAGGATTGGTTAGTATTTATCCATGGGGAAGTTCTTTGAATTTCTCAATGGGAGCTTGTCTCGAAGAGACATATAAGGGCATTTTTGGAGGTTCCACCGAGTCAGATCATGAACAATCATTATGGAGATTGTGCCAGCCTATGGAAACCTCGTGTAGTGGTATACATCACCGAAGGTCTTCTTTTGGAAAAGGATCTGACTGACGCTCAATTCCCGACTAAGTTAGAGTAAATGGCAACCGATCTTTGCATGCTTTCACTAATGGTGAGAATCTTCAAATCAGTCTTCCATATTTTAATGACTTGATCTAGCCTGAATTTTACCTTTTTGCTTTTAGGTCGCTTAGAGGTGTTCAAGCCTAGGTGGTTGAGCGGATTTGATTTGCCTATCAGAAGAGATTTTTTGGATCTTATTTGTCTATTTTGGACGACACCAAGTCTTTACCCTAACTTCCTCATGGCAATTGAGACAATAAAGAGGGGGAAGAGGGTTTTTTTCTAGATTTTAATGGTGCTGATCCAAACAGTTATATTGAGGAGATCTGTAACACCCTTACTCACTATACCTAATGTATAGTGATCAGATGTCACAACAAAGGCGATAACGAAAATGGCTACACTAAACAGTCTGCTAATTTTTTTAAATTGCAAATTACATTCATACCATAACATACCCATAAGGTAGACATAACTATAATTAAATATTACACAAGTGCAATCCATACGTTATACCTCCAATATATACATATATACATGCCATGCCTACTAGGCTACTATCATCCTTGAACCCTGCCTTGTTCTTGATCACCATTGTAGCATCGGCTATCCATCTTTCTATCTTTATGACCTGCGTGCAATCAAACTACGTGCTGAGCATCGAAATACCTAGTGGTGGATACATATCCCAAACTTTTCACAAAAATAGCATTCACACATACACATACATGCATGCATACTCACATACACATACACATGCATGCTTTCATAAGCATAATTTAACCTTAACTATTTATTTACTATCTTGATGTGCATCCCACAATCATGCACACTTGCACTTAACATAGAAAACTGTTTCAATCATTCAGTAGAATACAATTATCAGTTTTATCCTTTAAACATATCACTTAGTGTAGTTATCATTTTTATGCTTATCTTTCATCGATTTACAATATTAACCTTCAATTATAATTAATTACTTTAATATCACTAATTGAACTCATTTATGCACTTCATTTACTATTTATTATACAATTTACAATTTTGATTCCTAACATACTATTTTCTTGCCACTTTATACTTTCATACCAATTCTTTTCACTTTTTACGAATAAATTAATTCACATCCCGTTTTCACTTAGGAATTAATCGTCATTATCTTATTCATTACACAGTCATTTAGACATTTATTCAATTGTTCATTTTTAAAGGATCTTCTTATTTCTGCCACACTTACTCTTAATGTTTGATTTTCCCTCTCTTTTATTTTTAATATATGTTATGACATGAATAATTATGATTTAGTCCCTATTTTCACTTAAGTGTAAAAATTATACTTTAAATCCCTATCTTACCATATAATAGAGTCCATTTACAGTTTCATCTTTTAATTAACATTTCACTTGCTAAATTACAATTTAGTCCTTACACTTTCTTTAAATTACAATAGTGCTTTCTTTTATCATTTATTTACGCTAATACTACTACTTATCTTTACTTTCATACTAAATTTCTTATTTGACATGTAACTTATCATTTTATTTCAAATACACCACTTTATGGCAAATTATATACTGATCCCTAATCTTTCAATTAATTACAAAACTATCATTTTTACATCCTATTTACAATTTTGCCATTAGCTCATTTATTTTCATTCCAAATCCATTATTTGGTATATGAATTACCAATTAGTCCCTATTTTATCATTTTCGGGTCAAATTTCATTTTAGTCCTCCAAGACTACAAAGGGTTACTTTTAAGCTATTTTTTCACTATTTTATCATCTTTATTCATACATTTACAACTTCATCACTTTTACCTATTAAATTCATTATTTGGGTAAATTATCATTTTGATCCTAAACTATTCATTTTCTTTCATATCAATCCTTTTTCATTGTCATTTTCATTTACATTTTACTTTTTGCACTTTTAAGTCATTTTTAACATTATGTCGCTAGTACAATCCCAACAGAAATCTTTAGATCGAATATAAGGGACATAGACCCCATGAGCCCACAACAGATAGTAGAGGATGATCCTTGAACTAGATTTAAATCGTCTGACCATTACTAAGGACAACATTCTTTACTTATTTCAGAGTCACTTTTCACATTTATGACATTTTCATTTGTTTTTTCATTTCAGTACACTATCTATTTAATTCTTTCTTTTCATTTCAGTGCATTGTTCATTTAGTTCTTTTATCACTTATATACATCTGACTTTTTCACTTGCTTTTACATTTCAATACATGAGCCATTCAACTTTTCCATCACTCTTGCACATATTATGAATTATCTCATTATATTTCACCATTTTCATTTATTTTATGAATTATTTTATCATAATTCAATAATTTCGTTTTAAACATAATACAATTTCATTCTCAAAAATATTTAAATAAATTTCATAAATTCTAAATAAATTCATGGACACTTCTCTTCATGTTCATATTCATTTTAGGCCATTACCCATCTTATACCCACACAGTATACCTTAGTATATACTAAGGGTTCGTTTTCTTATTTGTTATCTTCATTTTTTATCCCGTCAGTGGCTTTAATTTTAATATTTGAAATCTACTTATTTACTTTCCGATTTATTTACATTTTCTTTTAGTCCCTACTTTCTTCATTCTTTTATACAAAACTCATTACAATATTATTATACAGTTATTCATTATTTTACTTACTTAGATTCTTACTGCTATTAATATTTTCACATTATTTAAATTTGTTTATAATAATTTAAATTTTAGTCCTTAACATGACTTAATTTCTTTTTAGTCCCCTGCGGCCCCCTTAAATTATGATTTTATCCTCCATTTGTATTTTTGTGTACGAGATTACTATTGTTTCTTTCTTTTTCACACTTAAACTTTTATACGAGGGAAAAATTATTGATTAGTCCCTAAACTTCATTGCTTTATAGTTTTATCCCTCTAGTTCACTCTTATTTGCAAAATTGCCATCAATTTTATACTTTATATTTTAATTCATTATACTTTTATGAAACTACAATTTAGGCCCTAGAATAGCTGAATTACCATTTTATTCTTTTTCCTTAATATTTTGAAAAATTACAATTTGCTCTTAAACTTTCAATTTCTTTCATTTAGGTCCTTTATCACTTTAACTATATCATTTTTCATTCTTTTCATTGCATCTTATGTTAAACACTATTAACATGCATTTATTTTTCGTTAACATTTGACATATTCCTTAATTGATTCTTAATCTTCATCTAACCTAATATAATATAATCCATTTCAATTATCTTTATAACAATTTAATTACTTAAATCACTCACTCTTATGTTCATTATTATAGATCCATACTTAATTAATATAAAAATCACAAAATCATTAAGAATTCCCTAAGCATACCATTCAGCCATAAGAGGTCTTCCAATTAAATTTATTTTCTCCTACCATTAAATCATTCAAAACACCATTTTTAATCCTTTTAATAATTTCTATAGCAATTATTTTAATTATTCATGCATTAATCATATACATGCATAACATATATAACCAGAAATCAAACCAAATCAATGGAAATTAGGAGATATTGTATCCACTTACCTTAGATTCACTTCCTCCACACTTTAATCTTCCTCTCCTTAGCTTTACTCCATCAATCATCATCATTTCCTTTAAAAATTCTAAGTGGCCAAATATGTAAAGGTATAAAACCATCATTTTTTTGCTCCAAAATTAAATATAATATCACAATGAGCTCTACATACCTTAATTTCTCTAAATAAATCTTTAAATCAAATTATAGAGCTTGATTTCTTATACCTCATTTTTGATACATAACTTGATAAATCTTGATTTTGCACTTCAATCACTCCAAATTAAGCTTAGATATGGTCACCATGTGAAACAAAAGCCTTGATTTGCTTGAGAGAGTGAAATTTGGTGAAAGATTAATTTAGAGAGAAAAAACAAAGAAATTATTGAAAGATGGAATGGCCAATTTGGCCAAGAAGGAGAAATGGGAGAGAAGGAGAAGCTGGTTGAATTCTCTGAAAAATTATAGATTTTTTTGGCTCTTTATAAGGCTGGTTTGGGCTGGGCTTGGTTCAACCAAATGGGTTGGGCCTAATTAAGCCTAATTTGATTTTTTAAGCCTATTAATGCACTCTAAATTATTTATCTCTATTAACAAGTTCAAATCCACTCAAAATCAATTCCATAATCCTTAAAACAATAAATTAAGCCTTCATGAAAAATTTCAGCATAATTGAAGTCTATTTCTGATCCGGTTCACTCAAATTGGTCCAATTAACCAATTTTCGATGTTACCATAAAATGGCTTTTTTACTATCAAATAATTATAAATACTAACTAGAGCCCAACTAAAAATTTTTTTAATTTTTAAAAATTATTTGCTATTTTTAAAATTTCGATCCAATCTACAGTCAACCGATTACTATTTAAATCGAAATTATTATTTTTCTCTTACTTCCTATATTTAAACCTTCCTAAAACTACTTCCATAATTTTTAAAATATATTCATTATGCTCCAAAAATATTTTTGAGTCAATTAGAGACTGTTTTTCGGTCTGATTCACTTTTACTAGTCCGATAATTCCAATTTTTTAAAGCCACCGAAAAATTTATTCTTCATTACCGTATAATTTTACTCATCAATATGAGCACATTCATATTTTTGGATTATTTTTCTAGAGGTTTCTAGCACATTTTATGATCTAGTCAAACTAGTTATATTCCAAATTTAAGAGTGACTTAACTTTCTAATGTCTTTTCATGGCCCAAATGACCTCTGTTTGACTTTAAATTTGAACCACAAACCTCTACTAATATGTTATTTTCAATGATCAAATAAAATATTTTTAACTTTGGAAGGTACTATTCACCCTAGTGTCACTATTCACCATCGAAAAATACTATTCTCGAATAACCCGACATTTGAATCATTACAAGATCTTTTATGCGAATGCAAAAGATGCTCTCGAAGGAGGCATTGAGATAGAGGTTGTATAGGGCCAAGAGGCTCAAGAGTGACATTTCAATCAGGAAAGATAGGGATCTTTCGTTTATCTTTGTTTTGCAATTTATAAAACATCAAAAGGATCGCTTTTTCATGCAAATGTCTTCATCAATAGTTATTTTTGAATTTAGAACTATTTATGCTATTCATTTATGCTTTGATACAGTAATTAAATATTCAGTGTCAAATATGAGAATTGAATAATTTGTAAGGAATTACATTTGTAATAATTCCTTGTAAATTACGAGTGCTTAGCACTACCTGATCAATAGAGAAGATTTGCAATTATTCCAAGCTTAAGTTTTTGTAATAGAGACATTCCATTATCATGAAAAATAGCCTAGTTGTTGTGTGATCGGTATTTCAAGAGTAAAAGTACAAATGATACCTCTTCAAAGCATCTATGTTTTATGCCTTTGGGAAATACTGCCCTTCCATATCTCGCAGCTTGAAAGTGCTATGACCGATGATCTTCGCTACCTTAAAAGGACCTTCCCGGTTGGGCATTAATTTCCTTACGCCAAAATTCCCCTTGCTTATTTTTGCCTTACGTATCACAAGGTTGCCAACTTTAAGGATTTTAGGCTTGATCTTGCTATTGTGATATTTTACGAATTTTCGTTTGTATGCAACAATTTTAGCATTGGTATCTTCGCAGTTTTCCTCGATTAAATCAAGTTCCATCAGCTTTTCATTTAGATTCAGATCTTCTATGAGGAATTTAATCTTAAATTCAGAAATAGACTCAGACTGAGCCAAAAAAATTTATGGAGGATATATTATATATTTTAAGAATTATGAAATTTTATTTTAAGTGAATTTGAGTTTTAGAAGTGAGAGAAATAATTTTTGGATGCATAATAGGCTTAAAGTAAAAATTGGGCTACAAGTGGGTGGACCACTCTAGTTAGACCAAGTTCGGCCCATCAGCCACCTATAAATAACCTAAATATCTGAATTTTTTGGAGACATCCACAGCCATCTCCTGTTCTCCCATTTTTCTTCTTCTTGGCCAATGAAAGATTTTCATTTCACTTAATTTCTTCATCTCTTCTCCAATTCTCTTTCTAAAGTCAAGTTACCTAAGTAAAATTCAGCTTCTCTAGTGGATTATGGCAGCCTCCAATCTTCATTTGAGATGATTAAAGTCGAAGAAGTGAAGAAAGACCAAAAAGAGAAAAGTTATGGATAAAGTCAAGAAAAATGCTCATGAGGAATTCAGCCACTTTTGGAGCTTAATGGAAATGATGGAATTTCTATGGAATAAAGTAATGGAATGAGGATTTAAGTGAGGAGGAAATGAATCTAAGGTAAATGGATACAATATTCCCTAATTTCCATTAATTTGGTTTAAATTATGGTTATATTTATTATGCATGTATGAGATTAATGCATGAACAATTGAATTAATTGATATAGAAATGGTTAAAAGGATAAAAAATGATGTTTTAAATAATTTAACATAAAAGAAAATAAATTCAAGTTGATAGCTTACTATGGTCGAATGGTATGCTTAGGGGATTTTCAATGTTTTTGTGATTATTATGTTAATTAAGTATGGATTTATAATATTAAGTATAAGAGTGAATGATTTAAGTAAGTAAATTGTTATAAAGATGATTAAAATGGATTATATTGTAATAGACCAGATGAATATTAAGAATAAATTAGGAAAAATGCCAAATATTGATAAATGGCAAATGTATGTTAATATTGTTTAACATAAGAAGAAATAGAAGTAATGAAAGCATGAAAAATGATATAGTTAAAGAGATAAAGGACTTCGATGAATGAAATTGAAAGTTTAAAAATAAATTGTAATTTTACAAAACATAGAGAAAAAAGGATAAAATGGTAATTTAACTATTCTAGGAACCAAATTATAGTTTCATAAAAGTATATTGACTTTAAAATATAAGATATAAAACCAATAGCAATTTTATAAATAAGCATAAACTAAAGGGATAAAACTATAAAATAATGAAATTCAAGGACTAAACAGTAATTTTTTCTCATATAAAAGTTTAAGCGAGGGAAAGAAAGAAATAATGGCAAATGTGAATGAAAAGTGTAAAAATTAAAGTAAAAATGAAGTTTAAAATGAAAAATGACCTAATTGAAAAGAAATAAAAAGTTAGAGGTAAAATGGTAAATTTTTAAATATTGAGTTTAGCGAGTAAAAATGACAAAGTAATGAATAAAGGGTAAAAATGGAAAGAAATAGTGAGCAAACAGTCTGAAATGAACTTTTATGAATTGAAATGACTAAAATATAATTTTGCATGAAAAAGTTAAAATATGGATCAATTGATACTTTTGTAAGCCAATAATTGAATCTAAAGTGAAAATAAGTAAACTAGTGGCAATTCTGTAATTAAGGTGTAAAAAGCATAACTTTTCAATTAAATGAAAAAAACTAAGGATTAAATTGAAAAGTATACCAAAGTAATGGTATTAATTGGTATGGAATTTAGATAAATAGTTTTGAACATGAAATTTTATTATGTTTGAAACGAAATTTTTGAATTATGGTGAAATAATTCATGAAATAAAAGAAAATGATAAAGTATAATAAGATAATTCTCAAATATGCAAAAGAAATGGGAAAAAAAATTGACTAACTGATGTATTAAAATGAAAAAGTCAAGATGTAAAATGGAAATGATGAATTATTGTGGAATAATTCATAAACTGCACAAAAGTAAGTGAAAAAAGTTGAATGGCTAATTTATTGAAAATATAAAAGCAAGTAAAAGAGTTAGATGTACTGAAATGAAAAGAAAAAATTGAATGAACAGCGTACTGTAATGCAAAAGCAAATGAAAATATCAAAAATGTAAAAAGTGATTCTAAAATGAGCAAAGAATGTTGCCCTTAGTAGTGGTCTGGCGGTTTAAATATAATTTAAGATATAATTGGCTATCCATAGTGACACCCATACCGCGGTGCAAGTCATAACGATTTGCTTTACTATGGTAAGATTGTAATGACCTTCCGTAGTTTCTGTTTGATTATATGCTCTATTTTGATCTGCTCAGAGGTAGATTGGTCCTTCGAGATCATCCCTTGTGTATTGTACTATTGTGGGCCCGTGGAGTCCACGTCCCATATATTCGGTCTAAAGATTTCTGCCGAGAGTGTACTAGGGGCATAATGGTAATAATGACATAAAAGTGCAAAATGTGAAATATGAATGGAAATGAACGTGAAAAAGCATTGATGTAAAAGAAAATGAAAAGTTGAGATCAAAATGAAAATTTATCCAAATAATAAATTGAATGGGTAAAAGTGATAAAATAATGAAAATATGTATGAGAATAATAAAATAATGAATGAAAAGCTTAAAAGTAATCCCTTATAGTCTTGGAGGACTAAAATGTAATTTATCATGAAAATATTAAAACACAGATTGATCGATAATTTACATGCGAAATAATGGATTTAAAGTGAAAATAAATGAACCGATAGCAAAATTGTAAATGGAATGTAAAATAACAGTTTTGAAAACAATTGAAAAATTAGGAAATCTGCATATAATTTTCCATAAAATGGTATATTTGAAATGAAATGATAAGTTACATGTCAAATAAGCAAATTAGTGTAAAGTAAAGATAAGTAACGATATTAGTGTAAATAAATGATAAAAGAAAGTACCACTGTAATTTAATGAAAGTGCAAAAACTAAATTATAATTTAGCAAATGGAATGTTAATTAAAAGACGACATTGTCAATGAACCTTATTCTATGGTAAGATAGGGATCAAAGTGTAATTTTTACACTTTAGTGAAAATAAAAACCAAATCGAAATTATTTATGTCATAACATGTATTAAAAATGAAAGAAAGGAAAAATTAAACCTTAAGAGTATATGTAGCTAAAATAAGAAGATCCCTTTAAAAATAAGCAATCGGATAAATACCTAAATGTCTGGGTGAATGAATGTATATCTGAATGATTAAATGACTGTGTATGAATAAAAGAATAAAGATAAATTTTCAAGTGAAAACGAAATGTAAGTAAACACATCTGTAAAAAGTGAAAAGAATTGGAATTAAAATGTAAAATGACCATAAAATAGTATATTAAGAATCGAAATTTAGTAAATTGCATAATGAGTAATAAATAAAGTGAATAGATAAGTTCAGTTGTCAACATTGAAGAGATTAATTATAATTGAAAGTTAATGTTGTAAATGAATTAAAGGTAAGTATAAAAATGGCAATTATACTAAGTGATGTGTTTAAAGCATAAAACTGACAATTGTATCCTATTGAATGATCGAAACAGTTTTTTCATGTTGACAGCATGTGTGCATGGTTGTATGATGCACATCAAAATGATAAAATGAATAGTTAATGCTAAAAATGCTCATGGAATCATGCATGTGTGTATGTATGTGCGTATGCATACATGTATGTGTGAATGATATTTTTGTGGAAATTTTGGGATATGTATCCACCACTGGCATTTCGATGCTCAGCGCATAGTTATTGACATGCACGCAGGTTATAAAGATAGAAAGATGGTAGCCAATACTTTAATGTTGATCAAGTTCAAAGCGGAGTTCAAGGATGGTAGTTGGCATGGCATATATATAAGTGAATATTGGAGGTATAGTGTATGTATTATACTTGCCTAATATTTTGATCGTAGATATGTTTACCAACTGGATATGTTATCTGTAACGAATGCATCTATGATTAAAAAAAATTAGTTGACTATTTACTTTAGGCATTTAGTTATCGCTACTTTGTCGTGACATTCGATCACTGTACGTTCAGTACTATGGTATTAGGATGTTACAATATTGCTTTAACGGTTACTGTATATTTTATAAAAACAGCAAGCTGTTTAAGTGCAAATCAGCTTGTTGTTTTATATTTCATTTTATCTATAATTATCTTAGTAAATAGCTGTAAGATATTTTCTGCTGTAGTTACGGAATTTAATTTTATCTCTTCTGTTGTAATTAAGGGATATGATATTTTGTAATTATGCTATATAATGAAGGGATAGCTCACTGTTTCGGGCATCCAAACACATAAACAATTCTAGCTTTCTTATAATTATTTCAGTTTTGACATGGTATCAGAGCCACTCTGAGCCTTTTGTGAATTTTGAGCAATTCGTGTCTCTAGTTATTCTTGGAAAGGGCTAATTAATTCTTGGATTAGAACTTCTAGCATATTTTTAATTTTGGAATATTTCTTTAGGATCTCATGGAGAAATTTGACGTAGCTTGTGTTAAGTTTTCAGGTAAAAATTATTTTGGTTGGGAGTTTCAATTCCAAATTTATGTTCAAGGGAAGGAATTATGGGGACATATTGATGGTAATAATGTTAAGCCCACCGATCTAATAAAAGCTGCTGAATGGGAGGCCAAAGATGCTCGAATCAAGAGCTGGATACTACAAACTGTGGAACTTGAAATTGCTGTCACTCTGCGACCTTACAAGACAGCCAAAGCCATATGGGATTATCTGAAGAAAGTCTACAGACAAAACAGTGTAGTAAGGCATTATCAAAAATAATTACAAAGTTGTTTTTTCTCCTTCGGGTTGTATTGTGCAGGAGCTGGTATCAAAGAAGACGGTAGCTGAGGGACCAAAAGTGGGCAGGCTTTTTCCTCTTCACGTTAAAACATCATCTCGGTCTAAAACATTCTTTTCCTTGTTTTGTAATTCCTTTAAGGATGATTACAAGTTATGGCATGTTAGGTTAGGTCATCCAAATGATAGAACTCTTTCTTATATGTTAAAATCGGGTCTGCTGGGCAATAAATTTTCTGTTACACATCGAGAGGCAGTTCTTGATTGTTCTAGCTGTAAAATGGGTAAAAGCAAAACTCTCTCTTTTCCATCCCATATTTCGCATTCCACTCATTGTTTTGATTTAGTGCATAGTGATGTATAGGGCATTTCTCCAATTGTTTCTTATGCCCATTACAAGTATTTTGTAACCTTTATTGATGATCACAGCCATTTTATTTGGATATATTTTTTGCGACAAAAATCTGAGGTTTTCGATGCTTTTCAAAAATTCTCAGCACTTATTGAAAACCAGTTCTCCAAAAGCATCAAAATCTTCCGTTCTGATTCAGGGGGGAATACATGTCTACAAAATTTCAGGATTTTCTTCAAAAAAAGGGAATTATCTCTCAAAGAACTTGTCCATATACACCCCAACAGAATGGTGTGGCTGAGAGAAAAAACCGTCACCTTCTTGATGTGGTGCGTTCCTTACTGATTGAATCTTCTATTCCATCCCATTTTTGGGTTGAGGCTTTTTCCACTGCTGTTCACATAATTAATAGACTCCCTTCACCAACTCTTAATCACCAATCACTATTTTTTCATCTCCATCACAAACAACCTGAATACACTCATTTACGTCCTTTTGGATGTGTTTACTTTGTTCTTCTTCCCCCTCATGAACGAACTAAACTCTCAGCTCAATCAATTAAATGTGTTTTTTTAGGCTATACACCACATCAAAAAGGGTATATGTGTTATGATCCCATCTCTCAATGCATTCGTATTTTTCGGAATGTCATATTTTTTGAAAAACAATATTTTTTTCCTTCTCATGTTGTCCTTCCTACACTCACTTCTCATTCTCTTCTTCCTGCTTTCGAAGATGAGTTGCCTTTTTCTACTACTGTCACTTCTCCTTCTTTCACCCGAAATCAGCCAGAAACTGTTTATGCAAGACGTAGTAGAACAGATGATGAACCAGCTCAAGAGTCTTCTCTGACACCAGTACCTCCAATGTCACAACCACCACTTCGAAGGTCAATTCGCACATTTTGTCCTCCAAATAGGTATGGCCACTCTCCTGAGAAATCTGGTTCTCAACTATCTTTAGTTGCAACATTATCTTTTGTTACCATACCTACATCTTATTCACAAGCTATAAAGCATGATTATTGGAAGCAAGCTATGAAGGAAGAACTTGATGCCTTACAGCAAAATGATACTTGGGATATTGTATGTTGTCCACCCTCCATCACTCCCATTGGCTGTAAATGGGTGTTCTTTGTCAAGCTTAAATCTGATGGATCCTTGGATCAGTATAAGGCTCGACTAGTAGCTCTTGGTAATTATCAAGAATATGGGATAGACTTTGAGGAAACTTTTACTCCAATTGCTAAAATGACCACTGTTCGTCTAATTTTGGCTATGGCAGCTTCTCAGGATTGGTCCATTCATCAAATGGATGTCAAAATGCATTCCTTCTTAGTGATCTTAAAGAGGAAATTTACATGCGTCCTCCATCGGGATTAAACACTTCTGCTGTTCATGATGTTTTTAGGTTAAAACGCTCATTATATGGGTTCAAACAAGCTCCTCATGCTTGGTTTGAAAAATTTCGACAAACACTTCTTCATCTCTCATTTGTGCAAAGTCAGTATGATCCTTCTTTATTTTTACGAAAGACTTCTCTTAGCATTGTTATTTTACTGGTCTATGTAGACGATATTATCATCACAGGCAATGACTTGGTAGAGATTCAGTAGATTAAAACCTCTCTTCATACCTCTTTTCATATGAAAGACCTTGGGTCTCTTGCTTATTTTTTAGGTCTTGAAATTCATAAAACTAGCAAAGGCATCTTTGTGAATCAGCAAAAGTATATTAGTGATCTCCTTCACTTAGCCAATTTACATGATTCTACTCCTGTAGATACTCCAATGGAAGTCAATGTCAAATATCGAAAAGATGATAGGGATCCCATTTCAGATCCCACATTGTATCGATGCCTAATTGGGAGCCTAGTTTACTTGACCATTACTCATCTCGATATATCCTTTGCAGTAAATTTGATGAGTCAATTTATGACTGCACCTCGACATTTACACATGGCAGCTGTCAAATGAATTCTTCGTTACCTTCTTGGTACACCTAATAGTGGGGTATTTTTTTCATCTGGTTCTTCTCTTCATCTTGTTGCCTATAGTGATGCTGATTGGGCTGGTTGCCTAGATATCCGATGGTCTACTACAGGTTGGTGTGTGTACTTTGGTGATGCATTGATTTCTTGGAAGTGCAAAAAACAAGAAAGAGTTTTTAAATCTTCCACTGAAGCTGAATACCGTGCTATGTCTTCTGTCTATTCTGAACTCACTTGGTTACATGGTTTACTCTGCGAATTGGGGTACGCATAACCTGGTCCTATTCCTCTGCATGCTGACAACACCAGTGCTATTCATATTGTGGCAAATCCTGTTTTTTATGAACGTACTGAGCATATAGAAGTGGACTGCCACTCTATTCGTGAAGTTTTTGATCGTGGTCTTATTACTCTTCCTCACATCCCTACGGATCATCAAATTGCTGATATTTTTACCAAGCCACTTAGTCGTGCTCGGCATCAATTTTTTGTTAACAAATTGATGCTTCTTGATTCTCCGGCATCAATTTGAGGGGGGATGTCAATGGTAGATGTGATAGCTATTGACATATTGCACTTAAATAGCTTGCTGTTTAAGTGCTAAATAATGTTGATAGCTTTGCACTTAAACAGCTTGCTGTTTAGGTGCAAAATAGCTTGTCATTTGCCTTTAATAGATTGCACTTAAATAGCTTGCTGTTTAAGTGCAAATCAGCTTGTTGTTTTATATTTCATTTTATCTGTAATTATCTTAGTAAATAGTTGTAAGATATTTTCTGTTGTAATTACAGGATTTAATTTTATCTCTTCTGCTGTAATCAAGGGATATGATATTTTGTAATTATGCTATATAATGAAGGGATAGCTCACTGTTTCGGGCATCCAAACACATAAATAATTCTAGCTTTCTTATAATTATTTCAGTTTTGACAAATAAACATAAATAAATACATAAAATTCGCTGCACCATCATACTGTGTACATGCTAAAATATCTAAAGGTGACAAAAGGACCGTTAAATGTGCATCCACCTTAAAATCTTTCACTTTTCCTTCTGTGACTCAAATTTTGGCGTAGAACCACTTTCACTTTTTCCTTCAAAATTCTTTCAAACCTACGCGCAAAAAGAAAATCACAAGCTAAACATCTTCCTTAGTGGTGTTCAAGCAATTTTATTTTTCCACAAATAAGATACTTAACTAAAATTTAATTAAAACTCATAAATTCTCAAATACAAAAACCTTTATTCACATTCAACAATAGAACAATAAATTCATTCTATAAAAATTTAAACTTATATAACCATGTACTGATTCATATTTTGCTAAAGAAAAATTTAATTAGTGTTTTAATTCAATAAATAATTAACTAATTATCCTCAGTTAAAAATTCTTAATTTATTCACTTAGCATGCATCATTTATTTTCTTTATTTGTCCCAAGTAAAATCCAGCTGAATTGCGTCGAGTTAGTTAAATGGGATTTAAATACGGAATCGAGTTTTTGGAACCATTCGGTCCATTCAATTTTTCTCATAATTGACATTCACAATATTACCATTAACTATATATTTATATATATACATATATCTATGCATACATCTGTGGAACGAGCTCTCGGACCCATTTAACCTATAACTCAGATTAATTACATTTATGGGAAGAGCTCTCGAAGCCATTCAATCTGATAATCACATTAAGATACAATACTGCTAAACTTTCCTAGTTGGCATGCCAATCTGATCCTATTACTCTAATTTCTATTTAGTTTTACTAAGAGCAAATATTATTAAATTCACACTTCATTTATCCATTAAGTTAGTCGTATTTCAAACCTTCTAATTTATCTAGTTTATGTTCTTTTATAAGAGTTTAAAATAAATTCCTCATATAGCCATAAGTTCAACCAAGATATTTCAAAGCAAAATTCACTAAACTTATAATAATGACAAAGCATATTAATCGAAACTAAATAAACATAACATAAAAAAATCACTTGTATCATATTTCAATCCTCATCAATGTGTTTCTTCAATTACACACTAATAACAAATATTTATCAATCCATTTAAGCAAAATAAAATGCGTTTTAAAGGTCTAACAAATGACATGACTTGTATAAATCATTTACTTTGAAATTTTACATTTGAGCTATATTAAATTATATATTACCACTCATTTAACATGTAAATTAGATATTTATAACATTAGTTTCATAAAATCTCATTTCATTCATCAAAATCATAACTTGCAATATATATTTTATTTAACACTTTTGTAATCTAACTTTTATATTTTAATTAAATCACCTTATTTTATTTCTTTAACACTCAATTAATAATTTACAGCTTTAATTCACAAGAGATTCCTACTCTACATGCCATAAATCTTCACTTACATAATAAAAAAATTAAAGAAAAATAGAATTGCATGAACACATACAAAAATTTTGTGTCAACTCTTTCAATTTCTACTTCCAAAAGCTTTAACTCATTATTTTCCTTGCACTTCTTTCCCTTCACACCCACTTCACCTTCTTTCTCTACATAATCCACAAATCCAACATAAATTCTTTAACCAAAAATATTTAGATAATTAAATTAAAGTAATTCTAACTAGTTATTTACTTAATTTTCCCAAATAACTCAATAATATCCAAATCTAACACTTTTCCCAATTTTTTCTAAAATTCCTAGGTCTGAAATTCTTTTCCATCATTCAAATTTCTACCAAATTTACTAAATAAGGAATTAAGGAAGCTCAACACATGAACAAATGGAAGAAATCACAGCCAAAGAAGTAAGGAGGGAAGAGGAAGCCAAAGCAAGAAGAAGAGGAGGGCGGCTGCTCATGTAGCCCAATGGAAGGGAAAGACGCCAGAAGGAGCTACTGGCAACAGCGCGACGATTGGCGACGGAAGACATGGCAATAGAGGAGACGACGAGACTGGAGGAGGAAGGAGAAAAAAAAAGAAGAATGAAGGAAAAGGGGGCAGTGGAGAGGAGGTCGGTCCTTCTGTGATTTGGGCAACAAAAGAAAAAGAAAAACCAATAGCCAAGACATAGTTTTGGCAAAAATCCATTTTGGTCCCTCTAACCTTAATTTTTCTTTTAACCCCATTTCTTCTACTATTATTTTTATTATTCATCATTCTTATTTTTTATTAATTTCCATTTATTTTATCAAGTTATCTTCAAAATCAAATTAACCAATGATATTATTTAGGTAATTATAATTCGGGGCGTTACAGTTATAGCCCTAGAGGTTTTGTAACACCATATACCCGGTCAAAGAGAAGACTCGAATACTGGATGTCACAATCGAGTTTAGGCAATTTGACGCATAAAATAATTCTTTAATAAAAGTACTACTTATTTTATGAAAATTTTGACAGAGTATCCCCTAAAAAACAAGTTGCTCCCTGAAACAACATTATCCAAAATACTCCTATTTATTCTCATCCTGCCGTCCATTCTCCCTTCAAACTCCAAAACACAATCAATGCCCTTCCTCCAATAAATCATAAACCAACAAATATTAAACCATTCATATTTCTTAATTTACAATATTTTTACTTTAAATACAAAACCAAATTGTCCAAAACTATATACATCATATTACATGTCCATAAGTTAAGTACAACCCAAAAAGTACTAAGAAAACCGTAAAAGAATCTATAGTGTATCCACCTCAAAATTTTTCTGTATTGCGATCCAAATTTTGATGCAGATTCACCCACGGCTTTCCTTCCAAAAATTCCTTTAACCTATGTGCGGAAAGAAAACCACGCACTAAGCATATTGCTTAGTGGTGTTCAAGCAATTCTATTTTTCCACATTATATATATATACAGATAAATTAAGTAAATCATATACATATACATACTTAAATTTCTTAAACAATGCACATTTTAACCAATTAAGCATTTACATATGGTACAAAAACCTGATGAATGCAATTTAAACAAATATATACATATGATTACTATTTATTAATTAAATCAAATGTCAGACTAAACTTTGCGATTTGTATTTGCCCCAAGTAAATCCAGTAGAATCGCACCGAGCTGGATGAACGGGATATAATCGGGGGATTCAGTTCTCGGAACCATCCAATCCCCTTTAACAATTTCTTATTCCACATATGCAATTTTTCTATTAATTATATACATTTCTATATACACACACACATATATATACATGCAGTTGTGGATTCAGCTCTCGGAGCCATCCAATCCACAACTCCATTAAATTACATACACCGAATTTAGCTCTCGGAGCCATCCAATCTGATGTTACATATTAAGGCGTCACATTACAATTTTCCTAATTGGCATGCCAATCTATCCAATTTCTCCAATTCCTATATGTCTTTACTAAGGGCAAAAGAGACATTTTCATGACAATTATATTTTACTTGTCTAAATTAGGTAATTTAACCTTCAATTTACTCTTCCTTGCATTTCGTGATACCCTTATCTTTGGGGATCACAACCAATTCATATTTGTACATGTATATAAATACATACATACTACTTATTAAGTTATCAATTTAATATTTACAATTTTGTACATAATTATTCAACTATAAATTAAATGCTTTATGTACAATACCCATATTAACTATAAAGTTTGTGCATAATAATTGTTTATTAATTTTTACATTAAAAATCACATTTATAACATAACCTCATTTAATTTTAAACTCAATTACATTATTGTCAATATAAGAATATTAACAACAATTAAATCCATTCAAAACATAAATTCACTAACATACATATTGCATAATTTTAAAGGAAAAATAAATTTGCTTGAACACTTACTTGCTATTTGATTTCTTCTCAAAATGTTCAGCTTTTAAAATACTAAATCTCCATCAATTTCCTTCTCTTTCTCTATTTTCTTCATCTACTCCATTTTCTCTTTCTACAAAAATTCATAATCCACAAAAATTCCTCAATTCAACCACCAAGTAATAATTTATAGCAAAATCCAATAATGATATAACCATAATTTCACTTAATTACCAACAATTCCATTTTTCCCCAATTAATCAAAACCCTAAATATAAAATACATCATCTCTACCTCATATTTTTCACCATAAATCAATAATTAAAGGTGAATACAAGCTTACCCAACAAAAGAGAGAGAGAGAGAGATTTGATAGAGGAGCCAATCCAAGGCTGCTGCCACGCCAAAAAGAGGAGGAAAAGGAGGAGAAAAAAGAGGAAGAGGAGGAAGGAGAGAGAGAGGGCGACGGTGGCTGCTGGAGGTGCCGGTGAGGGGGGCGACGGTGGTGGCCGGACCGAGCAAAGAAAGGAGAAGAAGAAGAAGAAGAAGAAGAAAAAGAAGAAAGAAAAAAATAAAAAGAGGAGGAGGGGCTGTTGTTGTCGGGTTCTTTGGGATTAAAGGAAAGGAATTTTGATTCCTTAAAAATCAAAGAAAATAACATGGCCAAAACTACATAGTTTTGGCCAAATATCCACTTTAGTCCCTCAATTTTACTCTATTTATAAAATAACTCCAAAACTTTTTAATTCTTTACAATTACATCCAAATTCAATTATTATTTCACCCAAAATTATTTTATATTTATATTTTTGTCAAATTTCCTCAATAATTCGGATTAACCCATAAATCGGGGCGTTACAGGTTTCGTGTGCTCTACAGAGGCTTTCGTGAATCTCCCTGAGTATGTAGTCTTCTTCCTCTTCAGACATGCATTTCAGCCATAGATGGTTGAAGGCCTTTTTGTATAAAAGACCATCAATCAACCAATAATTCAAAGATTTTCTAGAAATTTTTCTTGCCTCTACTTCATTTCCAGGAAGAGTTCCTGTCTGTAGGTATTTGATGACTGGAGTCATCCATGTTTGTGCTTCATCAACTTCTATTACTTTCATTTCTTTTATGGTAGGGAAAGACAGTTCTTCGACCATAACATTCTCGTCAACAAAATTTTGATTGGTTGTGTAATATTAATCTTACGTTCATTTATAATCTCCATTTACTAAATACTATTACCAATGGCATCACATGATTACTATTTACTCAGTACAATTTCAGCAGCATGGCGGCTTGTAACTCGTACTGCCCAAACCTGCAAATTAACCATATAACACTCTCAAAAGGCAACCTCCACCTCTGTTACCACATTAACATCCATCTCATCATTGCAACGCAAGTATAAAATTTCATTCATACAATGTTTAAAATATGTATATATGAATAAATTCATTACTAGTTGGTAATCATAACAAATACAATACATTCCCAATCCTATATCTATGCCTATTACATAAGTCGTCTAATCTTCGTGTACCAATTCGCAACACATGTATATGCAATTTCGTTCCTTCTTCATTGCTTCCTCATCTCCTATTCCTGCGCATAGTTAAACAACCACGCGCTAAGCAACTTTGTTGCCTAGTGGTGGGTATAACTATACAAAATTTTATTTAAACATATTTATTTTATTTCTATTTTCATTTTTATTATTGTTATTATTCTATCTGTCTATTTATAAATGCGAATATTTCTCAACCACCATTTAGCCTTTCTTAACTTTATGTTCTTATATTTTAACCTATTTACTATCAGATCTTAGTTACTTATAGTTTTACCATTAATTTACTCTTATGCCCCTGCCTTTTTACTTAATTACTTAGTGGTCCTTGACTATCACTTAATTTAATTATTTTTATTTATTTCACTTTATTTGAACTTTATATTGTTATTATCATAATTATAAATTTAATTCTCACTAACTATATTATTTATATAATTCTATTTCAATATCATTGTCATTTTCTTTTCTTGCTGACTAAATAGTACTTTATTGTACTTGATTCCTTAATTACTCTTAAATTTTTTCATCTTTTGTGATATTTTCAGTTAGGTTCTTATTTCAATCAGCATAACATTTAAATTTTATTTATTATTTCAGTATAACATCTAAGTTCTTTATTTCCTAAATTAATATTTAGGTCCCTTTTCTAACTCAATTTATCTTTTTGTTATCTCTTTTCCTCTAGTTACTATTTTACCCTTTATTTCTTCTCTTTGATATTATTCGCCATAAAATCTCATTTCCTTTCTTTATGGCCCCCTATCTTTACTTTCTTTGTCAAATTACAGTTTTATGTTGATACTTATTTTTCTTATTAATTTTCACATAATTATTATTTAAATGTCAAATTACAATTTGGTTCTTAAACTTTTTATTTCTTCATGCTTGACTTAATTTAATTTCGAATTTGTCCCTTTTACTTTAATTATTTTCATATTCAATCTTTTCTTATTTAATCTTATATAATTCCTACTTGAATATAAAATTACAATTAGGCCCTTGAACTTTTTTTCTTTACATTTGACTTTTATTTTAACTTCTTTGACCTTTTTTCGACTTTTAATTCAACTTAGATGGATAATTTCCTCTTTGGTCCTCATATTTACCTATATGGTGGAAAATTACATTTTGATTCCTAAATTTTTATATTATTTGACCATTTTAATCTTTTTAATCATCCTATTGATACTAAATTATTGTCTGACCGCTAATTTATCGCGTAATTATATTTTTATTCTTTTTGCATCTATTAATCATGTTTTTCACTTTGTTTCTTGTTTATTCACCTTTATGACTTCTTTTGTGCCTAATTTACTTTAGATCCTTATTTTTTCGCGTAATCACAATTTTACCCCTATTTAAAATATTAATTTCATTTTTCACATCATCTTCTATTTATTTACATTTATGATATCTTTTATATATAATTTACTATTTGATCTTTGTTTTCTTATATAATTACCATTTTGCCCCTAGTAATAACCAATAAAAATTCTCAAATCGAGTATGCAGGATAAGGACTGTATGACTATCTGAATGTACTGTTTGACTGTATGTGAGGCCTTAGAGTTGTATGTATATATTGTATGAGAGAGGAGACTATCCAAAGGTAGTTAATCCTCGATAATAACTTACTGTATGATTTCAACGCAGTGTATGGATCCCTATGGCTAGCCATTATATCCTAAGGTCCTGGATCACCCACTGTATACCAAGGGCAACTAAAATATTATATATTATGTTATATTTCTCTCTCATTTATTATAGTATTTCTATTATGTATCATTCTATACATCATCATTTTCCAAGCATACCATGTATGGAATGATAATGTATATATAAGAAATAACAACTAAACATGATAAAATTATCTCAATATCATTAGGTAACCCATTTTGTCTCATTAAGTTTTCAAACATACAATATGATTTTTTCTTCATTCATGTGTCATATATGTTTATAAGCTTATTTTAACCATCTGTGTAATAATATATGTCTCATTTGCATTATAATTAATTCTTAATTTACCTTTAATCACATCATTATGTATACTTGTTCATTATTATGTTTACCTGTTATTTCTAACTCTACTCAATTTCATGGCAATCTATATACATTTTCTTAGGTATTTCATATTATTTATGCTATTAATTATCAAAACATCTCATAGTGTCCTTTAACACATAATTCGGCCATGATGAGATTTTTATACATACAATGTAGTTCTTTCTTTTACTACTTGTTATATGTATTTCTAATTCCATCTAATATATTTATATGTTATTACATATCTAATTTAACTTATAATTCCTATGTCATTTTTAGGTACATCTTTATGTATAATTATGCATTATCATATACACTTATTATTTTTAATTCTAACAAATTCTATTTCATTCTCCATGCATTATATTATATTTTTCCCACTAAATATACCATAATTTACTTAATTAATTTATATTATCCCTTACTAAACAATTTGGCCAACATTGCGTCTCTACTTTCCAAATTGTTTTTTTCATCAATTTATATTCAAATCATTCTAATTCATCATTCTAACATATTAGCTTGAATTATTTTGCCTTTCTACTCAAATTTGTGTAGTTACATATTGTAGATTTTAAATAAATTTCAAGTAATTAAATGAAATAGAGTGTAGTTTGTATCCACTTACCTTAAATCTTATCCTTCTTACTTAATTCTCCATTTTCATCACCTTAAATTTATGAAATTCCACCATTTTCATCCTTCTCCAAAGGTGGCCCAATATAACCATACAATTTTCATAAAAATCATGCTTCGATAATTGATTCTAACATCATAAATAAACTATACACGCCTATATCTCTCAATATATGCCTTTAATTTGAATTAAAAACCTTAATTTTACTTACCTCCAATTTGAACATAAAATTCAATCATTGATTTCTCTTACTTCTACTACTCAAATTGAAGGTTGGAGGCTACTTTAATGTTTTAGAGAAGCTAAAATTAATCTAGGAGGCTTGATTTTGGAGAGAGATTGGAAGAAAAATGAAGAAAATTGTTGAAAGAGGGAGAATAAACATTCGATTTTGGAGAGGGATGAAGAGAGAATCAGAAATCTGGAGTTATCTTCAAAAAATGCTGATATTTTTCCTTATATACCCTAATTTTCGGGCTGGTCTGGTCTAACCAAGGTGGTTGGACTTAGTTTAAGCCCATTTAATATTCTCTAAATTATTTATCTCTCTTTTCAAGCTCAAATTCACTCAAAATCAATTTCATAATTCTTAAAATAATAAATTAAGCCTCCACAAAAAATTTTAGCTCAATCGGAGTCCATTCTCGATCCGATTCACTCAAATCGGTCCGATGAGTCAATTTTTGGTGTTACCGTAAAATTCTATTTTTATTGCAAAGTGATCCTACATACAATTTAGGGTAGATAAAAAAATTTTTGGTGATTTTTAAAAGTCACTTGCTATTTTTAATATCTCGATCAAACTTTTAGTCAACCTTTTCCACGGTACCGCGTAAAAATTTCGCTATCTGATTTGAAGGTCCATCTGAGCTCAATTTTATCTCAAATTATATCATCAAATTTTATTTAATACCTATTTTTATAATCTAGTGTTAACTCAAATTGCTAACTGATCACCCATCCTCATATTTTTCTGACCTGAGCACGTTTCACCCTTGTACACTTTCAAATTTTTCTATTCTATTCTACTCCAATTATTCCAAGAATTGTCCTAGGGTTACTATTTATGCTCTAGAGCATATCAAGCATATCAGATGGAAATTTTGGGGCGTTACAGGTTGAGGCAACTTTAGAAAAAAAATCAGCCTGTCTCGTGCAATCTTGAGGGACTTTTTTTATAACAATTCTCGTCCCTGCTAATTCTAATCCTTGAATTTCAGCTCTAAATTTAGCCAAATAACTTTTCATTGTGGGTTCTTTGGCTTCAAATGTGCCAAGTACTTAACTGGTGAACAGTTAGGAGTTGCTATTTACCATGAGATTTTTTGGTTAGATGGACTTGACGAGCTTAGCCCCTACAATAAAGCTTCATATTCAGAGACATTGTTAGAGGCATGACATACTTCACTTTGATTTCAAGAGGACCATTCAGGATGATCCTCGCCTCTCCTCTAATTTCATATGAGGCACCGTCGATGATCAGTTCCCAGATGATTTCTTTGTATCTTAGGCTTGATTGGACCTCACCAGTGAATTCAGCCACGAAATCTATTAGCACTTAGGCCTTGATGGTAGATATGAGTTTGTATCTAACGTCGAGCAATTGTAATTTAGGTTCCATTCTATGGCAAATTTTTGAATGCTTTTTGAAAATCTTCTCCCCAGCTGAAACTTTCATCTTTCCTTAGTTGTTTCAAGAATAGGGTGCAATGTTTGGTTGAAGAGGAAATGAATTTGCCAGAGCGGTGAGTCTTTCATTCAACTTTTACACCTCTTTGACATTCCGAGGTGGTTGCATATCCAAAATTACTTGGATTTTCTTAGGATTGGCCTCAATGCCATATTGTGACACTATAAAGCCTAACAATTTTTTAAAAGATACTCTAAATGTACACTTTCCAGGATTAAGCTTCATCTAAAATTGATTTAGGTAGCGAATACCTTAGCTAAATCCTGCATGTGATCAAATCGGCTTTTGCTTTTAACGATCATGTCGTCAATGTAGACTTCTAAGTTATGCATGATATGGTCCTTGAATATTTTGTTCATAAGCAGCTAGTAAGTTGCACTTGCATTTTTTAAATCAAACGGCATCATATTATAGCAATAATTATCTTCATTAGTGATAAAGCTCATTTTTTCTATTCTAATAGCCACGTTAGAATCTGATGGTACCCTATATAGGCATTGAGAAATAAGTATATTTCATGGTAATCTATGGCATCAACAAGCTGATTTATGTCGGGCAGATAACTGTCTTTAGGGCATTCCCGATTTAGATTCATAAAGTCAACACACATTCTTAGCTTGCCATTCTTCTTCTTTACCAATACCTCATTTGTAAGCCAATTCGAGTATTGCACTTCTCAAATGGTTCCAACTTTGAGTAGTCGGTCTACCTCTCTGGTGATGAATTGGTTTCTATCAGACACGTGCCTTCTAAGCTTTTGCTTAATGGGTAAAAATCTTGGATCCACGTTAAGCTTATGTACTATGACATTTGGGTCAATGCCAGGGATGTCTTCCAATGACCATGCAAAGAAAGCTTGATTTATCATCAGTACTTATGAGACATCCATTCAGGTTTTTTCATCTAGGCCTGCTCCGATCGATACATTTTTACCAGGAGCAAACTCATACTAGATTAGCTCTTCATCAATGTATATTTTCACTTTTAATTTATCCTTCTACTCTTTATGCTCCACCACATATAAAGCCTATTTGCTCTCCTTTAACATGGCCACGTAAGCCTTTCTTGCTGCTTTTTGATTGCCCTTCAACACTGCTACTCCTTATTTGGTTGAAATCTTCATCACCATATATTTGATGCTGGTGACGGCACCAATTTGAAAGAGCAAAGGTCTGCCAAAGATAACATTATATGTGAATGGCATTGATGACCATAAAAGTAGACTTACACGTGTGAGTTATAGCTTCATCTCCCAATTCGACAAAAAGATCAATGGAACCCACAACAAGTATTGTGGCATTGCCCAAACTTATCAAGGGGACACAATCAGTCCTAAGCTTGATGATTAATAGCTTTATTCTTTTGTAAGCATCAAGGGTGAGACGTTGACAGCACTTCTATTGTCAACCAAAATTTTTTTAACCTCAAAATTATAGATAGCTGCTTACACGACCAGAGCATCCTCATTCAAGAACTTGAGGTCTCTGGCATCTTGTGGGGATATGGTGATAGGGGGTAGATTTTCACCTTGTGTAAAAAAGCAAATTCCTTTCTTTACCTATTTTTCCCTACCTAGGTCTTCTTTATAAAATGATCCCCCAGCTATTATGTTGATCATGTTGGTGCGTTGCCTATGCTAATTCGAGGGGCCTAGCTTTCACCGATATTTATCTTTGTCGTCATCAGACTTTTACCTAATCTCTATAGATTAGCATGGGCTTTTGGGCTTCTAAGTGAAAAATTTTTTCAGTAAGCCACTTTGTATTAGCCTCTTAATTTCTTCTTTGAAGGCCTTGCACTCGTCAGTGCTGTGGCCAACATCTCTGTGAAATTCACAGTATTTTGACTTATCTTTGTACGAGCTAGATCTGTCAGACATCTTCTTTGGCCAATTTACCTTGTTATGATAACTTTTGATCCACATTAATACCTTCAACAACTTTGAATTGAAGGGAGCAAAAATTTTTGATGGTGGGGCATTTCCCTTTTAATCAAGTTAAAGACATTCAAACACTTTTCTTTTGCTGGAACTTTTTGTGAGTCTGCCTTTGTTTGGGCTCTTTAAATTATAAGTTATCCATCTAATCGGATCGCTGTCATCGAAAGTCTATAAATCGGATCTCAGGGCATCATCCAATTGTATAAATTGGTTTGCCCTATCCATTAATTTGCTAAAATTGGGCAGAGGGTGCATTGTCAGTGATTAGAATAGTGGTTTGTTCCTTATACTCTTTGAGAGTGCCATGGTAGCTAACTCGGGGTGTAAATTTCTGATTTTTAAAGCCAGAGCTTGAAATCTATCGATGTATTCCTTGAGGCTTTCTTTTTTTCTTTGATTCAAGTTTAACAGGTCATTGACAGTTTTGGCGATCTTTATCTGAACAATAAATATTGTGATGAAGAGTTCTCTAAGTTGTTCAATGTTAAAAATAGATCCAGGAGAAAGACTATGGAATCGATCCAAAGCATTGCCATGTTTTGTCAGTGTATCTCAACATTTTTTACTTCCATGAATCGATGCGGGAGCTTGCTTTCTTTAATTTCCCATGAAAAGGGTGAGACGGTGTTCCCATTAAATCCAAGTTTTTTAGGGTGACCTAGACCTATTTTTTTTATGGTCTGCAGGAACTATTTCTCGTTTGATGACAAAACATTCCTTCTTGTGCTTAGATCTTTTTAAAGTACACATAAAGGATAAGTCATCATATATCTCTTAACAGTTATAACATGAATTCTCTTCTAAGTCGCTATCGTTATCATAGAATCGATTATTAAAGCGATTTAACTTCCCTTTACCTTTACCTTGATAGCTATGATCGCACATGTTTGAGTGCGTACTGGAGCAAGGTCTTCCTTCGCTGATGACAATTCCTTTGTCTCTATTTCTAGGAAGTCTACTTTCGGTCTTGTGGCCTTCACCAGGTGTTAAAGGCTGCTTACTCCACTTAATCGAGCTCAAGAGTTTATCTTGGAGTTTTCCTCGAAAGCCTTTTAAGAGAGCTTTGAGGTCTTTAATGGTGATGGGAGTGGAGTTGTCGAGCTGGTTAACAACATTAAAGAGCTCCTCATTATTGAAGACAGGTATCAGCTCCTATGGAGTTATAGGGTCTCTACGCGAGACTTTTCTCCTCTTGCCTTACAGGGTTTTCACTTTATTTTTTAGATTTATCGATCTCTGACTCTCAATGAAAGTATCAAATGTTAAGTCTTAAGATATCAGAACTCAAAAAGAGACGAAGATGGATGAAGGGTCACCCGAACCAATCTGCTGAGTTTGACAAACTGATCTTCAAAGCAAAGAAAGACTATCCCTAACATGTAGAAAATAACACTCCGAACTTAAGTTAGAGGGAATGCATAGAAAGAGTGAGAAAAAAGAGAATTCATAATTGATTAATACCTTGCCTCTAAAGTCTTTTTTCATATTTATAGTCCCTAGATAGCTAGGACCTATAAAACTAGGGAATTCGAGTGTGAGATTTCAAGTATCTGTGATTGGCATATTAAAGCTTATGAGGTAATGTCTTACAGGGTCTGGACTGCGTGACGTGATAGATATAATGACAAGTCTCGATCAGAGACCAAGCCCAATTGAAACGTGTCGACACATGTCAAAATAGATGATTAGTGGGCCGATAGCCTTTAAGTTGGTTTGAATCGAAATCTGTTAGGCTGGCTCTAATATAAGAAAGCGAGCACTATCAAACAAAAAGGGATAAAGAACATCTAAAGAAGGGAATCCTCATCATTTTCCTTTTCTTTTTTTTTTCTTTCTGTCTCCATTGAATTTGCATGAACACAAATAAAATCCAATGTTTCTGAATATACATCGTTTCACAAATAAACTGCGATTATGAAATATTTCATGATTTTGATATGTAGTTGAGTGAAATATGTTAATCTTACTATGAACTATTTCATGTGTTTACACCAACCTAAAGGTCCGAATTTAGAAAATAATGAAGAGCAGTCTCTAAGATAATTAAGTCATCATATTGTGATTGTATGACCTTGTCATTTTAAGAATACAATGGATGCTAAAGATTTTATAGCTGACAAATGAATTGATTTTCCTTGAAACATGATGAATTGAAAACTTTATAAGTTAAAAATCAGATCTCGTGGAATTTGATATAACCTCTTTTTATTGCATGCCATTTTAGTGTGTTAGCTATGTCAAATTTTCATTTCTAAAAAGGACAACTATACACTCTTTATTCGAATTTAGGGACTTTTTAAAAAATAGGGTGTTTGTAAAATTTATTTTGAGAAATGATGTGATTTTCAAACTATTTGGGAAAATGGGGTGGGTGTGCTCAATTCCGCAACAAGTCACTGCGAAATCAGAATGGTGGGCCCGCTGGTTGAGATAAATGCATATAGTGGAGCCCGCATCTCCAATTCCGCAACACAGTGTTGCGAAAATGGAATATATATATATATATATATATATATATATATATATATATATATATATATATATATATATATATATATATATATATATATATATATATTGTTGGTTTTTTTCTTAATTTTTTTAGCTGCTAGAACAATATTTGGTCATATGTTATTTCACCAGAAGATGTTTACTTTCTACCCGATGCTCAGTATTTGACTGAATCTTATTCTTGAATGAAGCAAAGAGATTAATGATCATTTTATCATTAATATACGATTCTCAATCCTGTTCAAAATTTAATTATTCTCTTCAAATTCATCTCTTTTTCATATATATTATAAAAAAAATCATCACTAGTTCATTCTACTATTTCTTTTGATTACATTTTTTTCAATTTTCGGGAAAAACAAATTGCAATTCATGAAAATTAATAAGAAAAAAGATAATGTTGAATAAAAGGAAAAATAATTTGCAATTAAAGAGAAAAACAGAGAATTTCCAAGATATACCTATAGCCTTCTATTGTATCTGTCCAGAAGTCCCGACTTTCTTTACAAAGAATGCAAAGAAGAAGAAAAATTCAGGCAATAATAGATTGACTCGTAAAAAATTTCTCGATTAAAAGGGAGTTTAATTTTATTAAGAATTTAGCCAATAATAGTTTGAGACGTAGAAAATAAGACAACTCAGACTGTGGCTATGCATATTAACAAATATGTAGAAAGAATCAAGCATTTGGTGTTATTCATGGGAAAGGCTGTAGCTATACATATTAACAAATTAATCTCTTTGCTTCATCCAAGAATAAAATTCAGTCAAGTGCTGAACATTGGGTAGAAAATAAATACCCTCTGTGAAATAATATATGACCAAACATTGAATTTCTAGTAGCAAAAAATATTAAGACAAAGACCAACAATATATATAGTTTTTTTCAAAAAACAGAAAAAAATTCATTTCTGCAGCACTGTATTGTGGAATTAGAGATGCAGGCTCCACTGCTACACGAAATTTCTTGAATCTGTTCATCTCTCTCCATCAATGGGCTCTACCATTCTAATTCCATAATGATTGGTTGTGGAATTGGACTAAATCCCCTTATTTTTTCAAATACTCAAAAAATCACCCTATTTTCCTAAATAAGTTTTATTCTCACCCCATTCTTAAAAGGGTAAAATGGAATGAAGAGAATTTTGAGGGCAAAATTGCTTTGTTTTCAATAATTCGGGAAGGAAATAACAATTTGTCCCCTGAAACTATGACAGGCCCCACTGTAGCATTTAATTTTTGGGACGTAGTGTCATTCATAGGACACTTGATCCCATTTGGTTAAAACGACTAAGCGTTTTGTTTTAAAGAAAGAAAAATCAGATTCTTGGCATTTTGGTAATCGAGACGACGAACGCTTAGGTAGGTAACTTTGAATCCATCGCTGTAGTTGCATACTTGCCCAACGAGGGGAAGGAAGAGAGAATTAATTTGTTTAATTTTTCCTTTTCAATTACTCAACTTGAATTTTTGAGTTTTTATTGTTCGAATTTCTTCCTTTTTGAATTTCCTGGTAATTCTGTTGAATGTTGATTTCTGCTCCATTTCCTCGTTCTTGCTTTGTGCTTGCTCTTTTCTTTTCTTTTCTTTAATTGATTTTATCCCATCAATTTTGCAGGACCATATAGGGTTCTTGTACAAATTTCAGCTGTTGGAGTTAGCATGAAAGGCCATGAATCAAAGGTATAATTTCTCATTCGAGTGTTTATAATTATATGTCAGCAAATTTAAGAGGCAAACTAAATCCTTTTTCTTCCTCTGTGTTTCTTGCTCTACTTGTGGCATTTTTTGTTACAGGTCTTTGTAAGTATATAATGCATATTGAATTTGGTTGTGAGATATGTGAGATTCAACTTTTTCTTGAAATTAAGTGAAATACAAGTGGTTTAAATGCAGTTTTTGTATTCGCAGTTCCTTTATTGCGTGCATATACTAATCGTTATTTGTATAGTTCAAAATGTGTGTGTATGTATGTTGTGGTAGGATCAAGTTAGACTGCTTATTTATTTATTTATTTTTAATACAAGAGTTACTGACTGAATGAGGATATAAGCCAAATATTCGAGATGTCAAGTATGTGATAGTTATCATTATGCACTTCTGGATAAAAGGAGGCATTGGCGAGCTCTTTTCTTTCTAATCATCTTTAGCTTTTTTTTTTTAATTTATATACCGTTAGTGTGGGTAACAGTAGCCTCTTACGTTTGTTTGATCTTGTTCACGTCACACTGCAGATGCCAAGAATGGAGGACATCCTTAATCTACCAGTGCAAGATCCTCCTTATGCAGAGTTTTCTGCTGCCCATATAAAGTGGGTGAAAGTAGAAGGTGGTCGTCAAGGTGGTGATGATATCGCTCTTATCCCATTTGCTAGAGTGGAAGATTTTGTAAGAGGAGAATCTGCAAATGCAGAATGCCCTGCTAGCTTCCGCATTGAGTCGAGAAGGAAGAGATCCGAAGGAAGCATCAGCAAACCAAGGGTCGATGGCTATCTTGAATATACATTGTAGGTCAAAATTTTGTGTGTCAAGCATGAATGGCACCTTCAATTTCTTTTCTTTTCTTTACTTTTTTTTTTTTCATTTTTATGTTACAGTGAGAAATGATGCTGCTTGTTTTCATGAATATTCTCTTCACTGATAGTTTCTCATAATGTGGATTGGTCTTGTGAAAATTCTCCTCACTGAGAGGTTCTTGAAATGCTGATCGCACTTTTGTTCATTGAGGAATTTGTATCAAATGATCATTATTTTTCCAACTGACGCTCAGCAGTCTACATTCTTGTGCCTGAATGAGATATTATTCAAGAAGAGAACATTTTACCTTATAGCATTCTCTGGCTCTTATATCATAAAGATATTCTCTTAAAAACCCTTAATATCTAAGTAATTTGTTAGTTATCGTGGTCAATTTTCAGATATTGGTGTTCATATGGTCCTGAAGACTACCGAGATAGTGAGTCTGGTATAGGGGATGGCTCTAACATCAAACCTGCGACAGGGAAGGGTAGTCGGCCGGGAAGGCGCCATATGATGAGAGGCTGCCTTTGCCATTTCACTGTAAAACGTTTATACACCCGCCCCCTCCTGGCTCTTATTATATATAATCAGAGGAAACATGTTGATGGGACTGGGGCCCCATGCCATGGGATCCTAGATCTTGATGCTGTTGGGACAAGAGCTATGTATGCCCCAAGGATTTCAGAGGAGTTGCGCCAGAAAATAATATCGTTGCTTTATGCTGGAGTATCTTTGGACAACATAATGCAGCATCATGCAGAGGTGGTGCAGGGGCATGGTGGCCCGCACAATCGTGATGATTTTCTCACTAGGAATGATGTCCGTAACATGGAGAGGGTTGTTCGCAATTCTTCTCACAAATTACATGCAAATGATGATTTCAGTGTAAAAATGTGGGTGCAGCGCCATCAAAAGCATGTCTTCTTCTTCCAAGAAGATTCTGGCACAACTCCGTTTGTTCTGGGAATACAGACAGATTGGCAGTTGCAACAGATGCTTCGGTATGGCAATAGTGGTTTTGTAGCTTCTCATTCAACATTTGGTTTCAAGAAGCTTAAGGTAATGTGCTCTATCTCTCACCCTTTATGCACAATAACTCTGTCACTTACAATTGAAGCTTATGATCCTGGATTTTTTGTCACTGTCACAATCTAAGCTATAATAAAACTCAAGAACAATGACTGGGATATGGAAAGGAGTTAGAGATTAAGAAGTTTTGGCGCTGGCATTCCCTGCAAAAATCAGAAAGAAGGCACCCCCACTCCTTTTTACCCCAAAATCATGCTGGATTATTTATGATCTGTTGTAAAAAGTCTTTTCTGGATAGCTTGTCATTATCATGAAAAATTGTGATAAACCAACTTGTAGGAGTTGCTTTGGGAAATATTATTCCACCCAAAAGTATCAAATACTTCTTGAAGAAGGTAGTTGATGTCACATTAGCTTCAATTATTTCATGCTTTCTGATTTTCACCTCATTTGCTTCTTATGGATCGGGTCACCTAATTGATGAGAAATTTCATTGTGACTAAAAGTCAATGAAGAGCAAAATTTGGTATATTAGGTATATATAAGCTTTCCTTTGGTCATGGTTTGATAATGATTAATTTCCATTTACAGTATCCCCTGTGTAGTTTACTTGTTTTTGATTCATCTCAAAATGCGATTCCGGTTGCTTGGATCATTTCCTCCTCCTTTGTTGGCCGAGATGGCAAATGGTTCAGTTCTCTAGCCGAAAAGATCCACACCAAGGATCCCAAATGGAGGCCAAGTGCCTTTTTAGTTGATGACCCTTCACTTGATGTTTCTATAATAAGGTAATTATTTCAGTGAGACCACTCAAGTTCGTATAAACTTTGATTTGGAAAATGTTATACTGTTCATATTTGCAGAGAGGCTTTTCATTGTCGGGTGTTATTATGCACCTGGAATATTCGGCGTTCTTGGATAAGAGGCCTTTTAAAGAAATGCTGCAACTTGGATGTGCAGCGAGAGATGTTTAAGCACTTAGGCTGTATTTTGTATTCTGCAAGAAGTGGGCCCAATGTCGTAGAGGCCATTGAAGAGTTCATGCAAGTATATGTTGACCAAAGTATCTTTATGGAATATTTCAAGAGGAGGTGGTTACCGTATGTAGGTGTGTGTTTCTTTTATGTTGGACCATATCTATTGGTTGTCACTCTTTTCTACAGTCATAAGAACTCATATCTATTGGTTGTCGCTCTTTTCTACAGTCATAAGAACTTTTTACTTATCTGTTGCCAGTACTGTCTTTCTATGTCACAAGAAAAATTTTCTTATCTTTCTATGCACTTTTCATAATTTATTAATTTCATTGTTGCTGGTTCGTGCTGATTTGTCTTGGGTAGACTGCCTGAATATTCTTTATGTGGCGACTTTCACAATGGGAATATTGCTTTTCCTTTTTTTTTTTTTAATTGTTGTTCGGATCACATTGTCTAGTAGTATAATGATATTGTGATTAAGAACTGGAATATATTCAGAAAACTTGTGAATTGGTATTTGATAAAATTTTCCAATGTTGTTAATTTCATCTTCATTCTGAAATGTGAGAATACTTTAAAATTAAATCTCTAAAGACAGTTATCAGTTCGAACCTTTTCATGCATGAAACTATTTAGGTTAATTGTTTATATGTCGGAGACATTACATTGAAAAGCAAAATGAAGAAAAATTAAACAGAATTGAAATACATAATGACTATAAGATACATAGAATCAGGCTCAAATGAACAATATCAGGAATACATGATCATAAATGTTGGTCCATTGGAATCTTTTTAAAAATAGAAAGTAAAATTGATGTTAGATATATCAAATTTTTGAGAAGTAGAAAATTAAATTCATTTTGCCTCAACATGGCTGTTTAAAATGATATTTCTGCCTTTTTAAGACATAAATTATAGTTGTTACATTTTTCTTTGAACATTAATTTCAATTTGTTTGGTTCTGAATCACATTGTCTTAGGTAGTAACTTGCACAAAAACTATAGTTTCACCTTCTAAATTTCTGAAAGTATCTCTCTTCTAAATGTGACTTTGATGATGAAATTACAACTGTAGCTGTTGCTTTGAGGATTAACTGAAAGATGTATTATGGGCTCTCAAAAAGAGATGAGAAGAGAAAGAAAAAATGGAAAAAAAATCCTTCCTGATCATTGGTTGGTGCTCCTTATCTTGCAGAGTTGTGGGCCAATGGCATAAGGTCCCTCCCTGTGGCTGGTGCAGAGCCCCTGGCTGCAATTGAATCATATCACACAAGGATAAAGTCCAAAATTTTTGATGAGCAGCATGCCAGTTCCTGGGCAAGAATTGACTGGTTAATCCACACTTTGACAACTGAATTTCACTCCTTATATTGGTTAGATCAATACAGTGTAGAAACTGGGTATTTTGCAAATATAAGGGATGAATCTTTCTTAACTAATGCTTGGCATGAGGCTTTGCACATTTCTGATGTTGATGTGATGTTAGATGAACAAAATCTCCGGATTGCAAAAGTCATCTCTCAAACTGACAGAAATCTGGCATATACAATTTGGAATCCTGGTACAGAATTCTCCCAATGTGACTGTCCCTTTTCAAGGCTGGGAAATCTCTGTAAGCATGTTATTAAGGTGGATATCTTATGTAAAAATCGGCAGGTTGCGAGGCCCTTGTTGGCAGCTCAAGTCTATCGGCAGGCCTTGCTTACCCTTTTGCAGAATCCTCCTGATGATCCTCTAGTTCTTGAGCATGCAACTCTGCATGCAACCCGCTTGCAACAGGATATCAAAGGCTTGGAAGACTTGTCGAATAATGGGTTGCTCCAACCTTTACCTCCCGAAATGAACCCTCAAATAGGAAATAATATACTTTTTCCACGTTTTCTTTGATTGCGCATTTGAAAAGGTGATGAGATTTGGAGTTTTAACCGTGCTTTTCTAGCTATACTAGTAATAATTTATGGGGCACTGGGGAAGTTTTGTTCTTTTTCCAACTTGCCACCGGACTCATCACTTCCTGCCCTGTTAGAATCAGCTCCATTGTGCTTCCAGAGAAGTGTCTAGTTCTGGCATTCACAGAGATTGAAGTCCATACTTCTGGAGGTACATTGTACTTGTCCTCAATGCTGTGTTTTATCGCAACATTTTGTCTGAGTTTGTGCATCTTTAGCGGGCCCGAAGACAAAAAAGAAAAAAAAAATCATTTTTTTTAATCTCAATTCTCAAATTTTGGTGAGGTTAGCTATATCATCATTATAGTATCTGATAAGTGTGGTCGCTGAATTGCTCTTTGCTCAAGGATTAATTGCATCTTCTCCAGCTTCAGCTTAAGTTTTTTTAGTTTATTTTATTTATTTATGGTAGTGAACATAATGGGCAGGATCCAGAGTTGCTAGTTCAATGATGTATAGTTTGCCTGGACTTGAGGTAAGCATATTAAGAAATACGTTAAAGCTGTTTTAAGTTTCTAACTCGCTCTCATGTCTAGGGCATGGAACATGATGCAGGTGGCTAGCCTTCGGGTTCTGAAGTAGAGTTTGCACATCAGAGGGACTAACAAGAGCAGACAAATCTCAGCCCAACTAAGCTCATCCTAGCATTTTCAAGAAAAGTGCTGGTAATGCCCTCACTATTAATTTCTAAGATGAAATTTAGCTCTACTTGCAATTTAATATGAAATTTAACCTTGATATAGAGAAATTACAGTTAGTTTATTATTTGGTTCAAATTATAAGTTTATTCATGTCGACTAATGAGCAAAGTTGTTTTATTGATGAATTTTTAATTTTTATCTTGATCAACTAGTGAAGATTGCGTTAGGAGGGAAATTATTTGCATGTTCAAATTGAGCTCAATAATATTATAAGCAACAATAATAATTATTAGAGAAATTAACTCACGACCTTCTTATCATGAGGTAATTAAATAGTCTCAAGGATAATTAAGATAAGATTGAACTAGTATGCTTTAATTCAATATTATCAATTCTCTCCCAAATGTGTTGCTTCAAACTTGAATTAGGAACCTTTTTCATAAAAAAGAGTTTATAATTTTTGTTTGTTTAGTGGCGCAGCCCACACATACCGGTGGCCCAGTAGGGAAGACAACCCCACATTTTGCAAGAAGATGGCTTGAAGTGGAGCGCTTCGGCACTAGAGTACGTGTCCACTAAATGAAGCCTAATTTGTTAAGAAAAGTTCATCGGCCTCTTATTAGTTTAGACTTCATAAACACTTGAAAGCTTATAAATTTAATGACTTTATATGCTTGAACTTGTATAACTAGCCGTAAGGCCGTGCGATTGTGAATACTTATAGTGATATTTTAATTGTAAACTATAATAGTTTGAATAAATTATAGACATCCTAATAAATTATTTAAAACAAAATAAATTAATTAAATAAATAAAAAGTTTAATTTTATTTAAAAAAATTAATTAATTGTCAAATGGATGGGAAAAAAGATAAATATTTTTTTCAAAACATAGAGTCGTTTCCTCTCCCAAAGCTTCAGCTTTACTGTATATAGATTCTTGGACACTTGAAAGTTACCTCATGGACCTGTAAAATAAATTGCTATATGGCACTTTAAACTCCTTGAAGGTATCCAAGAATTAATAAATTTATAGCATTAGGTGTTTGAGATGGCCAATCTTTTAGTGAATATTTTTTCCTTTTTTTTTTTTTTTATGTTTTAGGCTAAAAGAAGTAAGGTGTGGGTATACCATAACAATGAAAAAGATGATGATGTAGAATAATAAATATAGGCCAAGAAGCATTAAAAATCATAGATAAAGTAATTTGAATCTAATATCTGTAATTACAAAGCTTGCAACCTATTCTATACTTTTTCCATCTTATTAACTATTAGAAAACACTGAAATATAAGTTAACAGAAAGAAAATCAATTCCAATTGATAAATATTGAAAAGCTCGGATCCTACCATGAGCAGTGATGTAGAACGTAGTTAATGGTTAGACGATGTAGTGTCACATTCTTAGCTTCTCGTTCCATAAATACATGAAGCTATCCAGCTCTTGATGGTATGAATGGAGAAAAAAATTTCTCTAAAGAAAGAATCAGTAATATATTGGCGGTGGGGGAGATGCATATGATGCGCCAATTATTGGTGGTAGTGGCCCTCGATAAAATGGAGTAGGTGGAGGTGGCAAGGGAGGTGAAAGAATTGGTGGTAGTGGAGGAGGCGGTGAGGGAGGTGAAAAAACTGGTGGAGGAGGTGGTGGTGGTGAGAGAGGTGAATAAACTGGTGGAGAAGGAGAAGGTGATGGTGGGGGCGGTGATTGAGTAGGTGGTGGAGGAGGAGGTGATGGTGGGGGTGGTGTTTGAGGAGGTGGAGGAGGAGGTGAATAAACTTGTGGAGGTGGGGAAGGCGGGGGAGGTGAATAAACCGATGGAGGAGGGGAAGGTGATAATGGGGGTGGTGATTGGATTGGTGGAGGGGGGGAAGGTGAAGGAGATTGCGGGGGAGGTGAATAAATTGGAGGGGAAGGTGATGGCGAGGGTGGAGGAGGGGAAGGCAGCGGCGGGGGAGGTGAATGAGCAGGCGGGGGAGGCGAATGAGCTGGCGGAGGAGGGGAAGGCGGTGGCGGGGGAGGTGAATGAGCCGGCAGAGGGGGGGAAGGTGGTGGTGGGGGAGGTGATTGAGCCGGTGGAGGAGGGGATAGTGGTGGTGGTGGGGGAGGTGAGTAAATGGGTGGAGGTGGAGGAGTTGAGTAAATAGGTGGAGGTGGAGGAGAGTAAGCAAGTGGTGGTGGGGGAGGTGAAAGCACAGGTGGTGGTGGTAAAGGAGATGGCGGAGCAAAGTGAGAGCTGTGACAACCAAAAGCCTTACAGTCAACCTTCCTAGACAAGACTACTTTACATTGCAAGCGGGATCTCTGCTTGGGTCTATCCCTTAAACAATTCTTGCTATCGTCAAAACTTTCTAGTTCCAAGCACTCATGGGGCTCACCACTCATAAAATTGTAAGCGAAATTAAATTTCTCCAATTTCGGAAGAGAACACACACTTTCGGGAATTTTTCCTGACAGCATATTATGTGCCACATCTAGCCTTTCCAAGCTCTTCAGTTCTCCAATGGCTCTGGGCAAAGCTCCCTTTAACTTATTGTGACTCGCATCAAAAACTTGTAAATTCTTAAGCAACCCTATTTCTTCAGGAAAAGATGAATTTAACCCATTATTCCTCAAGATTATCTCATTTAATGTTCCTGACATGTTGTGAAAACTCGATGGTAAACATCCATGGAAGTGATTGTTTGCCAAGACAATAACAGAAACTGGTGAGTTGCCGAAATTATCAGGCAATTGAAAAGTAAACCTGTTATGATTTATAAAAATAGCATCCAGATCTTTATCGAATAGTTCCTTGGGAACATTACCTTCGAACTCATTAAATCGAAGATCAAGATACTTGAGATTTGGCAAATCCAAAACTTCATGAGGAAATCTCCCAGCCAAACGATTGTTACTGAGATCAAGCTCATAAAGATGCTTTAGTTGTTTCCAACTTTTGGGGAGTTTTCCACATAATCTGTTAGAGTTCACATGGAATAATGCAATGTCCGTAAGGAGTCCGAGCTCTTCAACCAAGTGACCAGCAATATCGCCATGATTTAGATCCACTCCGGCTACAGTCTGAATTGATGAATTATCAGGAGCAGCATGACAGAAAATGCCTGTGTAGCTGCAGACATTAGGTCCAACCCAGTTGAGGGTTAGATTCTTGGGATCAGAAATGATGGCTCGTTTCCAAGCTTGGAGGGCAATGTATGCGTGTTTTAGTCTGGGATTTTCGAACTTGGAGGAGGGTGGGATCGATTTTAAGGTCAGTTGACAATCTAATGAACCAAATTGTAGTGCTGGAATGGAACTCAAATCTGTGTTGATTGCATTTGCAGAAAGAAAGGGGGATTCTGCTATGAATAGGTAAATGATGGTGAGAATAGTGAAAAATGGAAGAAAATGAATTTCTATCCTCATCACACACTACCAAATCATCTATTTCTCTCTTTATTACACAGTTCCCTTGTTTTCTTTAGCTTAGAACTACAAAGATGGAGGAGATAGGATTCTCTTGCAATGACAGAAATTTCCAAGACAAATAAAATAAAAAGAGATGATTGGTGGTGTTATGGGCACAGATGTAGCTGTTTCATAACAGAAAGGTCAGTATGGGATAATATTATTACAGCCATGTTAGTTTGATTTGTGGCCACGAGAGGAATTCTATTAAAATTGAAATTCAACAGACTTAATAAAATAATTAAGAATTTCCACAAAATTAGAACAAAAATAACTAATTATATTAAATGTGAGCACATAGATTCACTTTCAGCACAAGATATGCAGTTCTGTTGGGAGATCTAACTCCCTTTGACATCTTCTCAAATTCTTTTTTTTTTTTTAATCCAAAAATTAACAGTTAAAATCAGTTAAATCTTATTACAACTCACTGTTTCTCACAGCTAAACATACTTATGCCCAATTTAAGCAAATATCCAGTGCAGCTGTTGAGTCATTATCCAATCCAATGGCCACTGTTTTGCATAGTCAACATTTTCTTAAAAAAAGACATAAGTACTAAATACAAATCTATTTTAAGAGTTACTATCATTATTTTTTTTTTTTTAAGAAAAGAGTAAATAGCCAGACTTTAGTGGCCATAAATGGAATGTACTTATAAAATGTCCATATTGTACTTTCGCTTCCAATGTACAGTGCGTAAATAAATAATTGGAATTTTCAATTAGGTTTCTTTACAAGACTTAAATTCATAAAAGTTTAAAATAAAATCTATAAAAAAAATATAAGTAGTATTAATATTATTTGAAAACTTTAATAATTCATTATATGAATAATATAATTATATAAAATTCGAATTATAATATATAAGATAGGTTTTGATCGAGGAAAAGTACAAGAGAGTCGAGAAACCTAAATTATATACCCCTGATATCATAAAACAAAATTTTATTTAAATTATATAACAATATGTAACAATATTTTTTGAAAAAAAAAAGTCAATATAGACCTAAAATTTAGACAATTTTAATTAGTCAAATAAATGTTTTTTTTTATATATACATTTTGATCGGTTGGGTTGTTTTGACGTTTTTTAATTCACAAATCGAAACCCAAAAAAAAATATTAACTGAATAATTGAATTAAACAATTTATTTTGATTGGTTTGGTTTGCTTATTTCGTTGTAACTGAACAGAATGGTACTAATCCAATATGAATTACCACATTAAATTCCCTGCATTTGATTCCTCGGTTTCCTATCAAGGTGATTTTACAGTAACAAATATTAAAATTGAAGTATTTTTTATTATAATTTTTTTATACTGATTGATTATTTATTATAACATAAATTCAGTGATAATCTGTAAATTAATCTCAAAGTTTTGTATAAAAATATTTTTTTAGAACGAGTTCAAGGATATTTTTATGATATATCAAAAAGAAAAAACCTATTTGCTGGTGTGAATAAAGAATGTGATAGGGGAATTTTTACCCCATGCTATTGGAATGGGGTAATTTTACTCCTATTTTTTTGCTCCCTTTTTGTCCCTAAAATTATTATTTTTTGTGTATTTTTATCGTCGAAATGGACGGAGTAGCTAATGGTACTAACTGCGGCCAATCAACGCGCAACACGTTAGCAAATTTTCTCTTTTAATCACCAATCATGTTAACAAAAAAATTAATTAAAAATACTGATGTGATAATTTGTGTGGCAGAAAATAACAAAAAAATTAATTAAAAATACTGATGTGACAGCTTGTGTGGCAGAAAATTAAAAAATTAAAAATTAAAAATAAAATTTCTCTTCTTCTTCTCTTGTTTTTCCTTTTTCGCTCTCTTCTCATGTTCTTTCCTTGAAACCCAAAAAATGTGACACTAGCGATAGTAGACGAGATTCTCCTTTTCAATGATTTTGTAGAATTATCAATAATTTTCTCAATTTAAAACTATATATTATTAATAACCATAATAATATTAGAAGTAGATCCATAGGAACTTTTATGTGACAGTGATTTCGATGCAAGTCTTAGAAGTAGATCCATAGGAACTTTTATGCGATGAACTAATAACCACACTACGCAACCTTAATCAATTGAATTCCTCTTGCTATCGTAGCAAGTTTTTCTCCTTACTCTTGTAGTAAGTCTCTGTTTATGTCCCGTGTATTATTTCCCTCTCCTTTTGTTTTCTATCTTTCGGTCTGTTAAGGGTTCTACGTCAGAGGCTTAAGATATCACTAAACATTGTGAGAAAGTCACTTTAGAGGATGGTTTTGTGCTAGATGATGAAGACTTCATTGATGAAAGGAAAGATATATCTCTATGTCCTATTGGTAAGATTATTTCAAATAGATATATTAATGTTGCAGCATTCAAAGCTACAATGGCAGAGGCATGGCAACCTGGTAAAGGTATTGAGATTCAGGAGTTAACTCCCAAACTGTTTAGTTTTCAATTTTTCATGAAATTGATATGAATATGGTTTTGAATGATGGTCCCTAGTCATTTGAACAAAAATTGCTTGTCTTGAGAAAAATGGAAATTGGCCTTCAACCAGAGAATATAGAATTATATGTTGTGGACTTATGGGTGCAATGCTATAATCTACCTATTAGTTATTGGACTAAACGTATTGGTAGAAATATAGGAAACCAGTTGGTTTCATTTGTTAAGATTGATCCAAAGAGTTTAGATGGTAACTGGAAATCCTTTATGCGTATTCGAGTTACGTTGGATATAAGAAAGCCCCTAAGAATTTCATTGAAAGTGAAGAACCAAAGAGATGATTGGGTGATGATATCCTTCAAGTATGAGAGACTACCAAGTTTTTATTTCTTATGTGGTATTATTGGTCATCAGGAGAAGTTTTGCGACAGGAGATTTGAAGTGGATTTGAGTAAACATGTAATGGAATATGGAGCTTTTCTCAGAGACCCGTTGAAGAAGACTACGTTCTATGCCGGTGAGCGGTGGTTTAAGGCAAATATGATGGCAAACAATGCTGGTATGGGTGGGTCAGATATTCATGGCACCAAATCTGGTCATTTGAACAATTACCATAAGCAACAGGAGTCTGAGTTGGATTAGGAGTCTAGAATCCTAATTCTTAAAGGATCTTATCAACAAAATAACAAGGCCTTGATTTTAGCTAATCAACTTGATTGTAGGGATCTGAATGCTAATTTAATTAACAAGAATGTGCATGGGAAGGAAAACATCATGTCTAGTAGGCTCAATACAATTGAGAAAGGAATGAAAGATATAGAGAGCCCATATGATGTTTGGATTTTGGAAGCAGACAATAAACGGCGTCATTCGAGTCTAGTTCATTCTAACAAAACACCAATTTCTTCTTCTTGTGATATGTAGGATCAAGTCTTTGGAGATTCACAAATGTTTAAAAAAGGACCTAATGATAAAGCCCGCCCATCGCCATGATAGCGTTAGCTTGGAACTGCTGTGGTTTTGGTCGGCCACAAGCAATTCTTAAACCGGTAGAAATGGTGTCTTCTCTTCTTCCCTCCCTCATTTTTCTTATGGAGGTTCGGGTTAACCAAGCACAGATTGATAGTGTTTTTCGTTGCATCAAATTTAAAAACAAGTTCTCGGTTCATGGTGCTACTTCTGGTGGTGGTTTGCCCTTACTCTAAAGACATGATCTTTCTGTTTCTCTTTGGTCTTATTCCCTTTCTTATGTTGATGTACTTATCTCTTCTTCTTCTCATCAAGTGGTGTGTTTTATTGGTTTTTATAGAAAAAGGAATCAGAGGCATCTTTCTTGGCAGCTTCTTCTTCATTTTTCTTTTGATAATGCTTAGCCATGGGCCGTGTTGGGTGACTTTAATGATATGCTTTCTAGCTCTGAGAAGATTGGTGGTAATCCTCATCTCCCTATCTTATCTCTAGCATTAATGCTTTAAGAGATATTGTTCAATCTTATGGTCTCTCTAATATGGGGTATTGTGGCTATTGCTATAGCGTTGGGAATGCTCAAGAGGCTCTAGAAACTGGATTTGAGAAAGACTTGACAGGGGCTTAACTACGAAATCTTGGTTTAATATTTTTCCTGACTGCCATATTAATCACATTGGTATGACCACCTCTGACCATATGGTGCCTTTATTATCAAATATAGTGCTCTTATTATCAACCAATCCCGGTCAAGCAACACATAATACTCATTTCCTCTTTGAAAATATCTGGCTCCAAAAGCAGAACTGTAGAGACTTCATTTTTAAATGTTCGACAGATTTAGGCCCTCTCCTTATTCTCCAATGCCTTACTTCTTGTTTTATTACGTTGGGTACTTAGGGTCACTTTTTTCGGAGGTGTTTCTTAGATGATATAGCTAAGTGCAAGCAGGAGTTAAATAAGTTGCAACCTAAATTAGATGCTATGTTCGTTGCTCGATTTAAGCAAGCTAAAGAAAAGCTTGCTGGCTGTTATTTCAAAAGAATAAACATTGGCAGTAGAGGGCAAAGATTCAACAGCTTAAAGAAGGTGACATGAACACGAGATTCTTCCATGTTTATGCTTCTACGAGGAAGAAGAAAAATATGATCCATCATTTATTTGATATGACAGGTGTACAAATGAACTGGAATTCGGGTCTTCAAGACCATATTAAGCAGTATTTTGAGTCCATATTTCAATCCTCAAATTGCAATAATCTAAAGTTTCTTAACTGCATCAAACCTTTTGTTACAGAAGCCCAAAATGAGGAATTACTTTGGCCTTTTGAGGCTGCTGAAGTTAAAGAAGCTCTATTTTCCATAAATCCAAATAAGGCTCCAGGCCCAAATGACTTCAACCCAAGCTTTTTCAATCTCAATGGGAACTAGTTGGTCTAGACATAACCTCATTCATTCTTGATATTCTTCATACATGTAATTCTTATCCAAAAATTAAGCAACCTAAGCACATTTCTGATTACAGACCAATTGCTCTTTGTAACACTATTTACAAAATCTTGTCTAAAATGGTTACGAATCATATGAAATTTCTATTGACTGATGTGATTTTAGAGAACCAAAGTGCGTTCATTCCTGGAAGATTAATCATGAATAATGTTCTTCTTGCTTTCGAAGTAGGTCACTACTTTAATCGCCAAACACAAGGGTCTAGTGGCACTATTGCTTTGAAATTGGATATTGCTAAAGCATATGACAAGATGGAATGGTCTTACTTGAAGAGTGTATTGGACAGAATGGGTTTCATTTCAAGTGAATCAACATCATTATGATGTGTATCACATATGTTTCTTATCAAGTGTGCACTAGTGGGCATTCGATGGGACCGATTGTTCCTAAAAGGGGACTGAGGCAAGGGGATCCCCTCCCACCCTACTTGTTCATACTGGGTGCTCAAGGTCTTTTGACTGCAATGACAAATTTGGAGCAGAGAAAAATTATCCATAAATGCAAGGTTGTTAGGTGAGCTCTAGCTATTAGTCACCTATTGTTTGCTGACGATTCTTATTTTTTTTCTTTAGAGCTAACTTGTGTGAAGCTGTGGCAATTAAAGATTGTCTTACTATGTATGGATTTGCTTCAGGCTAATTGGTGAATTTCCATAAATCATCTCTGGAGTTTAGCAAGAACGTGGACCCATACATGTGTCGCCTCTTTTGCAATCTTTTGGGTATCTCGATTTCTCATCAAGTCAAGTCATACCTTGGCATGTCTATGTTTGTAGGACACAACAAAGCTCAGGTGTTTGCATTTATTAACAATAGAATTTGGAGGCAACTTAACAACTGAAGAAACAAATTCCTCTTATGGGGTGGTGGAGAGATCCTTATTAAATCAGTTTTGCAATCTATTCCTTTATATATTATGAGTCTATTTCTCATACCTAAATGCATTTGTGATTCTCTTCACCGTATGTTTAATAGATTCTGGGGGCAAATAAATGACTCTAAATCGAGAGGAATTAATTGGATTCGTTGTGATCTTCTTTGCTCACCAAAGAAAATTGGTGGACTTGGCTTTAGAAACATCCATGAGTTCAGTATCGCTTTATTGGGTAAGCAATTTTGGAAGATTCTCACCAGACCTGATTCTTTTGTTTATAGAGTTCTCAAGGCTAAATACTTTCCTGGAAGTAGTTTGGACCAAACTCAATTAAAACGGCATCCTAATTACATATGGAGAAGCATTTTGGCAGCTAAAGAGTTGGTATCTCATAAACTCAGATGGCTTGTTGGCAATGAAAAGGAGATAAACATCTATAAGGATACATGGCTTATCGACCCCTTAAGTCCAAAAATATCTTATACTCCAGTGCCAATACTTATTAATTCAAAAGTTTCAGCCTTGTTAAGTGGTGGTTCTACATGGAACTTTTCTTTCATCCTGGTGTGTTTCAATAGTAGAGATGCTAATAAAATATTACAAGTCCCTCTTGCACGCTGCACTCAACCAGATGTAATTTATTGGTCATTTGAAACAAGCAGTCAATATACTGTTAAAAGTGAAAACCATCTGGTACATGTTTCTTCTCAACCTCTGATGAACTTTAATTTTTCTTGGCAATGCTTGTAGAATTTTGCTTTACCTTTAAAGGTGCGTATTTTCTTATGAAGATGCACTGTCGATGTTCTTCCCACTAGAAATAATTTATTCCAGAGACATGCAATAGAAATATATGTGTGCCCTTTATGTTCTCCTCTAGTTGCGAATATTGTTCATCATGCTCTCTTCTCTTGCCCTTATTCTCAATCAATATGGAATGATAGCTCTCTTGGACTCTGTTTTGACATTAATGCTTCAACAGCTAGTATTATTAGTAACTGGTTTTCTTCCTTGCAACGTGGTGATCTTCACCATGCTGTGTTCTTGCTTTGGACAATTTGGTATAAAAGAAATAAGTTTATTTGGGAATAACAAAGAATGAGCAATGGTGTGGTTTTGCGTATGGCTAACGGTTCTCTTAATCAATGGGAAGTGGTGCACCAAAAGGATTTTACTTTTGATTCTTCTTCTTCTAAACCATTGTTGGAATTATGGGTTCCTCCTCTTGTGTGGCTTTATTAAATGTAATAGTGATGCTGCTATCATATTGACAAAAAACCGAGTTGGCTATGGATGGATTTGCAGGGACTCTTCGAAGAATTTTGTGGCTGTTTTTCATGGTTCTCTAAGCTGTCATATTGACCCTCTCTTTACAGAAGCAATGTCAGTAAAGGAAGCATTTAAATGGATGAAAGACGAAGGCATTACACATTTGCATATGGAGATAGATTGCCTTGTGCTTCATCAAGCTCTGACCTCCCCTTCTCTTTGTGCATCACCATTTGGTTTAATTGTCCAGGAATACATTGATGTTAGTCATTCATTTCATAGTTATTTATTTACTTTTGTTAGAAGATCTGGTAATGATCTTGCACATATATTAATTAGGACTTCTTTTGTTTCTCAAGGAGTAAGATTTGCTTCTCCTTTCCTTTGTATTCAGTAGTTGTTTTAATGAAAGGATCCATTTTATTTCAAAAAAAAAATCTATATATTATTATGTAATTAAACTCTAATTAGTTGAAGACAAGATCCTCCTTTTAAACTATATGCTTGTTCTTCTTCTAAGTTTTCATTTCACAAACATTAGATTTAGTTGTAAGCTTGATGATGCTAGATCTAGTAAACTTTCTTAAATTGATGTAATATAATCCCCCATATTACCATTTGAAAAATCTAATTTTTTAAAAATCTCGTATAATATAAGAAGAGGGATAATTGATTTTTGGGTTGCATGGGAAAAACATGAAAAGAGAGAAAGATGGAGAACAAGAGGAAAGAGACCAAAATTTTTTTGATTTTTATTCTTTTTAATTTCTACCACACAAGCCGCTGTAACCGTATTTTTAATTATTTTTTATTGACTAGATCAATGATTAGATGAGAAAATTTGCTGACATGTTGCATGTTGATTGGCTACCATTTGTACTTTTAGATACTTGATAATTCCATCAATTTGAAAGGTAAAATCGTACTATAAATCGAAATTTAGGGATAAAAACACATTAAAAAAATGACTTTAGAGGTAAAAATAGCTCAATAAAATAATAGAAACAAAATTACCCAATTTCAATAGTTCAGGAGTAAAAATTCACTTTATCCCATAAAAAAATTAATTTTTAACTCTAGAATTTCTCAATTTGAATTATACAATTGTGATTTTCTTTTATCAATTCGAAATATACGTACGATCATGATTTTTTTTTTCTGGTTTCTTTTAAACAACAATCATTAGATTGTCTAGTTTTATGGCAATTACAATTCGGCATTTGCAAATATATATTAATGAAAGCTTTATCCTCTGGCTCTGGCTGACGTGATTTTGTTGAGATGATGAATCAGTAGAATAGGAGATTAATTAGGATACGGCAACGTAATATTACAAATATTGTGTAACCATGTATGGCTCAAATAAATTTAATATGTAATAAATAAATAAATAATATTCTATCGGTCTTCATCACCACTTATACCTCTGCAACCTACCACGAAATTCACCCACACCTCCTATTGGCCGCTAATCCTCTACTGCCGTCTCTATACTAACACTTTTAGCTATTACTTGCAATTAATGTGAAGACGATGATGAATTAAATTTATATTTTTTAGCTAAATACGAGTTTATAGTTAAGGGACTATAATTTTAATTTTACTATTATATCCATCTTAAATATTATAAAAATTATGATTAATAATACAGTGAGAAAAAATTTAAATTGTAATTAATAGAATAAAAATATAATAGATAATTTGTATGTTAATTATAGTATAAAAATAAGACCATATTTTGAAAAAAAATAAAATGAAATAATGGATTAAAATTATAGAATAGATGGAATATATATTTTATTTGGTGAAGAAATGTACAATATTATTTTAATTTGTAATTAAGTTAGGTTTAAATGTGAATTAAAATGTTACTATTTATTTATGAGTAACCAACAATGGATAGTAAATCGCACATTAATGATTAGAATCTGAATTCTTCTCAAACTTTTTAAATAGCCAGTAGGGGTCCAGCTTTTAAAAGAGTACCACTGAATCCAGCTGTATGGAATCAGAGCCGAATCACATACTTGAACGGGGAAGATATTTTCTTTATGTATAGGGGTGTTGCAGTAATTTCCCTTCCAACTTGTCAAAGAAGACAGAAAGCTCCATCGAAGTCTCGAGAAAGCCAATTCCTTCGCTATAAATACCTCCCCGATTCAAATCTATTTCATTGTTACCATTTGCAAGGGGAAACAGAAAATCAAAGATTAGGATTGGAGCTACGGAGGATTCGTGTAGCTATTTATGCTCTGTTTAACTCTCAATTCTGATCGACAAGCTTGTCTTCTTCGTCGACTCTGCAGATTGAAAGTTCGTTATTCTATAAGATAATTCGTTATTAAATTCGTAATAATCTGTGCTATTGTCTCTCTCGCGTGTATTCTGCTGTTATGCTTTGTGCTTTTTGAAATGGTAATGTATTTAGCGAACGATTGATGTTTTCTTTCTGTTTTGTGTTTCGTTTTCAGTTTATTGTTTTTTTTTTTTGCTGCTGCTGCTGTGTGAATGGGATGTGATGATTTTGTGACTGGTTGTGTTAATTTCATGCTTTCCGTGCACGATAAATGTGATTTCAAAACCTCTTCTTGCCTGGTTTCTGAGTTTTACCAAAATTTAGATAAGTTTTGGAATTAAGGTTTTTTCTCGATTATTTTGGTTGGCTCAGGAACTACAACGGATTCTGAGTTTTAATTCCTTTTGTTTTTTTTTTTTTAATTACTTTTGTCGGTAGACAAATTGGATGTTTGGGTGATGAGAGGTTGGATGCGCTCTTTACATAGCCGTGTTTGCTGGTGTTTTCCTGTTATGGATCTTCTCTTAAATTTCATAATTTTTTGGCCATGAGACCTGCCCTTTTTTTTTCTTCAATTAAGTCGTGAAAGGACCGTCTTGGGTGGTTCCTTTTTCATTGATAAGGTGGTTACTTTTTTTTTCTTCTTTAATTGATAGTGATATTATTCTTTATTGGGCAGGTCAAAACGTGTACGAGTGTTTTTATTTGTATTACTTGTCTGCATGTTTTTCATGGCATCCCATGTTTGTAGGGTAGGTTCTATAGGAAGAGGTCCCGGATAAAACTTCAAGAGTTGATGATAATAATATCATTGCTTTCGCCAAGGTCGTTAAGTGCTTGCCCCTCTCATTCTGTTTGTAATTTAACCTATAGCAGCATTTGGACCTGATAGATGTTTGTATATACTTTTTGTTTTGGACGTTTTTTGGAGGCCTTGCTTCATTGGTGATGGGGTTTGCTAAGAAAGAACTGATTTGGAACTTTGGTTGTATAAGAAAATGAGATGGATAAAGTATCTTTTGGAAATCTTGTCTTACTTCCCTGGAAAACATGACTGGTTGTAAGCGACAACAGTAAGCTCTTTAGGGGACACTTCCCTTGATGTCCACGTCAATTCTTATTGGTTTTTTTTTTTTTGGACGACGTAGGCCATATTTGTAGGATGTTTAGTCAGATCCACAGGTGCGATGGTTCGTGAAGGATTCCATTCAATAACTATTGTTAGTTATCACATGGTGTCGTACTACTTGGCATTCTGTATGTGCAGGTTGAATGCCTTTTTTTAAAACCTTTGATTTCACCTATACATATGTTGAGTTTCAGGTGTTAGATGCTCAAGGTGGCAGAGTTTTGTGTAGAATTAGGACTTCTTTTCATGACAACTGCAAGTATATACCACAATAAACAGTTTGCGAATTTATAAACCCAGAAAATAAATCCTCGTATATCATCTGTAAACAGTAAGGAGGTACTGCCATGAGGCAAGGTAGTGTTCTGTTCACTCCTTCAATGATGTTCCTTTCACAGTCTAAACCTGGCCATCAGTCAACACTCTTTACATCAACATGTCCTTTTCCTTCAAAAGTTGTTTCAAGCTTACCGCAATAGGGCTAGGTAATGTTGACTATCTCATGTCAATTGCCACCGATGGAGAGCTATCTATGGGCACTAATGTGTCCTTAGTTTTGTTCCTTCTTTCAACTAGAGGTTCTTCCTAACTTGTCAATTCTCGCAGTCCTCCATCGTAGAGATGAGACTGGTTCTACTAATTTGGGGGAAGTCGTTGATGAGGTTTGAGATTCTGTTTTTGCGTAGTGGCAGTTACATGAATTTTGTAGGATGGGAACCTCTGATTTTAGATGTCGGCACCAAGCGGGGCTCTAATAAGCTTTATCTGAGAAAGGGAATATCTTAAAGTCCTGACCTTGCTAACAATTTTTTTTGGTAAGTTCAGTTTTTGAAGGAGACTTGGTTTCAGAGTTCCAGACGAGGTAGGCCTTGTCCTTTTTGGACAATCAACCCCCATTTCTTCAGTCGCTCTTTTTTTGTTAGAACGCATTTGACCGTGTGATATATTGCTTTTACCTTAGGTTGGGGCCGCTAATGGTCATTTCCAGAATAATTGGACCTTGTGTCTGGGACTTCTTGAAGGAATCAAGTGATTACACATTGCTATTCCTCTTACAGCTGAAGACTTTGAAGTCCATTATCAGTGCTGGATTATTGTTGTTTTGTGGGATTATTATAGATCTACTTGTTTTGATGATACTTCTCTTGGAGTGTTGCTGATTGGACATTGGAGCTGTTCAAGCTTACTTTGGATTATGTTGTTGCTGATTTCAATTGATCTGCAGCAGTGTAGAAGAAATCGACAGTCCATAGGATGTTTGCCTGGTTTGATCGGGTGACAAAATGTACCTTTGAAGTTTGAATCTTCTCTAAATTTGCATTCTTCCTGCAGGTCATATAGGTTTTCTGCTCACTCCTAGATAGTCTTTATTGTTGCGGAATACAATACATTCAATGGGAGAAGTAGAAATCAGGAATTGAGTTTCAACAAATGGGGGCAAGGGCATTTCATAATGAAACACACTGTGATACAACAGAGTCTATTGATATAAGGACCTCAGAAATGAAGGATAAGGGTTGTATGGAGTATGGGTAAGTCATTTGCCATCTGGCGTTGCAAATTTGACATTTTTTTTTAATAATGAATTTGTTTATAATGTGTGCTTTCTTTACAGATGCCCTCATTATCATAGAAGATGTCGCATTAGAGCGCCTTGTTGCAATGAGATCTTTGATTGCCGCCATTGCCACAATGAGGCAAAAGTGATTTGTTACTTTTACCCTTGGTTTATTATGATTTAGTTTCTTTATCAATTTTTTTTGTGAGGGTTTAAGCATATTCCAGCTAGCTATGTCTATCCTTTTTTTTTTCACATTTAAAATTTTCAATGCTGCGTCAATGATAGTTGACAATGATCTGGCTTGGCTACTATTAGCGAGCATTTTATTTTTCTTTTTTTCCTTTATGCTTTACAAGAACAGAACAACTGCAGTCATGAATTGATAAAGAAACTAAATCATAATAAACCAAGGGGAGAGATGTTTATCAACAGAAAATTTTGGATTGAAGAATTCTGCTTTCTCTTATTTAGAGCTTATTCAACTTGATTTTTATCAATAGTAGTAGTCAAAAAGGGGAGAGATGTTTTTAATAATTATATGGCAAAACTATGTGATATCTTTCAAATTCAGATATTAATATTAAAGTTTGAAGGGGAGTGAATTCGAACAGTGCAATAAGAAAGTATTTTCCGGAAGGAACAGAAGTCAGATATCATGGTGAAGAATATAAGACAAAGACAGATCGTTTTTACATTAAACTGTTTGTATTATTTTGGTTATTTACTTCATATTAATTACAGGAATGTAATTTTGAATCATTAAGGGATGAGCACTAAGATGCATGTTAAAAGTTCTTGCATCCAAATAGTTGATTTTCAAGGTTTATTATGCTGTTTTTGTTACTTCCTGTGTGAATTGTGTCATTAGCATGATATAAAATTGCGATTCACCTTATCATGAGTTCCAGAGCGGAGTTCAGTTTAAGATGTTTTTTATTGCAATTTCATGTGTGTAGGTGCTACCTAATTTTCAGCAAGGAATTTTTCGTGATTTAATACTTTTTGTTTTGTAATATCTTAATTCTCAATTTCTTTTTTTTTTCTTTTTTTTTTTAAATGGCACAGAACCATATCAATGTTGACCAGAAGCTTAGACATGACATGCCACGCCATGAAGTCAGACAGGTACTCTTGTTGACCATTTTTTTATCCATGCATGTTGTTGATTATTTTGATAATTTTTCACTGCTGTTTTCATGCATTAGTGTTCCTACAGCAACACTTTATTTTTCAATTTTCAGGTGATATGTTCGCACTGTGGCACAGAACAAGAGGTGAGCACTTCTTGCTATTTTCTCTAGGCATATTCTTGAGTGACAATTCAGAAAATAAGAGAATAAAGCATCATCCATAATCTAGTTCTCCGTTAAGGTGGCTCCTGTACTCATCCCTGAGGTGGGGTGGGCCAGCCTATTTTATGATCTGTTCAACTAGCGCAATGTTTACGGAAATTGAAAATGCAGGTTGACTAAGAAATGGAACAGTATGAATGCACAAAAATCTTAAGAGAATAAACAAGATTTAGAAAGGCAAAAAGAAAAGAACTGCTTGTGATTGGCAGGTTTATTGTCATAAGCCAAGAAGTTGATTCATTTTTCCCTTGTGTAATACAATATTACCAAAAAATATTGGCATAACTTCCCTAGTGCTTTTTCCGAAAAAACTCTACTTTTCCATAATTTCGTGGTAGTTACTGCATTTTTGAGTCTGGCTTGAGGTATTGATTATTTGTTTTGATATTATGACCAGGTACAACAGTTTTGTACCAACTGTGGTGTGTGCATGGGGAGGTACTTCTGCGAAACTTGCAAGTTGTTTGACGATGATGTAAGTAGCTATTCTGCTAATGTACATTTTATTTGCAACTTGTATATGATTAAAAATCATGGGTTGGCAATTAGCCACTATGATAGCATTGAGGGTGTGTGATTAAAGAATTATAGGATCTATCATTGCAAGATATTTCATTAGGCTTCTGCAATTGCACGTTCCTTTGAACTATTGGAATCAACATGCTAACCAATTTCATATGTACTTGCAGACATCTAAGAAACAGTATCATTGCAGTGGCTGTGGGATTTGCAGGTATAGTTGTCTGTCTCATGTTTAGCTTGAATTTAGTACCATTATATAACTGCTGTTTTACCAGTTGAATTCTAAATTTGTTAGTCATTGCGAGTTGCACTATAAGAACAGTAGGACCAGTAGAAACGTTTCCTTAATTTTTTTTTTTTTTTTTTGGTGCGGATTAGAAATGTGTATCTGTCTGTCTACAGATTTTTTTTCTTGAAGCAAAGTATATTATGTGGTTCAAGTTTAAATTTTTCAAGAAATTAAAGATTTAGGTGGAGATGGTAGAAAGGGTCTGTCACTCGGTAACCTGGGAACTCACAGGACTTGTGATATTGATCTATTCAATATAGCGTTCCTCACCTTGAAATCATTGTTAATTACAATTTCCCTTGTTTCTCTCTCTCTCTCTCTCTCTCTTTCACATGCATATTTTGACTGGGATGTATAATGTTTTCCTTGGCAGAATTGGAGGGCGGGAGAATTTCTTCCATTGTTACAAGTGTGGTAAGCTGCAGTTTTCACATAATGTCCAACTTTGAACTTATGTGCTGTTGTTACATGCCTAATATGCTGACTATGCCTGCATTCTATGCATTATGAAGGTTGTTGCTACTCAATCCTTCTAAAGATCAGTCATCCGTGCGTAGAGGGGGCCATGCACCATGACTGCCCTGTTTGTTTTGAGGTGGGTTAAGAAATTTGAAACATCGTTGGTTTATTTCTCTCTTTTATGGCAATAGCTAGTCTCTTCCCTAATGATTAATTTGCTGACCTAATAACCAAAATTCATATGGTTGTATGCAGTTTTTATTTGAATCAAGGGATGGTGTGACCGTGTTGCCATGTGGACATACAATTCACGAGAAGTGCTTGAAGGAAATGAGAGAACATTATCAGTAAGTAGTTCTTGCAGCTATGTACTTAGAAATTCTTACCACCGTTAGATGTAGCAAAATACTTAACTAACAGAACTGCAACAGGTATGCTTGCCCCCTCTGCTCAAAGTCGGTGTGCGATATGTCCAAGGTCTGGGAGAAGTTTGACATGGAGATTGCAGCTACGCCAATGCCAGAGCCTTACCAGAATAAAATGGTACTGCTTTTAGGAGAGGATGTGTGAAGATTACTATAAAAGTTTAGTAAAAAGTAACACTTGGCCTTGATGTTTGCCAAAGTACTGATGGCATGTCTGCTTGCTACAGGTCTGGATCTTGTGCAGTGATTGTGGGAAGACTTCACACGTTCAATATCATATAGTGGCTCGGAAATGTTTGAATTGCAAGTCCTACAATACACGTCAGACGAGAGGCTGAGATGGCAGATGACGAAAATAGGACCTGTTATCGTCGTTAACTGGATGGACATAACCTCAATTTAGGAGGTTTTGAATGATCTTTTCCTATATCAAGTGAGCTGCATCCATTTGAGGGAAGAGTATATTCATTCTTGTCCTCTCTTGTTTTCTCGCATTCTGCGTAATTCTGTTTCTTTTGAGTTCTTTTTATTAAGCTAATGATGTAGAAGGCAGTAGTGCCTAATAATGGCAGTGCTAAAGATGTTGCTTTTCTGTTTGGTTTTTTGTTATTTGGCCCACTTGAATATGCCTCTCTGTGTACGAATGGGTGATATTTGTAAATAGTTTCTCGTTATCATTCAGTAGTTTCTGTTTCTCGCTTGATTATTTATTTATTATTAATAATAGCTTCTTGAGGTGGGGTACTTATGCTGGTGCACTGCTCGCTCCTTATAGCTATTATTGTGGGCGAGAAGAGATGGTGAAAATGGCTCCTCAATCGGTGTTATTGGGTTGACGGATGGAGATATTTTGTGAATTTGGAAGATGAGTATAATAATTACCTGCAAGTTTGTTGAAAGATAATTCTGGGTTATAAATACAGTTAGGTGCGTGGCCATGACCTCTGTTGAAAAAATTGCTTCCAAAACTACCTACGGATCAGAAGCTGATCCCAAAACGAATTGTTCATTGCAATGAATGTAAAGCAAATTGACTTTCCATCTCAAATGGCAATAATGAGAAGCAAGTCGATATTTAATCTCGGTGAATGGCTACTGGTTAACCAATGCTGAACCCAATTCGTATATGGCGATTTCACCTGTAAAGACCATGGACACGAAAAAGATCACATGCTGCTCTTGGCGAATCCCGCGCACGCAGATACAAAAGGACAAATTACTTCAAGGCAGTGAGGTACAGTGACCCACAGACCCAGACAAAGATTTTAATCAAACGTCAAATCTCATAAGACGAATTCACATCACACCTACAAATATAATATGCATGCCATTAACAATAATTACAAATCCCTTCGTTTCCTCAATATGAAAAAGATCTGTTCAGTCCACTATTTTGTCCCCTAACTTAAGGAAGAAAACAAGCAGTACTTGCTTGCGTGCAACCTGCAATCGAATACCCATAAACACAGCAAAACTTGATGGGAATACAATTCAATTACAATATATAGAGGCATGTTATATCGAGTTAAGAAAAAACAGATGTTGAGTCTGCAGACTTGCACAAAATGTTTGCCACAGTAGACAAAAAGAATAAAATTGGGCAGCCACAAAAATCGGCTAACCTCTCATACATGAATTATGTAAGACAATAGTGGGTCTGAATTATTATGCTTAAACTAGCTTAAGTAAAGACCAACCTCCCAAGACCATGATCAGTGAAACGTAAACAGCAAAGGTAACAATTTACAAAATCGATCATCATCCATGGCTGCTAACAGATCCACATGTACAGCTCTCTGGTGATAGATGACCAAGAGTGCCCACGCTTTTGCTCACAGTTTCATCAACCATGGGCCTGGGATGACTATTCATCCACATTTTCTTATGGTGCGTCGAAGAAGCCATTTTCAAAGTGTTCCTCGCCATCATCTGGAGATTTGTTGACTGTTTTCTCCATTTCCTCATGAATCATAATCTCCTCCGAACGGCAACTTAAACTGCAAAAGGCTCTCTCACCTCTGCAACAAATTAATATAAACCAGCACTTCAAATCAACATCCTATAGCAAAACCAGCAATATGTAAAACAATAAGGGAATGAATAGGGAACAATTGGACAACCTGTACATGTAAATATCTTTACTGGCATCCAGTCTCTTGTTGCAGTGATAACAGAAGTTCAAAAAGTCATTAGAGGGAAATGGACTTGCAATAGCAGAATTAGCATAAGCCTGAGGAACCCCAGCCTCTTTTTCTTCATTAGAGTAACTTTCCAAGATGCAGTCACCATATATATGAGTCTTTTTGGGATTAGGACCATGTGAAATTACACATGTATAATCCTCAGAAAGCTCAATCTCACTAGCAGAAAGATCACCAACAAATCCACTGGAAGAACCAGCAGACATTGATGTCAACTTCAAATCTACAGGCAAAGAGTTATTTGAACTTGGGCTTACTCCAGCAAACTGAAGAGGAGAGTTTGCCCGGGTAGTTAGATTATTCAAAGGAAAATTCCCAGAACCCACATTCGAGTTCCGGTCAGCCAATCGGGATAGCATTGAAAATGTCTTGCAGGAATCCAATGAACAAGACCTGATTTTTCCAAAGTAATCAGGCTCAAGTGGGGCCTCTCCAATCTCAAAAATAACATCAGAGCTGCCCTTTTGAGCGGGAGATCTAACATGGGTAGGGAAAATTGCAAAATTTCTTGGCAAAGACTTTGGTGCCTCAAAAGAATTAGGATTAGTTTGAAAGGTTGGAGTTTTAATTCTCACTCTCTGACCAAAAAGAATGTTCTTGCTCTCTGATGATTGGAGAACTTTTCCAGACTCTTTAACGTCATCATCAAGAGAATTTAGAATGCTTAAGCCTACTTTATTTGAATCCCAGCTCTTATGGTGCCCATTATTTGTCGATCTTGGGGACCTATAGGAGTTCCCTACATTTGAGAACAACCTAAAATCTAAAGGAGAAGTAGGGCTCCTGACAGAATCACAATCTGACATACCCTTAGGGCTTGAACCAACAAACAGACCAGGGACAGTAAAGAAAGAGTTTGTATTGTGATTGTTTCCCAGACAATCAGACTCAGAACCAGAATCAGACATTGTTAATGGACCCATTGGTTGATATTTCTGGTGTGACCTGGTTCTCTTCCTCAACATTATTCCCAAAATATTGGGAACAACCCAACACTATCTGTACCAGAAACAACAGATTGGAACAAATAAATCAGTACTATACAAGGGAACGAATATTAAAAGAACCAGCAATTTTATTTATCTCTAAAGTAAGTGCCTAACTAACCAGATTAAGATTGTCAATCAATCATCAAGGTGCAAAGATGAAACATTACCAAACAATCAACAAACCTTTTCATGGGAAAGAGGAAAGAGGCAAGATTTCAATCAAAAGAACTAGGTTAAAACCCACCCAGCTAACAATTAGATTAAAACATAGACCTGGGCTAAACAAACAGGAATTTCAAAAGAAGGAAAAGGGAAAAAGAATCGATTGCCAAGCCTTTGGGGATGCCAAAACCCTCCAAAACGCAGGCAAAATTTCCAAAGATCGACATAAATTTCTTAAACAAAAAGGGACAACCTGATTTTCAACATGCAATTGAAAACCCAAACAAAACAGGAAACACCCAAATGAAAAATCCCCATCAACAACTGGAAAAAGAAAAAAAAAGAAAAAGAATAAAAAAAGGCTCCAGCAACCGACCGACAATGCATAAAAGAAGATAATCAAGGCATAAAAAAAAAAAGTGAATCAACCAATAAATGGCAAGAAAAAGAGAAATAAAGGCGAGTAGTATAGAATGAAAAAAAAAGAACTACCTGGGTTCCTTAATGTTGCTGAGGAAAATAGAAGGGAGGTGGATGAATTAGAGAGAAGAGCCAGATGCAGCGGAAAAGAAAAGATGGGGTCTCTTGAAAGCTCTATCGCTATATATATGTGACTTTAAACTTGCAAAGTACTCTCGCTCTTCTCAAAATCAGCAAAGCTGTGAGCTTCTGTTACAGTCCATCACTCTCCTCTCTTTCTTTGTGGCAGTAATTATACTTTTTCTCTTTCTTTCTCTGTGGAATTGTACGTATAAAAATACAGTCTTTTTCTAGTTTGCTGCCCATTAGGGGTGAGCAAAAACCAAACCAAACAGAAAAACCGAACCGATCGGCTTTTTGGTTCTATTTTTTGTTTTTTATTTTAAAAAACTTCTGTTTTTTGGTTCGATTTTTAAAGAAAAAACTGCATAAAAATCAAACCAAACCAAAATTTATATAATTATATACTTTTTTATTTTTTATTGAATAATTATTTTATACATGTAAATTATTTTATTTTTAGTTGTAAATTATATGAGTATATTTATCAATTATTAATATTTATTTTTTAGGTGATAATTTAGAACTTTGATAATTAAATTGAAAATCGATTAAATAAAAAAATTTATTTAATGGTTTTGTTGTAGTATTTATTATATATTATAGGATTATTTTTTTAATTTGAACTTTTATTTGTATAATTTAGATGTTTTTATTTTAGTATATTATAATTTATAATTTTTAGATACAATATTTTTTATTTTTTAAAAAAATAATTTTAAATTTTGATTTTTCAGTTAATCTAATCAAATCAATTGAAAATTTTGATTAAATTTAAATTCAATTATTCTAAAATTTTAATTCGATTTAATTGATAAAAATAAAAAAAAATTTAATTTTTAATTATTTTAATTTAATTTAATTATTGAATCAAATCAATCATTGCTCTCTTCTACCGCCCACATACTTCTTCTCCACCTACTTTTTTGAAGGTATACATAATAATTTCTTTTGTCATTTTTGTCCATTTCTGTTTCCTAATTACCATCACTGAACATTCAAGATTAATCTTTTTTCTAATTATTCAATTTTTTCTAATTATTTTAATTTCTAAATTTTTAAGAAAGTTACAATTGAATTGAATAGCTAGTTCATCTTTGTCAGAGTCCTTGGATGGCATAAATAACTCTCAAATTTAGAGAAGAAAATAAATGAGTTAGACCAAAGAAAGTAGTTTAAATATGATGCTCCATCTCACTTGTTTATATTTTTCTGACTTTTTACTTATATTTATTTATTAGATCTCAGAAAATAAAACTATATTTCATCTAATTTTGTTGAAGTGTAAGATCTTTTTTATATATTTTATAATATAATCATTAATTTATTATATAGAATTATATTCTTAAAATTTGAAAATTGGTTGAATCTACTACTCTATCCATTTTTTTATCTACCACTTTTATTATTTTTATTAAAATTAAAAAATAATAAATAGATTTAAATTTAATATTAAATTGAACAATTAAGATAAAATTATCAAATTTAATTGATTATAATTTTATTAAAAAAATAAATTAAAAAATTAAATTAAATTATATTATATTAAAAATCTAAAAATTAGAGAGAGAATTTTAGAGGGAGACACTTATGAAGGAAGTTAATGTGTTGCCTTTAACCCTCATCTTATATTTTATTTTTTTATGTGTTATCAATTAGTTTCAAAAAAAATACTTAATTATCATCCATTTTTATTAATAAATATGGAATAAAAACAATGTATTTCCATTTTCACAAAAGAAAAAAAATGTTTTTCCCTGTGACCAAAGCTTTTTTTTTGTTTTTGTTAATAAAAAAAAGAGTTATTTTTTTAATTTTATTTTATTCAACTTTTGATATGATGAGGTGGCAACGATCTAAGGAAATAGGAGAGAGAAAATAAAATAAACAAATAACGGAAAGAGACAAAATGATGAAGGGAATGGAAGAGTTACTTTTTTACCCTTTTTATTGTGAGTCATCACAAAGCGACAAAGCTGACGTGTTAGATGGTTTATATTGAAACTGACAAACGGTCACGGCTACTAACTGTGGTCAGTGGGGCTGAGTTTACAACGTTCAAATTACTCATCTGCCCTTAGTGCCCATTCGGCGATTCCTTGACATTATGATAAAAGCCATAAAAGTGGTCCCGTCGCAAACAATAACAACATAGCCGGTCATCCAAGGAGTAAGCAAAAACCAGAAATTAAAAAAATAATATATATATATATATAGTATTTATTATTAATATTGAAAAATTGAATACAATGCACGAATTCAACTTTATAGAGTTTTACATAACTTTTTTTTATATAATATAACTAATTAATTTTGTGTATATATTATAGATTAATTATAATTACATAGTCATAATAATGGAAGATACTCGAATACATGACAGGGAGAACAGCAACTGATCAGTGGCTTTCGAAATTGACAATGTGCACTCATTACTTTCTTTGTGCTAAGAAAAATATACTTATTATTTCCATTTAATATTTTGTATTTATATATTTTTTTACATTTGGAAGATGATAAGTATATTTTTTTTATCAATATCACGTGAATTCAACAAAACAACTCAAAATAATTTAAGGAATAATAATGTTACACATTTTGTCGATATCAATTAGTAATGTATTTACATTACCGAGATTAGGTAGACAATATATTATTTTTGTCACTTTCAGGTGTGTAAAATGTTATTCGCATTAAAATAATTACCATCTACAAGTGTGTTTTTATATAGTATTTTATTATTAAATATTAATATTCTATATTTTATTACAATTCAACGTATTCATAATACAGTATACACACGTGAGTTTTTTTTTTCTAGGATATCACCGTTATTAATATAAACGCTAAGTTAATGTCTTTGTTAACTTTTGATTTTATACATTTTTTATATTTTCATTAAATATAAGAAAGGATATCACACTTTTTTCCAAATATTTTTTTATAAAATTGAAAAAAATCAATTACTACTTTAATATGTTTGAAATGGAAAAAAAAAACAATTGACATGAGATGAAGAAAATAATAAGTTAGTTAGAGGGCAGATTTATGTCTTTAAAAAAAATTCTCGACTGTTTAAATTTGAAGAAATTTTAAGAAATCTTCCATCTAGTTTCCCAATTTTTCGTATAAAAAAAAGACTTTTTAGATCCAAAATTATGGTTCATCTTTCCATTTTATTATGTTCCAAATTTTATATTCAAAGGGGATATAATAAAAAAAATTATAAAAATTTAATTTTTAATCATAATAATAACTATTTTTGAATTGATACACAAAAAGAAGTTATAATTTTTGAATAGACAACTTAATATATAATATATTTTTTTTTATTTTAAGTAGAGATGGCAAATGAACATGTTGGACGGATTTGGATTGAGTCATTAATGGATCAAAAAATATGAATCATAAATATGTCAATATTCAAATGAATTTGATGAATTTGAGTCGATTCACTAGTTTAATACAAATTATTATAAAAATTTTTATTAATTAATTAATGAATTTTGTAATACCCTTACTAAATAATTTTTCAATTTAGTCCTTTAATTTTTATTTATTTTTAAAATTATCTTATTTACTTAATATTTACAAAATTATCATTATTCTCATTTATTTTCATTTCTAACCTATAAATTTGCATACAAAGTACCAATTGATCCTTATTACTAAAATTTTAGCTCCTTTAGAGTCCATCACCGGTTAAATTCAATCAAATTTGTCCGATTCGATAATTACCGGTGTAACCGAAAATTTTAATTTTTATTACCAAAATAATTTAAAAGAAATTTTAGTAACATCTGCAAATTTTGGCAATTTTTAATATTCATTTGCTATTTTTAAAAATTCAATCAAATTCAGGTCAACCTTTCTATTATCAAAATTGATTCACTAATTTTTTCGTATTTTTGAATTTTGGAGGTATATTTGATCTCGATTTCGCTTCAAATTTTAACTCTGAACTCACCACGATCAATATTTTTCGATGGTCAATTAAAATATTTTCACTTTTGAATGCATTTTTCAGTTTGAAAATACTATTCACCATCGAAAATTATTATTCTCGGTTGATCTGGTGTTATTAATCGCCGCTGTCGGCGCCGATAGTGAAGTGGTTGAAATCGTAGTGAAGAGGTTAGGGTTTTGGAAAGAGAGGAAAATGAGAAAGAAAAAAGGATTTTGTAAGAAATTCATTGGGTATAAATTCAATTGGTTGAAAAAAATGAAATGGATCAGTTTTGGATTAATTCAGTGAGTATTATGTTAGGTTGGATTGAAAAATAAAATGGGGTAGAAGTTGATCCAATGAATATTTGATTGGATTAAGTTGGATTTGGATCAATTTTTTTTTTTATGGATTTGAATCGACTTATGCGTTTGAATCAATTTTATCAATTCTAATTTTAAGAAGCAACAAAATACAAAAAGCTTTAATAATGATAGAGATGGGTATTAGTTGATTAATCAATTTATAACCTATTTTATCAAATTCAGTCCATTAGAGTTGAATTTTTTAAATTAAAATATAAATTAATTAATTACTAAATAATGTTGATTAGTCATTAATTATTCGCTAACCGCTACAATAAATTAAATATAAATTTTATATAAAAAATTTAAATTCATCAGTTAAATTAAAATATAAATTATTCAAATTTTAAACATAAAATGCAATTCATTTAAATTTAATAATAATATACTAAAATAAACTAAATATTAATTTATTAGTTGAAAGCTAAAATCGGTTTAAATTTGATTTTTTAAATCATATTTAACGGTTTTTATTTTTTATTTTTTTAAGGAGCGAACAATGTCAGGTAGTAGGAGGATAATCTAGTCAATTCGTGTTGATACCCAAACAATAACAAAGAACAAGAAAAACACGGTTTCGAGTCCCCCAGTAAAATAACTTAACAACGGTCATAACGGCAGGTCAACAACCAAAAACCACACGGTTTAGTTTGAACTTTGAACCTCATAAGAACGATAAGAATCGTCAAGTAACGGCGATTGCATATTTACCTTGTACCTTCCAACTTCCACGTCAACAAAGTTAGCTAAGCTAACCACAGTTAAATCCCAAGTTATCATTTACTCGCTTTCTCTTTCACCTTTTTTTGAACTTTTATGTACAATCTTACTTTGTCGTTTTATACCAACTCAGCTTTTCATAATTTTGGGCTTGAATGAGGGAAGACTGACACGTGTGTTTGATATTGTGTTTCCCTATGAAATCCAACGGCCCAAGTCCGAAGATTCCTTTGAAATGGACCGGTCATCGACGGTTGGTTCTGCATTTTTTCCTTCCAACCAACCGAGACACCCTTTTTGTTAGGTGCCTACGTGGCCACTGGCTTTCACCATAATTGTTTGGGAATGAAGTAAATTCAAACTTTAAAACCTTTTCACTTTGGCAAAATTCATCTTTTACCCCTGTATTATTACTCTTTTCTATTCAGTCCTCTAAAAAGGTTTATTGCATTCTATTAGGTCCCTAGTCTTAATAAATAAAGACAAGATCGGTTGTTGGGTTATCAAACTATTAAAATTTGCTATATTTAATTTTTTTTTTATTATTCTTGAGATTTTTATTTAAGTAATGTGCAGTTTCTCTTTAATGGATAGTTAATTCATGCATTTCATTCGTTTTTAAACAGCAAGTCAAATTTCTGATAATCAAAACTGCCAATGCTAAAAATTCGCCGGATATGAATTTAAGCATGCCAAACACAAAGCTACTATCGCTAGGAGTACGCTGGCAATCACAATGCCTAAAACCCATCGATTTTGCCAAAAAATTAGTGTGACTGTGAAAGTTCTTTTTCGAAAAAGAAACTGGGAGGAAGAAAACAAGCACGATTGATTTGGTGCGGCGATATTCACAATGCGCACAAGTATGGACCATTAGATTAAGAATAAATATTGATCCAACAGTCTAAATTTGTCCACATTGCAATAGTGACCACACCAGATCTTAAGCTCTGAAAATTTAATTCGGTGTACATATCGCCATGCTCGATCATACTTTCTGACTAGCCAGATGCGTTTTTAATGGTGATTAGAATATACGAGCTAACAGACCATTAATGAAAACTACATATTATCTTAGGATCAAATAAAGTATAAGAATTTTTAAAATAGATGGATAAAATATAAAAATATTTAATAATTAAAGGAGTCGAGAATGGCTTTTACCATAAACAAAGTTTTGATTTTTAGATATAATGTGTACTGATATAATATTATTATCTTATCTAATTTATAAAAATTAAATTTAATATGTGCTTATATGTATATAAGAAATTAAAAAATGTTTCGAATAGCTTTCGAAATTTCTGTAATGACTAACTATCTCCAAAGTGGTTTTTTGTTTTTATAAATTAACGGCAACATGCTATTCCAACTTATAAGGATGAATTTAAAAATTACATGATCTCTGAAATTGAATTTAACTTCAATTTATAAAAAAAAAATGGAAGGACCAAAATTATATTGAAAAGTCAAATTTATGTATTGAATTGTATGACCACAGATTGGTATTTCGATCGTTTTAGGGACAATTTAATTTAATATTATCCAATTTAAAATTCTAGCATTTGTATAATAGAAAAAAAAATGAGACGTGCAAAAAAATATAAAAGTTGTATTAAATTGAATTAATATAAATATCTAAATAGTATGTAAAATTAATACAAATTTCTGAATAAAGCATATATGTTAAAAAAAAAAAGCTCAACATTGTTTGTTATTAACAAAAAAATAATTTAAATTCAACATGTACTTCATGATTTGAATATGTTTTGAGTTTTGACTTCATATTTAAACATGTAAAAGTGAAATGAAGAAAATAGTTAAATTCATTAATTCATATATAAGCACTAATAAAAAAAAATACTAACATTAATGTCCATAGCAAAATTAAGAACACAAAATCCACAAAAAAAAAAAACTTAAACAATTTACAAATGCAAATTGAAGGAGTTTGGAATACGTTCATAACTCACGAAATAATAAATTGACCCCGATATAATAGAGATAATATCGAAATAGGAAATAATTTATATGAAATTAGTTCCATATTGATTTTTTCCTTAATTAGGGAATATATAATTTATGTGTGTATTAATATGGACAGTTACATATTAATTTCATAACTGCCATATTTAGTATTTCCTTATTAATATTGTAACTGTCAATTTAATTCATCATTATTAAGAAAATTAAGTATTTCTTAATTAGAACCTTATATAAGGGCTTAGTTTCTTCATTTGAAAGAGAGGAGAAAACTTAGAGATACCGAAATTCTATTGGTTTGTCTCCTCGCATATTCTCTTTGTCTAAGGGGCTTTTAGTTCGTGAATCTATACTTTCATCACATAGTTCGTGACACGTGAGTGATAGGCTTTGTCGGTAACGTAAAACAATTGATTTTTGCTTCTGCTTCAACGATCTGCATTTTAAGAGGTATTTATGTATACTTATCGCAATATATCATGATATATATAATTTTCTTACATTGGTATCAAAGCCATATTTTTTGCGTTCCGGCATATCTATAATGTAGATATGATTTTTTTGTGAAAATTCAGATATGTTTATAGGCTGAATTGATATGCATATTAGATATGTTCTATATGTAATTTTCTTTTATTCTGATCTAATTTTTTTAATGATTTTTGAATACCGAAATTAAATAATTATTTAAAAAATCCGTAATTAAAATTTCGAGTGAAAATTTTTTATTTTTGACCACACCATTGGACTCAGGAATCTTGAAAATCCCACCCTAAAAAAAATTTGGTGGCCTGAAACCACCGAAAAGGCAGGTCGTGGCTTGCACGCCCTACCAGTGTGCTGGGCGTATGCCAGATGGCACGTCTCCAGCATGCACCTGGCCACGCGCGCTGAGTGAAACGTCACTCAGCCACATGACCCAATAGAAAAGCGACAAGTAGCATTATGGTGAAGCGCCACATATCAACTGACGTGTCAATAGGGTCCACATGATGCCATGTGGCACCACGTGAAACCAACCATATGATGACATGTGTTACCACGTGGAAGTATATGGGGCTGACACGTGGCATGGGACGAGATCTTGCCACGTGGCATGACGTGTCATGCCATCTGACAGCCTGCGGTGCTGACATGTTATTTGTTGGTGCTGACATGTGGCTTATTGAGTCATGTCACGTGTCGACATGTGGGCCAATGACTGGCTGACAAGTGGCAGATTGTGGTCATGCCACGTGTCAATTTTGTCAGTCCAGTTGGCGCCACATAGGATCCATATGGTCCAGTCAGTAATTGCCACGTGGCAGTGGGGGGGGTCATGCCAGTCAGTGCCATATGACCCAGTCAGGACGCGCCCCATGGCAGAGTACCTTAGCTATCTCGTGATGCGTCTGTTGCGCGTGAGGTCCACCCTCGCCAACGCGTGATGGCGCATGCGGCCTCTTTCAACCTCCAAATCAGCTCAAATTTTTTTTAATCTAATTTTCTCAATTTTTTGATTTTTTTGTCATTTTTTGAGGACCAGAAAATATTTTTTAGATTTTATTCCTATAAAAATTATTTTAAAATTGAGAAAATTATTTTTCCTGCCTTCTTAAAATTTTAAATTTGTTTGAAAATTATATTTTGTGGATATCGCTTTATTTATTGATTGAAATGAGTTTCAATCATATGTGTATTTATACATGAATATATTGACTATTTATATTTTGTTATGAGTAACTGTTTATCTTTATCTTTTGAATTAAAATGAGTTTCAATCATACATGTTTGTGCACGAGTCTACTTACTATTTAATTTTTTGTTATGTGTGATAGAAATGGTGAAGATAAGGATTCCTAGATATTCACAATTTTTTCAAGAAATTGTAGAACATGAAGCAAAAGTACAAATGGTTTGCAAAATGAGGATGCATAAGAAAATTCGAGCTTATGATATTGATGCAATAGTGCATTATATTCTGTATATGCATGAAAAGATGCAATAGTCCTATAAATATATCAATATAGATGACTCAGCATTATCATTATTATTTTTAAATAATAATAGTTACTTCAATTTCTTAAAAGAGTTTTTAATTTTCTAACTATGAAACCTACATATTATTTTAGTAACCGTCTTGACATTCAGTTCTTATAACTGGTTTCTGAAAATTATATGACAAGCATAATTAATTATATTTATATATATTCACATAACAAATTTATGATAAACAAATGTAACAAGAAATACATTATAATTACTATCTTATAAAATTTATAAGCAACAATTTACATATTTAAATTTTAATATTTATTAGAACTCAGCTTGACCTAACTAGAGTGTATTCGTTAATTCATGGCCACTTTCTATACATCCACCTTAGATATACTCTATTGTCACGAAGACCTAGTACAAAAATTTCCTTTAAGGATTCCCTGCCGTCACATAGACTAAGTACCTTGTAATCGCAAAAGTATTCACATGTCCCATTTATTTTCTTTTTCTACAGAACAATAAATACACTTTTTTTTTTTAAAGGATAAATACACCTAGTTTTAGGTAAGCCAACACAATTCTCAACTCTTCCATTTATAATACCAAATAATTCTCAATGACAAAAATCCAACAAGCCACAACTTAAACATCAATGAGGCATTTTATCAAACACTTAGATTCAAAATAACAACACACATACAACAATAAAAAAAATCATTCCATCATCATTTAGACATTTCATCAAACACCATATGTGCAAACACTTCCATAAATTTTATCACATTTATAACACCATAATAATTCTCCACCATAACAAGCAAATCCCAGTTTCAATCAACCAAATGTATAATTCAATTACTTAAATATACATAATTATAATTACTATAATTACCTCTTGCCCAAACCTAATTATCCAATGCCCCAATTTGATTCTCTGTCCTAACTTTGTCTCCTAATACAATTGATAAAATGTAAATTATATTAAATTGAAAAGATGAAAATTTAATTTCCTAAGAATGCCAATTTGATGAATAAATTAGAGTTTAATTAGATTTATAATAACCCTTTACAAACACTTTTTAATGTTTAATCTTTTTATATAAACCACGTGTCACTCCGGTTTAGCCATAGGCCATATGACATTTTCAAGTCCAAATTTTATTTTGTGATTAGGTTTTTGACTATCCCTGTTTTTTTCAGATTTTCGGTATTCACTCCGGTTTTTTTTTATTTTATAAAAGTGACTAATTGAAAGGTAATTTTGTCTCTTAAAGAAAATTTGAGCCCTTTACAAAATAAGATTGATGCATATTTTGAAGTTTTTAGTAACACGAGAATTTTAGCGAAACATGGGAGAGACCCGAAATCCATTTTGTTTGAATGAAAAGGACACCGTGAATCTATAGGGCTTGAATTCTTTTACAAATTCGATGGAGGAAGGAATAATTGTTTGCTTTCGCTTCAAGCTTCAGTAGATCCATCGCACTCCCTTTTCAATTTTCATCGTTCCAAACAAAACACAGCGCATAGACCACCGCCTAAAGGCTCAAGTTCACGACCGAGCCCAAAACATTTTGGAAGGGTACTTTCGTCAGTTTCAGCCCATGATGAATTACTGGGCTGTGGCTATAATAAGCATTAAGCAGATATTAAAAAATTTCGTTCCCGCTCATTCCACAAGTTCTTATTCTCTCCTCTTGAGAAAAGCTTCAAAATAATTCTGCAATGGCGATTCCATCCGATGATCCTGCAGCTCAGGTTCTTGCTTCTTCTACAGTAGCCGAGTCTCAGCTCTCATCTCTTCTTTATGGTTAGCGCTCGCACTTTTAATCCAAATTTGCTTTATGCGCTTTTTTTCTTCATATCATTCGGTTCCAAGATTATCCGTCGATTAGACAAGCGATTTAGCATTATAAATTTATTATTGCTTCTTTTGGTAAAATGATGTTGCAATTTTTTCTTAGTATTTACGGTTCCGTTAGGTCATTCAAAATTATTCAATGCATGTGAGGACTTGCTAAATTAAGTGAATTTGATCATATTTTTAAGCGATCAACTTGCAAGTTTGTTTCATTAGCATTCAACAATGAGCTTTTTGCCTTTTTTTTTTCCTCCTGGCCTGAATGAGTTCAATGTAGAGCATTTTCTTTTGGTGATATTTCAAGGATCATTAAGATAAAACACAAACGAGTTCGTTGTCTTCCCTAACATGAATATCATTCCCTGCAGTTCCATTCTCCCCGTAATATAATATTTGTGGATTTTTATTTTTGAAATTTGAACTGTATCTAAGTCACTAATACCAGAGCAATGATTTCATGAAAATTTTACTATCAAGAGTCTTACCTTAACGCTTCCAAATTGAGTTTCTATCAGAAAAGGAGGAGAAGACAGAGAATATGAACCTGTTCTTACTTGTTTCGTTGCCAATTATGGTTATTTTTCTTTTAATGAAGTGCTGAACATGTAATACTTCTCCAGTGTCAGAAGAAAACACGAGAACTTTCCCTTCAATTTGTGTTTGTGAATTACATATCCTTAAATCAAATGTTAGATTTCCTCGCACATGGACGTAGATATTTGCTACTTTTTAGTTTCAAAGTTGTTATTCTCATAAGCCTATTTGGTCCAACTGACTCTTTATGCTCATAGTGGTCTACGCTCGTTCTGATATTCAATATTTTACTCTTTGTTCAAATAACACCTCGAGTTTTCTATGTTTCCAGATATGTCACAGCAGGTCCAGACGGCAATGGAGAACATGCTTAAGATGATAGCGTGAGTTTGTGATCGTTTCTAATTCAAGCAATCCCATCTCTTTGATTATTTTGAGACTTCACAAAAGCTTGTTATTTATATATATAAGAATCATCGTGTTATTTGTTTTTCCTCCTTGTGTATTCAAGTACATGGCTCCTCCAAAATTAACCGACTTAGATCTTCCATTAAGTCTAATTTTTTTTTTGTGTGTCAGTATCTTTTAATGTTCCTATGCTCATATTTTACTGTTTATCTTTTCTTTAATGGAAGCTTTGCAGTGAAATTGATCAAAATTCTGCTGGAATAGTGGAAGAGATCGAGAAATGTAAAGATTCTGCCCTTGAGAGGAAAAAAGTCCTGGAGGAAGAGAAGGAAAGGTTTCAGAAAGCTGCGTATACAGTATTAGTTATGCTCAATAACAGATGCTAAAGTACTGTAAGCTCAAAATTCTTTCAGTATTTAGATTGTCATTTGACTTGTAATATACATGTGTAAATTATTTGTAACTGGCCACACTAGTTTTCACATTGACACCTTCACAAACAAACCAATAGACATGGGGCACATACTTTCCCCTTTTACTCATATTAGGCATCTCAAACTTCTTAGCAATGCCGTTTCAGAAGGATCACTTTTTTGTAGGCTGAAAGTTAAAATATTAGTCTCAACTTTCAAAAAATATACAAGTGGTCATTCTCTCTCAAAGCATCCAGTTCTTCCACTTCTGAGCCATCCTGCATTAGAATTGTTTTCGCTTGTTTGCCAAATTTCTTTTCTGCAACCATGAATTAATTATCATAGGTCAAACATCAGGTTCTGCTTATGGCAATCACTGAATCTATAAATTTGATGATTGTGTTGAATTTCCTAGTTAAGATAGAATTCCTTTATATTCCTAGTTAGAATAAGACTCTCTTTTATATTTCTAATTAGTTTATCTTTATATTTCCTAATTAGTTTTTATCTTTTCTTTTTAGGATAGGATTTGTTTTTCCTATTTATATACCCTGTTCATTCTTAGAATTTTAAGAAAAAGAGAATTAATAAAATTGTTATTCTAAAAAATCTTCAGATTGCAATGGTCATGGATCATCTTATTCTTAATTCAAATTGCATTGATACCTTTCATTTAGTCTTTAAAGTAAATATTAAAAATGGCATGGCATATAGATGATGTTCTAAATTGCTAAAAACATTTTTGGTATTTCCATACCGATTGTCAAAAAGAATAAAAGGAGCAATAAGATGGTACCTGCTAAATTGAAGAGATCTTCTATTGAATCAGGCACATGTATTAGCTTTCCAGACAGGTCACCTTCCACTGGACTCTCTTTTGGATGATGCCCATGGATTATCACCCTTCTGTTATATTTACTTGCTACTGGACTTGTAGTGTCTGGTCTTCCTGCAGAATTATTAAGTTTAAATTATAAACATTTAAAAAGTATCTTATGTGGTTCGTTACTCTTTGCAAAATCTATATTTCTGTATATTGGGAAAACTAAAATGCTGCTTGTCTGAGGCAGTAGGAAAACAAATACTGCAGGCACATATATGCCTTTCTTTTTCCTCGTGGGTACCCAGATAGAATGAGTAAGAGATAGTTGATGTCCTCTAGGTATAATGTTTACCCTCTGTGCTTGATTCTCTCTGAGGATTTTGTGCTGCAGAATTTTGTTGCCGTGTCCTGCAAGGAGCAGAAAATGACCCTTAAGAATAATCTACAAATTGATCAGAAATACTGTTGTCAAATATTGTTTTAAGCTAGCCATTTTGGGCAAGTTTATGATTTCAAAGGAAGCGTGGAATGCATAATCCGCTTCCACCATACTACCCCAAGTTTTGATTCAAACCAGCCAGAATGAAATTGCCTTTACCATCTGGTATATACATAAACATTCATCTTTGGGGTATAATTCTTACTTCTTATACATGTCTAAGGCTCTTAGCCAATTCCTAAAACCCACAAAAAGTCTTTCAATTTGAAATAGTATATTTATATTCTTTGGTTAAGAATTTCAGAATGGCACCAAGATGGTCCTAACTCTACTTATATTTTTATTGGGTGCATTTAGCATATTGATTAGAATTACATTAGTGATCTGGTATGTCAGTCAGAGTTATATTAATAATGATGATGGAATTTTCTTTCCTATCTTTCAGAATTTAATTTCAATTTCTAGGGCATAAAGTTTTCTGCTAAGTTATGCTACAAAAATTGCTCTTCTGCAGCCAGATAGGCCCATCAAAGTCCCTTTTCTAATTAATTATCTTGTCAGATAGTAGATCACTGTTTAAAAGATGAAGATGTACCTCCAAGTTCATTTCGTCCAGTAATTCCACCAAAAATGGCATTTCTGCTTGCATATCTTGCTTTAAGCTTTTCAAGTACTGAAAAAAAAAGGCATAAACAAATATTTCAGCTTCAAAGTTAAATATATATGCCACTATGTTACATTGATTTTAAGTGTATTAGCAATTCTTATTGGAATCAGATGAGAAGAATTTATTTTGCAAAACCTGAATAAAGTTTGAGATGATTATTTTCCCATTTTCACCATGTAGCTGCACCATTTGCTTGAAGTGAGGATGGCTCAACCTGATGACCTGGGAAAGTCTTCTGGTCCTCACTGTATAAGGCTGGGGGATATTGAAAATAACTCCTATCTCTCCTGCCATATCTCCTGCTCCTAGTTTCGACAAAAACTGAAGAACTCTGATGAGCATTGTTTTTTTTTATCAACATAGGAAACTGCATGTCACATTTTCATGCTTTAGCCTGCACATATGCTGTATTTCATTTAAAGCTTAGAAACTTGTTGTACTGATAGCAAGAATGGAGATCACTTAATCAGTTACCTATATTTTTTCCTTTGTTTTCTCTTTTATGATATCGCTTTAATGAAATCTGCTTCTTTATGATATGCATAAAGGGTTGTATTTGAGAGAGAATTCATTTCGTGAATTTATCGACTTAATTCTCAGGATTTCATTGACTGTCAGTGCAATCTATCATGGGATGCTGCGATGTATGGTTGATGTAGTTGAAGCTGTGGTATCTTTGAGATATTATTCTCTGCGGCATATTGGAAATTTCCAGGTTTGTACTGCTCTTGAAGTGTCATCTAGATATATGATATGTTAACAAAAAATTTTGACATATTGTGGATTGCTAAGCAATTGTTACCTAGGTGGTTTCTTGATCATTGGTATGAGGAAATGAGTGTTATTTTGTTAGGGATTAATTTGTCGGATACATAAATGGAGCGACACCTGTTCTGTTCCATTCTTGTATGTCAGCAAGTCCTGAAATTTGAAAAAACAGCTAAGGTTTCAAACACAGGATTATATAGGATATATATTCATAAGAGAAAAAAAGATAGGCACCATACCACTTCTTCAGATGCCAAAATATAGAAATCCGTTGGAAATTCATTCTGTATAATAATTTCCACCTTAGGAGGATAGTATTCGGCTTTCATCTCTGACACCTAAAGAAAGACATCAAGATATTTGTGAATCTTCAATAACTTCTTATTACTTTGATGCCATTTCTTCTGTAAGTCCAAAATTAGCATAATTGATATAATTTCAATGGAGAGCAAAGGATATATCTACCATCTGGGTGATGAGATCTTCAGAGACTCCTTTAACTAGATACGAATTTTCAAAAGTGCTTCGAAAAAGATGCTGAGAAATGCTAGATCTTATTGTCTTGGGTAAGTCATTTAGCACTTCTTCTTGCTGTAACTCTACCGTCTTAAACCTGAGTTGCATGTGTGCCAGCATTTGCTCTTTCAACCCTTCTGGCAGTCTATTCTTGCTTGCATATCTTAATATCTCATTAATGGCATCCCTCTGTTAAATATTCACCAATCAATTGTAGTTATGGTCAATTAGGTTTTTCTATAAATCACGTGTGATCTGCTAAAAAAATATAGAAATATGGAACGGGAAGAGAGTAGTTTTACCATGGCAAAAGTTCGGACTGCACTGTGGACAATGAGATTAGTCATGTTTCCGATTATATAAGCAGTGAGTCCAATGTTGAATATCATGTAAAACATATTGAAAAGCTTCTCTCCCGTGTTTACTGCATGCAAGTCTCCATAGCCAACTGTGGTGAGGGTGACAATTGACCAGTAAATGGAATAGGTGTAGCGTAACCACATGCTTCTGCTTTTGAAATCATGAACCTTATCTCCAATCCATGTACTTTCTGGATTTTTATGACGATCAGCTAGCCAGTGTAGAAGCATCCTGCTGAGTGCACTACAAATAGAGTAACCTGCCTTGGATTCAATAATAACTTAGTCCCTATTGAAAAGCCACAATGTATACATTATTGAGCTTAGCTATGGGATATGAATATATTTTCTCCAGGAAAATAGGCAAGTGCTTACTTTACACGGAGAGAACAGTAAAGTGCTTACACTGATTAGTTTAGAGAGTCTAGTGAAGAAGTAGCTGAAGCGTATGTCTTTCTCTAGTCTGCAGAAAAAAGAAGCAATGATGAGCTAAGCACGCATGAATTATTTGGAGATATTAGTTTTGAAACTTTTTTTTTATTAGTCAGAACTTTTAGAGGGATAGATCGGTTTTTATTTTTTCTTTTATTTCAGCCAATTCATTTATTTTTAAAAGCTATTTGAGTTGGGTTAATGTAAAAAACTGGAATATTACCTTTTGTAGAGTTCACTAACACGTCTTAGTCGCCACGACCGAAGCAGGTTGAGATAGGAAAAGACCTGACTGTAGTGCGTTTTGCCGGTGAATATTATGTATATGAGTTGATATGGCAGAGTGGACGCTACATCCATCGTGAACCATAAACTTGTCACATACCTGAAACAAAAGAGAGAGAGAGAAGAAATATTGAGCATCAATAGGTAGTTTATACCACCCAAAAACTTTAGTTGGGCGTTTTATTTTCCTTTTTAGATTTTCGTGGGATGATAATTTGGAACATTAGCTCTAATTCGACTATTTACCGTTCATAGCACATTTCTCAGTTTGCACTTGCTTGAATTTTCATTTTCATATTCAATGTGAGAGTCTATCTAGGTATTTGATTTGATCCTCGTAATTAGGATGGGTAAAGGTTAACCATTGAACCTAAATTTTATATGTATTGCTTTATTCATTTTCTTTTGATTGTCTTTTAAAGTAACTATCCAAAAAACAAAGAAATTAAACAATATCAATTAGCTAAAAACTACCAATTGTAATTGACTAAATTAAGCTTCAATCTACCCTTTTATTTTTTAAAATAAAAATGTTGTTAAGTATGATACGTATGTGGTGATTACAAAAAAAAAAAGGGTAAAATCATAAAAACATAATTAATACTTGATTTCCTAAAAGACAAATGCAAAAAAATAATAATAATAATAAATAAATAAATAAAAACAAAATAAAAATATACTTGTAAAGAAATGTGGCTAGTTCCTTTGAACTGAGATGTGTAGTGGCTAGTTCCTTTGAACTGAGTTGTGTAGTTTTTGTAAAATCCTTTTAATTAGTATTGATTTTCCACCCAGACTTGCTTCTATGAATTTTTTTTTGTTCAAAAAATTTCTTCTGTTTTATTCTCTGGTGTGGTGTTTAAATGGGATATTATTATTAGTAGGGATAAAGTTTAGGGACAATGAGCCGAACCTATCCTAATTTGGTTTAGATTTATTTATCATTGTTGTAAAGGGCCCAAAGTTGACACCTTGAATGGTATTTAGATCACAGCAAGTTTAAGTGGAACAAAAATTAAAGTTTTCTTGCTATCTAAACAATAATTTGCCAGCTTTCATGATAATAATTAGGGCAAACTTTAAGTATTTATGTATATAGCATAAAATGCAATTAAAATTACAAAAAAAAAAAAAAAATTTGATTAAGTTTCGATTTTACTATCGAATGAAATAAATGGAATATTGTATTTGAGTTTGCTTGATATACTACTTGAATCTATACTTAATCTAAACCTTCAATTATTTGATAAACTCTGATGGTCTAATTAAAGGCTATAGCCCTTTTGTTGTCTAGTCGGAGATGAACTCTGAATCGCTTATGCATACATATGTGTTTTTTTAAATAAAATTTTTAATGTGTAATACAAACTTGTGCATTAAATCGAAATGGAAATAAAGAGCCTAACCAGAGAGATATACAGCGCCATATATGAACTAGAAAAGCAGAAAAAACCTTATATAATTTTATTCATTAAAAGTAAATTAGAGTTGGATTAAAATTTATTTTTGTTCGTGTAATGATTTTCCTTGTTGCTAACTTACTATGCTTTAATGACTCACTACTATAGCTGCCTTAGCTAGCTGCGCACCAAAACAAATACTTTGTTGCAAGAAATGCAAGAACTTAAAAAAGCATACCTTAATGCGATTTTCTTGTGATCATCAACAAGAAGATAAGTAGATTTGTCCAAATAAGCAACAGAGAAAGTTAGGACAATATCAATGGCAAAGAAGGCATCAATAGCCAAATCCACCGGAAACAGAGCACCCTTCGCCGCTTTCTTGAAAGCTAACTCAAACGGAGCTGCCCATGCTGAGTATATCACCATCACCACCAGCAGTGTTTGCCACCATCTGCTCATTCAACGTCTGTTTTAGCATTAATTTATATATATAAATGTTCATATTAAGTGGGTTAATTTTAATCACCCGTATCTACGATCATAAGGAGCTATTACATATTTTCTTATCTCTGAATATCCTTCGTCAACAACTGTTCCAAAAGCTGGCAAAAGGCTGCTTGAAACTGTGGCTATCATTTCATTGCTTGATCTCCGTTGCAGGAACGGCCATGGAAGCGGTGACCTTGTCTCTGACATGCTTGGTTGACCGCCGGAGATGGAGGGGAGAATTCTTATTTTGGTTGTGATGAGTAGCGCATTGTTTTATGGGGGTGGTGGCAATGAGCTTTCAAAGATTCATATTTTATTGTTATTGAATTATTATGTATAAATTTATACGATTTTGCCAAAATATATTTAAAAATTGAAAATTTTGTGAGAATTGACAATTTGACATACGTGGAAGCTTGAGATCCGAAATCATCACGTAATAAAATAACATTATCCATTATTTTAAAATATATTTTAAGATAGATTTATTTTCGAAAGATTAAAAATAATACATATTTATCATTTAAATATATTTTTGAGCAAAAGATGACCATATTATCATATATCTGGCTTTAATTGATTATTAAAAAAAAAACAAAATTTCAAGTAAACAAATATAAAATTACACAATAGAGAGATTAAAATCATAAGTTTGTCACATATGTTATAAAATGACATCCTTTCATAAGTTTGCCGCATGTACATTATAAAATGACATCCTTCCATAATTTAAACCTATAGAACTTGGTAAATCTGGACATACAATTAGGTACCCACTCAATCTATCTAATTTGTCGGTAAATTTTGCATATTTAGACATTTTTTTTTTTATATATACAAACCAGGTTCGATCAGGATCAACCAAAAGCCCACTTATTTGTAGATAAGCTTAGACATTGCATGAAAACAATAAACTGTATTCAGACGATATCATATATTTTATATATATTTTTATAATTTTTTTTGTTAATCACATCATTTAAAATATTTAAAAAAATAAAATTTTATACATTTATTGGTACATCAAATCATTTTTATGGTTTATCTTTTATAATTTTGTATAGAAAATATATTTTATATATTAAAGCTATTTTTTATTTAAATCTTTTCACAACAGGCTGGCTTGTGAATGCAGGCTTAAGCAGAAAATTTTGTTTTAAAAGGCTGATTGGCCCAATCCATGCCCAGATCTAGTGGGAGTTGAAGAATATGGCTTGGAGAAGTTTCGATCCTGAATTTAGTTGATCGGTTTGGAGATCAATCGAGTTAAAAATAAAAATAAAAATCTCTCATTTTAGAAACTAAATTTATCCAAATTTTTAAGGAGAATTGAAACAAACTAATTGAATTATCTTCGATTATTGACACATGAATTTTAATTATAATAACTTTATAAGTATACTTGAACTTTTTATAATCAAAGTTTGTTTCCATTAAAATATGGGTGCCAAATAATATTTTAGTCCAAATGTGAGTAAACGTTTTTCAAATGAAAAATTTTTCTTTTTAGAAAAACGCATTTTGATATTCCTCAATTTGAACTTTTTTAAATTAAATTACTATATTTTAAAAAAATTAATATAGAATTTTTATACTTTTCAAATTATTCATATTATATCCAATTTATGCAATACTAGTAGTAGTAGAATTGAAAGGAACACTACGTAGACCTCATGCGAGGTCAATTTAAAAAGCCTATAAACCAAAATATATAAAAATGAAAAAAATATACAATCATTCATATACGTAGGAGGTAATGTGTTGGTCTTTTTTTTTTTCAACTTACTATATCATAATTTTATTGATATTTTTAAGTTGATCTTATGTTGAATCAATATAGAGTATGTTTAATTTTATCAGTTCCATTTAAATTGGACCTAATATGAATATATAATGGAGCTAAATTGACCAAGTTCAAACCTCAGTGAGCAGTCCAGAAAATGCATCGGCAGACGGCGGTGGAGAGTAGAGTAGTAAGGTGTGGCATGGCTGGGCATCAAGAACAAGATACTTCTCACTTTCTCATTATGTGCTTCTCTGGATAGATAGATAGATAGATCATTACATCCTCTGTTCCCCTCTGTCATGATAAATGAGAGCCGGGAAAGTAAGCCGTTTTGAACTAAAAGGGTTGTACTTACTTCATGCATGAAGTAATGATCTCCCTTTACCTGATGAACCAAACTCATATAGAATGCCATGGGAATATTCGTAGCTAGCAAGAAGATGACAGCAAATCCCATTTTCAGTGGCCATTTGGTATGGCATTTTGAAGAACCCTTGCTCTTACCATCTCGAGAATCAATTCTCGACATCACAGATAATGCATATCCAGAGAACACCAAAGCTATTGGCAGCGCAGGTAAGACAAACCTATGCCTTATAGTATAATCAGAGGATGAGTTGCATTCAAGAATTCAAGTGGATGGGCTGTTAATGCACTAAATGTCATTTATAGAGAAGACGCCAGTAGATAACCTGAATTCTTTGTGACCCAATATGCTATAAAGAACTAAAACCCCTCCAACATTGAGACTTGATGCTGCCAACTATTGGAAATGGTAAGAAGGTGAAAAGCATGGCAGAAAATCCCTGAGAGAAGTACTTGTGAGTTCCATAGTAATCTCCACCGGAGGAAAGGAAATTGAGCTTAAGAAAATTATCAGGCACTAAGACCCACGAGCCATAATCAAACGATCTAACAAACAAGAAAGACCAAGCACCAACAAAGCCCTGACACCACAAACAAACATTAAGAAAATAGCCAGTCTCTATATAATAATGGGCTTGGACAAATCCAAGCTTTCAATTAATTATAGAACAAAAACATGATTTTCTTCTAGTTATTTTCTGGACATATTTCTATCCAGAACTTTGTGTCATATTTTAGCCTATCAAATAACAGAATTAGACTACGAGATCTTCTTGAAAATTGTAATTTGTCTTAACTTTTCATAGAATCAAGAATCACTCAATTCAGAGTCCTAATAAGAGAGTTATGGTCTGTTTTCCATTGACTGCTCCATGGAAATTCATGCACTTGCCTGTTTTCTTACTCTTGCTCTATTTTAAACTTAGAATATGACTTACTATTGATGAAATTTCAGTAGAAACTCTTCACAAAGGTTGCAATACTAGGTTGCAATACTATGTCTAAGCTTTATTTAGACACTGATAACACATTAATCCAACTTGCAGATTAGGAGTTATAATCAAAACACTGTGAACCGTTCATAAGTTCCACCGCAAAGGCAAAATTCTTATTTTGCTTTAGAATTAAATTTTAAGCAAGTTAGGGGCAGAATTGAGCTCAGAGTTCCAATAAAAATTATTCCCTTACCTGTCTACTTTTCATACAACTTGACCTCATCCAAATCCAAGTTTCAGAAAAGAAATTATTTATCTACACTGCCCTTGTAAATCCAGCGATTCAAATCTGGGCAGATTCAGTACCGTCTTAAGGATTACTTTCTAGCATGTTAAGTACATAATTAAACCTAACACTCTTCATAAGAATTATAATCCTATGTCTAAGCTTTTAGTACCACTAGGAATCACCTTATTCGGAGTTATTGGAAGAGTCATAGCAGAATTACTGCTAGTTGTTCGATAATTTCAGCTTCAATTTGTCCTCAAATTCTACCATATTACTTGTAGCATTTAACAAAATTCTACTAAACAATTTGCACAGCTCAACACGCGCACACACACACACACACACACGGATCAAAAAAACTCCAACTGTATTTCCATTCATAAACCAACTTCACAATCAAAACCAATTGAAAAACCACCAAAATAATCATCAAATTCAATAAGAACATCACCAAAATAGCGATCAAAATCTCAAAAGATGCACCAACCAGTATATCAGCCTAACAAACTTTTCATTTAGAAATGAAAAAACAGAACAGTATTTCCATTAATAAGCCAACATCACCATCAAAACCAATTGGAACACCACCAAAATCATCATCTAATTCAACAAGCAAATCACCAAAATAGCCATCAACAACCTCAAAAGAGCATCAACTAGTATATCAGCCAACAAACTTTTCATTTAAAAAAAAAAAAGAACTGCATATCCATTCATAAACAAAAATAAAAAAATCCCTTTTATCCAATACATAATACTTTGTAGACAAAAAAAAAAAGAAGAAATTGAGGCGTCTTAGAAATAATCTGAAAAGGAAAGAGCAAGTTGAAACAGAAGCAGAATTCAGCTGCAAATAGCACCAGATTATGCAATCTGCTCAATGATCACCAGGTAAGGTTTTGATGATATCAGAATCACCTGCACAATGGGAATATATTGATATACGTCAGAATGGAATTGATCATCATTGTCCAACACAAGATTCAAATCACTGTGTCAAAAAGCATATTTTACCGGGATCGATGATGCTCAGACAAGACACACGGAAATACTTTCCACATGCAGTTCCCAAGTCAACATTGTCTGGTAAAACACATTTAAATGAATATCAGTTACATTCATTATTACCATGAAAGATAAATCTGCAGATACATACAAGCTCGTTAAAGCTCACTATTCAATTGAAGAGATCTGGTGGGAGGCATTATAAAGAAACCCCACTTGTATACGATTATAAATATCCAATGCAAAACACATAAATTTGTGTTGGGGCAGGAACAATAAACTTCAAAACAAATAAATCTCAATCCACTTAGCAAGTACCATAAATGTTTGAACAATAAAGATACTTACTTCCACTATAATGATGGACTCCAATCTTTCCAAGCATGGCATAATACTCAATCTCAGATTTCCTCAGAGGTGGACAATTGTTTGAAATTATAATCAATTTTCCTGCACAGAAACCATAAGAGAAAAATACAGCCCATTATATCCAAACCCAATCCAAAAATTAGCCGAAAAAACGAATTAGGAAGAAAAATTATTCTCTTTTTCTAATAAGAAAAATAACCTTTGGAGGTGCGGAGAGATCGAAGAACAGTTTTGTAACCAAGAGTGTATTTTCCACTCTTCATCACAAGAGCCAGCCTGTTATTGATGCTCTCATGGGTCTTCTTCTATAATATTTAAGAAAAAACAATCATCAAATCTGAAATCTAACTTGAAAAGAGAAACAGAAAGAAGTCAAGAAGGGCTTACGGTTTTCTTCCCAGCGACCATTTTGTTTGGCTTGAAGGAATGAGAAAGGGAGAGCTTGAGTTTTTGCCGCCGGAAGAAAGGCCCAAACCATACAAATACTTCCTGCTGGTGGCTGCTAGGGTTTATGTCCTTCCCAATTCCTAACACATGCAACTCACGTGAGACCATTATCGGTAAATATTTTTCTTTTCAATTACCTTTTTTTTTTCTACCTATCAGCTTTCAATTATTCATTGAATAAAATATTTTCAATTATTTTAAAATATATAATTTCATGATTATAATTATAAAAAATTTATATAAGTACATTCATTTAGAAATTCTATTTTCTATACGGTAAATACATTTTTGACAATTAAATAAAAAAACAACATTCACAATTTTAATCGGAGGTGACCATCTATTGGATAAAAAAATTAGACTCGATCTAATTAATTTAAAAACTAAAATTTAAGAGAAAAAAATTTCACCTAATTTGATCATAAATATATATATGAGATCTAATTTGATTATCGGATCAAATTTGCATCCTTTTTTACGACATCATATCGGTTGACTAATTTTTGAATTATCATATTAAAATTTTATTTATATTAATTTTTTCTTCAATAACAATATATTTAAACCACTTTTAATATTTAATAGTAATTCATATAAATTTTTAAAAAATATATAATTTCATTAAAATAACGTGGCATGTATTGTAAAAAAAACTCAACTTGAGTATCATTTTATATTAACTTATTTTTTCAAAAACATCAAATGATTCAGTAATTAGGTCATCTGTCCTTTTTTGGTACGGATTTGAGTCGGATCATGTGATTTTTTTTTGAGATTCAAATTAATTTTAACTGACTTTTTTTTGTGCAATTTTGAATTGGATCCTCAGATTTAGATAAAAGTTAACAGATGTAAATTGAATTTAGACCACAAGTTTCAAGCTTTTTAAAATATTATGAATTTATAATTATTATTTGTAAAAATGACAAGTATGAATATTCATCATGTTATTATTAAAATTTAAGTATTCAAATGAATCATGGAGTGAAATTTAAGTAGTTGTAAATATAATAAGTCTATTTTTAAATTTGATTATTTTAAAGATTTAAAAAAATATATGATTTTATAAGTCGTATCATATTAAATTTAATATTCTAGTTATAAACATAGTTAAATAGGTACTAATAATAAAAAAGAATGGTTAATAGGGTTTACTATAAATAAGTATAAGAAAATAGATTATCGAATTACTATCCCATAGTTATTGATCCGGAAATTTTATAATGGGAGAGGTCTTTTTACAGGGGATGAAATGGTATCGTATATGAACAAAAATGATATAAAATAGTGAGATCTGATTGGGTTTCGCAGTGTTTAAAAACCCGTAAGAAAATGTTTGTCTAGTCGGATCGAATGTTAGTATTTCGATATTTAAGGCAATTTATAGACTTTAGAGGGAGAAATTAGTAAGAGAAATCTTAGAGTATTTTGTTCATAAAAAATGTAAAATGACCTGATATTTATAAGTGATGATGAAAACCACTTGAGTAGTCTGTCCAAGTGTAAGAATAGATTTGTGGTGATGTGATGTGGAGCAACCGATAGATTTTTAATTAAATTTTTGAAATTAATTTATCGATTAATCATTAAAAATTTTTAATGAATAAATTTAGTAAATAATACAAATTGTAAAATTATTTTTAATGGTTAAAATATTTGAAAAATGGAAATAACCAAAAATACAAATATAATATTTATTAAAAATGAAAAATTTATAATTAATTGCAAGAATGAGATACATTCAATAAAAAATTAATAATAAAAAATATTTATTATGCACATATGATGAAGGCATGAGTATGACTTCAGCATTTGCATTTACAATTAATGTCTGACGAGTTAAAGATTGATTAAGCAATTGAACCTTTTTTAATTGAACAATGAGATTAAACGCACTGAATCATTTCATCCCTAAATCCGTAATAATTTAAACAGGATTTCAAAATTTGTATACGTCATTTCCTGGTTTTTGTTCAATTTTAGAAATCAAGAGTTGACAAACAAAGATTTCTTGCCTCATTATTTAAATTCTAAGGTATTTTTCTTAACAATTAAGTCCTATACATTTAAACTCTACTGTATACTATCTATCGCATTAAATTAATAAAAATAAATATTATATTAACATTATTTTTGTAAAAATACTTTTATTTTACATATTAATTTATTTTATTAACATTTAAATTTATTTTATTATTTTATAAATGTTTCATAATATTACATTATAATAAAAAAATTAATTTATTTTTATTATCTAATAATTATCCAATATAAAATTACAAATAAAAAATTTATCATAATTGAAATAATACCCTTTTTAAGACTAGTATTATGCAACCTTTTTATTGGATGATCTTCTACTTTAATTGATATATGCAACTAAATAAAATAAATAAACAATTAAACCAATATTTATACACATAAATTACAACTAAATTAATTAAATTTTAAATATTTAAAATAAAAAATCTTACCGAATACTCGTAATAAGGGTATAAAAATATCGATTCTTCTGCTTCACATAATAGAAATCTGCCGTTTAAACTTTCTCGCACCAATTTTTAACACTCACACATACAAACTTCATCAAATTTTAACACTCACACACACAAATTTTGAATAATAATTTTGCTACTTCACCGGGTATATATAGTCGGTTTTCAAATTTATGTTCAACGCATTTCATGATTTTCCGAAGGAAGCAATGGCTTTTGCAAACCTGAATCCGCAGGTGAGTGTTGTGGAATCAAGTTGAATTATTCCTTCAATTCTGGACCTGTGACTCCAATTCCTCCCTTCATTCTTCAAGTAGTTGGTGGACTCCGTGCTCAAAATCCGCAATTGACACTTGTGGATTCTAAATCAACACCAATCTCCCAAATATTTCTCAAATCATACCAATTTTTCAATATTATTTTTCAAATGCATTAATTATAAAAAGTCCCTTTAAAATTAATAAAAATTACTTATAGAGGTAATTTTTGTACTAATTTTTGTTATTAACATTTTTGCTCCAAAATAAACTATGATGACATTTTAGTATCCTAAGAAAATGTAAAAGAGTAATTTTGTACTATTTTCAAAATATTATATTTTGTATATTGTATTATACAAAATTGCATGTCATATCACAAAAATAATTTAGTATGTCAATAAAAATATAAAATTTAATATGTATAAGAGGATATTTGTAAATATTTTAGATTATATAATTAACGAAAAATAATTAAACTAGACAGACCGGATCGGACTTGCTTAAGAAAATAGATGTTGAAATCCGTAAAATCACCAAACTGATTGCAGAGCCACGTCTACACAGGACAAACACCAATTATCTCTTTATTATCTCATTGCTAACAAAATTAAGCTTTTACACATAGTTGTTTTTTGATCCTGTTTTTTATTTTCCAATGTGATGAAGAACGTCGTCTCAAGAGACTAGGCAGTAGGCATCCTTTTCCCTCATTTCTCCTCCTCCAGATTGAGATTGGTCTTTTCTCATTTCAAAATTTAATTTGTAGACTCGAAGAAGACATTAAAGAAGAGATTCAAAATGCTGTCACATAATTGCTTGGTTCTCACAAGGTGAAAATCTACTGCGGTAGGCAACAATTTCCCATTTCTGGAGAACAAGTGCGCAATAATCGGGCTTAAATTTTGGCCAGGCAAAACAATGTCTCAAGCAAAGTTTCATCAAGATTCTGTTGCTACCTAATGGATTATAAAGCATCAACATGGTAAGACTATGACACCCAATCATAAATTTCTTAAGAGTATAATTTGAGTCGAAAGAAAAAAGCAAACCACCATAAAATTGTGTCACTAAAGATCAGATAGGGATGGAGATGAAACTTCAAAAACAAAGTGAATATATAAAACAGCAGCCAAAACCTTATACATCTCTCTTCTAAGAGGCAGGCTTAGCCTCCTCAGCAGCCGCTTCAAATGTCTCACCTGCCACGAGCTCTGGGACCTCATCATCATCATCCTCTTGGGCAGTGGTAGTAGCAGCAGCACCTGCATTAGGTGCTTGCTTCTGGATCTGCTCTGCCAACTTCTTCAGATTGTCCAAATTATCAGGACCTACAGAAAGAATAGTCAGTACAAAATTATCGAGTATCAGATCCAGAAACTAAATAATTCATTATGAATGACATTGGAAATTGCATACCCAATTGTGTGAGAACTTGAGGGAGAATATCCTGCAATTCTGAGAGAAACAAAAACGAATCGAACAAACAATATTAATGATGGGTCTCAGAGAATATAAGCCAACAGCAGAAGGCATCCATAAAAATGTTTTGGACAACAGAATCACCATATTAATCCCAAATAACATAAATGAATTCACATTTAATGCTAAGCAGATTAACACGTTTACAACTATTAGAGACTCACTCTTAGTCTGTGGTGAGCCACTAACAACCCATGTATTGGCCGCAATGGATGCTTGAACTGAAAAATCAAGAAATTGTGCACAATGGTTAGTTTATAAGCAAGAAGTGCTAAACTCCAACCTTGCAAAGAAGTAGGCTTCACCTTTTGGGTTTACAAACTGGATAACTATGTCATCCTTAAATATGTTTACTTCCTCAATTGCAGGAATTGCATTCACTCCTATTCTCTTTAGCGTGCTCTGAAGCCTTTTGTCATCTGTAGTTGTAGTCTTGTGGACAGCCTTCTTCTTTCTGCACTTGGTGGTCAATTTAAATGATGATTTATCCCCCAAATAAAATAAGGCAGATGTCAAGACTTGGCAAAAAATATAATGAATGATGAATATAAGTACAGTTGCACAGCATTGCAAAACAGGTATTCGCTGATACAACCAAATGTAAACATAAATAAATTTAAGCACTTCACTGAAACATGCTGGAGTCAAACTCCAAATGCAAATAAATTAAGATTTAAAAATTAGATCAGAGAGAATCATATAGTGCACAATAATATTTAACTTAACACCAGAAGTTCAAAGGAAACAGGGGAAAAGGAAAAGAATAAGAATGTAGACAATCCAGTGATACTCAGCTGAATAGGTCCTTAGCAAATATAAAGCCATAATTTATCATCTTATCAAGTGACAAGGTATGTTTAATCAAGAAGATTACAACAACTAGAATCAGTATCAAATTAAGATATGCTTCGCACCTTCTCATGCTGCCCTTCCCACCGGTGCGGACTGCACCAGCCATCTTTATAAGCCTCTCCCTGTTCATCTGAAAAGAAGGAAAAGAAAAAAAAAAAAGGAAAAAGAAATCAAATGTAAGCATCACCATATTGACAGACTGTACCTCCAAAACATAGAAATTGAATATAGATAACACAAGGAAAATAATACAAAGCAAACACTAAAAACAACATAACATTTGTGAATTACACTGAATAAATGGTTGAAAACCGTAAGATATGGACAGCATATAGCATAAAGTTTATTTTAATGATGCAACATCTAAAGCACAAGAACAACGGGAGATCCACAAAATGCTGGTCATAACTCCACTGAAAGAGGTTATTTAATACTCGATGATTTAAAAAAAAAAAAGAAGCCTATATCAAATCATATAGCCCTCTATTTACATCAATGTATCACAGCGCTTAAAGTTCCATTACCTAGTTATTATGACTAACCTTATCTTAAAATTTATGTGCTTTGAAAGGAAATTCAGCTATGGACAGAACACCTTCAATTCAAGTACTCCAAATGCAGTAAAAATAGATCTACAAAAATTTAAACATGAGCGAAATCCTATGCTAGGTACACGAGAAACAATTAAAAACAAAAATCAAGCTAATGCACATAAATTTATGAATGTATCAAGTTTTGCAGAGCCTCTCAGCATTCACAGTAACTCCTTTAACAAAATTGGGGCATCACTCTTCTTATTATTCATAAATGTATATCAAGAACCACCACTAGAACAAACTTCACGAAATAAAAATATTTTAAGAGAAAAATAATTGAATAAACCATTCTAAGAAAAAGAATAATTGAACAAAAAAATCAAAACGAAATATTCTAAGAGTGCAAGAAGAACCAAACGAAACGAAAGACTAAACATAACCCAGTGCTGTAAGGAAGTGTGCAAAGCTAAACAGAGGCAAACAGACCATTTCAACCTATGAGAAGGAAAAAACAGACTATTAGCTAATAACTCTTTGCAGAAGAAATAAATAGCTGAACGAAAACGATGGACTGAGAAGGACGGAGATGCATTAAAGAACATAGTTAGTGGAATTACCTTAGCTTTTTGGGTTTAGGGTTTTTGTTGAATTTGATTTTGGAGCAGATAAGGAACCAGAAGGTTTCTTTCGGACGGCGCCCAACAACAACGATGCCCTTTGTTTGCACTTAGGAGACGCTTGGGAGTTTAGATCTGACGGTCAATATATGCACTGTTTCCACGTGTTAACAATTCATGAATCATGAGAATTACTCTTTCCAAAAAGGAAAGGGATACGGCCGTTTTTTTTTTTCCCCTTAACTTTGAAAAATAAGGGGATTTTTCTCCTAAATATTTTTTTAATCGATTTTACTATATGATAAAAAGATTTTGTTTTTATATATATTTTTTAAAATATATTTTTTCTTTTTAAATTTATCAAAATTGATATATTTTTATCTTTAAAATAAACGGATTATGATGTTATTTAATTGGTTATTGTATGAAATAAGAGCAAAATTGACCCATTTTTAATAGTTTAAATATAAAAAAAAAAAAGAAGAAGAAAAGTTTAGGTATAAAATTAACACATTTCAAAAAAAATAGAGGAAAAAAACACCGTTATCTCAAAAGAAATCACATTATATGTGGGTTTTAATTGCATACAACCGTAGCACAACAATGAAATGTAAAGGAGTAGGAATATAGAATGTAGTGGAAAATTTAAGGGAGTTTTACAAAACAACCCAAAAAAAATGAGTTAAACTTAAATATACCTCTTTTCTTTTTCTCTTTTAAAAATACCTTTTTTAAATTTTTATTTTTAAAAATATTACTTTTTTAATTTAACTTAAAATTTTCTCTCTTTTTATACCTCCTTATCCTCCTCTTCCTCCTTTTCTTCTTTTTCTTCTTCTTCTTCTTGGGTTTAGCGTCTTTCTCCACCTATGTTTTCTTTGAAAATCCCATTTTTATTTTCTTTGAAAATTTCATTTTTGTTTCTTTGAATCAGAAGCAAATCAAGAATCAGAACAAAATTAAGAAATCGATCTCTTCCATTGCATGACTTCAATAAAATAAATAAATAGCCTAGAAATTGAGAGGCGGGACCGCATAAATATCTCTAACGACTATCCCTATCTGCCGGTACAAGTAGTCACATCATCATTGTTATTTTACAGGTTGTCATATTTATCATTGTTGTTTAAATAATTTTCGAGATTTCATACGAAAGGCATGATTTCTATTTTCAAAATTATTCTCTTGAAGAGTAAAAAATTGGAAATGGTGAAAATAAGAAAATGTCTTCTCATATTACAGAACATGAGATTAAAATTTAAATTCAAGCACTAATTTCATCATAAATGATGTCGCATTTGTATTTTCTGTCAAAATAAAAATATAATAATGTGTATTATTTTGATTACTGTCAGATTTTGAATTTCACCTTTCCTTTATATATATATATATATATATATATATATATATATATATATATATATATATAATCACCTTTATCTCCAAGAAAAATTATTTATCGCCAGCTAAATAAGTTATTTAAATAATTAAAGCAAATAAAAAATAATTCATATTTCGAACCAAAACATGTCAAAAGAAAAAAAATCTGAAGAAACAAATTGCTCATGAATTTTCAAAAAGATCGCATAAAAATTTTTAAAAACCAGGAAATTGACAGTGACCAATATCAAAGGCTAAAAGCCTAATTAAAAAAAATTGTAAAGAAGAAAGAAAGAAGAAGTTCAACTTAGAATGTTGAGGCTCAGAGGGATCACAATAAATAGAAGTTCTAATGCCACTAGTGAAGGCAATACTGGGCATGTAATCCCCAACAAGGACATTCTTCTTCTCCACAATTCATATTGGACAATTTGCTCCAGCTGCAGTTACAAAGGCCATATTGCAGAATAGTAAGAATAATGAAGAATCTAAATCTAGAAAACAGTACTCAATGAGTTTGAATTTGACAACAGATTATATCAACCCCTATCCAAGAGCAAGCATCAATTCTAACAATTAGTCTCAGGTTCTAAACTTGCAAACCTATCTAAATAGAATTAAGAGCTCCATATGATTTGTAAGAAGCTAATTAAAATCATTATTTGGGGACCAACTTCTCTATTCTATTTCTTATCAAATTTGTCCATTACAGAGGATTTGATATTCTAAATATTGCCTAGTTTTGCTGGATGTGGCAAAATATATATATATTTTTTTTCAATTTGTACAGAATTGGGTGTATAATTTAAGTCTTCCTAAAACAAGATTGGATTGAAAATGGCTTAGCAAATTAACAAGATCGATGATAAAATAAGAAATTAAGCAAGCAAAAGAAAAAGATCGATGTAAATGGGTGGTGCTAAATAATTAATAAGATATTTATTAGAAGGTGTATTTTCTCTTTGTGAATTTAAATTAGTCAAATGAATTGTGTGGACGGTATGGAATTTAAACTTAAATGAAATACTGACACTCTAAATTGAATGAATCAAATCACATGCATATTTTCTATGAGAAGAAAGTGAAGGGTAATGGTTGATGAGGACACTGCTGTATTATGGGTTCATTCTGCAATAATAATATTGCTGGAAATAGCTTCTTAAAGAAAACATTACGACCACCTTTTTTTCCTCATTAAGTTCTGCATAATGATTGGTTTATACAAGTTCTGTATAATGATTGCTTTTTCATGTAATATATATATTCAACCAAAATAACATTGATATACCAAGTATACCAGAGGTATACCATGACATACCATGTATATCAAACGTCATACTATTGGTATACCATGTATATCAGATGGTATACCATTGGTATACTGGATGAACCATGTGGTATATCATGTATAACAGGTGGTATACCATGATATATGATAATGGTCATTTATATAGTATTTTTAGTATGTTTTTAGGTGTTTAATTAGGTTAATTTTGTGTTAATTAGGTTAAATTTGAGTTAAATTTGTTAGTTTTATGTTTTTAGAGTTAATTATAAATTTTGGTATTTTTCAGGGTTAATTTGCAAGAAAAAGGACTTAATTGTAAAAAAGGCAAAGATTTGGGCCAAAACTGTAAATATGGAAAATTTATGCGAGAAAGTAATCGTGAGGTCCAGAAGATCGATGCATGGCCACGTGAAAATGAATGAAGAAGGAGACGTGGCCACGTGAAAGAGTTTTTTTGAAGAATGAAGTAAGGACACGTGACCATGTGTGAAACAAAAGAGGAAATCACGTGGCCACGTGTGAGAAAGACCAAATCCAACACATGGCCACATATGAATTTACACTAGGGAACACATGGCCACGTGATGGCAATTCCTACTTCGCGAAGGATTCTCGAACTTCCTATTTTGGGCAGAAATTACTTCCTATTTGATTCTAAGAGTTTGAGAAGGAATCCAAGACATCTTTTGCCTATAAATAGCAGTCTAAAACACCAAAAAAAGGGAATTAATTTAGGAATTAGATTAATTAGGGGATCAACCTTAGAATTTAGCTTTACTTTTCTTTAGTTTGTTTTTACGTTATTTTGCTTTCATTATTTTTTCAGCTTTGTCTTTAGTTTTTAAATATGTTTAAGAAGTAATTTTTCTTCTTTTGCTAATGGATTCTTGAAATCTTAAATTTTCATTGTTATGACTTTGTTTTGAGCTTAATTTCAATATCGGTTGATTATTTCTTGGTTTTAAGCATATTCTTATCTTTGATTGTGTTGAGATTGATTGTTGGTTTATTGAATAAATAACAAAAAATTGGTTTTGACATAGTTAATGATTTGCATGTTCTTAGATTAACTCTTTAATGTTTATGCATGATTATTATCCGAAATATGAGATGATTATGTGTAAATTTTATTGATTAATACTAAGAGAGGAGGAACTAAGAATAAATTGGAGTTGAATCACTTGAAAAAGGCTTCAATGAATATTTAAGAAGTTAAAACTAGACTTGCATGCTAAGTATTAGATTTGTCTATGAGTTTAATACTAAAAATGATATACTTGAATAAAGATATCTTGGTTTATTACTAGTTTTTTCATAATCACTGGTGTTTATATTGAATTTAAGTCATTACAATGAAAGTTAAGGTGGATAGTTCCTTTAGCAAGAGAATTCCAGTTATTGCTTTGTTTTTAATTCATGTTTTAGCTTTTGTTTTGTTTAATTATTTATTTTGTTTAATTTTTGCTTTTAAATCAAAAACATTTGGGAAACAATCTCGGATTAATTTAATTCATATATAGGTATTATCCTTAGCAATCCATGTTCCCTTGGGTACGATATTTTGGGGTCTTAATCTATCTTAATCTATATTTCCCTATATTACTAGCCGATCTAGTACACTTGCTAGAATCCAGTCAATATACCAGGTATACCATTGGTATACCGGATGCACCATGTGGTATATCATGTAACTGGGTGGTATACCAATAGTATACCATTGGTATACTTGATGTACCAGATGATATAATATTGGTATACCGGATGTACCATGGTATATCATGGTATACCATTTGTATACTGGATCTACCAGGTGGTATACCATTGGTATACCTTAGAATGCAGACTGTCAATCTCAATTCTGGATTTTGGTATACCAATGGTATACCGGTGGTATACCAAAATTCAGAATTGAAAATGGTATTCTGAATTTTGGTATACCAACGGTATACCTGGTATACCAAAATAAAAAAAAATTAATTTTGATTATCATTCATAAAAAGAACCAGTTCATCAATTTATTTTGATCCATCTTTATTTTGCATAAACATATAGTATGATTAAGCATCTTATATTCTTATGTTATTTTTTATAATTAAGAAATAAAATTAAAATTTTATTTATGTAATTCCTGCATTAAATTTAGAGAATTAAATTCAATAAATTAAAGCACAACATGTGCAATTTTAGAGCACAAAAACCAAAATTTGATGGTTAAAACTTAGTCAATTTTAAAAATTTTCTTAAGGCAAATATAACAATTGTACTCAATTCAATAAATTGGCTAGCAGTACATAAGCATCCCCGATTAATGATTATGGTAACAACCAATTAATGGACAATTTTCATCCTAACGCAATATGCTATAATAAATTTGCTCTCTCTGAAATTAAATTCAGAGTTTATCTCTGCTTTCAGGCGGATCCTGATACTTTTGCAGAGTGTATATGGCAGCTTATTAGTACTCTAAAGAGAAATGGTGTGATCTCCTTCGCATCTATCACTCCTTTTGACGATGACCAAGTTCAATCTCATTATCAGACTTTGTGGAAAAAGTATGGACATTTAATAGACTACGTGAACTTCCAATTCTATGCCTCTGATAAAGGAACAATAGTGTCTCAGTTTTTGGAATATTTGTTTGGTCTACTGATGACTCTTAAGGCCAATGACATAATAGTCACCTTGGCGACCCTTGTAGTGTACTTGCGGTATACCATGAGTGCCCCCGAGATTGCTATTCAAGTAATAAAAAAGTAAAATTGATTTAGAAATATTTCCCAGCTTATGCAGGGAGAAAGACACAATAATGACAGATGGAATCACTTCACCTGTAAACTTGCCACTCATACGAGGTCCATAATTACATCCTTTAGTACTTCTATGCTCAAATTTTAAGGCCACCTAAAATCCAAAGCTTGCTGGTCGTCAATGAATATAAAGTAGAAAAAAAGGGTGAAGTGACATCAAACCCACTAATCCTAGCATGACAATAGTGGAAGCTATACCTCGTCAGGTGCAAAGCCGCCATGAGATATCCGCCGACCAACATAAACCTGACCAAAGCCACTTTTGCTTAACTTTTTCTCTAATTTGTACAAATGAGAACCCCCAACCTGAACCTGTGGCATCATAACAAGGAAAACTTTATAGCCACGTGCGCCCCCCCGCCAACCTCAGTCGGTTTTGCCTGTTGCTTCGTTGGTGTTGCTTTTCCACGGCCCCTGCGCGCTCCGCTACGCAGAACCGGCATCGTTCATCCTCCGATTACAATTCTCATGCCAAAATCAAAAGACTAATGTACAAAAAAAGAACATTTCCCCAAAAATCAACACTAGGAGAATCAACCCGTACACAAAACCCTTCTCCCGATCGTCAAGAATCGGCAAGAACCAATATGAAGCTCAACATAGCAAACCAAGAAATTGAATGCGAGTACAATCAGAATGTAACAAAACTAAATTAGAAAGTAAGAAAATTAGGGTAACAAAGATGAACCGAGACAGAGCAAGCAAGAGAGGGGCAATCAAAATAGAAAAATCAAGAAAATGAAGGAACTAAAACTTACCGTCGCTGGTAGGTGAAAGAGCAGAAGCTTGAGCCTAAACAGAGGGAGATAACATGACAAAAATTAACCTAACAATTGAAGAAATAAATAGAAACAGAGATAAAAATAAAAGTGGTATTTTTAAAAACATAAATTTAAAAAAAAGATATTTTTAAAACTAAAAATTTGATTGAGGTATTTTTGAAAAACAAAGTAAAAAAAAGTATATTATGTGTAAATTCCTCAAAATTTAATACGGATAGATTTTCTTATCGAAAATTGTATTCCACTGACAAGTAGTCAAATAAATGCTATAACACTTGTTCTTGTCTGCCCCTTGCATACAAATTATTTCTAACTTCTTTAGCAAGTGATGGCCATGAATTGGCTCCTTATAAAAGCAGTCACAGCCTCCACACGTTATGACCTTTCTCTATTGACGTATTTTTATATGCATTGCCATGGTCTTGAACCTCCCTCGGTAATTAGATTTCCACCCAAAAAAAGGCATTTTCAACATATAGACGTGCCTGAAGGCTTGTCATCTGTTGTTGCCTCACGAAATAAGTGTGAACCACGACGCTTAAAAGGTCTATATAGGGCATTTTTTTTACTGCTGTTAGCATTAGAGGGTAAATGGTTTGAAAGATTGGTTGGTTGATAAATGGGTGGCTTTAGTGTTTTATGATTAAAATATCTTACAAGGAACCCCAAGGTTATATTGAACCTGAAATCCCAACGCATAATTTAGAATAGAAAATTAACAAAAAAAAATCTCTCCCTACTGAATCCTCACCCACTTAGAGAGATAAAAACATAGATAATGTGAAAAATAAAATCAAGAACATAAATTTGCCACAAATTAAAAATATCTTGACAAAAAATCGAATTCCTGGTGCAACACAGGAATGATGAACACCCTACTCGCATAAATGGTAATGTCAAAATATATAGTATATATTCAAAATATCGTCAAAAGATCCAAAAGTTCACATGGAATGGCCTTATATAGAGAAAGAAAAGATAGAGCTATGTTCGACTAATAACAAATAAATCTAAGTTTCTTAAGGCCCAAAATCTGGCCACTAAACCAACTATAAATCCCATAAATTTGGCTTATAAAACTAAGCCTAGAAAACAATAGTGTTTAATGACAAAATTATGGTAAACTTCAATTTTGTTCATCCTTATAGCCATGAAGAAGAATTCAGTGACGTGAGGTGAAACATTCCACACGTTAAATGCCGAAAATTGATATTTTACGAGTGTGACTTAAGATCATGGCCATGAAGTAAGCCTTTCTAATCGTTAGAAATACAATTACCCATTCTATATGCATTACTTACTCCTTCTTTTTGTACCTTCATGGGTGTTGCCTTTGATACACAGTCATCAACTTTTATTTTCTCCTTGTTTGAAGCTTGAATGGTGGAGACATTTATGCTCCAAGTTCTTCTCCTTATCCATGTCTTGAAGTGCCTTCATCACACAACTTACACAAACTTCTATGAGTCTTTTGGCTCTCTGTCTTATCACTAGTCCACTTGGCATGCTCAGCTCTGTGTCTTTCTCAATGTTATTAAAATCAGACCGAATAAAGAACCGAAGAGCTCAAGAGTTCATGGTTCAACCGGTTCGTTGGGGTTCAACAAGATTTTTTTCATTTTTTAAAAAATATATTCTTTTTTAAGTTTTATATAAATATTATGAAAATATCACTATATAAAAAAATTAAAAATAGTTTAGAAAAATATATTTATCATCAAACATTAATAATAAGACTATATTTTCAAGTCATTCAACATTTATAACAAAAATTTAAGATAAATATAGTAAAAAATTGTTAATTTTTAAAGAAATTCTTCAAATATAAATTATAAAATTTTATTTTATTCATAAAAAATTCATTAAATTGTTTGAATTTTAATTATTTTGTATTTATAATTTTATTTTATTTTTTTCAGAAAAAATAATATTGTATGAATATTTTGGATAAAAAGTTGGTTTTTCTAAAATCAAACCGATTTTTTATAATTTAATTCGGTTTTCTCCAGTTTTATCCTGGTTTAACCGATTTTTGGCGATTTGAAATAGTATCTTCCGGTTTTATCCAATCCAATTTTTACCCATTGAACCAATTGGAGCAGTCGATAGTTCGCGGTTAAATCAGTTCGACCTCTCAATCCGGTTTTAATAACCATGGTCTTTCTCCTATCTCACATCAATATCAAATTTTAGAAACTTTGTGGCCAAATACATTGAAAAAAAAGGAAATACCGTACTCTGTTGTTTCATGTAAATTGTCAATAATTTGCTCTTTCACAAGTATTAAGACATATATGGATATTTTAATCTTATAAAAAAATCTTTAAAAATATTAAAATACCCTCTATTATTAATGTGTCAAAAAGAGAAAAAATAAAATATTAACACAATTACTAGTGTGTAAAATTGAACCAAATTTGAGCAATTTGATCTATTTGGTTCGATTTTTCAATTCAGTTCGGTTCTAAAAATTCTAAAATCATAGAAATTAACCGAAGTGTGTGTGTATATATATATACATATATATATATATATATATTGAATTCTCTATGTAATGATTTATTTTGATGACATTTTGAAAACTATTTATTGCTGATACAATTTGATTTTATTTTTATTTTTGTTAATTTATATTTTTGCATTTTAGTGAAAAATAGTTTAAAAAAATATTAGACATATACATATTACGAGCCCAAAAAACTCAAGAATCAATTAGATCAAACCGAAATATTATGGTTCAATTTAGCACTAAATTTCAATTAGGTTTTAAAATATTTGAAATTTTGGTTCTCAATTTTTTTTTCTGTTCAATTTGAACCAAATCGGCCCCTAAACACAATGTTAAAATAATAAGAAGGCAATGTTAGAATAAATATAATAAATTATGTCTTAATTTTATAAATTGACATTTTAGGTATGATTTTTTTTTAAAAGTGATAATTTATATGGAGCTTAAATAATATCACGTATGATTTTTTTTTGATATGGAGAAAAAGAGAGCGAGGGCTCGAATTGGATGTCTTTCAATACTTTGAGATCAATTTTTAACATTATGATGTCCCTTTTGATATGTAGAAAGAGATAACAAAGTATTCAATATGATACTTCTGGCCAATACTTTGAAACCAAGTTTCACCGTTGCAATGTTCCATCAGAAACCGCATATGATATGTTATTATGTTAGGAAAAATCCTAAATTTCAAATAGTCAAAATTAATCATATCAAACCATTAAGAATATGAATCTAAAAATAAAAGCATATATAAATCCATGTTTTTATGGAATCCTTTGGTTTTTGTGATTTTTGATCTTTTAAATTGATATCTAAAATTTGGGAGATATTGTTCTCTCTTTTCTAATCGTGGGATATCAGAAAAGGATCGTAGATATAATTTTGAGACCATAACTGTAAAGCCCCTAACTAAGCCCTAGGAGATTGTATAAGAGTTTAGTTAATAATATGATATATGCTTGGTTGGTTAATGTATTGTAGGTTGGGAGTTAGAGGTAATTATTTAAAAAAAAAGAATAATTTGGTCATTACACATTAAGTCATGTATGTGCCTAATTAGAAAAAAAAGGTAATTTAGGGGCTTAATTGAAATTAAAGAAAGTAAATTTTGGGGTTGGAGCAGGAAATTAAAAGAAAAGGAGCTAAGGGTAATTTTCTAAAAGCTGACAAATGGACCAATGAGGGAGAGGCACGTAGCTATCCTAAATTATTCTTAAGGAATGAAGAAAATTTATGGGGATAAAAAGGAAAGGATGGCCAGCCACCTAAGCAGTAAAAAAAGGGAAGCCATTCCTTCTCCCTAAATAACCCTTAATTGATCTCTAAACAACCCCCCAAAAAAAGTCCAACTCCAGCTTAGAAAAGAGAGAATTTAGGGGTTAGTATTTTTTAAGGTAATAGCTCTTCCTTTCTTCTTTTGTTTCTTAAAATTAAATATTGAATTTTAGGGAGTAGATGAATCTCTAAGTATAACAAACTGTAACTTTCTATGTAGAAGGAGATACAAGCACAAGCAAGGATAAAGAACTAAGGAAAACCCTTGAAGAAGGTGTTATCAAAGAGGTGTGGAAACTTATTACATTTTGTGTGTGCTTGCCCTTAAATACTGCATTGTAAAGATGTTTTAGATGTGTTTATAAGATGAAAAAGTGTTTCTTGCTACATAAAAGTCCGATTTTAAGAGCTTTACTTGAGATAGTAAAAATGTGTCTTAGTAGTAAGAATGGGACCTAGGATTCATTAGACCTAGTAGTGCTATTTTGCTTATAATTTTAGTTATATAACTGCAAATTAAATGATTCCAATTGAAATAAAAATTAGATTCATAGATCTAGATTTCATATAAAGAAATCGAAATCTAACTATGCCTCTAAGGTTGTTAAAAATTTGCTTGAACTCTAACCAAGTATGCTACCCTATCATTAAGAGTAGTCTTGTTTGATTTAAAAGCCAAAATTGAGTGATTTTTAATTATTTGGAAACTAAAGATGTAGGAGAAAACTTTGTAGAAGAACACTTGGCCTGAAAGTGTAGTTTGCTAGGTCTAAATTGATGTGTAATTATACTCGAAAAAACTGTCCGTATAATTCATGGGACAAAATGGGGCACATGACTGAGAACATTTTGTCTCAGTTGTGTGGAGACTTCTGTATCAACTATGACCATTGTACGTGGCCGAGACCAATTTATCTCAGTCGTGTGCCTACCCTGTTACAGCTGATATATATATATATATATATATATATATATAAAGACATAATAGGTTATGAAGCATGTGTAATAGATAGTAGAACATTGAGATGTAGTTATTAAAAAATTGAAACACATAAGTTAATTCAGGCTACTACTAAGCTCACATATCAATTTTATGTATATAAATTAATGTGACTAGAATATACGAATACTAATAAAGGCATAAACATATATGTTTGAAGATACATATGTATACAAGTATACATATGAATATGTATGACTAATGATACTCTAATTAGGTGATGTGTATGTATATGGATGTGCATGAATGTTTGTATTCTCAGGAATATGCATTTATGTTCTAACTACATTATTGTGGTCAATTATGGATACTTGCTTATGTATATATATGTATTCTTGTGATGCATTGAACATGATGTAATATGTTTAAATATAAGAAAGAATAAGATATGTACAGGATGAATCATACAGATATGCATGCATTTATACATATACATAATAGTTTCTATATAGATGTAATCATTGTGAATACATCATATAATTATGGAAATGATTATATATGACTAAAGATGTTATAATTAGGGAATGTAAACTTATATGAGTGTTTATAAGCTTGTGATTATGAATTGATGTTCAAAGCTATGCTACTATGATTATAAATGATACTTGTATATATATATATATATATATATATATATATATATATATATATATATATATATATATATATATAAAAGCAACTACATTGTATAAACTATAAATGATTTACATGATTGTTATATAGCATCCCTATTTAAATTACTCGGGATAATAAATAAGTAGACCCGATAATAATAATAATAATAATAATAATAATAATAATAATAATAAGTGTAGTTGAGTAGTGTAAAAAAAAATTAAATTGATATTTATATTCTAATTTGAGGACTTAATTATATTAAGAGGGGAAGTTTTGGGGCTTGAATGGAGTTATTTTGGGTTGGAGATACTAAAATGGAAAATTTCCAAAACGACGTCGTTTTGGCTTTGCAGTTAAAACCCTCCCCCTTTCCCTTCTTATTTTTCATTCTTTTTTGTTTGCAGCCACCCTTTTCCCCTCTTCCCTTCTCCTTCCTTCTTAACCCGCCGCTGACTCACCGATGCCGCTTGTAAGCCACCATCAATGTCGCCACCTCCGGTCTTCCCTCCCCACTTCCTCGCCACGTCGGACAGCCCCTGTGCGCCTATTCGCCTCCCTTCCTTGCTCAATTTTTCAAGGAAATCCACCATTGCTTGTTGTTATTTCTTCCTCCATCAACTAATAAGTAAGTCTCTTTTAAATATCTAGCTAGTAGATTATAGAAAAGGGATTTTAGAAGGAGATAAAAGTTTGGATTTGGAGTTTTTGGTTAGTGAAAAAGTAAAATAAGGATGAAAAAAGTTAAGGATTATTTTTATTTTATTAATAACTCTATTATTTTTCTTAGGAACTCTGCATTTATTCAAAAAAAATATAAATAATAAAAATAAACATAATAAAATACGAAAATAATATAAATTTAATGGATATGCTTAGATTAAATGATTGATAATTTAATATGATATTTTTGTGTGCAAGATTTATTTATTTACTCTAGTTAAGTGTTGATATTTACTTTTGATTAAAAGATTTAAATGAAATTAATGATGTTTTTGGTTTAGAGGCTGCTGCAGGTTACAAAATTGTATAAAAATTAATGGTGTGTTGGTTTAGAGGCTGCTGTAGGTTACAATAATAGCATGAAATTAATGGTATTTTGTGTAAGATTTAATTATTTATTTTAATTAAGTGTTGGGGGTTAAGGAATTTATATTGAAGGCTATTGTAATTAAGGAATTTATATGAAATTATAGGTTATGTAGAGAAACAAGGTGAGACAAGTGTGAAAGAAAAGGAAAAAGAAGCAAGGTGATGGACGAAAGCTTGCCTTGATTTTGGAAAAATTAAAGAATTAGTGACAAATAGGTATGTGTTCAAGTAAATTCATTTTTCTAATTTTTATTTATATTATGTTAGTTAAAATCTTAAAGTGAGAGTTAATTTTTGATGGTAAGTGGTAGTAGAGGTGTCATAATTGTTTAATTGCATGATAGGTAATATGCTTAGGCCAAATAGAAAATTTATATGTGTTTAGTTTTAGCAATTAAGAATTAATAAGGTACTTTATAAATAAAATACGTTAAGTATAACCTAAATTAATTAATGTGAATACCATAAAGGTTTAAGTGAGCTATTACGATTTATAATCTATAAAATATACCTCAAATTTTGGTTTAATGTATGATTATGGAGGAACCAAAATTGAACCCAATTAGTGGTAGGTGATTGAATTATATGAATAAACAAGTTATATAAAATAAGTAGGTAATTATAAGCTAGAACAGTGTTGTTAATTAAAGAAGGGTACAAAATAGAGCACATGTATATGTAACTATATATGAGATTTATATGGCTAAATGCTTAGGCCTATATTAGTGAATGAGGCATAATTAATTGGTGAGCTTAGAATGCTTCATGACAAATTGCGATCCTGCAAGACAATCAAATGGATAACCGTAGGGATATGTAGTTTAGAGTTAGAAAAAGAATTCAATTAAATAAAAGAGGTAAGTGCTAAATAGAAATAATGTTGTAAGTTAAATTACTTAATTGCCCTTAGTAAAAGCTTGATAGGAATTAGAGTAATAGGATAAGATTGGCATGCCAATAAGGGAAAAATATTATAGTACTGCGTCTTGATGTGGTTACCGAATGCATGGCTCTGAGAGCTCGTCTGGAGAGTATAATTGATTGAGTTAGTGGGCTGCATGGTTCTGAGAACTCAGTCCACGTGTGTGTGTGTGTGTGTGTGTGTGTATTTTTAAATGTGTGAGTAATTAAATTTGATTTTGGTGAAAATGATGTCGATGGACCGCATGGTTTTGAGAACTCAGTCCTGCATTTGATTCCTATTTATCCAACTCGTCTTATAATTTTGTCAGATTTTACTTAGGGCAATGCAATCTAAAAATATTAATTTGGTTTTACTATGGCTATGTCATACTTGAGCAAAAAAACTAGGTAATTATTTCTCTTTCGAAGTAATGTTGGTTGACATGTTAAGAGAACTTGTGATGGTGTAAATTTCGTGTTTATGTGAACTTGTTATTTAGTTTATATAGATTGGCTGTTAACACTAGAAATGGACCTAATTGTCGATTCATATAAATTCTTGTTTTGCTTATTTATATGCTTAGTTAAATAAATTCGATTCTATTGAAAAAATAGAATTGCTTGAACACCGCTAAGCTATGTGCTTAGTGCATGATTTTGTTTTTGCGCTGGGTCAGGAGAAGGTTTTGGAAGAAGACAATAGTGAACCGACACCAGAAAAGCTCGAACCACCACAGTGAAGTGAAAAAATTTTGAGGTGGAAGCACCACAGCTTTTTCATTACTTTTTGTTATTTTAATGACATGTACACCGTATTTGGAAAAATTATTAAAGTTATATGTAAATATTATGGATCGGTGTATTATAAATCATAAAGTGACAAGAATCACTTATCCCTTGCCTGCATGCTTTTGGATTTTTGTGATTTACAAATATAGGAGGAAGGGCAAGAATTGCGGTGTTGGGCTTTGTATTGGAGATGGATGGTAGGGTAGATATTGTTAGAAGTGTTTTGAAATTTTCCTTTCGGGGGTTTTGTCGAAAAACAGGGGAAACTTTGTCGAAATTTTAATATTTGAATAGTACCCCTAATTAAATTTCTTCGCATGTGCATAAGAAAATTTAACCCGAATGTGGCATTGGTATTCGGGTCTTTAACTGACTGGGTATTGAATGTTACATGTTAAGTCTAATTATTAATTCTATATATGAATAAAAGATGTAATTAGACTATAAAAGTATATAGAAATGTATGAACATGTACATAATTCCATACTCCTAGATAGGTTTATGCAATTAAGTTAAAGACATATAAGACAAGAAAGAGAAAAGTAAAGAATTACAGTTGCCTGCATTATTGTTTAGGTTGTACATAGATAGGCATGCCTATAAGGGTATATTGCAGCTGCCATAGTTTTGACCCTATTTGAGTCCATAGTACATAATTGACCTCGTTTGGGTCATTAGCTGACCTTTTTTGGATCCACTTAATCGGTCCATAGTACAGAGCTGATCCCGTTCAATACCTTCGGGTATCTTTATCGTACCTTTGGGTACCATAGTTTCACTCGTTATCCACATCCTTAGAGAGGGGTGTAGGCTTACTAAAGGATATGAGAAAAGCACTATGAAAATGCTAAATGACAATGGTGATTTGATACTTGCATAGTAAATGATGATGTTAATTGCACAGTAAATGATAAACCCGAGATTTGACAAAGTTATATTTTAAACATGTAACTCTGTAATATTATAATATCACACATATGTTATTATGATTGTAATTACATGATGTCTTTTGTACTAAAGTCCATAGATTATATATATATAAATGTACAATGGTGTCGAGATGGCTCGATATTATTTATACTTACGAATACACATTCTTATTAGTATTATGTTGTATATTTGACATTGATAATTAATGAGTGACTCAGTCTTGCATTAAATGTGTGGACCTATAACTAGCATATATGTAACTTCCATGGATAGGGGTATACTTAAGAATCACTTTACTATTTAAAGGATTAATAAGGATAATTAAGCAGGAAAATTTGTAATAGACAACAAAGTTATATTGTAAGCAAGTAGGGGAAATGTAGTTAAGGAACATGCAAATTTATGTACTAATTAATAATGAAAAGTTGCTCCAACCAATATAGGTAATAACAAGCTAATTAACTTAAGATATATATATATATAAGGTGACCTAACGGTTAAGGCTTATATATTATTATAAGAAAAGTAGGTGGAGGTAATTAAATAATATCATGTAAGATTTTAAACATATAATGTGTATTTATCACTAGTTTATTAATACTTAATCTTTATAATGCATTTATGTGTATGTAATTGACGACATCTATGAGGGGTCGTCCTCATAATTTAGGTTTTTCACTAAGCTGTATAGTTTAATACGGGTGTTTATCCGTATAGGTACATCAAGCAAGGACTTTTCGGTAGGGATGAGATCTGCAACTACAAGGCCAACACTAGACTTAGGAAGAGTTAAGGTATAAAGTCTGTATTTTGTTTTGTTTGTAAGTAAAATTTTGTATCAATTGAACAAAGATGTTTAATGTAACAAGATAATTTATAAATTGTAAAGTATAAAAGTGCACATTAAAAATATTTTAAAACATGATGTTGTATAGATGAATGGTTCAATATTATTGTGATATTTGTGTAAATGAACTATAATATGCTCAACAATACCAAGGATCATTAGAATGAGCATTATAATAACTCTTATCTATTTGACAAAATTTTCCTATTCCTTATTTGGCTCATTATAAAATTAGAAATTATATATAAAGTATCTACATATAACGCCTAAACTTTACAATATAAATTAAGCCCACTTTAAATGTAACCAAAATTAGATTACTTTTAATATATAGGCCTAATCTTTTATAATAGTCCATGACATACGATTATCACCGAAAATCATACATTTGTTAATATTGATAAATAATAAATTAGACCCGTTATGTAAATTTTTTCATTGTATCGACATAAAATTTTTATGACTTTTATGTTTATTTATAATTGGCTTAATACATAAATTGCCTTTTATACTTGCACACATTTGCCATTTCCCCCTCCAAACTTACAATTTTAATACCTATAGTTGATTAAAAATAGTAAAATAAATGCCTTTTGTTGATTGGGTGTCTTATATGGCAGAAAAGGCGACGATGTGAATGGTGATTCAGCATAGAAAATTCAATGTAAACAAAGGTAAAAGAAGCCCTAACCTACTTATAACTCTATTGAATTGCCACTGATGAATAAATTAAAGCTTTGGTTGCTTCTTTCTTCTATCAATTCTCAATCATTTTCTTTTATCTAAAATCACTCAAAGAAGTAAGGTAGATTTTGACAAAAAATTTACTGAAGTGCCAATGTCGTGAGCCGACTAAATTGGAAACTTTATGGACAACATTGAATCAAGGAAAAGGGTTATTTGGTTGCCAATGCTATGGGGTTTTCATCTCACTTCAAATTCTTGAAGATTATTTTGATTTGGCTTTTTTTTTTTCTATTTTTCCATCCTAAGTTGTTAGTTTACTTGTAGATTTTTCTCATAGGTTGATCCATCCATTTCAGAACATTATAAACATATTATTTTAAGGCTATTTTGAAAAATAAAAGAATTGGAGCAAGAACCTGCTAATGATAAGAACATAAAAGGGAATAGAGAATTTTCTCTTTTGGTTATCTTGTGTTAGTGGTTGTCACCTTTATAATTAGATTATTGATTTAGCTATGTTTGTATAAAAAAATTTAGAGTATTAGCTAAAAGTAATAATTATAGCTGTATGATTAATGTAGTAATGTCTTAACTCTACTGGAAAAGGTGGAAAATTTCTAGTAGTAACATTAATGTATTGGATATTTGTTCGGTTGTGCCTAAAAGTCAACTTTTGTTTAATGCTTCATAAAGTTGATTTACAACTTGAAATTCAACTCCAGTTCAATTATATCAATTTTTGTTGGACTATTTTGCCTCCGATATACTAATTCAACAAATTTCAACAATTGTTCACTGTCTTTAACGACCACTAGAACATTTTATAACTCATAATAAAAGTTGCATCAATTGTTACCTTGGTTGTGCCTATATTTCATAAGAAAAGTTGCATTAGTCTTGTGACCTTGGTTGTGCCCAGAAGACAAATCAACAATGCTTTCAAAACTCTAAATCAGTCTAGGTCCCAAGATGACGAAATTACCTTACATTTCCATAAATAGTTGTCTTTTTTGACAAACAAATTTTTTTCTTTTTTTACTTATCCAAAAATGGAAAAGGATTTTGCTCTTAGGGTTGAAGAACTGGAATGAGATGTGGGTATGGAAAAATAGATCATGTTTTGAGAGAGATAAACGATAACAAAAAGAGAAGTGGGTGAAGAAAGGTAAGTGGAATGCCATAATTTTGAGCCAATAAAATATTAGCATGTGTCATTCTTTTATTTTTCTAAAAAGACATGTTAGCCATGTTAAGTGTTTGCAATGCACACGCAAACATCATTTATAGGAAGCCTTTATTTTATTATTTTTAGTCAACTATAAGTATTAAATGGGTAAATTTGTAAGTTTGAGGATAGGATGACAAATGCGTGCAAGTACAAAGAGCACTTTATGTATTAAAGCCTTTATAATTTGTACTTTTATATTTTAAACTTTTAGAATTTATATTTTAATTTTATACATGAATTGTTTTTGTTATTATGCTATATTTCATAAGATCTTTGTACGTGCTTAATTTTATTTGGAAAAAGGTATAAAAATGCCCTCAAAGTTATCTCTGAAGAGCTTAAATGCCCCTAATGTTTCTTTAGAGCAAATATACCCCTTAACTTCAAAAATTGACTCTAAAATGACTCTCTATTTACATTTCGTCTGGACTAGACTAACGACGCTGACGTGGCCATCTAAGTGGATGTATCTTTGTTAACGTGGCAGAAACATGGCGAAAGGCATGCCAACGAAGTGCCACATCAAATCCACGTGGAAGTAAGACCCACAACTTAAAAAAAATTTAAAGAATTTTACCTTCCCCTTTCCCTCCCCGCTGTTTTTTTCCCTTTTCCTTATTTCCCTCCCTTACTAGCTCTTTCACTGAAATCGCAAAAGCACGATCCCTCCATCTTGAAATCGACTGATGTAAAGCGATAAATTTGTTTATTCCTTACTATAATCTCTAACCTTTCCCTCTATTTTCTCGATTTGTCTCTTCTTTCTCTATCTCTCTAATTTTGCAAATTGAAAAAGAAAAACCTAAGTTACTTTACTTTGAAAAGCTATTATGTTAACTGATATGAGGAAGAAATGTGTTGGGGTAATAAGATGTTTACTTGGGAAGAGAAATGACAAGAGAAATGGAAAAGGGTGTTGACAAAGGAAGGTTGGAGATTCCCTAAAAATGATAGAGAAAAAGTGTCCACTAAATAAAGGTAAATATATTCCCACTAGTTCTTACCTTTTTATGTTTGTGGTCCCATATTGTTTATTGTAGTTGGGTCATTATTGTTGCTTTTTTATTGTTTATGTATAAACCCTATGTTAGATAAGGTTAATTAATAATTTACTGAATTAGGTTGTTGACTATTCAATGCCTTATATATTGTATGTGCTTTATGCATTTTTTATTATTATTAAAAATAATAAATTAATTTATTTTCTTATGTGGAAAATGGTTGTATGTAGGTTGGGTGTGTGAATATGAACAATACAGTTAGGTTGGATTTACATCATAATGGGGTATGGAGAGTAAATAATGACTTAGGTTATGATGCTGGTGAAGTGTATGTGGTTGAAAATTATGACGTGGATAAATTATCGTTTTTTGATTTTAAGGCCTTGTTTAATGAGAAAACTGAAGAGAAAGACATTAAGTTATTTTTTATGGAGCTTCTAGTTGGTTTTTATACTGAAAAATATGTAAGTATTGAGAGTGATATGGATATAACAAAGCTACTAGATTTGATTAAGCTATATGATGAATTCAAAGTAATTAGGATATTTTCGGTTGAAGATGAATCAATTAAGTTTTTTTGTCAATGCTTGCAAGTGTGCTTTAGTGAAATTAGGAAGAACAGGTATAATGACAAAAATAATGTTGATGGAGATCCTGATCTGTTAATACCGGAAGTTATTTTCATGCTTCCATCATATGAAAAGAAAAGAGTGGGGAAAAATTTAGATGTAAATTATGATGGTGAAAAACGAAGGCTTGGGTTGGTGAAGAAAAAACATTAAGATTTAGAGGATGAGGTAAATGTGAATGGTGCTCCACAAGAAGAAAGTAACGAAGATGCAGATGAGGAAGAGAATTCACACGATAATCACCAAGATAAAGTCACCAATGAGTTTGATTCATGGGGTAGTTTGAACGAAGAAGAATCTGATGTTCCCTTTCATTTCTTGAAGATGAGGTGATAAAGACTATAAAAAGAGAAAGAAGGAATAACATCTATGCAAAAGACAATTTTCTAAGGCATATATAAGTGGGAATGACTTCTAAGGACATGAGATAAGCTCGGGAAGTGGTGAACATGTATTCAATTTGCAATGGTTTTGGGTTGAGAGTTAAGAAAGCAAATAAGTGTAGGACAAGATATGTTTGTGAAAAGGGATGTCCTTTCTTCTTACTTGTTAGTAAGGACAATAAAGGTAGTGGTGTGAAGGTAAAGACTATTAATGAAGTGCACGAATGCCTTACATGCTATGACAATCTAAAAGCGACTAAGAATTTTTTAGTAAATTATCTTAGGTAAGTTGTGCAGGAGGATCCCTCAATAAATAGTGAGATGCTGCAAAAAAAATTGTTGATGATTTGAATATAAATGTAAGTGAATCAAAGTGTAAAAAGGCTAAAGGAACTATACTTAGGACAATGAAGGGAGGATATAAGGAGGAGTTTAAAATAATTGAAGCATATATTGAAGAACTAAAAAAAAGCAATCCGGGTTCGTCGATCTATTTGGAGTTAGATAGAGAACAACTAGAGAATGGAAGAAGGGTTTTTAAGAGACTTTTTATCATGTTTAGGGCCTATAAAGATGGCTGAAAATCCAGATGTAGGCCTATCTTAGGGTTGGATGATGCATTTTTAAAAGTTCCTTATAACGGACAACTATTAGTTGCTATTGGGTAGGATGGAGACAATCACATGTATCATGTTACACGACCCATAGTGTCTAAGGAAAATAAGTTCAACCGGGCATGGTTTGTTAAGATTTTAAGGAATAAGCTGGCACTTGGAGATGGAAATTCTCTCACAATAATGTCAGATATGCAAAAGATAATTTTTATATTTTTAAATCTTTCTATTTATTGCAATTGATGGTGTTTGTTGCTACCGTCTATTATGTTAGCTGCTAGTTTTTAAGGATAAGTTTGAGCATTTTATTTTTTTTGTTGCTGCAGGTTTACATGAGCATTCTGTTCATTAAGAGTATATTATCTATTTTTTTTCTTGATGTTGTTTGCTGATGTTGAGTATATTATCTATATTTTATCTTCCTGCTATTTGATGTAGGTTGAGTATTTAAGTTGTTGCTATTTGTTGTAGTCTGTGTGCAAGTTGGTAACATAATACAACTTGTATGATCAAACTTCCATATTTCTTTGTTGTCATCCCAACCTCCTTGCTGTCATGATCAAATGGCATCTGTTGTGCATTGCATCATTTTGCTATTATACTGTCATGATCAAATGGCATCTGTTGCTTCATCAAATGCATCTGTTGCAGCTATTTTATTTTTTTGTATTATGTCTGCTGCTGTTTTACTTTGTATTTAATATGACAACTGTTGCTTTTTTTCAGTATTTAATATGCATGCTGTTGATTTATTTTTTACCGTAAGCCTGTTATTACCGTATTTTTTAATGTTATATTGACTGCTGTTGCTGTATGCATGCTATTGCTGTATTTTTTGTTGTTATATTGACTATTGTTGCTATATGCCGCTGTTGCTGTATTTTTTGTTGTTGTATTGACTGTTGTTGCTGTATGCCTGCTGTTGCTATATTTTTTGCTATTATATTAACTATTGTTGCTGTATATATTGATTGTTGTTGCTGTTATAATGATTGTTGTTGTTGTATATATTGACTTCTATTGCTATTATATTAACTATTGTTGCTGTATGCCTGCTCTTATATTGCATGCCGTTGCTTTATTATTGTTGATATTATATTGACTGTTGTTGCTGTATACCTGCTCTTATATTGCATGCTATTGCTTTATTGTTGTTGTTGTGTTTTAGGGACTTATTCCAGCTGTTAAAGAAGTTCTTCCTAAAAGTGACCACCGATTCTGTGCAAGGCACATCTATTCAAATTGGTCTCAAACTTGGAGAGGGGATGAGCTGAAGAAACATTTCTGGATTTGTGCATGGTCTACTTATCATGAAGAGTTCGTTGATAATCTAAAAATTCTTGCTGGAATCCAGAAGAAGGCGATCGAGGATTTATTGACATACAATCTTGAGACATGGTGCAGAGCATATTTCTCCTTCAAAAGCAAATCATCAAGTGTTGATAATGATGTAGTAAAAAGTTTTAACAGTTGGATACTAAAATCAAGACACAAACCAGTGATACGAATGTTGGAGGAGATACGAATTAAGATTATGATTAGGATTGCAAAGTTAGATATACAGTGTTCTAAGTGGGATAAAGATTGGTCACAATATTGTCTTAAGGTATACAAGGATAACAGAGACATAGCACATAAATGCAAGGTCGAATTCAATGGAGCAAATGGGTATGAAGTTAGCGAAGGGGTGGATCAATATGCAATCAAATTGGATATGCAGACATGCATATGTAGGGAATGGGATCTCACAAGAATCCCATGTCCTTATGCCTTAGCTGCCATAAACCATAGCAAAGTGGATCCCTTTAAGTACACTTCTCATTATTATAATAAGCAGACATGTATAGAGATTTATAAGCATAAACTGAAGCCAGTAAGGGGTCAATAATTTTGGAGAGTTGGTGATTTTGAACCAATTGAACCTTCTCCATATGTTAAGCAAGCTGGTAGACCAAAAAAGCAAAGAAAGATGGATAAGAATGAACCAAGAAGAGTTGGATCTTTACAAAAATTATCCAAAAGAGGCTTCAAACAAAGATGTGAAAATTGCAAAGAATTAGGTCACAAAAGAACAAACTGTAAAAAGGTAATGATAGATTATCAATTTCTAATTCTACATATGTAAAAATTTGCTAATTTTTTTAACAGGATACGGGGTCAGGATCCACTACAAATAATGAAAATCTAACAATAGAACATCCTCCAGCAATTTATAGTCATATTGTAACTTATCAGTTGCAGACTTAAGGTTCACAGGTGCCAGGAGTTTCCCATGTCTTGGGAAACGCTACTTATGTCAGAAATAAGAAGGTCGGTCAAGGTTTTGGTTATTTCTATGATCCTAAAGTTGGCAGGGCAACATACTATGTAAGTTTTTTGCTGTTGTAAATTTATTCTATATATAAACCAATTGAATTATCTGTTCTAAATTTTTTGCTGTGTCATTGACAAAAAAAAACATTTAAATTCTATATACAACAAGGTAACTCCCTTGGTGTGCTAATTGATGGAGATGAAGAGAAAACAATTGATGGTGATGATAAGGAACCCGATGTCAATACCAGATTCCCAATACCTAATGAGTCAGAAACCAGGATTGCAACAAGAAAAACAAACAATAAAGAGCCAATAGGAGAGAGAGCTATATCTTTTGTCAGCACCAAAAAATAAAGGGCCTGCCAACTTGCCATTCCAACCAAGTCAAAGAAAAAGAAAAGCAAAAAGCAAAGAGCAAGAGAACTGCAACACGGTCTGATTTAGAAAAAGAAAAACAAGACTTGTTAAGGAAGAAAGGTAAACAAATTTAAAGTTAATGAAGTAGTGGCCATAGTTGTAAATGCATTATATTAATATTATGTAAAAGCTGATGATTGATGATACTATCAGCTTGTTTTTGTACATGTCTTGCTTTTTTTAAATGGCTAATTTGTGAATAGCCTTATGATTGTAGAGCTACTAGCTGACACAGTCAACATCAATCATTTTGTAACAATCAGTTAATTTTGATATATAATATATCAATTATTAGTTGTTATCTCAATAACTGGTGTACTTATACATAAGATGATAATTGTGAATTATGGTTATGATTTGGGACTCTCTTTTTATAGGATAAATTTTACAAGTGTTATGAATTTTTAACACATTCATTTTGTTCACAACTTAAATTTTGCTACATTTTTTTTACTTGTTTAACTAGTCATCGGCGACAACACATTTGCAAAAAAAGTATAGCATACATTTGTCAAATCTGCTAGATTTTCATTTTATCAATTGAAATCAACCAAACATAACGTTCAATTGATTACAAAGTTTACAACCATAATTGAAACTAATAACTCCTCTCACAGTAGAACAGGAATAATCACAAACCAAGTAACACACAAAACTATTAGACAAACTCTTATCTTCCATTTCAATCTCTTATTATCTCTTTTAAAATTAACTTCATTATTCCTCATACATTGTATTTGCCTCTGTATCTCAGACAATTAAAGATCATAATCTCTACCCACATTACAAATTCTTCTCAGATACCTATTCTCTCTCTTCAGTTGATTTATTACTTTAACTGCCCTTGGAGGCATTTCACAATCTTCCAATCAAAAGAACTTGTAGTCCCTTTCCTGTACACAAGTTAAGCATTATAACTTAGACACATAAAAATCCAATAAAATCACAAAGAAAACGAGCAAAACAGGTACAAGTACTATATAATTAAACTACTATTACAAAATAGAAATTCGAAAAAAAATTCTCTAAACAACTAAAAAGAAATTAACCCAAACAACCACCCTTTACTCACATTAGCACAAATTAAATCATAAAAATAACCATTACGACTTGCATCAACAAAAAAATTAGGGCATTGATGAAATCTTCTTCCTGAATTCTTAAAACTCCAAGATTCAAGCAAGATTGCCCTTTTCCCACATCTGCACAAGTAGCATGAATCACCTCCTTCGAGTCAACTCCTCATTCGATTTATGCTCTCTTCAGCAGAATATGAAGATGCCATTTCTTGGCTTTATAATAATTTGAAAAATCTCTTTGAGAATAAGATTAGGGATTAGGAATATTAGATAGATTAGAAATAAGGGGTTAGGGATTTCAAGAAGCATATAACGTGCTCTGTGAATAATATGGAGAATGCGAGATTGGGAGGAAAAGGGAAAGGTAAAACTCTTTTAGTTTCTTTTTTAAGTTGTGGGTCCTACTTCCACATAGAGCTGATGTGACGCTTTGCTAGCATGCCTTTCGCCATGTGTCTACCACGTCAACAAAGATACATCCACTTAGATGGCCACGTCAGCTCCATTAGTCCAGTCCAGATGGAATGTAAACGGAGGGTCATTTTAGAATTGATTTTTGGAGTTAAGAGGTATATTTGCTCCAAAAAAATATTAGGGGTATTTAAGCTCCTCAGAGATAAATTCGAGGGCATTTTGGTACATTTTTTTTCATTTTGTTAATGTTTAATTGATAGTTGATAGTTAACTGATTTACTTTAATCATTACTTAATTGTTATGGACTGAATTTAAATATTAATTTTAAAAAATTGATATTAATACACTAAATTTTAAAAATAAGCTATGAACTAGGGGTGTGCATCGGTCAAGTTCGAAATTTTTCACATATCTCCTCACCCAATCCTACCCTATTTAATTATCGGGCCCCTGCCCGATTAACTCTACTTTTTTCAGGCCCTGACCCCTTTAACCCGATCAACTCGCTTTTACTTTACTTCCTCTTTAATGAGCAACAAAATAAGAAACTTGAATCCGTAATCAACAATAGCTAATTCTATTCATCCATCTTTCATTAAATTCTCACTACATTAAAACTTTTCAAATTCTAAACCCTCCATTCGGTTGCTGAGAAACATTCACTAGAATTCCAAATCTAAATTGTTCACATCATTTGTTAAAAAATAAAAATGAAGAGCAAAGATAGCAGGTGCCAAGCTCTATAAAATAAAAATAACCAGTAAATTAGGTTCTAGCAAATGCAAAAGAAAGTACCTATTGTTCAATGGATTTGACAATATCAAAGTACTACATGCTTTTATTTTGTGATTGTAAAGCTAAAAAAAAAAGATCACAAGAAAATAACAACAGATATGGAAGATCAAAACATCTTGTTCAATGGATTTGATAATCTCAAATCTGCACTTGCTACTACTGCTTAACAAACCCCCCAAAATAAACAATTGATAAAATAGCAAATCCAGACTGCCTCATCCTCGTCACATGTTGGTAACATGAAGAAGCAAAGAGATCGAGAGAGAGGGAGATAGAACCAAAGTAAAGAGAGAGACAAAGACAGAGGGAGAGGGAAAGAGAGACCAACAGAGGGAAAAGGCGAGGGAAAGAGAGATCTCGAGAGATCCAGAAAAAGAGAGAGAGAGAGTGAGGGAATATATATATATATAGTCGATCCGGTCGGGTTTTAACCCAAACCCAAAATTTATCTAAACCTATAACCCAAACTGACCTTACTAACCCTAAAAGCCGGGTTAATTGCATTCATGGTCATCAAAGTTTAGTAATTGTAACGTTATGGTCACTTTACTTTAATTTGTAACAAAAAATAACTCAACTTTTATTTTGTAACAAAAAAATTATAATGGCCGAAAAATCGAAAATTTAGCCACCGGCGCATATAATCCAAGCAAGCCCATCAGTATACATAAGCATTTTTGATATGTCATCAGATCACTGGATGCCTACGTGGCAATTAAAAATTTTATTAATTCAATCCGTGATCATTAAAGTTTAGCGATTGTAACGTTATGGTCATATACTATGATTTGTAATAAAAAATAATTCAACTTGTATTTTGTAACAGAAAAATCATAATCCGAAAAATCATAATCCAGCCACCAAAAAAATAAACTAGCTTTTGTTTTGGTTTTTGAATAGAAATATAATATTAAAAAATTTAGTATAGTTAGATATAGAAGTAATAAATTTAGTCTAATTAGAAAACGATGTAGGCATGGATGATAAAAATATTTCATAATATAATGTAATTGTAGAGCTTGAATTTAATAAATTTTTAGAATAAATAATATATTTTAATTTTTAGAAATATAAAATAAAAGCTGAATTATTTTTTTAATGGTTGAATTTTCGATTTTTCGATTTTTGTATTTTTTTGTTATAAAATAAAAGTTGAATTATTTTTTCATTACAAATTATAGTATAGTGAACATAATGTTACAATCGTTAAATTTTAATGACAACAACGTTACAATTGTTAAATTTTAATGACCAAAGCATTACAATCGTCAAATTTTTGTAATCACGAATGAAATTAAAGAATTTTTTAATTGCCACGTAGACATCCGGTCATATGATGACATGTCAAAAATGCTTACGTGTACTGATGGGCTTGCGTGGATTACACGTGCCAATGGCTGAATTTTTTATTTTTCGGCTGTTGTGATTTTTTTGTTACAAAATAAAAGTTAAGTTATTTTTTTGTTACAAATTGAAGTAAAGTGACCACAACATTACAATTACTAAACTATGCTGACCATGAATGTAATTGACCCCCTAAAAGCCCTATCTGAATAGGTCGAATTGGGCTCTTTGGGTCTGCCGAGTCGGATTGAGTTTTACACACACCTACTATGAACTTATGAGTCCATGTCTGCTTTTAGTAAAAGAAATTAGGTTTCAAAATAGAAAAGAATGAATAAATTACATTGGTGCAATATTATCTTTATTATTTTAAAATTTAGAGTATTTTGACCCTTTTTCATTAGACTATTTATCTGTGATATTAGAATAAGTATACACATACACTTTATAATATAAGAGAAATAAATTTCCTCCAAAAGCAACAACTGAAACATTATGGGTACGTTTACTTACAAAAAATGATTTTTTTTTTATTTTTTGTATTTTATTTTCTTAAAAAATCGAAGTATTTATTTTCTGTAAAAAATTTAAAAAATACGTTCATTTATCAACAAATAAAAAATTAAAATATTTATTTTCTATATATATGTATATGTATGTATGTATACATATATGTATATATGTACATATATACACATACATACATGTATATGCATGCGTGCATGTGTGTGTATATATGTGCATACATACATACATACATACATACATATGTATATGCATACATATACATATACATATACTATACATATACTATACATATACATATATGTGTATATATATGTGTTTGTATGTACATACATATATATGTATATGTAAGTACATAGATACATATATATATATATATATGCGTGTGTGTGTGTATACATATATATATTAAAATGATTCAGAAAATTTAGAAAATATATTTTATTAGTTTTCTAATCTTTTCTTTATTTTAGAAACTGAAACATCCATTTTTTATTATTTACTTTAGAAAATTGATTAAAATAAATAGGGATAAGGAGAATTTTTGCCCCTCTACTTTTTAAAAAGGGGTAATTTTGCCCTTAAACATTTTTTTAGCCCATTGTGCCTTTAAAGTCATTTTTTTGATACGATTTTATCCCTACGATGGACGAAAAGCTGATGTGGCAAATGACACTAATAGTGACCAATGATAACGCACCACCTTATCTATATGTGTATTTCTCTCTCCTAGTTAGCAAAATTTTTTAATTAAAAAATTGATGATGTGGCATCCATGTTTGTTTTCCAAGAAAATTTGTTCTAAATTTTCAAGAAAAATCTCATTTCTCTTCCCCTTCTCCTTACTCCCCGTTCTTCTTCTTCTTCTTCTTCTTCAAAAATCACCAATTTCCAAACATTCAAACACAAAATTGCAGAAAGATTAGCAATGAAAAACAATAATTTATAGCAAATCCATAAATTTTGCCCCTCAATTATCTGTTCTTGGTTTTCAAAAATTAGAAAGAAAGAAGAATGAGGAGCCCCTCAATTGCAAATATTATCCAAAGCAAATTGGATCAGGTTATAATTATCCAAATGCAATCTCTACTGTTCAAGTTGAAGAACAAGGAGCTCCAGCCATACTCACCTAAAATCAGCTCAATCTAATGGCAAATGACTGTCTGCTTATCAAAGAAGGTGAAATTGGTCATTGTATAAAAAATCCAGAAAACAGTTTGATTTTTGCAGGAAAACTGAACTTATACACCTTAAAAACTAATCTTCACCGTTCAAATTTAATAACAAGAAATTTCAACCATACTCACCAAAAATCAACCTGATCCAACGGTAAATGTCTACCCAATTGTCAAAAAAGTTGAAAATGGTCACTATATAAAATATCTAGAAAAATAATTAATTGTTTGTAAGAAAATCTCAACTTTTAGACCTCCAAAATTGATCTCTACTGTTTAAAATGAAGAAATATATGTCTTCTAATTGTCTACCAAAATTTAGCATGATCAAAGTTCTGATGGATGTCTGATCATTAGAAAAAATAGGCCACGTCAAGTTTGAAAAATTAAGGAGGAAGAAGAAGAAGAAGAGAGAGGAGAGAGGCCACATCATCAATCGTTTAATTAAAAAATTGTGCTAACAAAGAGAGAAAAATACACATGACAGATTAAGTATCACATTATCATTGATCGCCACTTGTGTCGTTTGCCATGTCACCTTTTCATTTATTATAAGGGTAAAATCGTATAAAAAAAGACTTTAGGGATACAATGGGCTCAACAAAAAGTTTAAGGGAAAAATTAGCCCTTTTAAAAAATACAGGAACAAAAATTTTTCTTATCCCAAATAAATATAATCTTTATTTTTTATTGTTTATAAAAAATATTTTTGAAAAAATAAATCAGTTTTCTATAATTAAATATCCATATAATTTGCAATGTAATTGCATATTTAGCATAAAGAGATGGCCAAACAAATGCATAATACAAAATATGGTTAATATATAAATTTTTTTGTCCTTCTAAACTATCATAATTTATCAGATTTTTTTTAAATTAATTACATTTTAAATTATCTCCTAAATTTGTTAAAAATATCATATTAGCTCTCTGTATGATCATTTTTCGGTTTACAAAAAATTTATGTTCAGTAATAGGGGATAATTTGATATTTTAAAAAAGTTTTAAGAGAGTAGATTAATATTTTTAATAATATATTATATATTTTTTATATTTTAAATAAATTTAAAGGTTTAATTTAATATTTTTAATAAATTCAGGATAATTTAATATATAATTATTTAAAAAAATATAATAAATGATAATAGTTTAGGTGGAGTTTACATTATATTTCAACAGAATAGAGGCTTTAAGATGTTAACACGTAGAAGCAGTGCATATAACGATCGTTAGATCTATAATCCTGAGCGTCTCATAAGTGCAAGCACAGGGCATATTCTTGTTGGGCGCCGACTGCGAGAACTTTTCTCGTTCCTTATCTGCTCCAAAATCAAATTCATCAAAAACCCTAAACCCAAAAAGCTAAGGTAATTCCACTACTTTGTTCTTTAATGTATCCCCGTCCTTTTCAGTCCATTTTGTTCATTAATTTATTTCTTCTGCAAAGAGGTACTAGCTAATAGTCCGTTTTTTTCCTTTTCAAAGGTTGAAATGATCTGTTTGCCTTTGTTTAGCTTTGCACGCTTCCTTATAGCACTGGGTTACGTTTAGTCTTTCGTTTCGTTTGGTTCTTCTTGCACTCATAGTAGTTAATTTTGATTGTTTTTCAATTGTTCTTTTTCTTAAAATGGTTTATTCAATTATTTTTCTTTTAAAATATTTTTCTTTGATGAAGTTTTTTCTACTGGTGGTTCTTGATATACATTATGAATAATAAGAATAGTGATGCCCCAGTGTTGTTAAAGGAGTTACTGTGAACGCTGAGAGGCTCTGCAAAACTTGATACATTCATAAATTTATGTGCGTTAGCTTGGTTTTGATATAGTTGCTGATGATGAAGCTTGGGTTTTGTTTTTGTGTTTTTAATTGTTTCTTCTATTTTTACTGCACTTGAAGTACTGGAATTGAAGGTAGAACTATCCACAGCTGAATTTCCTTTCAAAGCACATAAATTTTAAGATAATGTTATTAGAGTCATAATAACTAGGTAATGGAACTTTAAGCGTTGTAATAGATTGAGGTAAATAGAGGGCTATATGATTTGATTTAGGCTTTTTGATTTTTTAATCATTGAGTATTAAATAACTTCTTTTGGTGGAGAGATGCCTAGTTATGAACAGCATTTTGTGGGTCTCCCTTCATTCTTGTGTTATAGCTGTTGCATCATGAAAATAAACTTCATGTTATATGCTGTCGGTGTCTTATGGTTTTCAACCATTTATTCAGCGTCATTTACAAATGTTTTGTTGTTTTTAGTTAGTTTGTATTATTTTCCTCGTGGTTCTCTATACTCAATTTCTATGTTTTGGGTACGGTCTGTCAATATGGTGATACTTACATTTGATTTCTTTTTCCTTTGTTTTTTCTTTTCCTTCTTTTCAGATGAACAGGGAGAGGCTTATGAAGATGGCTGGTGCAGTCCGCACTGGTGGGAAGGGCAGCATGAGAAGGTGAGAAGCATAACTTAACGTGATATTGATTCTAGTTGTTGTAATCTTTTTGGTATTAAACATACCTCGTGGCTTGATAAGATGATATTTAGCTCTATATTTGCTAAGGAACTGATTCTGTTAAATTATTTTCTAGCAGACCTATTCAGCCGAGTATCATTGGATTGTCTACATTCTTATTCTTTTCTTTTTCCCCTGTTTCCTTTGAACTTTCGATGCTAAGTTAAGATTATATTGTGCACTACGTGATTCTTTCTAATCTAATTTTTAAATCCCGATTTATTTGCATTTGGAATTTGACTGCAGCATGTTTCAGTGAAGTGCTTAAATTTATTTATGTTTACATTTGATTTTATCGGTAAATACCTGTTTTGCAATGCTGCACAGTTGTTGCATTTATATTCATCATCCATTTTTTTTTTTGCCAAGTCTTGACATCTGCCTTTTTTTATTTGGGGGATAAATCATCATTTAAATTTGCCACCAAGCGCAGAAAGAAGAAGGCTGTCCACAAGACTACAACTACAGATGACAAAAGGCTTCAGAGCACGCTAAAGAGAATAGGAGTGAATGCAATTCCTGCAATTGAGGAAGTAAACATATTTAAGGATGACATAGTTATCCAGTTTGTAAACCCAAAAGGTGAAGCCTACTTCTTTGCAAGGTTGGAGTTTAGCACTTCTTGCTTATAAACTAACCATTGTGCACAATTTCTTGATTTTTCAGTTCAAGCATCCATTGCGGCCAATACATGGGTTGTTAGTGGCTCACCACAGACTAAGAGTGAGTCTCTAATAGTTGTAAACGTGTTAATCTGCTTAGCATTAAATGCGAATTCATTTATGTTATTTGGGATTAATATGGTGATTCTGTTGTCCAAAACATTTTTATGGATGCCTTCTGCTGTTGGCTTATATTCTCTAGACCCATCATTAATATTGTTTGTTCGATTCGTTTTTGTTTCTCTCAGAATTGCAGGATATTCTCCCTCAAGTTCTCACACAATTGGGTATGCATTTTCCAATTTGTGGTTCATAATGAATTATTCAATTTGTTCTGTATTTGATACTTGATAACTTTGTGCTGAAATTCTTTTTTCAGGTCCTGATAATTTGGACAATCTGAAGAAGTTGGCAGAGCAGATCCAGAGGCAAGCACCTAATGCAGGTGCTGCTGCTGCTACCACTGCCCATGAGGATGATGATGATGAGGTCCCAGAGCTCGTGGCAGGCGAGACATTTGAAGCGGCTGCTGAGGAGGCTAAGCCTGCCTCTTAGAAGAGATAGATATAGAAGGTTTTGGCTGCTGTTTTATATTTCACTTTGTTTTGAAGTTTCATCTTCATCCCTATCTAATCTTTAGTGACACAATTGTATTGTTGTTTGCTTTTTTTGACTCAAATTACGCTTAAGAAATTTATGATTGGGTCTCATCGGCTTACCATGTTAATGCTTTATAATCCATTAGGTAGTATCACAATTTTGATGAAACTTTGCTTAAGCCATTGTTGGATGTTTTACATTGCCAATATATGTGCTCAGTTCTTGCGCGTTTGTTCTCCAGAAATGTCGAATGGGAAATTGCTGCCCACCGAACTAGATTAACCAATCAATTATGTTACAGCATTGTGAATCTCTTCTTTAATATCTTCGAGTTTGCAAAAAAAATTTTGAAATGAGGAGTCGGAATTGGAGAGAAGTGCAATTTATACATATAGGGCACGTTTAGATTTGCTGGAATGTGTTGATTTTTGTGGTTAGCTTGTATAATATATATTGTTTGGTATAACACTATGTTGGCTTGTTACATTTTATGTTGATTTGTTTAATGCATAATTTCGTATTGCATTAATATTTTAAAAAAAATTATAAATTAATAAAATTAAATTATCATAAAAAAAATCATTTCAGTTAACTTTCAATTTAATATATTTTTTTTAATATCATTATACCTCGATTACTTTAAGTAACTCAAAAATTAAAAATGATTTGTTTATTATAAATATAAAATATTTATTTTAAGAAACTCAATGCTCGCTCCTAAGTAAAATTTCTAAAAATGGATTCAAAATAAAAATTTGATATTTTTCTCATAAAATATATGTAACATAAACCTAAAATGGTCATTTTTTAAAGTTCGATTTGATTCATTCTTTTAATATTAGGCTTCTAAAAATTGAACTAAATAAATCAATTAAATTAAGCGAAAACCAAATTGAGTAGATCAAGTTGCTTGTGTTTGGGTTTTAGATAGATTTTGCACAAACCTATATTAAATATATTTAGATCATATATAATATATAATATACAATATATTATATATTCAAATTATAAATTTTGAATTTAAAATTCAAAACTAAAATTATATAAATATATCAAATCAAACAACAACAATAAAATGGTTGATTGCAAGGAGATGAGAGTTTGTTCCTTAGTCGAAGGAGAAAAATTTTACACATGATTATTGACGTCAACAACTGGAAAAAAACATGATACAATCAGAAGTATATACGCTATTTCCTTTGAAAACGTCCACAACTAAAAAACTATGATACAATCAAAATTCATGTGAGAAGCTCAACCTGTACATTGTTCATCCGAAAAATTCCTATAATCCCAAATTCAAAACCCATAGCAGAGACATAGTCACACTTCTATTTACCGTTGCAGCAATCTCATCTCTTGCATACAAAAGGTCCTCAGTTGAATGCTCTGTACAGAATCTCAACCAGCCCAAAATGCAAATTTTGGCAAGCTGTTACAACAATGCTTTCTCTTAACCATGATACATTTACAAAAAGATGCAAGTCGGCCAGTTCAAAAAGTGACTGGCTGGGAAGATCTCAAGAAAGATACTAGGAATGATAAGAAACAATTCCAAATTCTTACGCTGCAGCTTATGCATATCAATAACCAGTTCACTATTGGAATTTACGCCTAGCATCCTTAGAATTGCATATTTCTAAGGCTTAACCATATTGGCACCTGAATGATATTTCTCAACGCTCTACATATATTGCGCCAACCACTGTTTACACATATCAAGCACTGGCAGTGCATTTGCATGTAACGCCTGCAAAATGGTAGGTAAAGCACATGAGAACTCTCAACACATCATGTGCAAAAAAACAGTAGCAAAACCTATTCAGAAATTTTTTATCTTTCCAATCATTGTGTAGTGCAGAATATCATGATGTCGCAATGCTTGGTTGAATTAGATGCAGGCATGACCCATCTAACTCATGCCTCGTGAGTTCAGTATAACAAATATATGCTCTGCTTTACACAAGGGAAAAGAGATCGATTTGGCTCAGATGGAGATGAACAATACATACCGCCGTCATTTTAGCACAAATTTGAACAAACACAAACAGCAGTCTTGGGAACGGAATAGAGGACATGACAGGGAAAAATATGCACAAAAATGATTATCTTTTTCCTTTAAACATCGCATCTAATTGATCTTTTCAATTCACATTGCATCACAGGTTCCCACAGTAAAAAGAAAGTTGGCAGGAAGAATAACCTGATGAGCTACATATTGAACATCAGCCACACTTCCACTTCGAGAAGCTATCTGAAATGCACTTTTCAGACGACCACAGACAACACAGGCCAGCACCTTCCTGCAAACAGGAGAAGAATACAAAGCAGCTTTATGTATTCAGTAGTAATTTTGAAAATGGGGCATCGAAGTTAACTGAAGATAAGAGTATATTATGACAAATGTTGCATTTTACCTAATTGTTGTTAGCCTAGAATGGAGGCAAATAATATCATGATATGCAAAGAACCTATATCTAGGAAGTCTCAACTTGTAATGGAAATTGACCAGTAGTCAGTAATTTCTGTACAACATATATTACACTACATACAGGAAGAAGACATATGAGTCAAGTAAAAGGGGCTCTATTAGGCACTTGCAAACCCATCTACCAAGAAAACTTGATCCAACGTAGTATATAAGTTTGAGTAACGTATGAGGTCAGTGGAAAGAAACTAGAAATGTTGCAACACACGTTCAGTTCAAAAGCAACTAATTTCCATGTGAAACAGAAATATCAGAATAACAAAGACAATTGGATAAGTGGTGACTGTTTATTTATTTAGCTTTTATGTGCCCTGGGGGTGGAAGGAAATGGATTTTTCCACCTTTCTTTAGGATGAAATGGATCATAAAAATATCATCTCCCCTTTATTTTTAGCACCCTAATGAAATATGATGATAAATAATGTGAAAAAAGGGGGGAAAATAGCAATGGCATGACATCCCAAAATCTAGCTGCCTATAGCAAGGAAGTCAAATATATTTAGTAGCCACTTTCACACAGAAATTGTTGAGTTGCAATCAATCTAAATCAGCCCTCCATTTTCTCTTCAAGTGTAAGATAATCAATTCATGTGTCATTTTATCTCACAAAACTTTCTCGCTTTTCCAAATTGATAAAAGGTAAATTTAAGCACATAAGAAAAAAAAAAAAAAAAGAAGAAGAAACAGAAACATATACCTATGACTGCTGGTTAACATGTCAATGAGACGATCAGGACGCTCTTTGTGTTTATTTGCATATACGTTAATTGCAGCACCAAGCACCTGTACAAATATTTTAGATTTTAGCAAAAAGAACACATTGTATAAAAGTATGTACTAGGAAGCCTTTCTTAAGGGAAAAATGATACAAGTCAATTTCACAATAGACAAAAAGAAAACACTTGGTAACTTATAAACAATTTTTTATTTTTTCACTAAATTGACCTGAATGTGCATGAAATTTTAAATGTCATTGTGTGTGTGTGATTGACCCCCTTCTATTAATTTTATCAAGGACCCGCGTAACAGAATTTAAGAAAGTGAGCCAAAGATGCAGTCAAATGTGCGTTAATGGACTCGTAACAAGAGAAAAAAAATTAGTACAAAAACTGAAATAGAAAACTCGGCAGGAAAAAGAAAACCCTATAATTCTAATGCATCTCCAGCTATTTGTTGCTGAATTCAATATCTCAGTTTCAATTCCTTCAAATCTTAGACATCATATCTCAACACTCTTAATTTGCTTTTGCAGACACATTCAATTTTTCTCCAGTTATTTTGTTACTTTGCGAATATGGCCAATTTTAATTTGTACAAAATTGTTAAAAAATAGCTTAAAAATAGTTTTCCATAGAAAAAATGTGCTTGCTCCATTGATTGTTCAAGGGCTGTCACGGTAGGCAATGGAAGAGGTTTCAAGGGATTTCACTGGATGTTGTGGTGCTTCTCAGGTTGCAATAGAATTTCACCTCTTCGAGGAATTATGGGTTCTTAAGTATGTCAAACTTGATGCCAGCATGGTGCAGCGTTAGTGAAGCGAGAGAGAGAGCAGATATTTGCAAGGTTCTAAAGAGGGCCTTTTCCAGATCGCATGAGTAGACTTGTGATCTAACTGGTTAGAATCATTTCGAATTAAAGACTAAAGTTTTCAGGTTGGGCTAAAAATGCAAGCTCAAGTGCCTAGGAGTTTATTTTGGCATACATTTTTTTTAACAACTTATTGCCTATTAGTTGATTTTCCATATCCAAAACAGTGACAATTAAAAATATAATAATGAAATGATGTGACATTAATTACAAATTCTCTACACGGAGTCCTGTCCACTAGACAAACTGGTAAAAGAGAAAACGATTCGGCCCAGTTGAAAAATTTTATTCTAAGTTGAAAAATTTTAACAGTTTAGGAAAATAATGTAAAAGCTAAACTAATGAATAGGTAATCAGTTCTATAGCTAATTAATAGATAAAAGTTATTAATTGCCCAATTATGTTTTTCAATATATTGATGTGATAACCATATGTCATTTATGTTTTGAAATTTTGAATTATATAAATTGAGTCAATATTTTACGCAATATAAATATCTAAATATAATATTGCACATTTATTTATAACAAATGTTTTCACAACTTTGTCATGTGTTTCCTACATGGAAGTATACAGGCTGTAGAAAATCAAGTTTAAATAGCAAATTGAGTTGAATTAAAATAATGCCACTCTTATGATTAGGAATATTAATTTTACTGTTTTCATCCATTGAATGACATTAAAATGCTTTTGTTCACAAGAATCATAAGAGCAACCTTCAAAGAAATCTATTTGTTACTCCATAAGAAATGCAATAATATTACCTGATCCCAATCGTCGTCATCTATGGTGCCTTTTATGTTTCTGAAAAACTCCGTCAACTGGCTACCTTTTTTTCTCTCAGCTAGTGATGCAGCAACGCCAGCATATATATCAACAGCTACAACATGCAAACAAATAGAATATTTGAAATTATGCAACAGCTCCAGAGCTAATATAACCATGTAAATAAAAGCTAGATGGAGATAAATAGTTAATGCAACATTACCTGGAAGATTAAATTCATAAATTACTTGGAAAGCCAAATCAAAGTTCTTCTCCACAAGTTTCTCAGCAATCACACAACGTCTCCTGTGAATCAGAGACCATGGCAGAAAATTTCTTTTGTCATTACATTAGGTCATATTGTACAAAAAGTATGCACTAGTAATTTAAAGAAACTAAATTTTGAAACAAAACAAAAAACTAAGAATACACCACAACATTGATCACTCTCCCATCAGTTAAAATATTGTACAAAATGTAATAAGAAGTGATGAAATTGAAGAAATTTCCAGCTATCAAGTATTTGGTTGGGCTTTTGCTTGATAAATATGCTGATGTTCCATTCGATTTTTCTTAAATGTCCTATTTAGGCTGTCTACCCATCAGCCATTATATTATGATCTCAAACAGGCCGCATTCTTAGGGATTTTCTTCTAACATCTAAGACATCCTGCCCCAAGTATCTGGGTAATCTCTTTGCAAATCAACAAATCCTTTACAGATTAACCTATGGGAACAAAGTGCAAGTAAAAATATCTAAACATAAGAATCAAGATCCTTACACACCATGATAACTGATTAATGACACGTAAGACTCGAGACCAAAATACTGTTCTTCAATTCTTCAGTAAATACAGTGGTTTCACAAATTAATAAAAACCAGAAATGAAAAATGCCGACTGACCTGAAGGTTTCTGGATCATTTGGATTTCCAAAGAGAGAGAGTTTCCACTGTGGCCCATCTGGATCATTAGAAGATTTTACAACTTCCAGCTGCAATAAAAAAACCATTAAAAATTTCAAATTTGTTTATTTAAGAATCAAAAAGCAACTTAAATGGCTTATGATGCAGATTATGGTCCAGCAAGTGGTGAGCAGGCCCAAGAGCCCAAGATCTGGAGAGTGTATGCTCGAAGAAAGAGAAACGGCACTGAAGGGAAAAGTGGGCTGCTGAGGAAATGAGGCAATTAGGCGTGTGGAGTTTTAAGAAGAGGTTAAGTATAAATAACTGAGGGGAAGAGGAGGAGGTCATGCAGAAAGTGTTTTTGTATTTTTCTTTTCACGTTGGAGTGAAGGAAGGGAATAGAGGAGGAGAGAGAGGATAGTTCTTCTTCTTCTTTAGAAGGCCCTTGTTAGCTAATACTGTATTTTCCTTTGTAGAGATTGCCATAACTCATTAGAGAGGTTACAGAGACTTGTATTCTGTAATTGAGGATATTATTCAGCAATATATCAGTATTCCTTCCTCATTTGTGCTTGTGTTTTGCTGGTGTTGTTTGAACTCTTTGTTGATTGTTATACAAGTGTTAACATTGGTCCGACCTGCCGGATCTTCCCCAGCCAGCAATGGAGACTCGTCAACAGCGCTTGGAAGCTCGGTTTGAAGAGCAAGACCGTCGGGTAGGGGAACTTGCCGCTACTGTGACAAAGCTAGCAAGATCTTTTTCTGAGTTCAAGGCGGAGAACCAAGTTGAGAAAAAGGAGGAAGATTTTAGGGGTTTCGTTATGAATGTGCTGAAACGATTGGAGAAACAACCACAGTCCATGGAAGAACTCAGTTCCCAAACAGAAACAGGGGAGGATAGAACGGGAATCCAACAGGGGCAGCAATCCACTCCCAGAATGAATTATCACGTTAATCCCAATCAAATTTCTGACTCTCATCCATCATTGCAAAAAATTAAACTCCCAACGTTTAATGGGATTGATCCCAGAGGATGGATAATTAAGGCAGAGACATATTTCCGAATCAATCAGATTGCTTCTAATGTGAGGATTCGATTAGCTGAAATATCAATGGAGGGAGCTTCCATCAATTGGTTTTTGATGTTACTGGATATCTATCCAGATCTGACGTGGGAGAGGTTCAAGACGGAGTTGATGAGGCGGTACAGTAGTTGTTATTCATCAAGCCCATTTGAGGAGATGGCTGATCTGCAGCAAATAGGCAGCATAAAGGAATACATCGAAACATTTGAGATGGTGTCTGCTACAGCTCCAGGATTGCCCGAACAACAATATATCGGGTATTTTATCAGTGGGTTGAAAGAGGAGATTAAGGGATGGTTGAAGGTGCTCCAACCAGTTGACCGGGTAGAAGCCATGAGACTGGCTCGTTCAATCGAGACAACTCTGCAATTGGGGAAGGGAAAGATGAACAAGTCGTGGCCGGCGGTGACTAAGGAGAAAGATGGGAACAACAAGCCATATGTGACCCAAGGGGGATGGAATGGGCCAGGGCGTTTTGGGCCAACGAATTCCATAACCAATCCAAATCTCAGCCCAATGCCAAACTCAAGTGTTCCAGCCCAACGACAGCCAGTGTCTCCACTCTCATCTGATTCACAACGATGGGGCCAAAGAAGAACGGGAATACGGCAGCTATCCAAGACGGAATGGGAAGAACGGCGTCGCAAGGGCCTCTGTTTTCAATGTGGCCAGACGTACTCTCCACAGCACCGATGTCCAAAGGCGCAGATGAAGGTGATGCTGTTGGGGGAAGGAGATGACGCCGATGAAGAGGAAGAATTCTTCGACGTGGAGACAGACACTGCAGATGGCGGGACTGGGATGCGTGCTGACGGGGAGTGTCGAGTGCTTGAACTAAATGGGACCAAATCGCCGGCGGATCTCTGTAATGTGGAAGGAGAAGGGCTGCGCACCATCAAACTAAAAGGAACTATCAACGGAGTTGCTACTTCAATGCTGGTAGACAGTGGAGCGACCCATAATTTCGTGTCAAGCCGGCTGGTCTCCACCTTGGGAATCCAGGTAAGCTCCATGAAACCATTGGGAATTAAACTGGGGGATGGGCACATTATTGGAGTTGAGGAAAGGTGTGAGGGATTAGAGTTTCAGCTACCCAATTATGTCGGTACTGTAGATGCTTTGGTGACTAATTTGGGAAGCTTGGATGTCATATTAGGGGTTGACTGGTTGAGGACTTTAGGGGATATCACAGCGAATTGGGCTGTGGGTCGACTGAGGTTCAGGGAGAAGGGAAGGTGGGTTGAATTCCATGGAGAAACTAAGGGGCAGGGACAAGATCAGTCATTAACCAATTGGGTTGATAACCACCTTATCCAATTAGAAGGAGATGGGGACAACAGGGTTACCTGGCCATGGGGAAAGTTGAGTCACTTGGATAAAGAACATCAGCAACAGTTAATTCACGTTTTTAACCAGTTTCCCTCTGTTTTCCATGAGGCCGAGGGACTGCCACCCAGAAGAACAGTTGAGCATTCCATTTTCCTGCAGCCTGGACAAGGACCAGTGTGTGTCCGTCCATATAGGTATCCTCATCACCACAAGAACGAAATACAACGACAGGTGCAAGAAATGTTGAGCACGGGTATTATCCGACACAGCCAGAGCCCGTTTTCCAGCCCTGTCATTTTAGTTAAAAAGAAAGACAATTCTTGGCGCATGTGTGTGGATTACCGAGCCTTGAACCGAGTAACAGTGCCGGACAAATATCCAATTCCAGTGATTGAGGAATTGTTCGATGAATTATGCGGAGCTAAGTTCTTCACTAAGTTGGACCTCAAGGCAGGGTATCATCAGATCAGAGTACGTGATGTAGACATAGAGAAGACTGCTTTCCGGACTCATGAGGGGCACTACGAATTCATGGTGATGCCTTTTGGGTTGACAAACGCCCCAGCCACCTTTCAGTCGGCTATGAATGAGATTTTTCGACCCCTCCTCCGCCAGTGTGTGTTGGTGTTCTTCGACGACATCCTGATTTACAGCAAGACTTGGGAGGATCACGTGCAGCATGTCGAGTCCGTGCTCCGCATTCTAGACACTCATCAGTTTGTGGTGAACCCGAAGAAATGTGAATTTGGACAACTGGCAGTGGAATACTTGGGCCATATTATTGATGGGGCAGGAGTCAGGAGGGATCCTAGCAAGACTAAAGCGATACAGGAATGGCCAATCCCAACTACAGTCAAAGGGGTACGAGGTTTTTTGGGTCTCACGGGCTATTACCGGAAGTTCATTGAAGGTTATGGGAAAATAGCTAAACCGCTTACAGAATTGACAAAGAAAAATAATTTCCTGTGGAACATGGCAGCACAGGAAGCCTTTGATATCCTAAAACAAAAGCTCATTTCCGCACCCCTCTTGGTGTTACCCGACTTCTCTAAACCATTTGAGGTTGAGTGTGATGCATCGGGTTGTGGAATTGGGGCAGTCCTTATGCAAGAAAGAAAACCCATTGCCTATTTCAGTAAGGCACTCTCTCCACAGAATATGATCAAGTCCGCTTATGAAAAGGAAGTAATGGCTATAGTCCTAGCAGTGATGCATTGGCGTCCTTATCTCTTGGGACGAACCTTCATTGTCCATACCGACCAACAAAGCATTCGACAGTTGTTTCACCAGCGGATTACAACCATGGATCAACAAAATTGGTTAGCCAAGCTTATGGGCTACCAATTTGAAATTCGCTATAAACCTGGGAAAGAAAACAGTGCAGCAGACGCATTATCTAGAGTTACCAGCAATGAGGGAGAGCTGCATACATTGATTGCCGGCCCAAAATGGGTAGGAGGTCAGGAGCTGCTACAAGGGGTAGACCAGGATTCCCAAATCCAACAGGTTCTGCATGATTTGCGAACTAGTCCCACTTCTCATCCCGGGTTTGCTGAACACCAAGGCCGACTGCATTACAAGAACAGACTAGTCATTCCAGCGACATCTCCATGGATTCCTAAACTGCTGGAGGAGTTTCATGCCAGTCCCTCAGGAGGCCACTCTGGTTACTATCGCACATACCGAAGGTTGGCTTCCAATCTTTATTGGTTTGGGATGACTAAGACAGTCCAGCAGTATGTTCAGGCGTGTGACACTTGTCAGCGCTACAAGGCTTCCACTTTGACTCCAGGAGGTCTCTTACAACCCTTGCCAATTCCCGAACAGGTATGGGAGGAAGTTTCCATGGATTTTATTACGGGGCTGCCTCGTTCTAAGGGCTTTGAAGCCGTCTGGGTAGTGGTGGACCGTCTCTCTAAGTATGGACACTTCATACCACTAAAGCACCCCTATACAGCCCGCTCCCTGGCTGAACTTTTTCTCCGGGAAGTTGTCCGACTACATGGTCTGCCCAAGTCCATTTTGAGTGATAGGGATCCATTGTTCATCAGTAGATTTTGGCAGAAAATCTTCAGGCTGCAGGGTACTAAATTGAATCTCAGTTCAGCATACCATCCTCAGTCGGATGGACAGACAGAGGTGGTAAACCGATGCCTCGAAGCTTATTTACGTTGCTTTGCAACTGATCAACCGAAAACATGGTCCTATTGGCTTCCATGGGCAGAGTTTTGGTACAATTCCACGTACCATGACTCGATTGGCACTACACCCTTTGAAATCCTCTATGGCCGTAAAGCCCCTACTGTGTTCCAATATGTACCCGGAGAAGTAAAAGTGCCAGCAGTAGGGAGAGAACTCCTGGACCGTGATGAAGCCTTGCGGCAGCTGAAAATTCACCTCTCTCGGTCCCAAACCAAAATGAAGTCCCAAGCAGACCAGCACAGACGACAGGTGGAATTCAGTGTTGGTGACCGAGTTTTTGTGAAGCTGCGTCCCCACCGTCAGCAATCAGTCACTGCCCGGATTAATCCCAAGCTTGCTCCCCGTTTCTATGGGCCTTTTCCAATCATCCAACGCATTGGTCCAGTCGCATATAAGCTGGAATTACCTTTGGGAGCCAAGATCCATCCAGTGTTTCATGTATCCCTGCTGAAGAAGGCTATTGGAGCTGCTCTTGCAGTTCCCTCACTACCAGCGGGCCTGGAGGCTGATGAGGTAATTACTGCCTCGCCTCAAGCTATACTTGCACACCGGACTATCATGAAACAAGGGGAGTCCATTCCACAATGGTTAGTTCAATGGCAGAAGGATGGGGTTGACAACGCAACTTGGGAGGATGTGTTCACTATTCAGAATCAGTTTCCCCAACTTAGTCTTGAGGACAAGACTCTTTCCCCACCCCCCGGCAATGATGCAGATTATGGTCTAGCAAGTGGTGAGCAGGCCCAAGAGCCCAAGATCTGGAGAGTGTATGCTCGAAGAAAGAGAAACGGCACTGAAGGGAAAAGTGGGCTGCTGAGGAAATGAGGCAGTTAGGCATGTGGAGTTTTAAGAAGAGGTTAAGTATAAATAACTGAGGGGAAGAGGAGGAGGTCATGCAGAAAGTGTTTTTGTATTTTTCTTTTCACGTTGGAGTGAAGGAAGGGAATAGAGGAGGAGAGAGAGGATAGTTCTTCTTCTTCTTTAGGAGGCCCTTATTAGCGAATACTGTATTTTCCTTTGTAGAGATTGCCATAACTCATTAGAGAGGTTACAGAGACTTGTATTCTGTAATTGAGGATATTATTCAGCAATATATCAGTATTCCTTCCTCATTTGTGCTTGTGTTTTGCTGGTGTTGTTTGAACTCTTTGTTGATTGTTATACAAGTGTTAACAGCTTAGATATTTTTTTTTTCTCAAGAAAAGTGCACAGGGTATCAAGGAACATGATTCTTTGTGTCACTTCATGCTACGAAACCGAAAATGAGACCAAGAGAATTTTGATCTGTTCAGTTTTCAGTCTGTTTGATTCGGTTTTTTAATTGTTAAGTTTGGTTTATTCAGTTTAGTTTTTGTTCAGGAAAAATTGATATAACCGAACCAACAGAACTTTTTATAACATGACGCCATTTTGATATATATATATATATATATATATATATATATATATATATATATATTTCTTTATTTATTTATATAAAAATAAGAGGGTCCAAAATCAAAATAACCGACCGAAGGATTATTTGATCTGTTCAGATTCCCCTACATGCCAGCCAGTTTGGTTTTCTTGGAAGGCAACTTCGGTTTGGTTGGTTTTTAGACCGAACCAACTAAATGCTCACCCCTAGAAAATATTAAACAATCATTTAAGCATTTCATTTCATTTTGATTTGTTTGTTTATTTAATATGAAATAGTTCATTTAACAATAATGAAAATATATAAATAGAATAAATAAGCCAGATAGTCAAACATCACCAGCAACATAAATCCTATCTGGAAAATGATTCTCAGGTTTATGAACTCCTACCAGTATCCCTATACTTGAGATCTATACTTCAACAGCTGTCTTAAGCATAGGTCCAAATATAAAATAGGAGATAACAATAAGGTACAAGCATAATTAACCAAACTCTTCTGTTATATAACATCACAGAACTAAAATGTAGCATCAAAAGATCTATGAAGAGAGGAACATATGAAAACTATATATTGCTGGACAACTTTACCTGGATTGATACCCTAGCAGAAAACTTGGCAAGTCCTTCTTCAGTGAGCTTCTCTGAAGCACTTTTTCCTCTTACACCCTTTGTAATGACCTTTGTAGATTCTCCACCTTTGTATCGAGCTGATAATCCTTCATCAAAATGTATCTAAATCCAAAAAAGAAAATAACTTAATGCAACACCAACTATTGCAATCAAAGAAAACTAACTTGACTGCACTATTTAAGCAAAGAATAATACAAAAATGAGGCAGCTAAACTTGAGGCAAAAAGAGACTTGAAGTAGATCTTTAGTCAGTCTATCAAATGCGATAAGCATCCATTATTAGTGAGTAAACCAATGCGCTCAAACATTGCCATCAGTTTGCACATGTATGCTTCCATATTTAGCTGCAACTTCCCTTTGATGTTATGTACTTGACTGAAGGTCGTAACTATGGAATGTTTATTCCACCATTTAGTTAGATAGTAACAATTTAGCTGCATTAGAGTAATTTTACATTATTTTATAGTTATAAAATGTCTTCTGCTGATTAGAGAGTGCTGAGATGTTTCAAAATTGAAGAAATTAACCTTTCAAGCAATATATAGACCAACATAGGCACTGGGGGAGCATGCCTAGGTGCTAAGCACAATGAAAAAGTTCCCAACACTTGGAGCTACTAGCCAGGGTACATTCGGGAGGGTGCATGCTTATTGCATTTGGAGTAAGCACTCCCTGAGTTCCCATGATGTAGGCCAGCACTTCCCAAGTTCCCATGATGCAGGCAGGCACTTCCTTAAAGGAGGCCATAAAGTCTTTTACTGTAGTAGTCCAAGGAGATTGAGATTGTTTGGATGCTTATATTGTAGACTGATATACAATGATACAAAAAGTTGAGCATATTTAAGTTCCAAGAGAAAGAAAAACAAGGAGCATATGAGTGGGAAGTCATGGGCCAACAAGTGAAAAATGGATTTACTGAGCTTAAATACTACTAAACTTTTAGCTCCAAACTAGATTGAATGTGAGGAAAGTATCCATGAAGCTAACCCAACAACATTGAGTTGAGTCTCACAGAGAAATCAAATTCTTTGAATCATGCCTAAAATCAATCCCATGCTCACTCATGAGTCTAAAATATGCAGTGTGACACCAACATTTTTTCATTTTCTTAGGGCAGTTTTCCTAATTTTTCTGCTAACACAACCTTAAAGTTTCCAAACTCACATACATAAAGCAATCAAAACCTCTCTTTTTTGTCCAAGGATTGAGATTAGATTCAAACGTTACATCTTCAAGAACCAATCTTCTTGGTACTGTTACAAAGAGGATTAAGGATAGCCTAAAATCATGTAATTTGCTACAAAACAGTCAAGGAATGAAATATCTATTGCAGGGGTTTCAAAGCAAAAAGAACCCAACAACGTTTGTTTATTGTTTAGGGAAAATCGCACGTTCATAGTGGTTTCTGTGTCTAGAAGAGAGACAAGAAATTTTTGAATGTCAATATCCTTTTCAGACTTTCCCACTTGCATTCAAATTTCTTTTCAATCCTTTGCAAAAAATATAAACAGAATTCAATCGCCGCCTAGCTATGCATAAACAGAGGCATTCTCAAATCTGCACAATACCCCTTCCCCACCCAAAGTAATAACAAGTCAATTACCTTGGCATGTTCTAAGTGTTTAACAGCTTCCTCTTGTGAAGAAGAATTCATAAATAACTGAATACAGCAAAGTCCAGCAGCAACATGGTCCTTCTTGATTACCTGAAAAGTTGTCAAATTTAAGTAAAACATCGGTTATATTAGTTTCAACAATACTTAAGTTGATGGATTTAGAATGAACTAGTCAACCACAATTCTGAAACACCTAGCAGTATTCCAGCTATGGTATTGTTGACAATTCAATGCTTTAAAAACTACAATTCTGAAACACCTTGCAGTATACCAGCTATGTCACTGTTAACAATGTAATGCTTTCAAGTTTCTGCTGACTTTCTCCGTCAGCTAATATAAGCAAACTATCTAACAAATTTTATGGCTTTTACCCTACAACATTTTCTGGAGGTCTAGCTAGCTCAACCTATCTTGATCACACTTTATTTTCATTCTTCATATTAACAGAAAGCATATTGAATTGATGCAGAGAAACTATCTTCTGTGCCTTGGGTGAATTAAGAAAAAACTGATAATAAATAATGATCACGAAAGTATTACTTATGCCATCTCATCCCCCATCCCTTCCTCTTCATTCATCATATTAAGACCAAGTGTATTTTATTAATTAATATTAAGGTCCCTAGAGAGGCACCATCCTTGTGTATTGGATGCATAAAGTCAAAAAAATTAATGATAACAAAGTAATAATACAAACAGTGTTACTTATGCCACACCATCCCCCTCATCACAAGAAAATCTAAAATAAGGATTTTGCCTATCCCATAATCATAAAAATTTAAAGAAGATATTCATTTGATAAGCATTTCAATCTATTAACAATCACAGAGTCTAACATCCTATATACCCTTTTCTTCGAATGCTTCAACTCTGCATTGGGTTTCTCAGGCTAAAGAAAAAACTTCACTAATTTAAGTGAGGAAAATATTAGAGAGAGAGAGAAAGAGAGAGAGAGAGAGAGAGAGGATGGGGAGGGTGGAGGTGGGTGGGGAGAGGTAAAGAGAAACAGGGAGGCTCTCTAGCAAGCATACATAAATGGGAAATGTACAAACAGCAAAAATCAGGTTATAATTTGAGATCTTGTAACCTCTCAAAAATTAATTGATACCCTCAAGTCAAAAGCATAACCATTTTGTTGCACATAAGAGGCATTTTTGGCAAAAGATTATTCCTTCCAAAGTTTAATCCATTTCCCATGAAGAAAAATATTCTAAAAAACTGAAAAAGGTGAGCACATACCTGAAACTGATAAAGATAATTAAAATGTTTATGTGTTTCACAGTAGTTGCAAATACGGGCAAGGGCTGCAGAAGTATGCTGGTTTACGACTACATCCTCCTGTTTTACAGATGCCATTCTTGCTGAAATTACTTCCTCCAGAACAGACATGGCACCATAACCAATACACAGGTCACACAAATCATCAACAGTCCCATAATCAGTTGCTAAAGGATCTGGTCTTTGAGGAGATGAAGATGAAGCTACTGTTCCCATCGCTGAAGGTTGAGGAGGTGGTGGAATAGCATTTGGAGGAAAGAACAACAAGCAAGCATCGCTATAATGACCATGCCTAAACATAAAACCAAGCAAATGCTGACGAGCATACTGCAAATTTTAAAAGTGGACAGATAAGAATGAGGGACCATGGGCTGTAGTTATTAGTGACAAAATTTAACATATGCAATTCCATCAATGCAGCCATTTTTTTTTTTATCATGAATGTAAATCATACATTTAGAAGAGTAATACTCCAAAAATTGTCACAAAAAGCATCACAAAGAAACACCTCTTGAGGGCTTGTGCACAAGTGCATCTTTGAAAGAAAATTAAATTCAACATGCATGCATGTGAAGACAAATTATATAGCTTACTTCCTGTAAGTAAATCACACACTCAATGTAGCGAACACTGTCCAGATTGCTCCTTGGTCCATCTTCAAAGTCAGAGTTATATGCTGAATTATTGTCTGTGGACTCTTGAGAATGCCTTGATCTCTCTGAACGTGGAAATGTTGATGGCATGTAAAGAACATTGAGATATGAATCAGCAGAAAGAGAATCATCCAAGATTGTCGGTGCGCTTTTGGCCAAATGTTCATACCTGAGATCCAAGTCATATTGGATTGTCCATGTTAAAAAATTGAATATCCAGATATTGGAAGATGGAAACCATACTAGCTTGTAAAATATTGAGCATGCACTAAACCACCCTAATTACAACAGAGCAGCAATTTGAACAAAAATAAACTAAAAATTAAAAGCCAGAAAATCATATCGAGCAATGTTACATTATTTGTCCAATCATTACATTAGAAACTCAAACTTACAAATAGATAAAAATCTTAACACCATGCTATCATAGGATGACTTCCCACAAGCTGATAAAGCCAAAGCACCTGGGCTTTGATTCCTATTCAAGTGCTCGTAGAAGTGTGAAAAGATGACAGAATAATAATAAATCATAGAATCCAAGAATTTGCACAGTTCACAAGCCATGGAGCAACAGTCATAACTTATTAGAAGATGGGAGGGTGGTCAGCTAAAGGATATTGTAAGATTACAAATGATTAAAGGATCTGAATCTTCTTTCAACCCCCAAAATTATCCAAACTAAAGCTCAATCTTCACCAATTTCTTAGTTGCTGACAAACATTTTCTAGGCAAAACCAAGACATGTCCAAAGAAAAGTTTCAATCAAGAGCACACGTGTTAATATTCAGACTCTCACGATAGGAGCCATTATATCATAAAATACATTTAGTCATGAATTCAGCATTGCACTACAAAGGTATAACAACCACAGAACTTCATGTAGATATAACAATACACAGTGGCATATTTATTTTCAAAGACCTGGTGATTGAGAGAATTGGGTCCTCAAAAAGTAAACAGATGAAATAAATAATTTTACTATGGACATTAGCCATCAGGCCTTCTCTTAGTTTATTTTGATTTGATAGTTCCACTTAATCATCAACACCTAACTTCTTACCAAGGAAAAAATTCATTTTGAGAGGCTACAAATCATTTAAGCATTTTGATCAACCAAACAAAGTTAACCATGTGGCTCCTAAGTTTTCAATTGTCAAAGAACAATAATTTAAAACATAGATGTAAAGGGAAAAGAGCAAAAGAATTCTCCTGGAATTTGAAGACTTTTGTATTTATACAACGTAAGAGCGGTAAAGGAAGATACTATAATATAAGAAGAGAACCCGCACACATGCAGATCGCTATGAAATGGAGCAAAAATTCTGAAAGTGATACTTCCAAAACATTTAAAAAGCTTTAGACCAAAGAATCTTTAACTTCAAATAGCTTATTAGAGACTCAAATGCATACATGTGAGAAAAGCAACATACTTTCCCATAAAACTTTTAAAACCAACTACACATGAAAACAGCAATTTACTTCTCCATCGAACTTTTCGTATCAACTTTACACCAAAGAATCTTTAAAACAAAGGCACAAACTTATTTTTAACACGCACGCATACACAAGAGAGAGAGCGAGAGAGAGAGAGAGAGAGAGAGAGAGGTCCTGTCTTACATAGAACGAACAGCTGATACATCTACTGGTGGACCTCCTTCAATTGTATTGATAATCTCCAAAATGACAGGCGCTGGGTCCCCCTTGTACAATTGAAGAGCTTGCCTGAAACATTAATATGACAAAGAAAGAATGAGAACACCTTGGTGTGAATTAGAACAAGAGCAATACTAGTTGGGAGGAAAAAAAAAAAAAAAAAGAAGCCATAGTAGAAACTTTTAGTTAACATACTTGAACTTTACACGAGCTTGTGCGTAGTGCTCCATCCTGATCAAAGCATGTCCCCATGCATTCCACACTGGGAAAACCTCAATCTGATGAAAGAACCAAAACTTTGTGAGCTCAGCATAAGCAGAACAGAGCCGAATCATTGAACAAGAGTCTCATACGTCCAATATTTACCTTACACTTCTTGCAGGTGTACACAGCCATACTGTACCGTTCGTCAACAATTAATCTGTCACGGAGACAGGCAGATGACTCTTTATCAGCAATATCATCAAGGAGAAGCAGCAATTCCTGATCCCAATAGGCTCTGAAGCAACTCAGCACGTCCAAGCCAAATGTCTGTCAGTGACAATGTTTCAGATAGCTCATCTGTGGACTGACTACCAACACTTGAGCTACCAGCATCTGAAGATGCATCATCAGCATCCCTGCTTCTCTCCAAATTACTAGACAAGTCACACCCTCCAACAAGCTTCCTCAGCAGAGATTTTGAATAAAGTAGCCCCTGGACATGAAACACAATTCCTCCATAACAATTGATTTGCAACCAGGTTGCATCTAAAGGCAATTAAACAATAATGCCCTTAAGCAAATATATTACCTTTGTTGATAAAAATCACTGCCATCTTATGAAATTAAAGGCTCAGATAAAATATATACCTGTACAAATGTCTCGGTCGCATGATATGCCCGACCAATTTTTTTCCATGGATGCATTTTCAGGTAACTGTTGTGAGCTCAACAAAGTCTTCATTTGATTCATACATAAATCCAGAGCGCTTTTAGCAGACACCAATTCATCAGAACACAATGAAAGTAGAGCCTTGAAACAAAAAGACAAACTTTAGTGGGCCAAAGCAAACTTGAAGAGCATGTAGTGAATGCAAGTAAACCAACCTACAAAGTAAATCTGATAACTTCACAAATAGGAAACATGTGCAAATCACAATCACGTGACAGCAACCACTGCTTACAAAATGTGACAAAAAATTATGTCTCGGTGACAGCAAACCTCCGTAACCAAAAATATACAGTACAAGTTCAATTAAGACTTCAAATACCTTACACAATCAATGAGACATCAGATAACAATTTCTTCCATGATACACCAACCATAACTTTGTTGATTTTGTATTTTTACATCAAGTTAGTATTTGGTTGGTAATGTCACAAAAATCAGGATCATTTTAAATGCATGACACCAATTTTGATGGACTTCTAGTATCAGTAGATAGCTATGAGTTCCTCTACTTTCATTTATCAGGGCCTTAACATTGATGAATGAAATTATCAAGTTCCTCCACCAGCATTCTTCAGGGCCTTAACACTGATGAATGAAGTTCAGGGCCTTCACACCATTTTCTAGTTTCAGTAGAGAGGTACTTACTCTCAGGCCTCAACACAGACATGCATTTAAATTTGTTACAGAATGTAAATAGGTAGCGTGATCTTAGGAATAGATGCAGCTTCCTTATTCCTAAGATCACGCTACCTATACTTGTATATATGGATGTATCTTTGAAGACCGGAATAGAAAACAATATTCTCCCATCGTGTTTTATTTCATGGTATCAGAGCCTTAGGCTCGTTTGGAATATTTCTGGGTTTGGATTTTTTTGGGATTTGCTATCCCGTTCTGTTCCTCTTAGGATCAAATTTTCCGGTGAGTGTTTTGTCTCACCGCCAGTGGAGAGAGGTGCATGAGGTCCCGATCGGCCATTTCCCGGAGTACGGTGATCGGATTCCTAGCGCATGAGGCTCACGCGCCGATTGAAGTTGCTGGCGATTTTTCACACTTTGGCATGTGGGGTTGCATGCAGAGGCGGTTGAAGCTCCGATTCTATTTTCGGCGTCGCCTGGTCATTTCCGGTCAGATCCCGGTGTCTTCTTGAGGTGTTTCCCTCTCCTGATGGTGTTCTATCTCCAACGAGGTTCTGCTACTTTTTTTTCTGTTCCTGTTTTGTTTAAGTTCCTTATTGGTTGTTCTGTTGAGACATTTTGGCATTTATTTCTGCTGGGTTTATTGAGATCACATTGCTGCTTTGACTGAGTGATTGTATTATTTGTGAAGATTATGGCCGATAGTAAGAAAATTGTTAGGAAAACTGTCACTGAAACTATTCCTTTGTCTAAAATTACATAATAAAAATTGGATGGATTTAATTATCTTGATTGGAGTAGAACTATTAGAATTTATCTTCATAGTATGGATAAGTATGATCACTTAACGGATAACCCTCCAACCGATAAGACTGAAAAGCAAATTTGGATGAGAAATGACTCGCGATTACTCTTTCAGGTTAGAAATTCTATTGAGAGAAATGTGCTAGGTTTAATATCTCATTGTGAACGTGTGAAAAAATTAATGGATTATTTGACATTTTTATACTCTCGAAAGAGGAACGAGTCTTGCATTTATGATGTGTGTAAAGCCTTTTATCATGCTGAAAAGGAAGCAAAACCTTTCACTACTTATTTTATGGAGTTTAAAAAAATTTATGAAAAATTGAACATGCTCCTACCGTTTAGTACGGATATTAGAAAATAACAGGCTCAAAGAGAAAAAATGGCAGTGATAAGTTTTTCGGCTAGTTTACCACTTGAATTTGAGACGGCCAAATCTCAAATTCTCTCTGGTTCTGAAATTCCTACTCTTGAAGATATGTTTAGTAGATTATTGCATGCAGATAATGATTTTTCTAGTCAGCTAAATAGTGTTTTTATTGTAAAAGTAAGAAGAATGTGCAGAGGAGGAAATAAATCCAATGACAATCAAAATACTGATATTATCTGCTATTATTACAAAGAGTCAGGTCATACGAAGTACTACTGTAAGAAATTGTAAAATCACAATCAAAGGACACAAATTGCTAATGTTGCCACTTCTGATTTATCCTCTAAACAGAATATCACTATTTCTGCCAAAAAATATGCTGAGTACTAGGAAATGTTAGAGGAATCCTCGACATCGATCACTACTGAGGCAAGTAACAAGTGTCTTATCTCTTCTAGCAACAATTGGGTCATTGATTCTAGTGCCACGAATCACATGACAGGTAATCCTGATACTTTCTCTAATTTTCGGTCTCATAAAGCTCATTTACCTGTTACTATACCTGATGGAACATCATACAACATTGTGGGGTCTGAAATTATCAAACCAACTCCTATTACTTTTGTGGATGATTTTTCTTGATCACTGTTTTTTTCAGAATCTTATAATAAAGCAAATTTTTGATAAAAGACATGTATCCGGTGGTCTATACATCTTGGATTCTTGGATTCCACGATTTGTTGCTTGTTCCAGTGTAGTCTTTCCTTTTTAAGCACATTGTCAGTTGGAACATCCCTCTCTGCCTATTTTGAAGAAGCTATGTCTACAGTTCCATGATGTCTCTTCTTTGAATTGTAAGTCGTGTCATTTTGCAAAACATCATCTTAGCTCGTCAGGTCTTAGAATTAATAAACGAGCTGAGTTTGCTTTTCAACTTTTTTCATTTGGATGTTTGGGATCTTTGCCCTATTATGTTGAAAATTGGATACAGATATTTTATTACTTTTGTGGATGATTTTTCTTATATGACTTGGATTTATTTTATGAAGAATTGTTCAGAAGTATTTTTTTCATTTTTCTGCTTTTTGTGCTGAAGTTAAAATCAAATTTATTGCCTCTATGAATATATTGCGAAGTGATAATACTAAGGAATATATGTCAAATTCTTTTCAGTAGTATATGTCTCAACATGGTATTATTCATCAATCTTCTTGTGTTGATACCTCTTCTCAAAATGGAGTTGCCGAGAGAAAGAACAGGCATTTACTTGAGACAGAACTTTATTGTTTCAAATGAATGTTCCTAAGTATTTTTGGGTTGATGTTATTTCTACAACTTGTTTTTTGATTAATCGGATGCCCTCTACGGTGTTGAATAGTGATGTTACTTATAGTGTTTTATTTCCCAATAAAACATTATTTCCTATGGAACCACGGATATTTGACAATCCTTGTTATGTTCATGATGTATGACCCCCATGTTACTAAACTAAATCCTAAGGCATTGAAGTGTGTTTTCTTGATTTGCAGCGACATCTGATTTCAGCTGATGTGGTATTCTCATAAAGTAAACCTTTCTTTCCCTCTAAAGCCACTCTTTCAAGTCAAAGAAAGGAAGATGAGTGGCTCATTTATACCGTGACATCTTCTCCATATTATGTTGATGTGTCTTTTATATCTTTTAGTTTTGAGCATACAACACATGGTGCTTCTTCAACACCAGCAAAACCCCAAATTGTTCAAGTCTACTCTAGAAAAAAAGACACCAATAATACATGTCCTGCACCAGCTCCATCATCTGATCCTGCTCCAACTGGCTCCGATCTTCCCATCGCTCTTCGAAAAGGTAAACGCAATTATCAATTCACTTATTCCATTGCTAACTTTGTTTCCTATAATCACCTATCTCCCTCGACATGCTCCTTGATTATATCTTTAGATTTTATATCTATCCCTAAGACAGTTCATGAAGCCTTGAGTCATCCTGGATGGTATGATGCAATGCTTTAGGAGATACATGCCTTGTATACAAATCAAACTTGGGAGTTGGTTGATTTACCAGAAGGGAAGAAGGCTGTGGGTTGTAAATGGGTTTTTACTGTCGAAGTTAATCCGGATGGTTCTGTAGCTCGACTTAAAGTGCCACTTGTAGCCAAAAGATATGTCCAGACTTATGGAGTGGATTATTTTGATACTTTTTCTCCAATTGCCAACTTGAGGTCTATTTGTTTATTCATATCTTTGGCAGCTTCACAACACTAGCCTTTACATCAGTTAGACATCAAAAATACTTTTCTTAATGGTGACCTTCAAGAAAAAGTTTATATGAAATAATCACCTGGTTTTGTTGCTCAAGGGGAGTATAAGAAAGTTGGTCACCTGAGGAAATCTTTGTATGGATTGAAGTAGAGTCCTCGTCCTTGGTTTGGAAAATTCAGTGAGGTTATCTAAGAATTTGGACTAAAAAAGAGTCAATGTGACCATTCAGTTTTCTATAGACAATCGAAAGCTAGCGCTACTCTTCTTATTGTGTATGTTGATGATATTGTGATTACAGGGAGTGACTCTGCAGGTATTTTTTTCACTTAAGTCTTTCATGCATAGTAGATTTCATACTAAAGACTTGGACCAGTTGAAATATTTCTTGAGAGTGGAAGTGTCAAGGAGTAAGAAGAGAATTTTTCTATTCCAAAGAAAATATGTTCTTGACTTGCTTGCAGAAACTGAAAAATTAGGAGCTAAGCCATGATGATGGTGATCCTTTTGATGATCCAAAGAGATATTGCAGGTTAGATGAAAAATTAAATTATTTCACAGTAACTCGTCCAAATATTGCATTTGCAGTGAGTATTGTTAGTCAATTTATGACTGCTCGTACGGTCAGGCATTGGAAAGCTTTAGAGCAAATCTTATGTTATTTAAAAGGTGCTCCTAGACTGGTGTTGAGTATTATTTCTTGATAGCTGTTACTCATTTGACTATCACTACCGTAATTGTAGGAGAACCATTTTCTTTATTCTTGACTAAGTTAGTAGAATTTTTTGACAAATTATTTTATCTGTAACTATAAATGCTTGTAATCTATTGTAAAAAATAAGATTTCAAATTAAGAAATTCTTCATAGTATCAGAGCCTTTGCTATTTTTAAAAGGTTTAGTTTACTCCCTGGCAGTAGTTTGTTCTTGGTTTCCAGCACTATGTTGGTTTCCATTATACTGCATTTCAGAAAAATTCAAGAAGGTGAGTTTATCTCCCTCTCTAAGTGACACCGCCGTCCTAGGAAGGAAGCCCAAGTCCACTTCGGCCTCTGTCTAGAATCTCACCGCCGTTCGACACTGCGCGTGGTCTCACGTGCCTCTTGAAGTTCCAGCAACACTGTTCACGCGCTAGCTCGTGTGGTGCATGTACCTTCTTTCGGCCATCATCTGTCACCGAATTTTGCCCAGTCCTGATCGCCGGCCCTTCTCGACTTCGTTCAGCTAATTTCCGGCCACTTCTAAAGAACTACTTCCTAGACTTACTGTGAGCAGGTTCTATTCCCACTGTTCATTGTGTTCTTTTAATATATTTTTACCATTATGTCAGAAATTAAGGAGATACACAATCACTATTTTCAAATTAGCCCAATTAAATTAGATGGAAGTAGTACCTATTTAGCCTGATCTAGATCATATTTATTATCTATTAAGGCCAGAAGGTTACAAGGATATATTACTGGAGATAAAAAAACCACCACCTGTCACTGACCCCACTTTTAGCCAATGGAACTCCAATAATTCGTTGGTTATGTCTTGGCTCATTAATTCTATGTATCCCAAGATCTCTTGACAGTATTTACTACTTGACACTGCAGATAAAATATGGAAAACTGCAAAAAATACTTATTCTCAGATGGGAAATGATGCACGGATTTTTGAACTTCGTAACAAAATCCACAACATAAAGCAAGGTGAGCTTACTATTTCAGATTATTTTTATGAATTGGACAGTTTATGGTAGGAATTGGATTATTATCAAGATTTTCAAACTAAGTGTGCTGATAATGCTATATTAATCCAAAATATGATTGAAAAGGAGTGAGTGTATGATTTTTTAGCTGATTTGGACCCTAAATTTGACCAGTTAGGAGTTCAAGTCATTGGTAAATCTCTTTTTTCATCTCTTAAAGAGACACATTCTTATATCCAGCAGGAAGAAACCAGAAGAGGAGTCATGTTATACACTGCACCATTTGAAAAGTCGAGCTTAACTGTCCATTTCACTCAAGAGCAATCAAAAGGTGTTTCCCCTAATAAAGATCATTTGCACTGTGAATACTGTGGGAAGCCAAGGCATACAAAAGAGACTTGCTGAAAGTTACACGAGAAACCTACTAGAGGTCGTGGGGGAAAACGAGTCAATCCAACTAGGGTTCAAGCAAATATGTTAGAAACAGCTAAATCATCCAAGGAGACAGTTCCAGTTGAAAGTCTCTCCTTTGATGAAATTCAACATTTCAAACGTCTTATGTCACAGCTCAACCCTTCATCAAGTGCTACCTCAAATTCCGTCAAAACAGGTAACACATTTGCTCATCTTGACTCTTGGATTATTGATTCTGATGTGAATAGACATATAATAAGCACTTTTAAAAGTTTTCCTAACTACTCTTCTTGTCTAAAAATGGATAGTATCAGGGTAGCTGATGGGTCATTTACTCCTATTTTTGGGACAAGTTCCATTGTATGTACTCCAAATATTAAGTTATCTTCTATTCTTCATGTTCCTCAATTTTCTATCAATATTTTATCTATTAGTGCTAACACAAAAACTCTAAACTGTAAAGTTGAGTTTTTTCTTGATTATTGTATCTTTTAGGATCTTCAAACTGGAAAGAGGATTAGCAGTAGGAGAGAGCATGATGGCTTATACATGATGGAAGACTATCAAGCTTTGCCTTGTTTGGAGGATATAAGGATGTCAACCAGGAAATAATACAGTGGCATAGGAGATTAGGACATCCATCCTTTTTTGTTTTAGAAAAATTATATTCCAGTTTATTTTCTAAAACTCGGTTTGAGTCTTTATCTTGTGATGCATGTAAGTTTGCTAAATATAAAAAAAAACTCTTATCCTTTAAGTGATAATAAAACCGTTGTTCCTTTTATGCTTATTCATTCTGATGTTTGGGGGCCTACACAGACCACCTCTTTATCTGAAAATCGAGGGTTTGTTACTTTTACTTGGTTTGTTACTTTATTGATTGTTGCACCAAAATAACTTGGGTGTATTTGATTAAAGCAAAAAGTGATGTTTTTTTCTTGCTTTCAATCTTTTCATAAAATGGTCCATACCCAGTTTAATGTTCAAATAAAAGTCTTAAAAACTGATAATGGGACAAAATATATGGATGGTAAGTTTGAAACTTATTTGGAGTCTCAGGGAATTGTTCATCAAACTAGTTATCCTTATATTAGTGCTCAAAATAGAATAGCTGAAAGGAAAAATAGACATTTTTTGGAAGTTGCTAGATCCCTTATGTTTGCTATAAATGTTCCAAAGCAATACCGGGGGGATGCTATACTAGTGACAGCCTATCTTATTAACAGAATGTCCCTTAAAACTCTCAACTTTAAGATCCCTTTAGAAGTCCTAACAGGAAAGAATGGCTATGCGGTTCCACCAAAGGTTTTTGGATGTATTTGTTTTTTTCATACTAGAAATGTTGAAAAATTAGATCTGAGAGCTCTTAAATGTGTGTTCATTGGGTATTCTTCAACCCAAAAGGAATATAAATGTTATCACCCTCCATCTAAAAAGTTTTATGTTAGTATGGATGTTACCTTTCGGAAATCAGAACCTTACTTTGGTAATATCCAATCATCTTTTCAGGGGAAGAATTGTGAAGTAGAAGTGATGCCTCCATTAGTGAATCCTACACTCCTTAATGATCCGGTTCAGGGGGAGACTAATGAGAATGTGAAGGTTGATAATGTTGAGGGAGAGAATGCTGATGAGAATGAGCAGTTTGATAATGTTGAGGGAGAGAATGCTGATGAGAATGAGCGGTTTGATAATGTTGAGGGAGAGAATGTTACTAGGAGGTTAGATAGACCTGATTTGTTGAAATATTCAAGGAAAAATAGGTTTGAAAAAGCCATCATGCATCCTACACTGCAAGAATCCTCTGATGAATTATCTTCTGACTCTAATTTGAATTTACCCATTGCTCAAAGGAAATGGGTCAGATCATGTACAAATCATCATATTTCTAACTTTGCCTCTTATGATTCTTTGTCTCCCTCCTATAGTGCTTTTGCCTTGTCTCTGTCCTCTGTGTCTATTCTACAGGATTGAAGGGAAGTTATCACAGACCCAAAGCGAAAAAAAGCCATGATAGAAGAAATGAAAGCTCTAGCCAAAAACGAAACCTGGGAACTAGTTGCTCATCCAGACAAAAAGCTAGTTGGCTACAAGTGGGTATTCACAGTAAAACACAAAACTGATAGTTCGATTGAGAGATTCAAAGCAAAATTAGTGGCAAAGGGATTTACTCAGACTTATGGAGTTAGTTATCAGGAGACATTTGCGCCTGTTGCCAAAATGAATACAACTAAAATATTGCTATCCTGTGCAGCTAACTTGGACTGGAATTTGCAACAATTTGATGTGAAAAAACGCATTCCTTCATAGAGACTTGGAAGAAGTTTACATGGAGATTCCTCCTGGTTTTGATGATGAAAAAACTCAAGGAAAGGTGTGCAGACTGAAGAAAGCCCTATATGGGTTGAAATAATCTCGGAGAGCTTGGTTTGACAGATTCAGCAAAGCCATGATCTCTTTTGGATATCGACAGAGCAATGCTGATCATACCCTCTTTATGAGACACTTCAAGGGTAAGATCACTCTTCTTATTGTTTATGTTGATGATATAGTGATGACAGGAGATGATAAGGAAGAAATGGCTCAACTGAAAAAGCTTTTGGCCTAGGAGTTTGAGATAAAGGATCTAGAAAAGTTACAATACTTCTTGGGAATTGAAGTTACCAAATCAACCAAAGGAATTTTCATTTCCCAAAGGAAATACATCCTAGATCTTTTGGATGAAACTGGTATGTTAGGAGGTAAATTGCAGAATCGCCTATTGAAAGCAACCATAAGTTGCAATCAAGTACTGAAGAATCAGTTGATGAAGGCAAATATCAGATATTGGTTGGAAGGCTCATCTATCTCTCTCACACCAGACTAGACATTGCTTATGCAGTCAGTCTAATGAGACTGTTTATGCATGATCCTAGAGAATCTCACCTTCAGACTGTTTTTCGCATTCTGTGGTATTTAAAGTCAGCTCCAGGGAAAGGTCTCCTTTTCTCTAAACATGGTCATCTTCGAATTGAAGCCTTTACAAATGCAAATTAGGCTGAATTTCCAGATGATAAAAGATTCACCTCTAAGTACTGCACACGTGGGAGATAACTTGGTCACTTGGAGAAGCAAGAAACAGAATATGGTTGCTAGATCAAGTGCAGAAACAAAATACAGAGCTATGGCTTAGAGTATTTATGAGCCTTTATGGCTGCAAAAGTTGCTGGCAAGATTGAAGTTAGCTGAAAAAGACAAGCTATCATTATATTGTGACAACAAAGCTGCAATCAATATTGCTCATAATCCTGTTTAACATGACCGAACGAAACACATCGAAATTGATCGACATTTCATCAAAGAAAAGCTAACCGATGGTGTCTTGAACTTGTTCTATGTGACATCGGAAAGACAGCTAGCTGATGTTTTCACAAAAAGACTCAATAGTCGAACCTTTCACACCTTAATTTGCAAGTTGGACATGTGTAATATCTTTGCACCAACTTGAGGGGGAGTGTTGACTATTATTTCTTGATAGTTGTTACTCATTTGACTATCACTACTGTAATTGTAGGAGAACCATTTTCTTTATTCTTAACTAAGTTAGTAGAATTTTTTGACAAATTGTTTGATCTATAACTATAAATACTTGTAATTCAAATGTAAAAAATAAGATTTCAAATTAAGAAATTCTTCAACTGGGTATATTGTACAGGAATAATGGACATACTCACGTTGAGTGTTTTGCCGATGTTGATTGGACAGGTTCTACTGTTAATAAGAAGTTAACTACAGGCTATTGTGTTTTTTTTGGTAGAAATTTAGTATCATGAAGGAGCAAAAAGCAAATTATGGTATCCATATCTAGTGTAGAATCTGAATACAGGGTTATGTCACGTTCTGCATGTGAAATCTTGTGGATTCGTCATTTGCTTGCTCAAATTAGTATAAATTCCTCGTCTCAAGCAAAACTTTGGAGTGATAATCAAGCTGCCCTTCATATTGCCTCTAATCCAATGTATCATGAACGGAACAAATATATTGAAGTTGATTGTTACTTTATTCGTGAAAAAAATTCAAGATAATATTATCTCAACGAAATATGTGAAGACAAGAGAATAGTTGAGTGACTTGTTCATAAAGGCTTTAAATGGGCATCGGGTTGAATATTTGTGTAACAAGCTGGGCATGACTAATATCTATGCTCTAGCTTGGGGAGGGGGGGGGGGGGGGGGGGGGAGTTATAGAATGTAAATAAGTAAAGTGATCTTACGAATAAATGCAGCTTTCCTTATTCAAATAGGTTACCTTAGATAACTCTAATTCTAACTCTTCTATACTTGTATATATGGATGTATCTTTGAAGAGTGGAATAGAAAACAATATTCTCCCATCTTGCGTTTTATTTCAAAATTTTTAACAATTACTTTGTATAAAAAATTTCCGCACAAGCAAGTTATCCTCTCCAAATAAACTAAAAATTAACTATTGAAATTTATAAATAATGCATTTAAAAGCTTCAGTGAAAGATGATATTCTCAGTATCAAGAAGCATACCTTGAAAAGTATAATGTCAGGAGCACTTTCAAATCTCTGTTTGGCACGGATAGCTTCATCCTTACTGGTATCACCCGTTAGCATCCATTCCTCAGAAATTGAAACAGAAGGGAGCCGCTCTTGTCCATCTGCAGAATATAATGGAACTCGATCCTCTTGAATTCCAGCCATTGCCTCCCAAGTAACCCTTTCGGATGACGGCAATCCAGAATTCTTTCTTTTCCGTGGTACATCTTTATTAGCATTCTTGTCTCCAGTATTTCGTGGGGCCCAAGAGAAAGCTCTACGAGCCTCTTTTTGTAAATTACTCAAACTGCTTGTGAAAGATGACTTTGTAGGCGCACCTGTTCTTGTTTTTGGTTTTGGTCTTGTTCCAGATACAGAAATTGGTGGTTCTCTGGAGGGAGAACTTATACTGACAGCAATTGCTTTTGCAGCATATGAAATGATCATGCTATTGTCTCTCAACATAGGAAATTTTTTGAGGATCTTTTTGCCCACCAAAAAAAAAAAAAGAAGAAGAAGAAGAAGCAGCAGCTTAGGTTGTCAATAAGGGAAATGTAGAAAAATCAACTCATCTCAAGCATCAAGACTTTCATGAGTTGACAAATTATCATCAAAGCTGCATGTCTAATAATGTAAATGAAGACAGCTTAAGAAATATTGATACCAGGGCAGCAGATTGCAGCTGTTTCCGCATCAGTAGAACCTCCATTATCAGATGTGGGTGCTCATGCAGAGAAGAGCATCTTTGCTGCCATGGCAATGGTAAAGCTGCAAGAACATGGAGCCCTAGAGCCCATGAGTTAAGGCGGGCAACTTCAACATCTGACAGATTGCCACCTCTTCGTTTCAGGAAGAAGTGAACCTTCAAAAATCAGCAGAACCAAACAGTTAACATAAACATTCATATTCAGAAGTAAATATAAATAATCAAATTATATCTTAAAGAGAGACTGTAATTTACAAGAAGTTGCTTTGACCGTAGGTTTGGTAATAACTGCATTGCACCCATTGCAACTGGTAGAGCATCATCAGAGTCACGTAGCGAGGAAAGAAAGCGTGAAGCTTCAGCAGGACCCCCACCATTGAGAGGGTCTGCAGTGAGAAGCTTCACAAGTTGCCGACCCTGTAGTTCTCTCCGCAAATCTATAGATAATCCTGCACTCTCAGCCACTTCTAGAGCAGCAGAAACCGCTCCTTTCTCTGCTAACCTAAGTGCTAATCCCTCAGGATCCGCCTTGCACTCTGCTTCAACCTAACATTTCCAATGAAACATAAATTACAACACAACCATAGAAATCAAAACACCAAAACCAAATAGAAGTGGGAAAAAAAATGGAGAGAGATATCAAAAACATGATTTTATTTTCTGTCAAATATTTATATTTCAATTTCATCCAGGAAAAAAATATTGAACCATTACCTCTTGCCAGCTGCTATAATGATCATCTGCACTTAATATATGGCTGTATCTCTCTAAAGCTTGTCTCATTTGGAAAACCTAACCCAAGGAACAATATTGCATAACAAATATAAACCCAAAACCAAGTGATATCATGACAAAAGAAAGAAATATTTCACCCAAAGAAGGACAAAGATGAATCTCATCATCTTAAATGTTAAAATGGAACAAATTCTGCATAGGAACACTACCTCATTCCTAATAGGATCATTGTCTGAGAGGTGGCAGCTGCACATGGCGAGTACATCCATAGCAGCATCAAGCTCCCATCTATGCATATATCTAGAAGAAAATTATATTTGTATAATTAATAGCATGAAACTACTTCCACCATGATGTGAGCATAAACCATGCCCCTTATTACTGCTCATCAGAAGATGAAAATATATTATTGTACAATGATATGTCACAATGCACACTGCTCTGAAACTTCCCAAAAAAGTTATTAGCATTCAGTATACGCACTGTTTTGAGGGCTCAGCTATGCAAAAGTATTTTGTAGTTTCCAAGTTCAACTTTAGTTGGAAAAAATAAAATGGAACTTCCCCACCCCTGCCCCCTTCAAAAAAATTTATGCACACAATTTCAGCACACGAACAAACAAGGATGAACAGATGAACAAACAAACACTAAAGTTGATAGAACACTACAAGAATAGTCCTCATGTAGGTTTTCCACTCTAAAAGCTGTTTTTCAAAACAAGGAAAGGTAAATATCAGAGAGATCACATACTTGAGAGCAAGACTAGCAGCCAAATGTTTGTTCTTCAAACGCAAGCAATACTGCCAGCTACTGCTCCACATAATTTGGCCTCCATAACCTTGAGGCTGTCCAGACATTGGATGGGTTTCTTCTCCACGTTCAATGAGTAGTTGAAGTAACTGGTCTGAGGCCCCTTCACGCAAAAACCGGTCTGAGATTGAAAGAGCATCCATTAGCTTTCCTTCACCAATCAAGCTGCAGAAAAGATTGACAGTGAATGAGAAATGCTAAGAATAATGCAAAATAAGGAGTGTATAAGAATCATTGAGGCAAATTACTGAAAACAGCATGCAATGTACCTACAACTAAATGCAGGGATCATGCTTTCTTATGAGAGGTCATTCAATGGTGTAAAGCTAATAAAATATTGGTCTTTCAACCTCAAGGGTCCAATTTCAAGTCTATAAATCATCAATATGCAAAAATCCATTGCTCAGATAGCTTCACTTCTCCCTCCCAAGATTCTGCTTCTACTTGCCATGACCATAACTTTGAAACAGCCTCTTATAAAGAAACTCATATAGGCCAAAAGGTCACATGAAACATTTTCTAAGCAGTAGAAATATAAGATCCCGCAAAGAAAATAGAAATAACCTCCCCCTTTATTTCTTCTCTCAATTATGGCTAGAAATATTGTTTTCCAGATAATTATTCCATGCTCACAAAATAAAATCAACACAGAACAGTCAGATAAAACAACTAGTAAAAGCCAGAATTACTGGAAAGTCAACCAACCTAACACTACTTACCCAAATAAAAAAAGGACAGAAAAAAAAAAGGTAATACCTCTCAACAGCTTTCTCATATGGTTCTTCATTCTCCCAATCCAAGGAAAGATAAACTGTATTTTCAAGTTCAACAGGATCACATTTTGAGTGATCCTGTCGTGGATCAGGAGCTGTGTCACCTTGACTGCTGAGGTTCAGCAAAGATGTTGAAATATTACTGCTACCAACAATGTCATCAGCTTCGGATTCAGTATCGCTATCATGTTCATGAAGTCTCTTCAAAGAGGCTCTTGCTTCAGCTTTAACCTCAACATTGTTAGCTTTTTGCTTGGATGTTACAGCAAATTCTGAAACTCGATGGCGATTAGTTTGCATTTGTATCCATCGATTCAAAGTTGGGAACCTGTAAGTGATTGTAAAGTTACACCAAGTATTTAAGGGAAGTAAACGATTCTAGTGTGAAAAAGTTATAGCAACAATTCAGATATCCAAAGCATGTAACACCTTTCAGATTGATCAAGAGCAAACTCATAAAACAGCCTGTCAGTGTCAGGTGCTGGTAACAATCCATTATCCGAGGAAGTAGATAGAGAAGAGTCACAACCAGAATTTAAGATACCACTTCCAAAGACACATGCTAACACAGCCCTCACTGGGGATAGTTTAACTAAATGTTTTACAATATCTAACTGGAGAGGATGCAACGGAACTCCCACAGTTGCTGAAGAATCACCATCGCCATTAGGCTTAGATTCCTTAGTTTTAATATCTGAAGAAACCTTAGGGAAGGCATGAATAACAGGGATGCATGCCCACCCATGACCAGACCGTGGTGGATAAACAGGAGGTACACATGCTGATATGACTTCATGAACAAAATCAGCACACATAATGTCAGCCACCTTTCCAGCTGCATCTGTGCTACCTCGATCGAAGACCAGACGAGTTAGAAGCTGCAAAATCCAGCAGTAAAGCATGAAAACATCACTGACGATTTGGAGATAAGGGTATGATAAAATTTCTTTCACATGGTCAAGCTAAAACTGAATAATAAGATTTAAAAGAGAATGAATTGGTCTCTGTGATCATTTATTCCACCAAGAGGTCATGCTATTTTGCAACACATCGAAAATAAAAAGGTTGAAATCATTGGATTTATGCCATTACAAAGATGAAGAAGAATTCTAAATAAAATATATATCTACAGAAACAGTTTTTCTAAGTAGAACACAAGCAATCTGGCATCAATGATCCTTGGATTGCATGCATTTCCACATAATATCCACAGCATCAATGTTATGAAGGTCAGTCTAGAACCCAGAATGAATTGGTCTTCATGGAGATAATGGTATGATAAAAATTTCTTTCTCATGATCATGCTAAACTGAATAATAAAATTCAAAAGAAAATGAATTAGTCACCATGATCATTTATTCCTCTAAGAGGTCATGATATTTGGCAACACATATGAGAGGAAAGAAAACAAAAAAAAAAAAAAAAGAGGTCGAAATCATTGGATTTATATCATTGATGAAGAATTCTGAATAACATATATCTACAGAAAGGGTTTTGCTAAGCAGTATACAAGCAATCCTGCATTAATGATCCTTGGATTACATGCATTTCCACAGAATATCCACATCATCAGTGTTACTAGAACCCATACTTCAACAAACAGTAATTCTAAGGCAAGTTTCACCAACCTCTAATGCTCCTGTAGAAAGTACATTATTGTTTATACAAGTCAAACTACAAATAAATAAATTCCCACCTTTCAACAGTTTTACATTCATATGGATGCACAATAACAAGTTCGACAAAGTAGTCAATCCATGATTTCACTTATGCATTATCTTCAATGCTCCCCAATTACTTGCAAAGCATCATTCAGCCCCAAAATTACAATTTTACACCAATAGCAAGATATGGAAGACAAATATATTAACCTTTAGTAAATGTGATAGAAAGGCTTACATCTTTAGGCCATTCATAAACAAGTGAGAAAAAGTTGAAATCATGGGTTGTATCAGTGCCATCAACTATGTCACCAATTGCAGCAATATGAAGAATAAATTGTGACAGATATGTTGTAGGCTTGGCACTTAATGGACCAAACAATCTTTTCCCAGTATCCTTTATATCATATTCAACAGGCTGTGCGCTAGTTTCTCCAGCTGATGAACTTACAGGCATCGATTTAAGAACTTTTAACCCAAGCCCAAGAACCCCAACTTTTTCAAGATCAGGCAAAAATCTTCGTTCCGCATATTGGTGATCACCTTTAATACGATTTAGCTCTGTCTCTTCATCGGCAATAGCCCTTGCAAGATTATGAATCTTACCTGTGATTATGTGGGATAAGAAGCATCAGCACTGCAGGAGTTTCTCCAACAGTATAATAACAAGAAACTTTAAAAAAAAAAATCTTTTATCCACAAAAGGGAAAAAAAAATACCGCTCAGAAACTGCCTTTTGCCCTTGTGAGCATCTTCAATCATCTGATGTAGCATAGCAAGAGCACGTTCTTTTTGTCCTTGACGGATCAACTCTGTTGATGTTGAAATTATAGTCTCCCCAGACAGAATGGCCTGGAGGCCTGGATGGGCATCCTGCAAAGATACATGAAACCATGGGATCAACAAGAAGGAAAACAAGTCAGCACATAAACAAATCTAGAGGGAACTATATCCACACAACATTTTCAAAATAAATAAATATGCCAAATGGTTCTGGGTTTTAGGTACAACTATTTGTCATTTGCCTCTAGCAAGTTGAAGTAGAAAAATTCAAGCAATAAATAGGTCAGACTAATTAGCACCTAAAAGTAGTTTCATAGATAAGAACTAATTTCATCATTTTCCATCTTTGAAGAACCAATGTTCTGCCTTCCTGTATCAACAGCACAGAGCTGGTTATCATATACTAGTCGCCAATTAAAGGTTTTGCTGCAATAATAAAATGATTAAAGGGCTTTCCCACAGGCAAACGGTCCATGCAGTGAAGGTTCTTGTAGAAGTGATGCAGGCACACAAGATTTTCTTACAATTACTGCTCAGACCACCATAAAAGTAGTAAATTACAGCTAATTACATCTTAGCTTGATTTTATTTTGCTATTATGGCAGCTAAGACTAGATTTTTGTTTTGAAGGATCAACTCCTAATCCTGTCATGACTTTATTTCAGCTTTGAGCAGGTATCTCAACTAACGAAACTAGTTGTTTACTAGCTGCAACCAGAGATTCAGTCAATTTAACTGATCTTTGGTCTCTTCATTCTCCCCTCCCAATGTTTCTCATTGATTATACAGCTAGGATTAGGAATGCTAGCTACACCGGAAGTTTCACTTCTACACAATGTTTGGTCCATTTGCAGAGAGGAACTAGAGGAATCTTACAAATAAAATTAAGAAAACAGATAAAAACTAACTGTAGAAGTATCTTTCCTACATTGGGCAATGGCATTTGTTGTAACAAGAGAAAACAAAAAACAAAAAATTTTGTGCAGTGCTGATGAATTCTTTTAACCCATAAATTAATTTACTTGTTCTAACAACTCATGGAGGCGCTTGAGGACACGTCGTGACACAGAAATGACACCCACTTCATGGATCTGATCCCAATAAGTGAAGCCTGTTTTTGGAGAACCTCCTGGATATATCTCAGATAACATGACTTGAGCCTGCATGTTGCACAAGTGAATACTTCAGAGAAAAACTTAAAGAACAGCATCTCAGTACAGGTAGTTGGCCAAAAATGAAGCCAACCAGAAAAATGATGGAATTAAACACCATATACGCACAAGGACTTTACAATCCTCAGTTGCAATGTTGTGATTGGAACTCCCTTTAAATGCAAACAATTCTAGTGGGTTGCAACAAAAAACAAGAATGGCTTCATTTCTCAACAAAGGGAGCATTTGCATCAGATTAAAATCTTGAAACAGACTCTAAATTTCAAGAAGTTCAAAGCAACAGACATAATTTCATTTCACCAGGACAAACAATTTATAACCTAAGCATGTATTAAAAGATAAGATTGCCATTCAGGGGGACATGTATTAAAACTTGGGAAGTAAACACAAACTGAAATTTTATGAAACTAATACATATGGGAAGGGAGCAAACCGCCTTGAACAATGTAAAAACAGATCAAAACTAAGATAAAGACAAATGTTTTTATAAGGTGTAATCCATAAAACCAAAGAACAAGCAAAACTTTGAGTCCTCAGACAAGTAAGTTGCCTGATCCAAAAGTTGTTGGGACATATTTGACGACCTCGCACACGTTGCAGCAACATCAATACATAGAAGAATCTGGCAACAAAAAGAAACACGTGAGCCTGTACAGCCATTTTCCTGGAGTTAAGAAAGGAGGACTGAAAGTTAAGCACTGTAAGAACTTACTGCAGCCAAAGGACCTAACTGAGATCGCAGAGAAGCAAAATCTAGGTCTTGTCCTGATGAAGTCTCATCAGTGGCACGAGATACGGCATCTTCTACCTGGAAAACAAACAAGACTTAATACCATTGGCAGTAGATTTGGAATAAAGATTCCTTGGACACTTTAGTGGGCAAATTGCCTAGATAAAACTTAGTCTGCAATAAAATCTGAAGGACCCAGCCAGAAAAGAAAATACAAACACAATGACATGGAACACAATGAAAAGTGAAGAACTAACTTGAACAGTAGTAGTATCACAATGGAATATGAATGCGTCCACCAAAAAAGAGATAATTGTGCCTTCTAATACCTCAAAAACATTGGGAATGGAACAATTATCCCAGATGTCATTGAGGCACCCTAAATACAGCAAGCCTCAAACATATCCACCAGCTTACTGAAAACTAAAGGCAAGACCAAGTCATTACAGATCCACCCAATAGGCAACATTATGTGAACTCACCACCAATGCAGTATAAATTCAAACATAAACACAAGATTGTCAATATATGTTGTTTATTCTACTAAGTTCAGGACCAACCTTGCAAGGAAAAACTCCACCCACGCAGAATAAATTTTAACAAACCAAACATAATATTATAGCTCCGAGCATTCAACTAATGATGAGCGCACCTCATAGCATTTGAAATTTGAAGAACAAGATGGAAATGAATTCATAGTCCCAAGGTGATGCAAAGTACAAAAAATACTGGAAAGAACAAGGTTAATGACAATAAAAATTTGAATTATAAACTGAGACTATCTAGTCTATATAGAGCCATGCATTAATGTTTACTTCAGATGATAGTATTTCACCACTTTAAGATCATGGTCATTTTGAACTTCCAGCTATGCGAGGATGGGCCAAGCTGGTGTATTGTGTTGAATTGAATAGTGGGTCTTAATGTAGTAGCCTAACTAGCGTAATAGTTCCACTTTATACGTGGTGTACTAACCAGCAAGAATAGGGAGTAGCAATTATAGGTTTAGACCTTCAAGATTCTGAGCTTATAAATATCTGTGCTTGTAATGATTTACTACCAAGCCCTGTAATCAATGAATTCCAGCAAGTGAAACTTCTTGAACTGTAAGCTTCAATACTATTCTATACATAATGGCCATAATACATCAGATGTGAGGCCTTAACCCCATTATTTGAATGTACGTGCCAAAAGAGGCATCAAGAAGCAGTGAGATTGCCTCAAAATCCATCTTTTCTTGTCCAATGCTGATCTTTTGCCATATTTGATTGCAAATCCTAGATGTCTATGCCCTCCTTCTCTTTAAAGAGCAACATACAATACAACCCAAAGAGCCAAACCAACGAGGCCTCCTCTGTCGACAAGGTGAGGCAAAAAGATTGTGCCTCTTTTTGCAGCCTCTATACATGTTAACACTAATTAGTGAAGAAATCACCATCAATCTCATCACCATAGGTGATATGCAGAGGCCTCCACCAAAGATAATTAGGCGAAGGTTGATTGGGATGGTTTGAACATTTCCAATGTACAGAAAAAAAAATATGCATGTGTATAGCAGGTTGAGCACATGCAAGCAACAAGAATGAAAAAGACTAATATACTTATACGATGACTTCACATGAAATCTTATGCGCATTCAGTGACATAATATCCTCTCATATACGTAACCCTAAACCAAGTAAAATAAAGGAAATCGATCAACATAATCACTCCAAGCAAGAACTCTTGGTTTAGTATTTCAAAATCTCATATTTACCAATGTATATATGCTAATTTGCTTGATCCCCACAAGAAAGAAGCAACAGTATTTTCAGGTACTGGTGGGTATTGAATGCAGATCTCCATATAAGTAGTTGGTTCAATAAAGAATATGATTTTCAAAGATACCAGAATAAGTTGTCAAAGCATAAAAGAAGAGGTACAGACTGACCAATCTGGATTCAGATACTCTTCTGAAAGCACCATCCACCCATTCAGCCAATTCAAGGGTAGCTCTATCTTCTGCAGATAATGAGAAACGATGAACAGCTTCTTCCCCAATGTCATACTTAGCCCTTTGCAAGCAACTGCAGCATGAAAGTGCTAGCATCAAGTTCAGTTGGAGAACATGTACTGATATAAAATAAATAGCCTCCACTGCAAATGATAAAGTATTGTGGATAACACATTAAATAAATATCTGAACTAAGCAAGGTATAATATATTCCAAAATGCAGGAAAATATTCGTGGTAAACCACACTTAATCGGTACATCCTTAACTCCGATGGAATAGCATTATGTAACAACATCTCACAAGTGAATAATAATTAGGAACTGACTGATCTTTGTGTGCTTTGAATGAATTCTTGGGGAAAGATGCAAAATTTACAGGCTAAGAAGCTTGGATGGAACTGCACATAAAACAGTTAATGCTTCCTTCCATCTCCACTGGCGCTCAGATAATGGTAGAAGACGCTGCAAAATTGACAGCCGCCATTGCCAATCTTCAATGAAATGTTTAGCTATAGAAATTCTCCATTCTAAGGCCTGTCTTCCACCTGTACTCATGCTATCATTTAATGCATCCTCTTCAATGACATCTGATGGAAGATTCCGACGCAAGACATCAAGTAACAATCTTGTGAAAGAAATAACTAGTTCATTTCCCCCTTCACATGTAGAGACATCAGTATGCTCCCAAGTACACACAGATGGTGATTCAACATGGTTTCCTTGAGAGGTACAATGTGGCACTTTGAGATTGCTGTCATCCATATGCAAAAGAGAAATTATGATATTCACCATCAATATCTGCATCATTGAGTAGAGTAAACATTTTATAAATATTCAAAATACATAACTAGAAAAACAAATAACTTGATATATCTTACTGCTACATACTAACGAAAAAGATTGAATTCCCATAACAAACCCCATACCATTTGTTGACTTACAAACGTTCAAGCACAAATGACTCTTAATTGTTGTAAAATTTCAACCCCAAAATAGCAATTATAAGTCCTTTAAAAATGATATTACAGGTCAAGAAAGTCATCTCAAACCATTTTGGTACATAAGGCCCTTGATAGAACAGCTTCCAAAATAATCTGCAAGATTGTAATCCTGGAAAATCTATGTGCTCGGTGTAATTTCGAATTCACATTGTCCAAGAATGCACAAAGACCAACAGCATACAACACCCCCCACCCCACCCCCTCTGCCCTAACAACCAAATCCAAAAACCACCCCAAGGAAGAGGGAAAATGTGAAATGACCTTGCGTGGAACATTCGTAATAGCCTCAAAATGATTTTGGAGGTCCTTCAAATGGCACAAAGCTGCTTGATGATGACTTTCTCCTTCATCAGTCATAAACCCGCCCATTGCTTTTAGTGCAAAAACTATAGATTCCAAGGCATAGCGCATGTGCATAAGTTCAATGTCCTGCACCCTATCAGAAAGCATAGGATTTATATAAAACAAAGTAGAACATCAAAGGTGAGTCCAGCAAGCAAACAAAGCTGGTATGAAGGTAACTGTATATTAAAGGTGAGTCCAACATGGTGCATCCCCCAATAACATACTGTGTGCAGATATGGCTTTCTTCGAAATAGACAAGCACAGCACAACATTCAAGGGAACAAAGACACAGGCATATATACAATAAGCAACTGAACATTTCATGCAATGAACAGATTAAGAATTAGCTCAAACTACTCATCAGTATATACCTCCTAACCCCATTTTGGAAGTTTCTATTTCCCACAAAAATGTGAATGGCAATACCTATCTGAAACAGGTATTTTACAAGCTACCAAGAATTCAAATTCACATACAACAAAGACATGTAAAGGTAAGTTTCAAATTAAGAAGCTACACAATAGTCAATCACCACAGTTAACAGTTTCCATGAACAATTTAAAACTCTAGTTCTTCCTCAAGACAAAGTAACATTATCCTTCCCTTGAAGACAAAGTTGAAACAAAATATGAAGGCAAAGGGATCTTCAGTTACATTAAAGTTTGCTTAAAAAGACCCTCCAATCCATATCAGTTAGCTTTTAAGAACTCTAAAGCACAGGTTTTTTTAGTCACAATATCAAAGCCTGAAACAAAGGTCAGAGCTAGGAAATACTCTACATTTCTAACCTGAGTCAAATCTCAAAGAGGTGAGCCTACAAAGCATATAACAGCCTCTCAATTAAGATGGCCAATTTTTCAGAAGAAGACAATCACTCAGTCTTACTTTTCTAACTTCTTTGGACAAGTATTTAATATTACCCCTTCTTGGCATGTGTTCATGCATAAATAAATAAGTCAATTAGCATAGATACTATTATAACAATGAAACAAAATCCCACACCTTTTCCAACCTTCTATAGTAGAAGCAATTGGCTGCATGCTAATTAGTTCAATAGCATCTTGAAATTTTAGGCCTGGAACAACATCAAAAAGCACCTGCAGAAAAACATTTCCACTTCCAAATCAATATCTGACAAAATAATAAATAAATAAATAACCTGGAAAGAACATGGTAAAGTTGCATGCCATCGCTAACTGAATTCTTTTGATCTTCATAATCACCATCAACAGCATAAATTAAAAAAAAGAATGCAATCGCATGATTGTTCAATGTTTGCACATATACAAACCATTACAAGTAAGAAGAGATTCATAAAATAATACTCTCTCCAATTTTTTTTTTTATCTGTCATTTTTGTTGTTTTCACTAGGAATAAAAAATAATAAATAGACTTAAATTTAGTATTAAATTGCGTGATTAAAATTAAATTATCAAATCTAATTGATTCTAACTTTATTAGGAAAGAAAAATAAATTGAAAAAACAAATCAAATTACATTAAAAATCCAAAAATCACAAATAAATAGAATTTAAATTTTACTTAAAAATGACAAATAAAAGAGAACAGAAGGAGGAGTAGTAGTAGTAGTAGTAGTAATAATGATAATAATAATAATAACAACAAAAATAATACTAAAAAGCGACTTCTCACAAGTCAGAATAAAAGGCAATAATGTTTTATTTAACAGGCATTATTTTGAACTGTGAACAGAGCTCCTGTTCAAACAAGTAGAATATGCGGTTCAGATAGGGGCATAATTTTTGCCTAGGATTCCCAACATCTAGTGCACAAGAGTCTTACCCGGAGAGGACTCTGAACAGAAAGTCTTTCCAGCACCAAGTTTTCAACAAAAGGTTCTGGTTGAGTATTTTCATTTATAGACGCTAGTTGTTGGTTGCTATATAACAATAATGAAGATTTTGAATTCCATGAGTGGCCAGAATTGACACAAGCAGCAAAAGAGGCAAGATCAAGTCGATAGCACAATAAGTCACACAAATGTTCCACGCAAGACATCTGTCAAAACCACAAAAGTTCAGACCTGGTATTCAGATAACCTTTTAGACAGATAAAAGTATAATCCCATCAACACGTTAGGCTGATGACACATATAATACCTCATCCATTTTATTACTGTACAGTGAAGATTCTTCCAGCCGAAATACTTGTGACTTGCTAGAGACCCAGAGAAGTTGCATCAGTTTCCTTCTAAGCGATGTCTTACCAGACAACAAATCCCAACCCATTACAGCTACCATGGGCCTAAGTCGTGGGAATAACATAAGAACCTAGCATATTAACAAGTAAATAAGACATGTAGAACAAAATAAAATTTGCGAAACAATAATTATCATTCTAAATTTTCTTATTTAACCACTAAATATGAAAACATGGGCATACATTGCTAGCTTCCTGAAACTGCTCCCTCTTGATAGCTGAAAGTGCCACATCCATGATACATTCAAGGACATGTAATCCAGAAACACGAGCATAATGGTACATGTCTCTCATGCAAAAACTGATTGCAATATTCAAGGATGAAATCGAGTCATTTGAATCTGAATCCATTTTCATTTCTGCAAGATATCTTTGAAATCTCTGTAAAGGAGGTGGGATTTGGTTGTTATCAAGTGCTCGCAAGGTCTCAATCTCCTTACGCAGAAAGTCATCCTGGATAACCTGTAAAATCCACCTTGTATTATTCACATGTCAAAACAGAGATCATAGTATAAAAGGAGTTGGAAATATATGCATCTTGGAACATACAACCACTTCTTAGATATGATAGGATAAGACATCAACTAAAAATCCTTCACCATTTTATCAAGAATTAATCAGTAGTGCATTAGAACTTTGCAGGCTTAATTTGGAGGAATCATACCAGATCCTAAGAACCTAAGAGATCTTACCAAGATTTAGTGTACCTACTTTATGCAAATTTAATTCATGTGGTATCCACTCAAGCTTGGTCCAAACTTGTAGTTTCTTCTAAAAATAGAAATACCTAATAAAGCTTCATTAAGTGTTCTATCCATCATCTAAGGCCTGCAATCAGTATCATAATAATATTTACCCAAATGATTGCTGAATAAGAATTTAATTGCCAGATTACTTATAAGAACGACTGTTGGCATTACCTGAATTATTTCAACAAGTTGCCTGCAATGTGACGAAAGTGCCTCTGCATAAATACATATTAGTTTTTCCTGCATGACATTCCAGGAGTCTCCATATCCTTCCCTTCTTGACAAAACCCTCACAAGGAGCTCTTGCAAAACCGTGCTATTAGAAACATCAAAAGGCAATGGAAATAAATTAACAAGATGATAATGATGGGAAGGAATATGCGACAATTTTCACATATTAAAGAAGCATTAAAATAGTTAAAAAAAATACTACACAGGTGCATTTTGATCTGAATATATTAATTAAAAAGTGTTATCAGAAAAGTTCAGGTGTGTGTGTGTGTGTGTGAGTGTGTGTGTGTGTGTGTGTGTGTGTGTAAAGAGTTCATCTCAAGTGCAACATGAAAAACAAAAATGAGTTATTTTGAAAAGTAGAAATTATCCAAGTCAAAGAAGAGTGAATAATCCATGAACATGTTTTTTATGTAAAAAGTCAAACCAATACATATTTAATACATGAAAAAACTCCCAGCCAGCAAGGGCAAAGGGCAAAAAGTAGAAGAAAATCAAGGCCATTAACCGAGTCCACAGACAACGCGTCTTCAACAGTCATCAAGTTATACAAGGCTCTTACAGCGTACCATCAACAATTAGCATTCTCATTACTAATGGAAGCACAATTATCCTTACGCAGTAATTATGGTTTTTCCAAGAGAAGCAGAGCACCTACCGCATTAACTAATAAACACACCCTAGGGTCTTCTGTCCCACAAATCACCAGCATAAGTGTATTGTTTTTCTCTAATTAAAAGATCTTATCAGAATTGCTCTGGTAACTTTATTTTCCTATACTTGGTTCGTGCATAATGAAGATTAACAACGCTCACTAGAACACCCACCCTTCTCATTTAAGCTAAATAATAATGATATATGAATTCCATACTGATAATGTAGATTTTTGCAAAATAATAATAATAATAATAAGATGAAGAAACAAATGTAATTGAAACTTTCACTTCACGTTGACAAGAATTCAAATTTTGCATACCGATATTCAGCCTCCTCGACTCCACGGTCAAAATGCAGATAACGAATGTGACAAAAAGCTAGTTCTTCTTCTCCGGACTCCAAATTCTCTCTGATGGCCGCTAAATGTGCTAATTGAACACTTCTTTGCATCGAAGCCAGCATCTTTACCTCCTCCTCCTCCTCTAAACTTTTGCCTGCCTTCTCATCCCTTCTCACAGTAATAGCTAAACCTGAATTCTCAAACTCACTCCCCTTCAACTGCTGCTGTATATTCCAGCAAAGTGCTTCAAGAACATCAGCGTGATCCAAAATTATCCTACTCAAACGCATTATTTCTCCTTCTTCAACGGAAGAAACAGAAAGCTCTGCCCCTCTCTCGCTCCCTTGCTCGTCAATAATAATATCTGGCTTTAATCTCTTCATTCCTAACTCCAAAACTTTATCCAAAACCCTAACGCAATCCCCAAGTTCACTTCTCATTTTCTCGCTGAAATCATCGTTCTCTTTCTCCTTTTCAGTGCTCTCCAAGTCCACATTCTTTCCCATGTGTTGAGTTACCAAATCACTCAGCAATTGAACCAAGAGAATAAACTCCGCGCGCAATCGTAAAACACCTGGATCAAAGCTCCACGTCTCTGATGTGGAATTGCTGAACTGCATAAGCTCTAGGGTTGAAAGATATGTGAGGAGAGACGGCGACGGGCAAGAAGGTGACCATAAAATGTTGTCGAAGCGGCCTGACTTTGCGACTATAGTTTGGAGAATCGAGAGGGCCAAGTCGGGGTTTTTTGATCGGAGAGTTAACAAAATTGCTCGCAGTGGCTCGAATTGAGCTAAACAAAGGTGGTTCGCGGCCAAGCGCGACAGAAGCTCGGTTTCTTTATCCATTTACAGGAAGTTTCCGATGACAAATTCCGATATGCACGTATGGAAGGAGGAAGAGAATTGCGCTCTCAGATGGGTCGGTCTGTACTGAGAAATTATTTCAGTGAGTTTTGTTTTCAGCCCAAGTTTTGAAAATGGCCCTGAGCTAACTAATTAGAATTTTCTAGTTTTGCCTCTAATTTGGTTTTATGTACTTGTGCGTTTTCAATTAGAGAAATCCGTTAAATGAAACGGGAAAGGGTTTTTAACGATAATTTTGTGCCGCAACTTGCACGTTCAATTGTTCATCACTCTTAACTTAAATATTGCAATTTAAACGGGGGCAGCAAAGTGGTGGAAGACTTTCTCCTGGACATCAATCTATCAAATCCCTTCTTCCAACAAATTTTTTTTTTTATCAACCGAGAAAATCCCTATAATTTTGTGCATGTACAAGAAAAAATATTATACTATCCTTTTCTATTTAAAAAAAAAATTACTTTATTTTATTTCATTTTAAATATTTTTTTAAATTTAAAAAATAAATTAAAATATACGTGCCTATTTATTGTATATTTTATTAAATATTTTCTATTTTATCACTCTTTATTTTAATTATAATTAAATGAAATTTTTAAAAATATAAAATATTATTTTTGTCAATAATTATAATTGTTATTAAATTAAGATATTTTAATTATTTTTTTAATTTCATAAAAAATATAAAATTACCTTTTAAAGTGTAGCGGATAAAGGATCATGTAACCCTATCTCTCAAAGCTAGCATACATGCAAGGGCGGAGACAGGGGGGGGGGGGTTTGAGGGGCTGAAGTCCCCCCAACCAATCAAAAAAATCCACCTATATATATTTCTAGTATATATTTAGGAGTAAAAAAAAAACATAATTCTATTATATATAGACCTAGTATATATTTATAGTATATATTTAGGGGTACTCTATTTATATGAATACCTTAAAAAACAAATTGACGGCTTTTTATCCCTTTGTGTTTTTCACTGGTGATTAGATCATAAAATTTTGTTCTCTTTGTTGGTTTTACTGCAGGCCATATCGAAAACCTTGATGAGCTATTTTATTTGAAAGAGCAATTTGCATTGTTGGAAGTGGAACCAAACAAAAATAGCACTATAAGCAGGAAAATATCAAAGCGATTAGCTACTATCATAATATTTACAGGTTTTCACCTTATTTATTGCCATTATGCTAACTCTTTGTCAATTGTTAGGCCTTGATGAAACAGGCCACTGATGCTGTGAAGGAGTCACGCATCCCTGATTTTCTAGCTTCTGTAAGTTCTCTGATTCATCGGCTGTGATGCTGATTTTACTAATTTGCAAGTGGGTTTTAAAATTTTTCAGTTGGAATAAAAAGAAAGTAACCTACAATTATTATTTTAGTAAAAATGTGTTGTTTTGTTTGTCTTAAAATTCCATTATTATATTTGGTTGTCTTCGTGTAGGCAATATCCAGTGGCTTTGAAATAAAATTAAAAGATTGCTCCAATAGGTAATCTTACAAGAAGGAGGAATTTGCTGTGAGTACCATTTTTCTTAAATTAGATGAATTTCTGTGTTAAATTTTTTATGAATTAGTGATGACAATGTTGATGATGATGATAAATTGATGATTAGATTAGTGAATTTTTAGAGAATGATTATATGTAAATGCTTATACTTTGATGAATTTCTAGGATTGTACATTTGTGTTGATGAATATACATGTTTTTTTTCTTTTAGAATGTCAGGTTGTCCAACAAAAAGATCAAAACAAAGTTCAATTTTGTCATTTTTAAAGAAAAATGATGAAGCTACTCATCCACCTCCACCTCTACCTCCACCTCTTCCTTCACCTCCACCCCCACCTCCACATTCATCACCTACTCCGCCATTTTTTATACCTAATGTGGTTATTAATCCTGATTATTTTCTTCCATCAATTGAGATTGAGAGGGATCCCGATTTAAAGAAGAAAATATGGGAGTACCCAGTCAATCAATAAGATGAAATTAGACGTGCTTATATCAAAATGGGGCCTTATCAACCTAAACTTACTGAATATCCCAAGACCAAATTTGGAAATCAATTTCATAAATTTCAATATTGTTGGTTTAAGCGATTCTGTTGGTTGAAATACTCACCTATAAGTGATAAGGCCTATTGCTATCCATGTTTTATTTTTGAGTCAAAAGATAATCAAAAGACTCGCTCATCCTTGGTTGACGGGGTTTCAATAATTGGAAGAAGGTAAATGATAAAAAGAAATGTGCATTTATTTACCGTATTGGTGCTACTAATTCAAATCACAATAATTGTGTTAGAGCTATGACTAATTTGAAGAATTCATCTCATAGTATTTGATAAAAGTGTTGAATGTTTAATTGAGTGAAGAGATTAGGAAAAATCGTTTGCGCTTACATATGTCAATTCGGACTTCTCGTTGGTTAGCTATGCAAGGTCGTGCTTTAGAGGTCATAATGAATCTTATAGCTCATCAAACCGGGGAAACTTCATTGAATTCATAAGTGATATAGCAGATGTGAGTGAAGAAATTGCTGATGTTGTGGAGAATGCTCCAAAAAATGCAAAATATACATCTCTAATGATTCAAAAAGAGATATTGAACATTGTGGCAAATAGAGTTAGGCAGATGATTAATGAAGAAATTGGATATGGCTATTTCTGTATACTTGTTGATGAAGCACAAGATGAGGCAAAATGAGAGCAAATGGCGATTGTTCTTAGACTTGTAAATAGGAATGGTGTTCTTTTGGAGCGATTCTTTGATATTAGAAGTGTAGAAAATGCTACCGCTATTAGCTTAAAAAAAGAAATATCAAAGTCTTTTCTTCAATACAACATTAAGTTAGACAACATGCGAGGCCAAGGATATGATGGGGCTAGCAATATACGGGGTGCATGGAATGGGCTTCAAGCTTTGTTTCTTAAAGAGTATCCATCAATTTATTATATTCATTGCTTTGCTCACTGTTTGCAATTGACACTTGTTGCTGCAGTTAAGGATATATTTTTAGTTTCTTAATTTCTTTTATTTGACTGCACTTGTGAATTTTATTGCATCTTCACCCAAGCGACTATCTAAGTTTCAAGCTGCACAAAGGGAGGAAACATCATGGATGTTAGAGATTGGTGAGCTCAAATCTGGTAGTAAGGCTAACCAAATTGGTACTTTGCACTGACCGGGGACAACTCGTTAGAATTCTCACTATCAAACTGTGAGAAATATGATCGATATGTATGTTGCAATAAGTAAGGTGCGTATTGATCTTGCTGAAAATGGATAACAATCTAAATTGTGTGGGGAAGCTGATGGTCTTTATGCAGTGGCCAAGAGTTTTGACTTTGTTTTCCATTTGCATCTCATAGACTCAATTTTTGGAACAGTTGATTTACTTTGTCGGTCTTTACAATGTAAGGATCAAAATATTTTAACAGCTATGCGATTAGTCTCAAGCACAAAGATTATACTTAATGAATTAAGACAAGATGGATGGGCTAAATTCATATATGAAGTTCAACTATTCTGTATGCATAATGATGTTGACTTTCCTAACATAAGCAAACCGTATACTATCGGTCGATATCGTCAGCGTGAGCAACATATCTTAATTGAGCATTATTATCATTTTGACATTTTTAACCAAGCGATAAATTATCAGATAATGGAGTTAAATACCGGGTTCAACGATTCTATAATGGAACTTCTTCACTTAGTCAGGCTTTAAATCCTGATGATTCATTCAGCTCATTCAATATTAAGGATATTTGTAGGTTTGCATCTAAATTTTATCCTCAGGACTTTGGTGATCAAGAAATTCATGCGCTTTAACTTGAATTGCAACATTATAAGAAACATGTCACTACTAACGCAAACCTTCGACAAATTAGTTTGCTTTCTGACTTATCTGTAACATTGGTTCGTACAAATAAAGTGGAAACTTATCGACTATTTTTTCGGTTGATTCGGCTAGTGCTAACTTTTCCTGTTTCTACAGTTACCACAGAACGGACCTTTTTAGCTACGAAGCATATAAAAATCGTGATTCGCAGCAAAATGAAAGATGATTTTTTGGCTGATAGTTTAGTTCTTTGTCGAAAGGGACTTAACTAGAAAAATAGATATAAATATAGTTATTAAGAATTTTGATTGTAAAAAAACTCGTCGTGCACAGTTAAAATGAAAGTTTCTATGCATTTTATTAGTATGCTCTAATTTTTAATAAGAATTTTTTAATGATTATTTTAAGCCTTTCTCATAGACTAATCTTGACTCCGCCCTTGCATACATGTTAACCATATCTAACTCATTATATTCAACAATGATCTCATTTAAAGCTTTTATGGAAATATCACTCAATTGCTCTCTCATATTTACATAATCAGTGCAAATAAAGTTCCCTTGGATCTTTTCACTTTAGTTCACTCATAAAGTGACACTCAATCTTGATATATGTATTTCTTTTATGATATATTAATTCGAGACAATACAAAGAGCATCTTTATTAACGCACTAGAGTTTTGTTGGTGACAAAAGTTTCAAATCAACTCCAATCAAAAGATTGTGTATCTACCAAATTCAACATGTGAATTGTGATATGGTCCTATACTCAAATTCCACACTAAACTAGACTAAAATATTGTATTTTTCTTGACATTGAATTTATACCAATAAAAATGCAATAACCTATGGTGGATTTTCCATCAATTTTGCACACATCCCAATCAACATTTGCAAAACATTCAATGCGAGTGTGCTGATGATTGCTATACAGTATGTCAAATATAGGAGTTACTTGTAAGTAGTGTAAGTTTTGTTTTAGAGTTGTATAATATTTTATTGCAGGTGCATACATAAATTGGCTAATAACACTAACTGCATATGCAATATGTATACGAGATAATGTCTAATAATTTAATCCCCTATACATTTATGGATCAACTAGATCACAATCATTTTTTTAACCTGTACATTGAAAAATATTCATGAATTGTAGTTTGACTTTTAATTTTTCGGTCTCTATAAACGAACTAATAACATATTTTTTTTGAAATAAGAAGGTTCTTTTCTTGCTTGTCGTTACTTTTATCCTTAACAAGCACCGATATGTAAATATAACTTAATAGACGAGATTACTATATTTTCGTCTCATATTATTATAATATCATCGACATACACAACAAGAAAGATGATACCAATTTTAGATCGCCTATACTCCCTAAAATTGTTGAACCACTCCACTTAGCTTTTTAAACCATGCACAAAGACTTTGCTTTAAAACCTATAATGAATTCTCAATATCTGACTAATATAAGGGATGGTCATGAGAAGCAACCAATAAGATGAAAAGACAAAACATGAGTTAGTTTAGTCTCTAAAGAGAACGTATCGTAATTGTTCATCTCATAGGTTGGGGTATGCAAAATCAAAAATTAAATTGGACCAGATGGATTTGGTGTGCTTAGTTTGTTTTTTTTTCTTTTTCATTTTCACTCCGTTTGTTTTTCGACTAAAAAAAGGTGCATATAACATGGTTTGATTCGATCTATGAAATTTGAAAACCAAATATATTGAATCGAACCAACCAAATTAACTAACATGCACTATTTTTTAATATATTTATATTTTTATATTTATCTGAAAACACACCCCTTTAGTATTCCTAAAATGTTGATCTCAAAATCTAACTCCCTAATCCCCTATTTTCCTCTACCTCTAGATCCAATTTCAAATCCCTAAACATAGAGTGCTGCCAAATCGTATCTCTTCCTTTCTTTTGCTTTTGTATTTGTAAGCATTTTGCTATTTCTTTCTATTTACGTATTTGTTACATTATTTATGTGTTCGCTAATTTTAAATTAACGAGTGTACCTGGCCATGATGTTTTGTTCATAAATAATACAAAGTAATTTATCCTTAAATGATGAAATGATTTGATGAATTAACATAAAAGAATCTTCGGAAATTAATAGACCTATTTATGGGCATGGGTACTTGTCTAGTCTGGCCCATCAGTCCGCAAAAAATTATAGCCTTAAGTAAGCAAATTTATTTGTAAATCTGGTCTGACCTGAACCCACATAAAAATTCACTTTTATGTGGCAGATTTGAACTCATTAATATGAGCATGGGATAATCTTTTTTTTTTGGGTCAAGGTGAATTTTTCCCTTATACTATTTAAAATAGGATAATCTTGCTCTTGTTTTTAGCCCATTGTGCCCCTGAAGTCAATTTTTTGATATGAATTTACCCCTATACTTGGGTTTAAGGTATAATTTTGCCTCTCAAACTAATAGATTTGCCACGTATTTAGTAGAGTTAATGGCATTCAATGAGACTGCGATACATGAAAACACACGTGGCAGCCACTTTGATGACATGAAAAAAAGCAAAAAAGGAAAAAAAATTATCTCCTCTCTTCTCTTTTCCTCTTCCTTTTTCCAAACTTGATGTGTCATGTTTCTTCTACCGATCTGATATTCATCGGAACTCTGATCATACTAAATTTTGGGAGATTATTAGGAGACATATATTTCTTCATTTTGAAAGGTAGATATCAGTTTTGGAGGTTTGAAAGCTGAGATTTTGTTGCAAAAAATTGATTTTTTAAAGTATTTTATATAGTATCCATTTCCATCTTTTTTGATAATTGGGTAGACATTTACCGTTAAATCAGACTGATTTTTGGTGAGTATGGTCAAAATTTTTGGTTATTAAATTTGAGCAATGAATATTATTTTTTAAGGTCTGTAAGTTTAATTTTTATTCTAAAAAGCTGATTGTTTTCTGAATTTTCTATATAATTATCAGTTTCATCTTATTTGACGAGCAAAAAGTCATTTGTCGTTAAATTGGGCTAATTTTTTGTGATTATGACTGTAACTATTTGTTCTTCAATTTGAATGGTGGAGATTGTGTTTGGATAATTATAATTTTATCTTATTTGTTTTGAAAAAAGTTGCAATTAAGAGGTTCTTTGTTTTTTTTTTCTAATTTTTGAAAACTAAGACTAAATAATTGAGGAGCAAAATTTATGGATTTGTAATTAATTTTTGTTTGCAATGTTTAGGAGTTGGTGATTTTTGAAGAAGAAGAAAAATAAGAACAGGAGGAGGAAAAGAGGAAGAGAAATGAGATTTTTTTTAATTTAAAACAAATTTCATTGAGAAACAAATATAGGTGTCATGTCATCAGTTATTTAATTAAAAAATTATGCTAACTGGATTTATGATTATAAGTATAAAGATGATATGTCGAAATGTGATTGGTCGTTGTTAGTGTTATCAGCCACGTCAGCATTTTGTCCATTATAGGAATAAAAATATACTAAAAAATGACTTCACGTGTACAATGAATTCAAAATAATTTAAGGATAAAATTACCTACTTTTAAATAGTACAGCGGTTAAAAATCACCCAATTTTTTTTTGAAAGCAAGCATGTGATAATCTTAATTGGGCCATAAATCATAACATATTTACATGTTATGTATATTGTGTATTAATTTCCATTAATCACATAATTTAAAATATGTAAAAATATATATAACAAATAAAAGTTTATAATAAATATCAAAATTTATAATTTATTAACATATTAAATATTTTTATAGTATAGTTTATAATTTTATACAATATAATTTATCCTTTTATAAATTAAGATTAAATTTTCGTATTTGAATATTTTAAACGGATAAATGCAAGCCCGTCCCAATTTATTTACTACAAAAGCAATTTTTGACTTGCCATGAAAGGGGACCCCAAAGAAGCACGTTGAGTCGGATTAATGGCCGGTGATGCCCATTTGACCGTCGAGGAAGAAGCTCTCCACCATTATTGGAGTTTTAAAGGAAACTAGCACAATTTATTTACCACAAAAGTAATTTTTTCTTACCAAATTTTGAAATTAATTTCATTTACGGTTATTAAATTATGTTACTTTTAACCCAAAAGTTATAAAATAATTTTTTTTAAATCAAAACAATACCTGAATGTAGAAAAATATTTAAAAAAAAAAATATCTTGGCCAGTTTTTGAAAGAAATTCGATTTAAAACATTTTCCATTAATTTTTTTTTTAATAATTTTTCATACAATAACGAACGCGTGGAATCAACCTCAAATTTTGCCACAATGTATCCCGGGTAAGATTGAGGAATCGCTAATAGAGACAAATCTGAGTACGGAAAATTGAAATAAAAAAACATAAAATAGAAAATAATTGCAGAGATGTGAAGCGAACACTTTGACGTTGCTTTTAGAAAAATAGCATGCGGCACAAAGTAAATTAAAAAACATCCTCAATTTTATAAAAAAAAAATCTCGAAAATTCATTTTTTTCCAAAATAAATTAATTAAATTCAAACGAAATTCCATCTAAAGCGGAAAATGCCAATGGCTAGGGGTCTAGGACCGCTAACATAGCACCAGATATGAAACGCTAGAAAGTAACATAGCAACAATCCCAAGGTAAAATCATTTACGCGGGAAACCCATTTTTCAGCAATTCACTCCGTTTCTCTGTGTACCATCTTTCAGTCTGTCATTCTTCCCCTACTTCACTTTCCTCTCCTACATGGCCGGTGGTCGCCGAAGAACGTCGCCAGAGGTGAAGAAGACCGCCACCAAAGATAATTCACGGGACAAAGATGGAACCGTTGATATCATCGTGGATGATGATTCGTCTTTCGAATCAGAAATCGCTCAAATTCGTAGACGATGGGAGCTGGCTTCTGTTCTCAACTTCTTAATCGTAAAATCCTTTCTGTTTCTGAAGCTTAAATTGCAATGTATCGAGAAGCATTGTCGATTCTTATATACTTTAGTGTTTCGATGGTTATAGTGTTTTTTTCTTTTTGTTCATTTTAAGGTACATATTTCGAGAAATTTGATTGGGTGGAATGCTATTTGATTTTATGGATCCAAACGTTCAGAATTTGTCATTACGTGCGGTTTTAGAAATTGCAGAACGATGCGTTCTATTTATGTGGGATTTTGTTTGCAGGTCTTTGAGCCAGTTATAGGTACTGATTTGAAATTGACAGCGGAGGAGATCGAGGCCGGTCTTGTTAAGCCCAACAGTTCGCTTGCGCAACTTCACATTAAATTATTGAAGGTTTGTGATTCTTATCATCATGAATGGGTTGATGTTGTGTGAAATGCATGGTTCCGTTAATTGATAGTAAGTAGTGAAGCATTAATGTTTATGCTTAAATGGTGGAACTGTAATTATTAAAATCAAATTTACTACTTGCCATGATTTGTATATTATCATATAATCTTATCCTCTTGCTATCATCATTTTACTACATGGTTTTTGGTTTATAAACCGAGTTATCCTATAGTAGCCGTGGCCTTGGATTTATGTGGCACATTCTGGTGTGCTTTCTTCTGGAATATTGTCGTATGCTTATTTTCTTGGATGCTCTAAACTATGTCTGAGCATTCACTTTCTTGACAACTTAATACGGGGTTGTTCTTTCTAGATGTATAGTCAGCTATATTTTATTTTATCCATTTTAAATGATCCAACTTCTTTTTTTTCTCCAAAGCTTATTTTGTCAAGAGTTGAAACAACTTCTGGAAATCTGTTCAGCAACCTGTGTTGGTTTCAGTGTTGAAGTTTCTACTCAAGCATGGCATGCAAGCTGATGATACTAGATGCTGCATAAGAATATTTATTAAAATAACTAGCTTTCTGTAATCCTAATTATTTTTTTTTTGGAATCTTAATCTAGGTGTACCTTTTCCTCCTCCTTGTGTGGGGTTTCCATCTTAATAATTTTTCACACTGGAAATTTTTTATAGGGGATTCCTCCTGTAAGCAAGACTTTAAATGGCTCTGACGCATGGGTGACTGCAGTTTGTAAGAAAATTGCTGCCTGGTGGCCATGGGTGAGTAATGCTTGGGCATTGGTACTGCTGACTCTTGTTGTATGGTTGAAATTAGAATTGCCATATAATTTGCATGCTTATTTTCACTGTTCTGGTAGGTTGCTGAAGGCGAGGTGCCCTTGACTGCAGACAAAGGGTACCGCATTTTTAAGAGTCTCTTATCATTCACAAAACGTGGTTTCCTTTTCTTAATTTGGTTTCACTTGGATCCTGAATGCTTCTTATTGCTTTTGCATGTGCAGAGAGGAGATATCCAGATACAAGGAATTAGAACCAACAAATCGTTTACTGATTCTGAAAGCACTTTGCGAAATACGTGCTGAAGTAGTTCTCAGATTTCCTGAAATATTTTTATGTCTATTTGTGTTATCTTGATTGTATAATCTGTTAGATTGTTGTTTATTGATCTACAATGTCTCATGTTCTTGTTCTAGTTTAAAATGTCTTTATATTTGGCCGCATTGAAATTTGATTTTATTCATTCCCTTAGAAGCCTTATTGAACCCGAATGAATTTCAAGATGAATCATCTGCTTGCTGTTTGTTTGTTTGGTTCAAAACTATGGTAACAGATGCTTTGTGTTTGCAGCAAGATGATGCTGTGTCATATATTAATGGTGCTTTGAAAAATGGAACTAAAGTTTCCTGTTTCCGAAAAGATAAGATTGGAGGAGATGGACATGCAACTTCTTACTGGTAATTCTCCAGCACACTCTGGATCTTATCTTATTACTGCTTGACTGCTGATTTTGTCATTTCTCTCTTAGGTATGATGGAGGCACAGTAATTGGTCATAGATTATATAAGGAAGTAAATAAGACTGAGCGAAAGAAAAAAATGAAGGGGAAAGCATCTAATGGTTCACCAGCCATCCCTTTTCAGTGGGAAACATTAGCAACCAATCTTAAAGAATTCCAAAGAGCTGTGGTAAGTTAAATATTCTGCATTGCTGGGCAACCATGAATCTCAATTTACATTTGTTTCGTGGTGGAGATGGCAGGATGAACTTACATCCAGCAGGGTTGCGGGAGAAAGTACCGTTGGAAAAATTATTAAAACTGACTTTTTCCCTTCTGTTGAGAAATTTCAGAAGGTATGTGTGTGTGTGTGTGTCTTTGTGTGTGTTCACTAGTTTGATATTGCCATTGCTGCCTAATTTGTTCATTTCATTTGCATCTAGTAGAAGAAAGAGAGGGCACTTAAACAAAGACAAAGGCAAGAAAGGCTCCTGAATGATTTTAGATCCTATGGAACTGGGATAACCCGTTCTTGTCGCAATCGTAGGCCTGTTAGTTATACATTTGGTATGATGTAAATTTATGCATTACTTCTATTATATGATGATCTAATGTACTTGACTAATTCAATCATGAGCTGGATCTAACTAATTTGATGTGCCCAATTTGTAGATGAATATGATCGTGCCATCGATGAGGCTATTGAAATATCTAAGTAAGGGTTGCCCAGACTATGTATCATCTAATTCAAATTTACTTTGCTGAAATATTGGTCTTTGAGTTGCATTTCTGTTGTCTTTGGATTTTGAAATAGAGAAAAAGAAAAGAGAGGGAGAAAGAGAGGGAGGGAGAGAGAGAGAGAGAGAGCAAATTCTCATCTTTTTTGCACTATAAGATATATGTTGAATGAGTAAGGAAAAGAAATTATCCAGGTTTCAACTGAAAATCTTCTCATCACATTTTTATAAATTTTTCCTGATATAAGGTGCTGGCATCTGAAAGCAGTTGTAAATAGTATGCGACTGATAATGATGTCATCTGTTCACTAGGCTTACATGTTTAGTCTGACATCTATTGATATTCCCTTTGAAATTTGAGGTAGAGATGGTCTCGTGACAATAATTTCTTTTGGACTTAGGTTTCATGAAATATGGTTCAGTTTTGGTAATTGCAATATTATCCTCTGTGTTTTCTCAACTCTAAATTTTGTGGTGTCATGGTTAAGTTGGGACCTACTAATTCTTATGGAAAGCTAGCATGATATTATGTCATTCAACAGTTAGTAATCTGAAAGGAACAAGGCTCTAGAGTCCATATTTCTGGAAACTGATTAGCTGTGATACACTTTTTGACTCTAAATCTGATCGAGAAATAGAATTGCAGTTATTCTCTTTAACATTGTGCCTTGAATATTTTGCATTCTGCATTTATGGCTTATTATGAAAATGAAGCTTCATAGGTGCATTCATCATTCTGTTCCCTGGTAAAAATATGGTCTCCACATTGATGTATGCAATAAAGCCCTATGCTCTACTATCGGGGTCTAGCGTATTTCTTGATTGAATGACCTTCTGCGGGCTATGATATCACTTTTTGATACAGGAAAAGGAGGACAATCAAAGAACCAATGAATGAGAAGCACAGTAACCAAGAAGAATGTGATTCTGATGGGGGCACAGGCATGGGTCTAGATTCAAGAGGAAGTCACCTTGAAAATGGTGATTCAGACATGGACACTAACTCAAAAGATGAAAATATTGAAAGAGGCAAATCCTTGAACAGTGAAACTGAAAGTTACAGTCTTCAACAAGATGGTAAAGGACATGATAATGATGATGACAGTACAGGTGGCAATGATGGTAATGACTGTAAAAGCGACAACTATAAGAGCAATGAATCGGAAGACTCTGGTGAGGAGAAGGATAAATCAGGTGATGAGAACTGTTCTCAAAAACCTGTTCAGACACGGTTGTGTATGAGGATGGCTGGAGTTATGAGCCATCCTGCTGTGGAAACCAGAAACTTGGCTTCAAAAAACAGGTTAAGGCAAAGACCTATACGTAATTCTGCCATTGACTCTGTTGTGCCTGATTCAGAGGATGAAAGCTTGGAGGATGCAAATGGCGAGAAATCTGGACATGAGGACCTTTCATTGGTTGCTAATTCAGAAGAAGACAGTGATGGTTAAATTTTTGAAGAGTCGAATATGCAAAAGTATGTGCACATGCTCCCAAGTGACAATGGAACATCCTGTTGCTGCTTGAAAATTTTGACGCACCTAGTTGAGAATGTTTTGCAAATATATTATTCTCAGAATCTAAAATGTAGCTTCTGCTGCCTATTTGGCCCTTTTGCGTTTTGCTTCATGGTTATGTAGAGAACCATGCCTTATCTTTCTTTGTTGGAAGAAAGATTGTCTATAGGAAGTTGCAGCTATGATTTATCTTAGCCTAGCAAATTAATATATCTCTCAGATTTCGCAAGATTAGCATTTTCTTATTGAATTGCAAGTCTTCCATGGACGAGTAGTTAGTATTGGATTGGCATATGTAGACGGCAGTATCTGGTATGAGCTAATGGTTTTTTTGCACCGAATGCATTTTGATTTTGTTATTAGCTATAGCATCGCTTATTTTGCTTTTGGCATGAATCAGCCGTTTCATTCATCTACCCACTGTTTGAATGTCTAGTAATTCTACTATTTTCATTTCCAATGACATCAATTGGCATTAAGGTCGTACAAGTGTATTGTAATGATTCTTGTTTGGGCAAAGTGGAAAATAATATCAAAAGCATAAATATTGCTTACTACAAGTAGGAACAAATCAATGACTTTTGACCATAAAATTGACGAACAGATTATTAAATCTGGAATCTCCAATTTTGCCAATTATATTAGAATCTACCCACAAGTGCAAACGCACCATAGAAAGAAAAGAAAGCAATCATTGCCTGGCACTTTTGGCTACTTGACAAGTTTTGATCAAACAACTTCGCAAATTGCAAACAAATCTGACAAGTTAATTGAAACAATCAATTGGGATTTCCAGCGAAAAATAAGATCCAATACAAATAAATTATGTACAATTATCCACCCATCATAAATTTGGAATAAGCATATGCACCCTCAGATGTGGCCTGGCATTAGGTGCTATCTCAACTTAGGCAAAGTCGCTTCTCTGCAGCAACTGCATATTTCACTACTTAGCCAAAGTTTATGGTTATTGTCTCTTTCCTTTCCCCTGTAAACCCCCAATAAATGTTAAACCATCTTAGGCTAGCATTCTTCCATGTACACCTTCAGCATTTCTCCTTTGAATCCTTATCTTTTGGCAATCCTTGTTGAATGACAAAGAAAAGGTATCTGGACACAAGCCTAGTAAGTTGATGAACTGCACACAACAACAACAACAGAAATCAAAGCATGCTCAAAAGACAGTCAGGCATAAAATGAAGTGTTCCCATAGCCAAATCATAAAGATGGAGAATACAGAGAAAGGTATGAAAGTGAGCTTTTACTCACATTTGGATCAACGAGTAGGTCTGACTCCTCACATTTTGACCAACGAGTAGGTCTGACTCCTCACATTTTATCATTAGAGTCCTTAAATTTGGCAATCCCTTGAGAAATGAAGCAATGGCTTGAAGTTGGCCTGCTAATGAGTCATCAACCAGCAGAAACAAGTCCAGCAGATTGTCAAAAAATATAGGTTCGTCATTCTGCATAAATAACATCTGTAGAACCACAACAGAAAAGAATTTGCATAAGAACAAAGAAAAAGGGGGACAAGTATACAAGTGACAAAAATATAAGTTATACCTCAATAGGCCAGATATTGGATTTTAAGAATTTGGCATGTTTCCAACTTTGAAACAGCGTAGCAACACAGTATATTGAAAAGCTTGCAAAGGTTAGCTAATTTTTTGCTCTTATGCTGGCAAGAGGGTTGAATATCGATTGTAGCAGTCTCCAGTGACATTAAGTATTCCGAATATCGAAAATCCACAGGATTTCCTTTCCAATTTATAGCCTGGATATTTGGAGCACAAATTGATAATGGGAATTCATATGCATACTTATCTGACGAGTTTATAGTCAAAGTCTGAAGTCTTTTAGCATCAACACTAATCCTTTTTCGGGAGCCTGATTGGGGAATTTTCTGATCGGGATAAATTACTTCACAGTCTGAAACAGTCAAGACATCAAGAGACAAACTGTTCAATTTAAAAAGGCAATAATCTTCCAATCAGCAGCCGATGATCTTAGTCTGCCTAACAGCAGGGCAAGAGATGCAGAAACAGCATGATTTCTTGAAACTAGAACTCAAGATTGCTACTTTATCAAGGCATAAAGAAACTATCTAGAAACTTGAGAGCTTGTTAAAATAAGATCCGTTGAGTGCGAAATTTTCCAGAGATTGACAAATAAGGCTGATATAGGAAGGAGAATTACAATGGCAGCTTGAAATACAGCAACTCTTCAAAGATGAACTAGTGAGGCTAAAAAACCAATCGGTATGAGCAAACCCAATTTCACAGTTGGTGAGTTTAATCTCCACAAGAGAGGAAATATTCATATTGACATCATTAAAGCAATGAACTTTCTCAAGATTTAACTTTCTAAGGGAAGTCCAACATAAAGAAATCTTTTCTCCAAAACTCCCATCAAAGATTTTGACAGAATCCAGATATAATTCTTCAACAGATTCCATTTTTCTTGATGTCAGAGCAAACTTACCCATCTGAAAATTCAATCTCAAAATCCTTAAAGAATCACAGTAATGAACAGAATTAGGCAATGAAAAGATGGTATTCCGGCAATCTAAATAAACAAGAATGTCTAATTCTCTAACATTACACCCAGTAGCTCTATTAACAAAAGAACAAACGAGTTGCACACCGATATCAAACCTGGGCTGCTTGCAAAACCAGTGAATTAACAATCGATATATCTCAATTCCATGCATATCTCGCAATTTCATAACTTTATCTACATAACTACAGAACTGGGTATACCTTGTGGAATAATTTCTGCTTGAATCAAAATCAGCAGAAAAGTACAAGTAAGGGCTGTTCAGGCACAGAATGTGAAATCTTTTTGAAACCAAGCTGAAAATAGCGCTTTGATTAGGATCAAAGAACGAGAAAATGCGATAGATAATGGGTTCTGGGAGAGTACTAAATCTGTCACACAGTAATATGCTTGAAGGAGTATCTATTTCTTAAGAGCTCACTGCCATGGCTTTGCGTGAAGTTCTCATGGCAGACAAGGAATACAAAACAGGACCTTAACCGTGGATTTAGATTGAATTTCCTAAATTGTATTTAGTATTAGAGTTTGATTGATCAGAAAGAATTTGAAGTTTGATGGTCTTCTGCTTCTTTTTTTCTTTATATAGAAAACGTGTAGACGAGGATTTCCTTGAGGAAGAAGAGGGAAAGTTTAAGGTGGAAATTATACTATCGTACTTTGAATTTTAACATTTGTCCTTATTTAGTCCTTCGATTTTCTGTATATTCTTTTATTCACCACTAGATTGAGTGTAAATTATGATTGAATGAAGAAAAATAAAGGATTAAATTATCTTTTGCCATTCAATTTCTAAATTAATTAAAAATTTCTCATTAATTCTTTTTGGATTATTTTTCTCATTAAATTTCTGAAAAAAATAAAAAAATAATTATTTTTTTGAAAGACAACTAATTACATAATGATACATATATTACAATAAAAATATGGGACTTTCACAAAAATACCCAAGAAAAATAGATGTGTTTTTAAAATTACTTTCTCCTTCTTTCTCCTTTCATTCATTCCAGATTTAATAACTTATTAAGTTATAAATAAAGTCATATTAGGATATTTTAGCAAAAAAAATCGAATCCAAGTATCTATTTTCTTTTTTTAAGTAACAGAGTTTGACTAAAATAGTTGAATGAATCAACTGTAATTTTACAATTAAAAATTTATATATACCATCTTTTCGAAATAGCATTATTCATTTATCAATTTTGTTGCCTAAAAATTTCACTAGCAAGGTAGATTGGGGTTTCGGTTTGATAGAGAATATTTAATTTAATATTTTCAAATATATAATATAATTTTAATTTTTTAAATTGGTATAGCCTAAGGTATACCTAGTATTCTATTTTTTGGTATACCTAATAGTATACCAGGTATACCGTTAGGTATATTAAAATTCAGAATTAAAATTGTCTTTTAGGTTTTGGTATAGCAGTCGGTATAGCTGTAACACCCTTGCAGAACAGTCTAACCGAAACAAGTGATAAGTTGGAAATTTTTTTTTTCCAAGGACCATTTATCGGATACTGGTCATTGACCTATTAAGGAGCAATGCACTGAGTGACAATTCCAAAATCAGCAAGATTTTTCTTTGAATCTTAACTATCCCTTCGACCTAGGCTTGTCCAAAAAGAAATACTTATAACTTAAGTTAGCCGATAAACTATAATTGTCCAAATGACTTATTACCAAATAAAAATCCGGCAATATAACGTCTAAAAACTTATCTAATCCACCTGAAAAATCAGACAATATCCTCAGCCCATCAGGGGCACATCAAAACAAAATAATTTCATCATGCATCTCATACATCCATTCTCATTATTAATCATATTCCTAAGATAAGTCAATATTATAAATTACACTCTTAATTCACTATAATACTCCAAAGATAGAAACAATTTTACATTCAAAATTGCCTCGCTACATCTGCGAATCTCAAAAGATGAATTGCTCGAAATGAGTCCCTTCTTCTGATGGTTGAGCCGAAGCAGCTGTTTAACCAAAAACAAGTCTATCCTGCTACCTACACGGATCACAAAACCCGTGCTAAGCTATAAAGCTTAGTGGGGAACAGTGTAATCTAAAAAAAATCTTTTAAACATGTAATATCAATTATACAAGTACAAAGTTGATAACACTCTTAATTGATACCTTCAATTACCTTAGATCCCAGTTCTTACATTCAACCATAAATCACAAGCGTAAGCGACAGAACATCTTACTTACATAGGCAATAAAACTTAATAACTCAGTAATCAATGCATCATTCATTGCTACCACAAAAGACATCTACATCATTTAAAATATAGTATGCATTCAAAATTTACTTTCATGTAATCATTAAAATAATCTTAACAAGGTAAACAATATATTACTTAACACCATAGTATGCCATATATTATGTATTTGATCGATAACAGAATGATATACATACCTATACATAAATATATAGATACATAATGCTTATATAAAATTAAAGAATCACATGCTCATCAATATTATAACTTGCAATTTATTATCCATTTGATGTAGTTATACAAGAGGATAATTCTTATGCATATTAGTTCTGAACTATAACATTTCTTATCTTTTATACCTTTTTACTTATTTTCATATTAATGCCCCTAGAACAGTACCGACAGAAATACTCAGACTGGATATACGGGATGTGGACCCCATGGCCACAAACAGACTGAAAAATGATTTCAAAGACCATTTTTTCACGTAGCAGATACCAGATACAAACAAAAGTTATGGAGATCAGTGATCCTACCATAACTAAGCAAGTCGCCATGACTTGCACCGCGGTACAGAATCCCTATGGCTAGCCAATTATATCCTGAGCTAGTTTTTACTGCCAGACTATTTTCTAAGGGCGCAAAAGATCACTTACTTTTAGTACATTTATCAACTTTATCATCATTTCAATCCAGATAATACAGTTATTCAGAAAATTCAATATTTTTGTACAGTTTGTGAACCATCATTCACTTATGTCATGAATTATTTCACAATAATTCAGCAATTTCTCTTTAAATTACTCTTCAGTCATCAAAGGAATTTTCTTAACATACATTCCTTCAAATTACTTTCTAATAGCCATATTTTACTAATACTTATACTTGTCATAATAATTTATGCATTACTAGACTGCTTTCATGAAGATGAAATCATATATATAATCACATCCACTATGAACGTCTAAAATAGCACATAAACATATAGTCATTTCAGAAAGACGTATCTGCATGATTCGTTATAGCCATCTCACCTGCTCTATAGTACTCAATTTAACCATCACATATATACTCAACTAATACCTCAAATACATATATTCAGTTACAAATCTGAGATCAATATCTACCCACACCATTTCATATTGTTTTAGCGCCTATAGATGCATATAAGTTCAATGTCATAATCACATATCTAAATACATAATCTTAAAACACCAATATATTAAAGCAAACATATGTAAGTGCATAGCATTTAATCGTCGATCTTCTCATGACACCCTAAGAGCGTAAACATAAAACTATGTCTATTCCATTTATAATAATGATATTCATTTGTGTTATTCAAGTATTAAACAAAGATTCATAAAGAAACGAGTATTTCATAATATTTCTCACTTCATTATATTTTAAAGTATTTCCATTCTTTACATGTTTGTATCACATTTATACTAATAGCCTACTACTATACTAGTTACATTCTCACTTGTTTTGTATTATGACATTATAATCTTCAATTATCGTATATTAAATTCCAAATAATCATCTTTTTACTCTATCATGATCTTTTACGTATCAAATAATTTCTTTGTTTAATATCTTAGCAAATTGCATCGTGAAAGATAATAGCATATATGAAGTTAAAATACTTCCTAACCCGATACTTGTACAAGTTTTATAGTAAGAAATGAGAATAAAACTTTACTTAGCTTTAACTATCTCCAAAGAGTAACCTTTTATGTTTGTCTTTTGACTTGATCAATTACTGATTTATTAAGACTTTAACCGTCCTATTCTAGTCACCTGTCTTTTACTAAATTAGCAAGTATGAAATGATAGCAACTACGACTATTGAACATAAATTCTTCTTATTACAACAATGACATATTACTTTATTATCATGTTATCAAACCATATAATTATAGAGTAAAATCCATATATCATTATGCCATTACATATTGTCTTAACATCTATACATACATATAAGTTCAATATCATAACTACCTATCTAGATGCATAATCTGACAACACATATATATTTAAACCAACAGGTAAAACTACATAGCGTTTAGCTATCATTATTCTCATGATACCAAAAGTTTATTTTATAGTCTATTAGATCATATTAATTTCTAAGTTACTTAACAATAGTTATTCCATGCAATTTTTCTCAACATCATAACATAGTGAATTCTTACTATATGATATAACCAAAACTTGATAAACATAAGTTAAGACACTATTGCATCCATATATGGCAACCATACTTTCCAACTTCTAAAACTAAGCCACAACTAAATTGAGTTATCCTTACCATTTTCTTACTCTATTGCCTTATGTTTTATGTCATTAGAGATAGATATATCACACTTAAGTAATCAAGAAGGCTATATTACTTATAATGTACAATCTATTTCCCTAAATGAAATCTCAAATTTACAATCCATTAAATCTCAACGTAGCTCATGCCTTTTTAATTGGCATTCTACTCAAATCACATCTTAAACTCACTATCAATTCGTATCTTCAAGACCTGTCAATAACTTTTACATGCCATTAACATGTACTAATAATTCATGTGACACTTTTACAATAAATTTAAGCATACACGATAACAAGAAATAAACCAATAACTCGATAACTTTATAATTTCTTCAATTAAGTTGTCTGTTCATTTTTCATCTCAAGCATATTTTAATTTTACAAATCCTTAATCCTTGAAATCAACCTATTTAAACCATTAAAACTCAAATTATCCATATGTAAAAGATTTAACTAACTACTCGTGAACAATGCCAACTCTAAGCTTTTAATCTTCTTAAAGAACATATATGAGGAGATAAATATGGTTCCCATACTCTGTTACTAACAAACAGTTATAAATTCAAACAATTTCCAATAATTTACGAATTTACTTAACTAAATATCACAGAGAAAATTTCAGTATCCCATACCGTAATTGAAGCCCAGAATGCCCTCTCTCTATTTTGCCTTGCTGGAGACTCGCCGGAGCTCCACCGGAGCTGCCCACCTGTTGCCAGAGCTGCTAGGACCCCTCTGGTGGCCTTCACGTGCCCCAAGGCATCGTGGTTTGGTCGAAAAGCCGTCTGGAACCGCCGGCTGCCACAAGCTCCGATCTCCACTTCGCCGGCGAGTGAGGACGATCGGCGGGCACTAAAAGATCCGCCTCAGCCTCGTGATCCCACCGGTGTTGTCACTCTCTTCCATTGCCGACCAGTTCACCGGAAAGAAGAGAAAAAGAGAAGAGTTTGAGCTTTGGTGGTGATGAGCAAAACGGAAGGAAAAGAGCCACCGGAGGACGGCGTCGCTAACGGAGGGCTGGAAGACGGTGGGCGACGACGATCTGTGTCGCCTTCGCCGGCGTCGAGCAGCGACGGCCAGACCAGGCGCCCCTTCCCTTTTCTCCCTTCCCCGATCTCACTCTTTCTTTTTTTTTTATTCATTTCTTTTCCTTTTTAACTTATTTCTTCTTATTTCCTTTTAACCACACACACACACGCAACCTTCTTTTATTTTTCCCCCAATTTCTTTCTTTTTTCCCCTTTAAATTTCAACCACACAATTCCTTTTTAAATCTTACCTTTCAAATTAGTATTATTATTTTATATCAATTTTCATAACATATTTTAATTAACAATTATTAAATTAAAACCCAAAAATAATACTAACTTATATTAAAATCTTCATAATTAATCCTTACAAATTGGTACTATTTATCCACTATAATTAATCCGAATTTTTGGGGCTTTACAATAGCAAATTATAGAATGAAATTTATCTTCTACAATTTGGTATACTGACTGGTATACCGATCAGTATACTTGGCATACCGCCTGATATACCAAAAAATAGAAAAGTTTCAATTTTAAATTTTGATATACCTAGTGGTATACCAGATATCCCATCGGGTATACCAAAATCCATAATTAAAATTGTCTTCTGGATTTTGGTATACCGGCAGGTATACCTGTTATACCAGTCAGTATATCAAATTTTAAAATGGAAATTATCTTTTAAAATTTGGTATACCGACTGGTATACCTATTATACCGTCGGTATACTTTGTATACTGTTCGGTATACCAAATTTCAGAACATAATTTGCATACTGAAATTTGGTATACCAGGTATACCAAATAATATAATAAGATTTAAAATATAAAATTTAAATTTTAGTATATTTTTTTTGTATTTAAACTCCAACATCATTGCATGACAAATTTATCATCAATAATAATAATTTTAATATGCCTTTTTTTTCTCGAGTGGTTCTCTTCAATCAGAATAAAATTATATCAAATTAATAATAAATAATAATAAATAAATGCACTTTATTTAGTAGAATGGAATGGACAAAATAACAGGATTAGTGCAAATGTAATTATACAATTAAAATTGCTTATTAATAAGAATTACATAACAATTTGGAAAAAAAATAAATATACCAGGTATACCGTTGGGTATACCAAAATACAAAATTAAAATTATCTTCTGAATTTTGGTCTGTCGTACGGTATACCAAATTTTAAAATATAATTTTCAAATACTAATATTCCAAATTAAATTGATAATCTCGTTTATAATTACTTTCTGTAATCAATTTTCCATTTAGTCATATAACAAATCAATGGGTAGAGAAATCACAAAAAAGGGAAATATATACATTCGTTACAGATTTACAATGTTTCAAATATTAAGCAAAGACTAGAGAGACGTGATCAAGCTAGAAAAATAATAAAAAAATAAACATAAGAAAAAATGTAGTTTTTCAATATATTTTTCTATTTCTGTTTTTCTATTTCATCTGAAGTTATAAGAACTTAAAATCCAAATATTCTATTTTTGTTAATCTCAAATATTTGTATGTTTTTTGTACTTTTACACAAATGCTGCAAGTTCTATCTATCTATCAAGAAGCTGCCTGTGCAGGGCTTCAGATTCCTCCTCTGTCTTATTCATTGCCATTGCAATTAAGAACCATAATGTTTAGGTCGTATTCAAAGCATACATGTCTCTACCATCTAAATTCTAGTAACAAGCTTGAATTTGAAGGGCTGATTGGTAAATGTACCTTGAAGCTTTTGGAAAAGCGATGCAAGAGAATATGACCAAAAAAATTGCTAAAAAATGCTTCAGATTTGATGTGAACATAGTTCAATTCCTGTATTTCACATGCGTTTTCTTCTATTATCAATATTGTTGGCATATCATTATTTTCCTTCAGACTTATAGCTCAATATAATGACAATACTAGGGTTTGAACAAATACTCCAATCACGGACATAATATAGCAGTCATTTCAGTCAGCCTAGAGGCAGTAACCCAAGGTCTATTTGATTAAGTTATATAATTTCTTAAGTTAATGGTGTGAGAAGAAACAAATGGGGAGATTTTTCCCTTGTTTTCTACATACAATATTTTGTTCTCTTCCTATTAACTATCAACTACTAATCATACTAATACAGCACGCTAGTCCAAAAACAAAAGCATCAAAAGGACTTATTGTTCAAGGAAAGTGCTAAATTTTATGTCTATAGCTTTAATTCATAGCTTCACTTCCACGTTATCTCAAGTTACATGCAAAATTTTGAATACATGTCAATATTTGATCGGACCCAAGTTATCCACCTAAAAAAATGACTAGCATTGAAATTGCCTTCTTAAATACCATAAACAACAAAACAGCATGAACAATTGACACTTAAAAAAAAACAGGAGGGCCGGGTGGGAATTTACCTCCATGCAAATATCAACTACTTTATCGAGATCATCACCAAATGTTCCCTTCTCCTTTTACAGTTTCTTCAATAGCTTAGCCCTAAATTTTAGGGTCTCCTGCAATAAACGAATCTCAATAATGCATAGGTGAAATATATATATACGAATGGAAATAGCGAAAGCACTTACCGATTGAGCAAATTTTGGGATGGGGTCAGGGTAAACGTACTTTTGGGGAGAGGTGGTGACTCTGGGATGGTTACTTGAAATGGGTATTTTATAGAGGAGTGTAGTGAAAACAGTGGGTGGGTGAAGTATCGGGTAAGGTGTGCGTAGGATAGGAGGGGTGGAGATCGATATTTTGGCGGGAGCGACCAGTGGCAGAGGGAGACTGGAGAGAAGAGCCATGTGAAGAGATAAAAGACATGTATCACTTTTAAAAATAAAAACGGCATTTTTAAAAACAAAAAATTAAAAAATTGTATTTTTAAATCTTTTTAAGGGATGGGTGCATTTTTAAAAATTAGGGTTAAAAAAGTGATAACCTATGCAATTTCCTCTAAAAATATGTCTATCTTTATAAATTGAATAAAAAAATTACCTACGGTTAAAAAATGTAGTGGTAAAATCTATTTTTTTTTGAAACATAACAACAAAAACAATAAAAAAAATTTAATGATATTTTTAATCAATTCACAATTTTTTAACCAATTAGGAAAGTCTAGTTTTTAGATTTTAGATTCTATATATACCTCTATAGGAAAAAAAAGATTTTATACGTTCTTAATACAGGTTTATCAATCAATAAAGCACAATAAAAATTAAAGGGATAATTAAATGTCATTAATTATAAATCCTACAATTGGAAGCCTATTTCTTTAACGGGTTACTAGCATCAAAAGGAAAATCTGTGTTATTAGGAAAATAATCCATTTGATATACTCCTTCCATATTAAGTGTCAATATTTTTATAAGCATTAAAAATCATTAATTATATTTGATTGGATGAAAAGTATATTTGAAAAGATACTTTCAATAGTTTAACAATGAAAAAGAATCACACTCTTCCATTCTAAACTTGCTTGCTAAGTTGATCACTTTCTATAAGTCTTGCTTTCTAGCAAGTTTTTTTTATCTCGCTCTCTAGTAAGTTTCTTTGTCATTTTCCTGGCTTTTCTTTATTTTATACTGTTTTGTTCTCTCTTTCAATGGAGACTAATGACATCACTGATACAAATATTAATAATGTGTGCTAACATTTTTTTAGAAGATGAGGAGGATGAAGGGATCATGTTTGAAGAAGGTGATCTAAATGCCCCAACTGCTGAATTTCAATGGAGCCTTATAGGATGCTTCCTCACTTATAAATCAATCAATATCAATGATATGAAAAACACTCTTACATCTCTCTAGAGGCATGTCATGGGATTTTCATCAAGGATCTAGGGTTTAATTTGTTTATTTTTCAATTTTTTCATGAACTTGGTATGCAGCGTGTTGTCGATGGGGCTCTTTGGACGTTGGATAATCACTTACTCATTTTTAAGATACTGGAATAAGATGAACAACCACAAAAATCTTCTCTTTTTATGGCGAGTTCAAGGTTTAAGTGCATCGTCTTCCTTTTGGATTTATGTCAGTTAAAGTGGCGGAGACGATCAGGAAACATCTTAGCACCTTTATTACAGCTGATCCCAATAATTTTATAGGCACTTAGCAAAATTATATGCGGGTACATGTTGGAATTGATGTTCGAAAGAGCTAAAAAAGGATATGAAACTAAAGAATAGTGGTGGAGAGTGGATTACTATTGAATTCCAATACGAGCATTTACCCACCTTTTGTTTTATTTGTGGTATGCTTGGACATAGTGACAAATTTTGTTTGAAACTCTTCCACAATCCCATTGGCACGGTTGAAAAGGAATATGATGAATCAATTTGTGTTAAGAACAGGAGGTAGCAAAGTTCTTTGGGAGAAAGATGGCTTTGTAGCTATCCTCTGATCACTGCTTTAGCACCTAATTGTTTTCAGTACATGATGACATGGAAGCGGATAGGAATAAAGATGGTAACTGTAGAAAAAATGGCTTAGATAGTGGGAAGGTTACAACTAATAGCAAGAAGAAGATGGAGATGACAGTGGCTAATTTTGTGGCTGCAAACTAGGAAGGAGGAAATTATGGGATTGTCATTGGGTCAACTTCTAATACCTATATAGAGGATAACGATGTGGTTGTTATTGATCTTAAGTGTCGTCGTTTGGAGGAAGAGACTGAAATGGGCTTGCTCTATGGGCCAAATTCAGAGGACTTACCATTAGATGTTACTGAACTAAAAAACTTTGTATAAGGATTATGAGTTGTTTAAGTTGGAACTGTTATGGTTTGGGCAATCCACGTGCAGCTTAGGTCCTGCATGACCATGTTAGAAGTAAAAAGCCCTAGTTTATTTTTCTGATGGAAACTATTTGTTGTAATGATAAACTTGATCATATTAAAAATCTATTAGGCTATAATGGTTGTTTTGGTGTCAATTGTGTTGGGCATAGGGGTGGGGTAGCCTTTTTGTGGAAGGAGAAACATGCTTTTAAGCTAATTGGTTATTCTAGAAATCATATTGATATTGAAGTATGTCTCAATAATTATTATAGTTGGAGATTGACTGGATTTTATGGCAATCCAAATCGGGGTCGCAGACATGAGTCATGGTGTGCTATGAGCTTGAAAAGCTCATAAATATTGTATCTTTATGTGTAGTTTTGTTGAGAATAGTGTTTATTATTTTGTTATTTTATTTGTACTTTGTTGCTTTTATGTGTTTTGTGTGCTTGTGGATGTTTTGCTTATTTTTTAGGAGAAAGGAAATGATTTGGGGCTTAAAGGAGATCATTTGGAGAAGAAGGAGAAGGAGTGGGGCTACAAGGGCATTGTCACGAGCGCGACAATGCAAGGGAGGTCGCGACAGCTAGCGGAGCAAGCCAAAGCCTAGGCGTGTCTTGTCGCGATAGCTAGCGGAGCAAGCATAAGATTTTATCATGGTACACACAGTCCATCGGCTGCAAGCATAAACACCCTGTGGTAGAGCCAGGTTCTCCGTCATCACCACCTGTGGAGTATCTTCAAGCCAGGTTTGAGTGTCCCTTCCTTATATACTCTGAAGAAGAAGGCAAAAAGTTTAAGTTTTTTGACACAAAATCATATGTGGGCATGTTGCATTTAGACAATGATTTGATTAAAAATTTAGGTCTCACTACCCAATTTGATAAGTATGTCAAATACATGAAATGGAAAAAACTTTTTGTTATGAATTTGCCTATTAGGAGGGACTGGGCTGTAGAATTTTTTGTCTCCTTGGCATATGTAGACAATAAAAAGACTCAATTTAAATTTAGACACCAAGGTGCTGAGTTTATTTTTGGCTTTGAAGAGATGCATGCTTGGTTTGATTTTTCGTTGAAGGAAAAACATTTTAATGCCAATTTGTTTGATCACCGGCCAATTTGGACAAAAATCACTGGCTTAAATGAATTCAATAACAAAAATGCCTCTAATCAACTTATTAAGGATAATGGGTTGTTTTTATTTCATAAATATTTATGCCATGCCTTATTTGGACGAGTTGAGAGCACAAAGGTTCAAACTAAAGATTTGTTTGTGCTTGATTTGTTGTTGTCACATAAAACACCATGCTCTATAGATTTTATCTTTGATGGGTTATATCATGCGTCAATTGCTAAAACTAAAACGGTAGGTATGTGTCACATGGTAACCGGCATCATTTTAGGGTGTTTAGGTGACTTAGACAATTTTATTTTGGAGGAAAATAAGCGTGTGACTTTAATGGATATCCGTTATCTGCGTAATTCCCATGTTTTAGATAAAGGCGCTTGGCCTCCGCAGTTTTTATCACGTTTTGCACAGGAAACGAGTACTAGTCATGCCAAGGGGAAAGGGAAAGCACCTAAAACGTCAACTGCTGCAGTATTCGGTGATTCAGATGGTGCTGATGATGAAGTTGCCCCTGCTAGTGACTCAGTATTTGGACGCGATGATAGTGGTGAGCCAAGTGTTGGTGCTACGCAAGAGGAAGATGCTGGATTGCAGCGAGTCATGTCTCGTTTGGATGGCATTGAGGCTACAAATCAAAGCATGGCGGCTCGGATGGATTCCCTTGAGGCAACTATCAAACAAATGCACAAAGTCATAAGAGCCTTAGCCGCAAGCTCCTTTCATTTTTTCGCCATCAGAAAATTCCTTTCACGCCTTCTCCACCGGGGTCCCCAAGTAGACCATCTCAGTAATATTCTCTCTCCTATTTTTTTTGTTTTTCTTATGTTTTATGTGTTTCTTTGTATTGCATGTTTGTTTGTGTGGTATGTGTTGTTTTTGTGGAGTCTTCCTTACACAATGAGGACATTGTGTCCTTTAAGTGCGGGGAAGCTAGTTGTTAGTTTGCATATAGGATTAGTTTTGAATTGTTATGTTATGTTAAGTTGTGTTATGGAATTATTCATTGTGAGGTTATTGCCTAGTAATATATGTAGTTAATCTTAGCATGTTAATTATGAGTCTATTGGATACATCTACTAACTTAAAATTAAGGATCTTTAGTTTTAATATGATTATGCTTCTATGGATGGGCATGTTTAGGTAAAGTACTTTGGTATACATCTCTTTTAGGCCAAGTTTCTTTATGTATGTGCTTTATAATAGTGAGTTTTGCATGATGTAGAGTTTTGTCATAGCCATGGTGAGATTTTGAGCCTAAGCACATTAAAATTATTGTTGAGAGAATTCCTCTTGTATTCATTACTCTAGAACTTGTGTTAGATAATTCTTGAAATCACATTTAGTATATAATATGCATGAGAAATGATAAGGGCATTAGAAATAACCTATTTTAGCTTGCTTAAAAAACTACGCTTTTTGACTTTAGGTAGCCATTTTGAGACTAAACCATTTTATTCATGAGCTTATTTTTAACCTTATGCCCATTTTAAAGTGAATTAAACCTTTCTTTTTGAACCCTTATGTGGAAGATGTAGTAATACTTTGATGAGTAGGATATAATATTGATATTTTATAAGCATGAATCATTTTTGATCCCTGAAGTTTAAAGCCACTAGTATTTCCAAAAAAAAAGAAGAAGAAAAAAATATATAAAAGAGAAGAAGAAAACTACTACACTAGTTTGCTTTTAAATGAAGGAAAACAAAAGTAAGAGAAGCAACTAGTTAAAGTTGAGCATAGGTGAAAACTAGTGGGAATTGAAGAATCATTGTAAAGGGGATATGAAAATTTCATTAGCAAAGATAGATATCATGCTTTAGTGCAACTTTTGCAATACAAAGTCTTACTTGTTTGAGTATTTGCTACGTTTTCCACATAAATGAGCTACTTAAGAAGTTCATGCCTCGTACAAGGAGTTCGCAAGAAGAACTTGAACTGTTAAATTTAGAGATAGAGAGACTTCTTTTGAGTAACCTCAAGTCTAATAAGAAGAAGAATCGGAATAGAATAATTACTATGGTTGAAGAGGAGAATCCACAGCGATTGATGGACTTTGCGACGCCAGCATTGAGTGGTGCTCAACAAGGTGTGGTAAGACCCACGGTAAACGCAAACCAATTTGAAATAAAACCATCGCTTTTACAAATGATTCAAAACAGTATACAATTCTATAATTTGGCAAATGAGGATCCCAATGCTCATTTGGCAAATTTTTTAGAAATTTGTGATACCTTTAACATTAATGGGGTTTCGACGAATGCAATCAAGCTTAGGCTATTTCCTTTTACGTTGAAGGAAAAAGCAAAAGTTTGGTTGAATTTCCTTACACGGGGTTCTATCACAACTTGGGACCAATTAGCCTAAGCCTTTTTATCAAAATATTTTCCCCTAGCAAAAATTGCCAAAATTATAAAGGATATAACCACTTTTGTTCAATACGACACTGAATCCTTGTATGAGGCATGGGAAAGGTTCAAAAAATTGTAGCGCAGTTGCCCATACCATAATCTACCAAGGGAGTTGCTGATGCAAACATTCTATAATGGTGTGAATCCAACTACTCAAGGCACCATTGATGCTGCAGCTGGGGGATCTCTTATGAGAAAAACAACGGAGATTGCGTTTGAGTTATTGGAGGAAATGTTCATGAATAATTGTATGTCGCCAACCGAGAGAGTAAGATACCCTAATTCTAATTCCAATGCTAATACTAAGGGGGTCCATTTAATAGATTCTGTTGTGTCTTTGCAAGCCCAAGTAGCTGCATTAACACAAAAGATCAATAGTCTAGGAGTGGGAGGAACTCCACAAACTGAATGCACTATATGTGGACAATTAGGCCAAGGAAGTAAAGGGTGTAATTTGGGTATGGCTAGTACGGATGAAAAAGTTAGTTTTATCCAAGGGCAAGGTAGAGGAAACCCATATTCGAACACTTACAATCCTGGTTGGAGAAACCATCCAAATTTTTCTTGGGAGAATAGTAGCAACCAAAATAGGGCTGTGGGGTTTCAACAACCTCAAGATAGGTTTGGTGTATTGGAAGTTAAGATGGATAGATTTTTGGAGGGTATAAATATGAAGTTTAATGCTCAAGAGGAGGCCCAGAAGAGGATGTAAACTATGTTTGAACAAATAACCAAGAATCAAGCTTCTTCTATTCATAATTTAGAAGTTCAATTGGGGCAAATTGCCAAGGCTCTCCCGTCGCGATTACAAGGAAATTTACCAAGCAATATGGAGTGTAACACCCTTATCCCTCCTAACACTGTACCGGCATACCGAAGACCGAATTTTTTTTTCAACTTAACCTCTATATTTAAAAACTTATTAACCTTTACTTAACTAATAGCTATCCTTTTTTCGATGACTTATAACTGTCCAATTTACTATGCATTTAATAAAAATTTTGCAATATAACGGCTGTACATAGTGTTAGTCCCCTGAAAAGCAACAAATTACACAGCCTCTCAGAGGCACAGCAATTCATAGGAATAACAACAATAATAACATTCATTTCCATCCATTCCATTAATTCACAATCCAAACACTACTTAACTAAAAATAACTTCCGTTTACATTACATAACCAAAAGTAAAGTTGTACACATATATACATGCCAAAATTTATGAACTAGAGCATCCTAAAAGAAATCTTGCAATCTGAATTGTTGCTCCTCCTCCTGATTACCTGCACGCAGTAAAACTACACGCTGAGCACTCAACATGCTCAGTGGTGACTAATAATCGATACATTTCCTAACATTTTCATTATTAATCTTAAATGAAAACCTATACGGATAAGCATGAGCACAAAATCATTCATTATTGCATTCATAATACTGACTTAATATTTCTTATAAGATTTACTATTTTAATCACATAATTACAATTTTTTCACTATAGGTTCAATAATGATTTTCATACTAATAATTAAGGCAATTTACATCTCTTTACACTTAATTTGTCATTTATAAGTAAAATTATATTTTAGTCCTCATTGTTAATAAAATTCACTTTCTAAATAATTTAACTATTATCGGATTGTTTTATCCTTATTTAATCAATTCTCATTTAATTTACTAACTTTTTACACTTTTAGGAAAAATTACCGTTTTACCTCTAAACTTTCTTTTTCTTTCATTTTGATCCTTTTTCACTTTCTTTTCTTACTTTTCATTTTCTTTTCATTTCTTTTTCATTTTATTACCATTATGCCCCTAGTATAGACCCGATAAAAAATCTCGGACCAGATACACGGAACATGGATCCCACGGATCTCACTAAAAAGAGAAATGATTCCCAATGAACTATTCTCAAAATATTGCACTTTTCACTTTCACTTTACACTGAAACTATGGAGATTAATGATCCTACCCATAGCTAAGCAAGTCGCCATAACTTGCACCGCGGTAAAGAGTGTTCCTATGGCTAGCCAATTATATCCAAAACTAGTTTTTACTGCCAGACTAATCCTAAGGGCACAAAATAATTACTTTATTAATTGTTTTAATTTTCAAAACATTCATCAATTGACTTTTTATTCCTTTTTCATTGACTATCATTTATATTCATATAAATTCACCTTTTTCAATATTTTCATGCAATTATTCATTAGTAACCCAATTATTTTCATTACACATAATACATTGAAATTTCAAATAAAATTTTAATAATTTCCATAAATGCTAATAAAATTTATTTATACATTATTTATTATTTATTATCGTTTTTCATCAAAATAATCACTTAATTCACTATAAATCACAAGTTGCCTTATGTACATATACTATACATAATCAAAAAAAAAATACCAATTAATTTCCAATTATTTTTTAAAAAATCATACACATTAATTATCAAGTCTACTATTAATTTAAGCTAACAATTATTATTTTTATGCAATTTTCTCGCTATATACCCTAATGATTAAATTCGGCCAACCCTAATTCACCTTCCTAAAAATTGTATTTCTTACATTAAAGTCTTTATTTTATCTTCTTTCATGATTAATTTCATTTACCCTATCATTAGTGCATCAATTAACAACTTTAATTATTTTTGCCCTAATTACATAATTAAGAAAAATTCATAAACTTAGAAAATGTAAAGATTAATTAGTCACTTACAATTTTCTCTTGAATTAGGGAGTCTAGGCTTCCTTTTCCTTGCCTTTGTCCTTTAAAAAAACTCCCTTTTTCTTCACCACCTACATAGGCAGCCCATTCAAGCTTAGTTTTCTTCATTTTCTTGTTCTCAAATATAAAAACCAACCTCATAATCACAATCTACATCCAAAAATCTATGAAAATCCACTAAGGAATCAAATTAAAACACTAAGATTCACAAGTTCCAACTTAGCCCTTTTTCTTTCTTCCCTTGATTTCTTCATTTTCCTTGCCCAAATCAATCAAGTGAAGCTATATTAGTAATCTAGAGGGATGAAACTACAACTCCTAAGTTGAAATTTAGGAAAGATTTTGAGTGGTTAAGAAGCAAAAGAGAGAGAGAAGAAATGGAAGATGTATTCGGCCAAAGGAGAGGAAGGAGGAAGATGAGATAATTTTTGGACTTTTTTCTAGAATTCTGGCTCTTATAAACCTCCCTAATGGGCCCAAAATTGGGCCAAAATGATGGGCTTTGCCCATTTAAAATTCTCTCTCTTCCAGCCATCAAATCACTCTAAAATAATTTTTATCACTCTTATCACATCAAAAATAGCTAGCACGCAAAATTTTGACTCAATCGGAGTTCGTTATCGATTCGATTCAAACTTATTGGTCCGATTCAACAACTGTCGATTTCACCGAAAAATTTCATTCTCATCACTAAAATATTATACACAAAAATTCATGTAGGCATGCAAAATCTGACAATATTTGGAGTTCGTTTACTATTTTTAATTATTTACGCAAAATCAAGTTACCTTCCCTACCAGGGAAATTGACTCACTAAATTTTTTGTATTTTTGACATTTGGAAGCCTATTTGGCCTCAATTTCACTTCAAATTTCAACCTCGGACTCACCATCACCAATACTTTCTGATGGTCCAATAAAATATTTTTGACTTTCGGATGTCCTTTCGGGCCCGAAAAGCACTATTCACCATCGAAAAGTACTATTCACGATTGATCCGGTGTTGAGGCCATTACATTTCTCCCATACTAAAAGAAATTTCGTCATCGAAATTTACCTGAACTGAAAAGTAGAGGATAACGCTGTCTCATTGATATGCTTTTTCCAAAAGCTTAAATACCGTAAGTATACGGTGTACCGATTATAGTACTTCAGATATTGATCCCACGAGGAAATTTGATTAATATTGTACACTATTACTACTTGATTTTAATCTTGTTTACAATGCTCATTAATTTACAAATTAAAATTATTATTAAAACTACACTATACTAAGTTAAATATTTTTCTACTTTAATGACAATCCGAGAAGACTTATTAATATAATGAATATAACATATACATAATTATGGAATTTGATATTTTTCTCTTATTTATAATTCAATCTTTATCATGCAAGCCAAGTTGGAATAATATTCTATGTCGCAGCTCTCGCATCTAGACTAGATTATGCCTTAAACATGCATTTATGGTTCTAAATCGCAGTTCTCGCATCTAGACAAGAATTACATAAACACACATTCAAAGAATAAAAATCAACCTATAACAACTATCTCCACATGTGATCTCTCAAACTATGCTTTGATAATGAATTTCCTATTAACTTTCAATAAGACGTTGCTCTCGCTAACTCCCTTATTTATGACCATTTTGTTAATTTTCAGAGAAGGAATTGCACATCGAAGGTCGTCTTCCTTAACTTATAATGATACTAATAAACTTTTAATAGCAAATACTGCATATAAAGATAAATTAAAGAGAAATGAATATATATATGAATAACAACAATCAAATTGCTAAAAAGAATTCATAATAATAACAAAGAAGAAGTAAAGATTAGAAATAAAAGAAGGGATCTCTCAACCATTCTTCCTTTCACCAAGTGTAGTCTTCTTCATTGTATTTGCCTACTCTTCAAGCCATAAAACTAAACTAAAACCTACAACTATTCTCTCTAATTACACTTTCAAAATAATAAAAATAATTGATAGATTGATTCCCCCATTAATTATAACTTCTAGGGTATTTATAGATTTCCAAACATTATGTCCCTCTAAGTGCCTCTCCATAGGTATGCAACCCTTGGTGAAAAGTCATGCCTCTTTAAAATTTGATTTGAAATTTAAATTGCATAACCACCATTTATATTTATAACTTTCTTGCCAAGCATTGTGACCCTTCAAGCACCTTTCCATAACAACATAACTCTTCAAGTATCCCTCTAGAAGTATACATCATTTGGTGAAGAGTAGTGTCCTTTTAAAGTGTCTTTTAAACATGAACTGCCTATCACCGCCTCCTGTCGCGATCGCGGCACCTGTCGCGCTCGCGACGGGACACGCTTCCCTTGTTGCGCTCGCGGTACCCGTCGCGCTCGCGATAGGGCTTCTTCACAATTTTCTCCCTTTTTCTCCTACATACACAAAACTTGATAAAAACATTAAACACACCTAATTCTAGCACAATTTAATATAACTAAATATTATTTTGGTAACAAAACATGGATTAAATATGAGCTATTTAGGCTCATATCACTCATCATTGCTTCGGGTTCCCATGTTGCCTCTTCGACATTATGGTGATGCCATAGGACTTTCACCAAAGGAATCTGTTTGTTCCAAAATTGTCGGACTTCCCTGGCCAAAATCTTTACTGGTCTTTCTTCATAACTCATGTCAGCCTGAACTTGTATCTCTTCAGGTGCTATCACATGGCTCGGATCAGACCTGTATCTCCGGAGCATGAACACATGAAAGACATCATGTATATTCTCCAAACCAGATGGCAGTTTCAATCTATAGGCCACGGGACCCACTCGTTGAAGTACCTCATATGGACCAATAAATCTAGGGCTTAACTTGCCATTCTTTTCAAATCTTATAACCTTTTTCCATGGAGGTACCTTCAGAAAGACCTTATCTTCGACCTAAAACTCGATATCTTTTCTCTTTAATCTGCATAGGACTTCTGACTATCCATTGCTTCCTTCAATCTGCTTTTAATGATCTGGACCTTTTCTTCATAGTCACGAATTAAGTCTGAACCCAAAAGCTTCCTCTCACTCAACTCAGTCCAGTACAAAGGAGTCTTGCACTTCCTACCATACAATGCTTCAAATGGAGCCATTTTCAAACTAGATTGATAGCTGTTGTTGTAAGAGAACTCAGCTAATGGAAAATTTTTTTCCCAATTAGTACCAAATTCAAGGACACAACACCAAAGCATATCCTCTAATATCTGAATTACTCGCTCGGACTATCCATCAGTCTGTGGATGAAAAGCTGTACTGAAACGAAGCCTAGTACACAAAGCATCCTGAAAACTCTTCAGAAGTGAGAAGTAAACCTGGGATCCCTATCTGCTACAATGGATGTAGGCACTCCATGCAATCTAACCACCTCCTTTATGTAGAGTTCTGCCAGCCTGGTCAAAGAGAAATCCATCCGAACTGGCAAGAAATGAGCTGATTTGGTGAGGCGATCAACTATTACCCAAATGGCATCATGTTTTCACGGAGTCATAGGTAGCCCAATCACAAAGTCTATGGTCACATGATCCCATTTCCACTCTGGAATAACAAGTGGTTGAAGTAGTCCAGAAGGAACTTGATGCTCTGCTTTCACCTGTTGACAAGTCAGACATTTACCCACAAATTCAGCCACATCCCGCTTTATGCCTGGCCACCAATAGTAGACTTTCAAATCCCGATACATTTTGTTATTCCCAGGATGCATAGCATAGCTATAATAGTGTGCTTCTGTCAGAATCTCTTTCTTTAATTCTTCCTGAGCCGGCACACAAAGTCTTCCTTTGAAATAGAGGTTTCCATCATCTGACAATGAGTAGTCATTTGCACTGTTATGCTGCATCGTATCCACAATAGCCTTTAGACTATTATCTTCTTTCTAAGCCACTTTCACTTGATGTATAAAATCTGGTTTGACTCGCAATTCAGCTACTATAGCTCCATCTGACGCTAAACTTAGGCTGGTATTCATTACTCGAAGAGCTGCAAAGATCACTATTAATCATTTACACTTATCAATGCCTTGCAAAAGTTCATTTCAAAACATTAACATTACCTAACATAAATTTCCCGCTGAGCGCATTAGCCACTACATTTGCTTTTCCTGGATGGTAGTCGATGTAGCAATCATAGTCTTTGATTAACTCCAACTAGCGTCTCTGTCTAAGATTGAGTTCTTTCTGGGTAAACAAATACTTTAAACTCTTTTGATATGAGTAAATGTAGCATCTTTCTCCATATAAGTAATGCCTGCAAATCTTTAATGCAAAAACAATGGCTGCTAACTCTAAATCATGAGTGGGATAATTTTTCTCATGAGTTTTGAGTTGTTGGGAAGCATAAGCTATTACCTTGCCCTCCTGCATCAGAACGCAGCCTAAACCATTCCTGGAAGCATCACTATAGATCATGAAGTTCTTGCCTGACTCAGGTTGAGTAAGTATAGGAGCTTCTGTAAACATCGTCTTTAACTTCTCAAAACACTCTTGGCACTTGTCAGTCCACACAAATTTGACATTTTTCTGTAGCAGTCGTGTCATAAGAACTGCAATGGTGGAGAAACCCTTGATAAATCTCCTATAGTATCCAGCTAAACCTAGAAAACTTCGCACTTCGGTTACATTCTTGGGTGGCTTCCACTGAAGGATTGCTTTAATCTTTGAAGGATCTACTTTAATGCCCTCTGCAGAAATAACATGTCCCAAGAAGGATACTTCATTTAGCCAAAAGTCACATTTACTGAACTTGGCATACAACTGCTTTTCTCTCAAGGTCTGCAATACAATCCTTAGATGTCTATCATGATCCTCCGGTGTCTTGGAATACACCAATATGTCATCAATGAAGACCACCACAAATTGATCCAAGTAGGGGTGAAAAACTCTGTTCATCAGGTCCATGAAAGCTGCTGGTGCATTTGTAAGCCCAAATGGCATGACCAACAACTCATAATGGCCATACCTAGTACGAAAAGCAGTCTTAGGTACATCAGTTTATTTTACCCCCATTTGATAGTAGCCTGATCTCAAATCTATCTTGGAGAAGACACCCGCTCCTTTAAGCTGATCAAACAGGTCTTCGATGCGAGGAAGGGGATACTTGTTCTTGACCATAGCTTTATTCAACTGTCTGTAATCTATGTACAGTCGAAGGGTCCCATCCTTTTTCTTTATAAATAGGACAGGCGCTCCCCACGGAGAATTACTGGGTCTAATAAACCCCTTATCGAGTAACTCCTAAAGCTGGACTTTTAATTCTTTCAATTCTACAGGTACCATTCTGTACGGAGCAATAGAGATAGGAGCAGTGCCAGGAGTGACCTCAATGGAGAATTCCACCTCTCTAGTAGGTGGTAAGCTTGGAAGTTCATCTGGAAACACATCCTAGAACTCCCTAACTGTAGGCACATCTGACACCTTTAAACTGTCTTTCTTTGCCTCTACTGCATAACACATAAATGTTTCACAACCTTTTCTAATAAACCTTTTTGCTGCAGTAGCTGATATCACATCAGATAGAAAGTTAGATCTCACACCTACAACGATAATATCATCACCACTCTGAAGTTGTAGGGTAACCCTCTTTTCCTGTAGTAGACAGTCACTTGGTGGGCGGATAGCCAATCCATCCCAAGAATCAAATCAAGAAGGACAATTCGATAAGATTTGCCAGGAATACATGTCCCTGGACACCGATAGGACACTGTCTATATACCTTATTCACTACCACACTATATCCCAGAGGATTACTCACCAAGATGTCCTGGTCCAAGTAGGCCTCTTTCATCCCTTTACCCCGTGCCAACTCTGTGCTAATATAAGAATGTGTGGAGCCTGGATCTATCAATGCATATACTAAATCAGATAAGAGAATGAGGAGCCTGGATCTATCAATGCATATACTAAATCAGATAAGAGAATGAACTTACCCACAATCACATCAGGAGCATCCTCCTCTTCACGAGCTCTCATAGCATATGTCTGTCCCCCTCGACTGCCTCTGTCCCTGAGACGACTGGCCAATCGATCTGGAGGCTGATGGATTAGGGGCTGCTCCCCTAACACGCCCACGAGGTGCAGAAGATCCAGTACCAGAAACTGGTGAAGCTATTGAAGTAGTCTGAATCATCGGGCAATCTTTAATCTGGTGCTCTCTGGACCCACAGTTAAAACAAGCTCCTGTCAGAAATCTGCACTCCCCAAGGTGTGTCCTGCCCCAGTGCTCACATTGTACTGCTGATCCACTCTCTCTACCTCGGGGTGTACTAAATGTCGTGGTGGCAGTAGGCTTGCCACGGAAGGAACTACCCTGTCCTCTGCCCGCTAGTGGATGGCCCTGAGGTGCCTGCTGACCCTTTTGTTTCTTACCCTGTCTTGACCTCCCACTACTCTGTCCTTGCTTTCTTTTCTGCTGGAATCGGGATTGCCGCTCTGCTTGTTCAGCCTAAGTAGTTTCTAGCTTGAGAGCTGCATCAATCATGGCCCTCAGATCTAGGTATCTCTGGGCCCCTAAGATCTGCCTCAACTCGGTACGTAATCCCCTCTCAAAATGCTGACATAATCTCTCTTCTGTGGCTATACCCTCATCTAAATAAGCGCTCAAATTCTCTATCATACTCAGCCACTGTGCGATTTCCTTGCCTCAACCTCCAGAAAGCATCTTGTATAGCAAGATTGTATTCAGACCCAACATATTTCTTCTCAAACTGATCAATGAAAAACTTCCAATTTAAATGATCTGCAGGTGTGTGTCTCCGGACTGAATCCCACCAGATGAAAGCTGGACCCTGAAGCAAGGCAATAATACCCTCAAGCTTCTCTTCTTCGAAACTATGAGTGATTTCAAATAGTCTCTTTATTTTAAAAAGCCAAGCCTCTGCAGCTGCTGGCGTCAAAGGGTCCTCACCAGTAAAATCCTCTGCTCCTAATCTTTTCAATTGCTCTAATATAGGTCTTCTTCTAGGTAGAGCAGGCTGTTGAACCTGAACCACTGGTGGCAGTGCCTGAGCCTGTGCAGCCTGAAGTCACTGTTGGATGTAATCAGACATCAGATTGAGAAAATTCAACTGAGGAGGAAGAGGTGGAGGAGGCGCTACTGGTGGAGGTGCCTGCTGCTGTGGGACCTCCTGTTGCCCCATATTGCTTGAGGCCTCACTCCTATTATCTCCTGCCTTACGACTCGGCTCACCAGACATCTTTTCACTATAAAACAGAAAGGAGCAAGAATTCATTAATTCTAAAATAACTTCTCAAAATAACAATTGGCATGTATATAATTGATTTAAATCAAACATTACACCCACTCCGATCTTAGAACCGTCTAAACCTTGCTCTGATACCACAAAATGTAACACCCTTATCCCTCCTAACACTGTACCGGCATACCGAAGACCGAATTTTTTTTTTCAACTTAACCTCTATATTTAAAAACTTATTAACCTTTACTTAACCAATAGCTATCCTTTTTTTGATGACTTATAACTGTCCAATTTACTATGCATTTAATAAAAATTTTGCAATATGACGGCTGTGCATAGTGCTAGTCCCCTGAAAAGCAACAAATTACACAGCCTCTCAGAGGCACAACAATCCATAGCAATAACAACAATAATAACATTCATTTCCATCCATTCCATTAATTCACAATCCAAACACTACTTAACTAAAAATAACTTCCGTTTACATTACATAACCAAAAGTAAAGTTGTACACATATATACATGCCAAAATTTATGAACTAGAGCATCCTAAAAGAAATCTTGCAATCTGAATTCTTGCTCCTCCTCCTGATTACCTGTACGTAGTAAAACTATACGCTGAGCACTCAACATGCTCAGTGGTGACTAATAATCGATACATTTCCTAACATTTTCATTATTAATCTTAAATGATAACCTATACGGATAAGCATGAGCACAAAATCATTCATTATTGCATTCATAACACTGACTTAATATTTCTTATAAGATTTACCATTTTAATCACATAATTACAATTTTGCCACTATAGGTTTAATAATGATTTTCATACTAATAATTAAGGCAATTTACATCTCTTTATACTTAATTTGTCATTTATAAGTAAAATTATATTTTAGTTATTATTGTTAATAAAATTCACTATCTAAATAATTTAACTATTATCGGATTGTTTTATCCTTATTTAATCAATTCTCATTTAATTTACTAACTTTTTACACTTTTAGGAAAAATTATCGTTTTACCCCTAAACTTTCTTTTTCTTTCATTTTGATCCTTTTTCACTTTCTTTTCTTACTTTTCATTTTCTTTTCATTTCTTTTTCATTTTATTACCATTATGCCCCTAGTACATACCCAACAGAAAATCTCGGACCGGATACACGGAACATGGACCCCACGGGTCTCACTAAAAAGAGAAATAATTTTCAAGGAACCATTCTCAAAACACTTTACTTTTCACTTTCACTTTACACTGAAGCTATGGAGATCAATGATCCTACCCATAGCTAAGCAAGTCGCCATGACTTGCACCACGGTAAAGAGTGTTCCTATGGCTAGTCAATTATATTCAGAAGTAGTTTTTATTGCCAGACTAATCCTAAGGGCACATAATAATTACTTTATTAATTCTTTTAATTTCCAAAATATTCATCAATTGACTTTTTATTCCTTTTTCATTGACTATCATTTATATTCATATAAATTCACCTTTTTCAATGTTTTCATGCAATTACTAAATGCTAATAAAATTTATTTATACATTATTTATTATTTCATTACATTTTTCATCAAAATAATCACTTAATTCACTATAAATCACAAGTTGCCTTATGTACATATACTATACATAATCAAAAAAATTTACCAATTAATTTCCAATTATTCTTTAAAAATTCATACACATTAATTATCAAGTCTACTATTAATTTAAGCTAACAATTATTATTTTTATGCAATTTTCTCACTATATACCCTAATGATTAAATTTGGCCAACCCTAATTCACCTTCCTAAAAATTGTATTTCTTACATTAAAGTCTTTATTTTATCTTCTTTCATGATTAATTTCATTTACCCTATCATTAGTGCATCAATTAACAACTTTAATTATTTTTGCCCTAATTACATAATTAAGAAAAATTCATAAACTTGAAAATGTAAAGATTAATTAGTCACTTACAATTTTTTCTTGAATTAGGGAGTCTAGGCTTCCTTTTCCTTGCCTTTGTCCTTTAAAAAACTCTCTATTTCTTCACCACCTACATAGGCAGCCCATTCAAGCTTAGTTTTCTTCATTTTTTTGTTCTCAAATGCAAAAACCAACCTCATAATCACAATCTACATCAAAAAATCTATGGAAAACCACTAAGGAATCAAATTAAAATACTAAGATTCACAAGTTCCAACTTACCCCTTTTTCTTTCTTCCCTTGATTTCTTCACTTCCCTTGCCCAAATCAATCAAGTGAAGCTATATTAGTGATCTAGAGGGATGAAACTACAACTCTTAAGTTGAAATTTAGGAGAGATTTTGAGTGATTAAGAAGCAAAAGAGAGAGAGAAGAAATGAAAGGTGTATTAAGGAGAGAAAGGAGGAAGATGAGATAATTTCTGGACTTTTCTCCAGAATTCTGGCTCTTATAAACCTCCATAATGGCCCAAAATTGGGCCAAAATGATGGGCTTTGCCCATTTAAAATTCTCTCTCTTTCAGCCATCAAATTACTCTAAAAAAAATTTCATCACTCTTATCACATAAAAAATAGCTAGCATGCAAATTTTTGGCTCAATTGGAGTTCGTTATCGGTCCGATTCAAACTTATCGATCCAATTCGACAACTATCGGTGTCACCGAAAAATTCCATTCTCATCACTAAAATATTCTACACAAAATTCATGTAGGCATGCAAAATCTGGCAATATTCGGAATTCGTTTACTATTTTTAATTATTTACGCAAAATCAAGTCACCTTTCCTACCAGAAAAATTGACTTGCTAACTTTTTCGTATTTTTGATCTTTAGAAGCCTATTTGGCCTCAATTTTACTTCAAATTTCAATCCCGGACTTACCATGACCAATACTTTTCGATGGTCCAATAAAATATTTTTGACTTTTGGGTGTCCTTTTGGGCCCGAAAAGCACTATTTATCATCGAGAAGTTCTGTTCACGGCTGACCCGATGTTGAGGTCATTACACGGAGGACAACCCAAGAGAACATTTAAAGGCCATAAATTTGAGGTCAGGAAAGTCTTACACTAATGAATTTGTTATCATTAACAAGTTTGGTAATGTGCAGGAAAGTAAAAGGCAAGATGAGCTTGGTGTCGTGCTGTCGCGGGCGCGACAGGAGAAGGAGCTACCACCATTGCGAGTGAGGTAGCTATCGCGAGCGCGCCAGTTACAACAAATCAACCTTCTTTCGCGAGTGCGACACCTGTCGTGAGCGCAACGGATGGGGCACAAGGGAAAATTTCAAAGGTTTTTCAACCACGACCACCATTTTCGCAACGGTTGAAGCAAGAGACTCTAGATAAGCAATTTCAATCTTTTATTGATAAATTGAAGCATGTGCATATAAATTTAAATTTTGTTGAGGCTATAACACAAGTTCCTAATTATGCAAAGTTTCTTAAAGATTTAATTGCTAAAAAAAGAAGGTGGGAAGATGTTTCAACTATAGAATTAACTGAGGCATGTAGTTCTATTATCACGAATAGTTTGCCTACTAAGCTGAAAGATAATGTTAGTTTTATCATTCCATGCATTTTAGGAGATGTTGAGTTTTCTAAGTATTTATGCTATTTGGGGGCTAGCATAAACCTTATGCCATTATCTATTTTCAAGAAGTTGGGGTTAGATTATGTTAAACCTACTTTAATGGTTTTATAATTTGCTGACCAATCTATTGAAAAATCATATGGCATAGTGGAGGATGTGTTAGTTAAAGTTAACAAATTTATTTTGCCTGGCGATTTTGTTATCCTAGATTTTACTTATGATGTGAAATGCCCATTGATTTTAGGGAGACCTTTCATGAGAACAGGTAGGGCATTGGTTGATGTCTATGAGGGTTCATTAATTTTGAGAGTGGGGGATGATAGTGTAGAATATCGCATGGATAGGGCATTAAGATACCCCATGGAGGAAAATATATGCATGAGAATAGATATCATTGATGCTTGTATTGCAGCAGTTTTAAATGAAGCAGGTGTAGATGAGGAGATCATTGAGTGGGAAGGAAGAGGAAGAGGGTGCAAGGCCAGAATGCTTATATCAAAATGATGCACCTATACCACCTTCAATAGTAAGTCCTCCTACGGTAGAGTTGAAAGAGCTACCTAGTCATTTGAGGTATGCATTTCTTGGTGTAAATCATACTTGACCTATCATTGTGTCTAATAAACTTACTAGTAATCAGGAATCTTTGTTAGTAGAGGTGGTTAAAAAGAGAATAAAGAGTATAGGTTGGCAAATTTCGGATTTACAAGGAATTAGTCCTAATGTTGTTATGCATAGGATTAATATGATAGATGATTGTCAACCTAGGGCAGATAGGCAAAGGAGACTTAACCCGAATATGAAAGAGGTAGTTAAGGAAGAGGTCATAAAATTGCTTGATGCTGGAATTATCTATCCTATTTCGGATAGTGCTTGGGTGAGCCTAATAAATTGTGTACCTAAGAAAGCAGGTATGACAGTAGTTAGGAATGATAGTGGGGAATTGATTCATACTAGAACCACCACGGGTTGGAGGGTTTGTATTGATTATAGAAAGTTAAATTTAGCTACTAGGAAGGATCACTTCCCTTTACCCTTCATTGATCAAATGTTGGAAAGGGTAGCTGGGCATTCTCATTATTGCTTTTTAGATTTTTATATACCCTAGTGACCAGGAAAAGACTACTTTGACTTGTCCATATGGCACTTTTGCCTATAGACGTATGCCTTTTAGGTTGTGTAATGCACTTGCAACTTTTCAAAGGTGCATGACCTCTATCTTTGGGGATATGATTGAGAACATTATGAAAGTTTTCATGGATGATTTTTCAGTCTATGGAGACTCATTTGAGTTATGTTTAAATAATTTAGATAGAGTGTTGGCTAGGTGTGAGGAAACTAACCTAGTGCTTAATTGGGAAAAGTGTCACTTCATGGTTGAAGAGGGGATAGTTCTTGGCTATAAGATTTCCAGTAGAGGCATTGAAGTGGATAGAGCCAAGGTTGAACTGATTGAGAAATTACCTCTACCCACTACATTTAAGGGCATAAGATCATTCTTAGGACATGCTGGTTTCTATAGACGATTCATTAAGGATTTCTTACTAATAGCTAAGCCTTTAACTAATTTATTGGTTAAGGAAGTGCCTTTTGAATTTTTTGATGATTGTATGCATGCTTTTAATTCTTTAAAGAAGGCCCTTACAACTGCACCTATAATCACTTCTCCTAATTGGGAGTTACCTTTTGAAATTATATGCGATGCAAGTGACTTAGCAGTAGGTTGTGTGTTAGGTCAAAGGATTGGTAAGCATTTGCATGTGATTTACTATGCTAGTCATACTTTGTCACCGCCTCAAGTGAATTATACAACCACTGAAAAAGAAATGTTAGCTGTTGTCTATGCATGTGATAAGTTTATGTCTTATTTGTTAGGATCTAAAGTCATCATCTATACGGATCGTGCAGCTTTGAGATATTTGTTTGCTAAGAAAGATGCTAAACCTAGGTTAATTCGTTGGGTTCTTTTGTTGCAAGAATTTGATTTAGAAATTAAAGATAAGAAAGGCTTTGAAAATTTAGTAGCTGATCACTTATCTAGGTTAGAAAATGCTGAAGGACCACTAGGGGATAGTCATGAAATCAATGTATCTTTTCCGGATGAATTTCTTATGTCAATAAATTATAAGCATGTGCCTTGGTTTGTAGATTTTGCTAACTTTCTTGCTGCAGGAATCATACCTTATGGATTAACATGGCAACAGAAAAAGAAGTTTTATAGTGATATTAAAAACTATTTTTGGGAGGAGCCCTATTTATTTAGGATTAGTGGGGATGGTATTATAAGAAGGTGTGTGAGTGAGGAGGAAACTATGGATATTTTAGCTCATTGTCATTCATCATTGTATTCGGGGCATAATGGTGGAGCAAAACTACTTCTAGGGTGCTAGAGTGTGGATTTTATTGGCCTACCCTTTTTAATGATGCTAGGACTTTTGTAGCTAGATGTGATAAGTGTCAAAGAGCAGGAAACTTGGGGAAGAGAGATGAGATGCCCTCGAATAATATTTTGGAGGTTGAAATTTTTGATGTGTGGGGAATAGACTTTATGGGTCCATTTTCTATATCTTTTGGGAAATCTTATATATTGATTAGGGTCGACTATGTCTCAAAATGGGTTGAAGATGAAGTTTTACCAACCAATGATTCAAGGGTGGTGATTTCATTTTTGAAGAAACTCTTTTCACGGTTTGGAGTGCCACGGGCTATCATAAGTGATGGAGGTACGCATTTCATTAATCGCTCCTTTGCATCTTTATTACATAAATATGGTGTCCACCATAGAGTAGCTACTCCATATCACCCACAAACCAGCGGTCAAGTAGAGGTGTCCAATAGAGAACTTAAATGGATTTTAGAAAAAACTGTTTCTAATTCTAGAAAAGATTGGGCACATAAGCTTGATGATGCATTATGGGCATATAGGACTGCTTTTAAAGCACCTATTGGAATGACTCCATATAGGTTAGTATATGGGAAAGCATTTCATCTTCCTGTTGAGTTAGAACATAGGGCATATTGGACAATCAAGACCTTAAATTATGACATAAAAGATGTTGGGTTAAAAAGATGTTTGCAATTAAATGAACTTGATGAATTGCGTCTTTTTGCTTATGAAAATGCACGTTTATATAAGGAAAGGTCTAAAAAATGGCATGATGCTCATATTAAGTATAAAAGCTTTAAGAGTGGGGATAAGGTTCTTCTTTTCAATTCTCGCTTGAAATTATTCCCTAAAAAATTGAGGTCTAGATGGAGTAGACCTTTTGAAGTAACTCAAGTTTTCGACCATGGATATCTAGAATTGAAAAATAGTAAAGGAGACTTGTTTAAAGTTAATGGGCATCGATGTAAAATTTATTTTGATGGAGTATATGAGAGTAAAGAGGTATCTTTTATCTCTTTAAAATTGGCTTAGTGTTATTCATATATTTTTACTTTCTATTATTTTTAAATGAATCATTTTATTTTTCTTTGTTTATTACCTTATTTTAGAATACTTACACATTTTTATTTTTATTTTACAGGAATTTATGTTTGATTTATTTGTGTTTTCTTTTATTGATTATATAATTTTCTATTTCCATTTAAAAAAAAAATTAAGTCATAAAGTAACATTTTTATCGCGAGCGCGACAATTGTCGCGAGCACGACAAGGATGAGTGGGACGGATCACAGGACTCTGTCGCGAGTTTGCCTTGTTTGCCCTCGCGACTGTTTCATCTTAATTTGGGCATTAGGGTTCTGTCGCGAGCGCGACACCATCGCGATCGCGACTGATGAATAGGGAGATTAGGCACTTAAGCACTGTCGCGAGCGCGACATTCTTTGCGAGCTCGCTATGTTCAAATACCGTGTCTTGTCACGAGGTCGTGACAGGACACGAGATTCTAATTCCTGAGATTTTTAGCTGCCTTTTCACCTGCCCCTATATATAGTTAAAACCTTAACCTAACCCTTCACCTTCCCTCATTCAGCTGTTCACAAGTTTTCTACGTTTTTCTCTCAAAATTTTAGGTTTTTCTCCTCCTCCTCTCTTCTTTTTACTTGTTTTTATGGAGAGTTTTGCTGGGTTCTGTTTGTTTCTTTTTCGTCTTCCTTTTTTTTTGAGATTGTAGCTGGGGTTACACAGGAGTTTATCATGGTACGCACAAAGTCCATCGGCCGCAAGGATAAACACCCTATTGTAAGGCCAGGTTCTCCGTCATCGCCACCTGTGGAGTATCTTCAAGCCAGGTTTGAGTGTCCCTTCCCTATATACTCTGAAGAAGAAGGCAAAAAGTTTAAGTTTTTTGACACAAAATCATATGTGGGCATGTTGCATTTAGATGATGATTTGATTAAGGATTTAGGTCTCACCACCCAATTTGATAAGTATGTCAAATACATGAAATGGAAAAAATTTTCTATTATGAATTTGCCTATTAGGAGGGACTGGGCTGTAGAATTTTTTGTCACCTTAGCATATGTAGACAATAAAAAGACTCAATTTAAATTTAGACACCAAGGTGCTGAGTTTATTTTTGGCTTTGAAGAGATGTATGCTTGGTTTGGTTTTTCGTTGAAGGAAAAAAGTTTTAATTCTAATTTATCACCTGCCAATTTGGACAAAAATCACTGGCTTAAATGAATTCAATAACAAAAATGCCTCTAATCGACTTATTAAGGATAATGGGTTGTTTTTATTTCATAAATATTTATGCCATGCCTTATTTGGACGAGTTGAGAGCACAAAGGTTCAAACTAAAGATTTGTTTGTGCTTGATTTGTTATTGTCACATAAAACACCATGCTCCGTAGATTTTATCTTTGATGGGTTATATCATACGTCCATTGCTAAAACTAAAATGGTAGGTATATGTCACATGGTAACCGGTATCATTTTAGGGTGTTTACGTGACTTAGACAATTTTGTTTTGGAGGAAAATGAGTGTGTGACTTTAATGGATATTCGTTATCTGCGTAATTTCCATTTTTTAGATAGAGGCGCTTGGCCTCCGCAGTTTTTATCACGTTTTGTACAGGAAACGAGTACTAGTCGTGCCAAGGGAAAAGGGAAAGCACCTAAAACATCAACTGCTGCAGTATCCGATGATTCAGATGGTGCTGATGATGAAGATGAAGCTGCCCCTGCTAGTGACTCAGTATTTGGACGCGATGATAGTGGTGAGCCAAGTGTTGGTGCTGCGCAAGAGGAAGATGCTGGATTGCAGCGAGTCATGTCTTGTTTGGATGGCATTGAGGCTGCAAATCAAAGCATGGCGGCCCGAATGGATTCCCTTGAGGCGACTATCAAACAAATGCACAAAAGTCATAAGAGCCTTAGCCGCAAGCTCCTTTCATTTTTTCGCCATCAGAACATTCCTTTCACGCCTTCTCTGTCGAGGTCCCCAAGTGGACCATCTCAGTAATGTTCTCTCTCCTATTTTTTTCGTTTTTCTTATGTTTTTTATGTTTCTTTGTATTGCATGTTTGTTTGTGTGGTATGTGTTGTTTTTGTGGAGTCTTCCTTACACAATGAGGACATTGTGTCCTTTAAGTATGGGGAAGCTAGTTGTTAGTTTGCATATAGGATTAGTTTTGAATTGTTATGTTATGTTAAGTTGTGTTATGGAATTATTCTTTGTGAGGTTATTGCCTAGTAACATATGTAGGTAATCTTAGCATGTTAATTATGAGTCTATTGGATACATCTACTAACTTAAAATTAAGGATCTTTAGTTTTAATATGATTATGCTTCTATGGATGGGCATGTTTAGGTAAAGTACTTTGGTATACATCTCTTTTAGGCCAAGTTTATTTATGTATGTGCTTTAGAATAATGAGTTTTGCATGATGTAGAGTTTTGTCATAGCCATGGTGAGATTTTGAGCCTAAACACATTAAAATTATTGTTGAGAGAATTCCTCTTGTATTCATTACTCTAGAACCTGTGTTAGATAATTCTTGAAATCACATTTAGTATATAATATGCATGAGAAATGATAAGGGCATTAGAAATAACCTATTTTAGCTTGCTTAAACAACTACCCTTTTTGACTTTAGGTAGCCATTTTGAGACTAAACCATTTTATCCATGAGCTTATTTTTAACCTTATGCCCATTTTAAAGTGAATTAAACCTTTCTTTTTGAACCCTTATGTGGAATATGCAGTAATACTTTGATGAGTAGGATATAGTATTGATATTTTATAAGCATGAATCATTTTTGATCCCTGAAGTTTAAAGCCACTAGTATTTCCAAAAAAATAAAGAAGAAGAAAAAAAGATATAAAAGAGAAGAAGAAAACTACTACACTAGTTTTCTTTTAAATGAAGGAAAACAAAAGTAAGAGAAGCAACTAGTTGAAGTTGAGCATAGGTGAAACTAGTGGGAATTGAAGAATCATTGTAAAGGGGATATGAAAATTTCATTAGTAAAGATAGATATCATGCTTTAGTGCAACTTTTGCAATACAAAGTCTTACTTTTTTGAGTATTTGCTATGTTTTTCACATAAATGAGCTACTTAACCCAAAATTGTTCCTACCCTAACCTAAGCCAAGCTATAACCCTTTAATGACCCTTTTGATTTTGTGCATTATTTTATGCTAGTGATGAAGATTTTTATTTAATACAAGCTTATGGTATGTGGTGGTACAAGAGGAAATATGAGTTAAACACTATCCACTAAACACTTGAGTGGTGTAAGGCACAAATTATGAGAGAACAACTCTACAATTTTGTATTACTTGCTAGATTAGAGTACATGTTATAAGAGATAAGGTTTTTAAGAGCTTTATATGATTGTACTTTACTTTCTCTTGTTTATCCTATTGGGGGCATGAGAGTGATAAACCTTATAGATCCAAGATTTTTTTTTTGGTATTTGTTGACATTGACTCAATAATTAATATGTTAAAGAAACCTTGTATGTGTTAATTTATGAGAATCTCAAGAAGGATAAACTCCATATTCCATGTTTTATGTTTTAGATGTTTGAGCTTTGATGGTTTCTAGCATTTTGAGTTTTTGCTTCAAGTGTGGGAAATTGATACGAGCTTAAAAAGCTCATAATTATTTTATTTTAATGTGTAGTTTTATTTAGTATTGTGTTTATTATTTTGGTATTTTATCTATATTTTGTTGTTTTTATGTGTTTTGTATGTGTGTGGTTGTTTTATTTGTTTTGTAGGAGAAGGGAATGATTTAAGGCTTAAAAGAGTCATTGGAAGAAGGAGAGGAATGATTGTTGCAAGGACATTGTCGCGAGCGTGACAAGGATGAGAGCTCTCGACAGTAGGCGAGGAAGAGAGCTAGGCCAACAGCCAGAAACGTGCATTGTCGCGAGGGTGATAATGAAGGAAAGCTCGCGACAACAAGCGGAGCCAGCCAAGCATGAGCGTGTCTTGTCGCGAGCGCAACACAGGACGGACGAGCAGTTAAATTTCTGAAGAGATGCAATTTTTTTATGAAGAATGGCAACTTTTGTGAAGAGTTATCTTTGAAGAGCCACATATTTTAGGGAGGCATATATATGCCATGTGAACAGATTTTTAGAGGATGAATTTCTTTGGAATTTAATTTGTGATCTCAAGAATAAAAACAATTTTTAGTATTTTTATTTTAATTTTCATGACTTGAAGCAGGAGACAAAGGCAAGGGAGAAGACACCTTGTGTGAAGGGAAAAGGGTTGAGAAATCCCCTTCTTCTCGTTCTAAATTTTATTTTTGTTCCTTGTAATCTTTTACATGAATATTATGTTTGCATTTGTTTATATATGACAATTTTCTATTTCCATTTACTTAGTTAATCTTTGAGTGTAGAATTTGCTATTAAAATTATATTAGTATCATTATAGGTTAAGGAAGAAGACCTTAGATGTGCAATTCCTTCTCTAAAAATCAACAAAATGGTCATAAATAAGGGAGTTAGCGAGAGCAACGTCTTATTAAAAGTTAATAGGAAATTCATTATCAAAGCATAGTTAGAGAGATCACATGTGGAGACAATTGCTATAGGTTGGTGATTAATCTTAAAATGTGTAATTAAAATCAACTAGTTCATTAACGAGAGTTAAGAATTAGCACTTTAATTGCATGTCTTAGGCAATCTAATTCATGTCGAGAGAGTAGATTAGAAATATATTCCAACTTGGCTTACTAATAAGATTAAAACTTGTAATTAAAATAATGGTATCAAGTGCATGATTATTTAATTTCATTATATTCATTATCTTCTTTGATTATATTTAACTAGGATTTAATTAATTTATGCATTAGAGTAGTTAGAATTAATTATCACTTATGAACATCGTAAACAAGATTAAAATTAAGTAATAGTAGTGGATAATTACACCGTATACTTGTAGTATTTAAGCTTCTAGAAAAAGCATATCAGTTGTTTTTATTTTGCATAATCTTGGAGAGTTTTGTAGTTGATGAATGCTTGGTAATATAACATGCTTGGTAATAGACCATCCTTTTGACTTTAGGTAGCCAATTTTGAGCTTGAACCAATTTTTATTGTTCCAACACATAATTAGCCTTAATCCAATTTTTGAACAATGAAGTTTTCTTTTGGCACCCTCTATGTATAGAGAATTAGGATTGCTGTGTCTTTGGAAACAATTTTTTTTATTGAGTATTAGCATGATAAATAGTTAGCTCCCTTTATTGGCACAAGTCCAATGTTAAAATAAAAGCTAGTAGAAAGAAGAGAAAAAGAAAGAGAAAAAACATAAAAAAAGAAAAAAAAAGTTAAAGAGTGAGAAAAAGAAAAGAAAACTAGCAAAATGAATGGATAATAGCAAGGGAGTTAGGTTAGTAAGTTTAAATTTCTTGAGATCATGCTAAGTTGTTTTGAGTCTCTTTTGATACGGTGATCACTATTTTTCTCTATACATTATGAGCTACCTAACCAAATTGATCCTACCCTTACCTAAGCCAAGTTATAACCCTGATTAAGACCCTTTGATTTCATGCATTTGTCTATACCAGTAGTGGAGATATTTATTCAATTACAAGCTTATGGTATGTAATGGCATGTTAAAGGAAAGAGTGAAAACACTAACCCTAAACACTTGAGCAAAGAAATAATGAAGTGTTTGAGGGAGAGTTACTTTAGGCAATGTTTAGTATGAAATAGTCTATACATGTGTTAAGATATTTAATTTCTTGAGTGCTTATATTTTTGTGTTTTGAAATGTCTTAATTCTCCAAATGTGCATGGGTGTTGAGCTGAATATGCAAGGATATTGCTTGAGAATTTGCAATTTGAGACCAAGATACATAGAGATGAAGTTGTAACATGATTCTTCCAAGTGGTCATCAATTATGAATGCAAGCTCCATTATTGTGTGAATGTTTGGTATGTGTTGTTTGATGTTATTTTCTTGCATTTTGAGTTTTTGCTTGAGGATAAGCAAAAGTTCAAGTGTGGAGAATTGATATGAGCTTGAAAAGCTCATAAATATTGTGTCTTTATGTGTAGTTTTGTTGAGAATAGTATTTATTATTTTGTTATTTTATTTGTACTTTATTGCTTTTATGTGTTTTATGTGCTTGTGGATGTTTTGCTTGTTTTTTAGGAGAAAGGAAATGATTTGAGGCTTAAAGGAGATCATTTGGAGAAGAAGGACAAGGAGTGGGGCTACAAGGGCATTGTCGTGCAAAGGAGGTTGCGACAGCTAGCGGAGCAAACCAAAGCCTGGGCGTGTCTTGTCGCAAGCGAGACAGGTGTCGTGAGCTCGATGGAGGGCAGATGAGGAAGTTGAATTTTGAAGAGGTGCATTTTTTCATCAACAATTGCAACTTTGGTGAAGAGTCATTTTTGAAGGGACATCTCTTTAGAGATACATATATATATCAAGTTGAATAGAATTGGGAGGAATTTTTGGATTTTGATTTTGTGATCTTAAGAACAATAGTTTTCTTTAGTGTTTTTGTTTAATTTTCATGTCTTGAAGAAGAAGACAAGCAAGGGAGAAGATACTTCTTGTGAAGGGAAAAGGTTTGAGAGATCCCCTTCTTCTTTTTCTTAATTTTATTTTTTCCTTGTAAACTTTCAATGAATGTTATTTTTGGTATTTGATTATATATGAACAATTACTATTTTCCATTTATATAATTGATCTTTGAATGTAGAATTTACTATTGAAATTTTATTAGTATCATTATAGGTTAAGGAAAACGACCTTAGATGGCAATTCCTTTTCTGAAAATCAACATAATGGTCATAAATAAGAGAGTTAGCGAGAGCAACGTTTTATTGAAAGTTAATAGGAAATTCATTATCAAAGCATAGTTTGAGAGATCACATGTGGAAATAATTGCTATAGGTTGGTGATTAATCTTAAAATGTGTAATTAAAATCAACTAGTTCATTAATGAGAGTTGAGAATTAGCACTTTAATTGCATGTCTTAGGCATTCTAATTCATGTCGAGAGAGTGGATTAGAAATATATTTCAACTTGGCTTACTAATAAAATTAAAACATATTAATTAAAATAATGGTATCAAGTGCATGATCATTGAATTTTATTATATTTACTGTCTTCTTTGATTATATTTAACTAAGATTTAATTAATTTATGTAATAGAGTAGTTTATAGTTAATTTCCATTTATGAGCGTCGTAAACAAGATTAAAATTGAATAGTATTAGCGGGTAATTTCAATCAACATTTGCTCATGGCATCGATATCTAAAGTACTATAACCAGTACACCGTATACTTGCGGTATTTAAGCTTTTAGAAAAAGCATATCATGGTGTAACGCCTCGAGTTATAAGGGTTCGATTATCAGGGTCGGATTAACCCGATTTCAAAAATGACCCAATAAAATGAAATAAAATTAAATCAAATTAGTTACTAATACTAATAAATAAAATTAGATAATAATAATAATAATAATAATAATAATAATAATATTTGTGGAGTCCCTGGAACTCTCCAAACAAAGCTATTTTGGCCACTCATTTATCAAAGAAATAAGAAGGAAAGAGAAAAAAAATAAGAGAAAACGGGGAAAGAGGGAGGCAGATTCAAGGGAGAGGACACTCGTCCCTTCTAGTCTGATCATTGACGCCAACAACGACGATGGTGTGCGCTGTCGGTGCCTATCCATTGTCAGCCTTACACCCACCACTCTCCTCGACCCATGGCATCGCTACTACCTCGATCTCCCTCTCCCCTTTTGCCAAAGGCATTTCCTTCTCTCCGACGAACGGCGACAACCTACCACAAGGCCATCTGCACCGATGAGATCTTGGCGGTTAGGTGAGTCAGGTGACATCCTTTTTCAACTACCACTCGCCGAAAAATGGTAGATCAGTGACCAAGGTGGTTGTGGTTCTTGAGATGGATTTAAGTCGCCAACGGTGTTCGTTGGGCGCATAACCACCGCCGTTGGACTCCTTGCACTAATAGCTACCTCCAGGTGTCCTTGATCCCGCATCGGCAAAGCTCCAATCAAGCTCTGATGATCGATCTGGCGACCACAGGAACGGACAGAATAGAGAAAAATTTTAGGAATTTAACTTCGACAGGATGTGACTACCAAATTTATCTTTTTTTAGTTTTATAGTAAATTGAACTAGTTATAGAAGTTTAGATTGAGAAATAATTGAATGTTTGGTGTTATTGTTTTAATTTCTTTATACTACTGAACATGAAGAAAATTAAGTAGATATACTACTAATCAACTGAGCATGGGGAAATTAATTATAAAGGTGAGGCTGTAATTGTTGCATTAATAATTATGTAAGCTAAGAGAAAAACCAAAAATTGGAATAGGTTGTGTGGTCGAAATTAGATGGAGTTATGATTTTGTTGATTAAATATAGTTAAACAAATTGATAGTTAAGTTGATTCATGGGTCTCTTTTATAGGTTGGTTTATCTTTACTAGGTTTATTATTTGTTAATTTGCTATTTAATTAGTATGTTGTTTAGTAATCAGGGAAGGATAGGTATAGGGATAAAAATGTTAGATAAAAGCCATGACTTAAGGCAATGCGGTAGTAAAATATATTCAAGATGAAGTTTAGGCATATGTAAATACTATTTTTCCCAAATTTGATGCATTATCTTAAATAAATAATTCTCTTATATGCTTAACTTAACTTGCTAATGATTACAATTGAATTTGAGAACTAACTAAGGGATAAAACCTTGATATATATATATATATATATATATATATATATATATATATATATATGTTTGGGTTTAGAGGGTACTATATATGGCTTGAATGAGAACATGAGAACTTGACCAAAAGCCCTTAAAGAAGGGTCAAGCATGAAGCTTGAAGATAGAAGGAATAAGTTAGTTTAACCTTGGTTCGTTGATAAGTTACAAGGTTCAAATCAGTTGACTTTCACTTTGATAGATTAGTTTATATTATTCATGATGTTTGGTTATAAAGTTAGTTGGATGCAACGGGCCAAAGGTTAAATCCCTTTTATGCTTAACCTGATTGATAAACTAAAACGATTGAGCAGGCTCTTGGCAAAATATGACACAAATTAGCATACGTAATTACTAATATATATTTGACACCAAGAAATAACATGTGTAATTTAAACGAGAAAATGGATTGTAGGCGCTTATTGACTTGTTAGGTATGCCATTAAAAACTAAAAAGGAACGAGTGTTTTAACTTTGGTGAGCTTGTAGGGGATAAGGTTTAATTAGTTAAACTGAACTTAGAAGGCTAGTTTGTGTTAATTATTTAGGTGGGATTGTGAAGTTAATAAACTTAAATGGTTTAATTATAAAAATGCATTTTCTTGATTGATTAATACTTTGTTGCTTCGAATCATCCTTGCTGAGAGGTTAAAATCATCATTAGAAGATGTATGGTTATGCAACATAATGAACATTGTCGAAATAGAGGATTCGGGTTTTTACTTATTTAATGGATTAACTTATACATGTAGTTAATATAGTTTATAAAAATATTATAGTTGTGTTTAAACCTTACTACTATGACACAAATAATATAATATATGGCATATGGCCAAGTTGGTGACGCTATATTTTACAATAATAAAGACGAAGAAAATGATAGATATTGAGAATAAGCAATACTGATATATATACATATATATAATATGGTTTATTTTATTTAATGATGATTTTATATTGCCCTTAGTAAAACTAGACCGAAATTGGAAAAATTGGATAAGGTTGGCATGCCAATTAAGGAATTAGCAGTACTACGTCTGGATATGTAATACCGGATAGAATGGCTCTGAGAGCTCTTCCGGTGAGTGTAATTAAATTGAGTCGTAGGTTGAATGGCTCTAAGAGCTCGGTCCACATCTATATGTATATTTCTATATATATATATATATGTGTGTGTGCGTGTGTGTGTGTGGTTGTGTGTGTACGTTTGGATAAATATATATATTTTAATGGAAAAGTTACGTATGTTAACTGAGAAAAAATCATTAAAATGGGGCTGGATGGTTCCGAGAACTCGATCCCTTGGTTGGATCCGTTTATCTAGCTCGATGCAATTTTGCTGGAATTTACTGTGGGCAAATACCGAAAATGAATAAATTGGTAAATTTATTATAAAAACACTTTAGTGAATAAAGTAATTAGTTTAATTGTCCTATGGTTAGTTACACCTTACATAATTTGATCTAATCTAATACAATTAAAAACGTATATACATATTTATAAACATGTGAATTAACATACCGATCTTGAAATTAACATTTTAGTATAACAACAATTCTCCTGTAAATGAGTCAATTATCATTATTTGTCTAATCATATATCACTTCTAAGCAACTAAGTATACTCTGAAGGAATCATTTATGCAAGTTATATAAATGAAAAATTCAGTATTGATTACTTATGTTTATGTGCATTATAAACTTAAAAGTTTCGACCTTTATACATTTTGTGATCTTGTATGTGAATACTTTCAAATGTATTTAAAAAAAATCATGTAATTAGAGAGGTAAATTTGATAGTCACCACTAAACTTTTAGCTTAGCACGTGGTTTGTTTTCCACGAGTAGGTTGAGGACCAAGAAGATTATTCTATATGCAAGGAAGGTTGATTGGTGGTGGTTGAGTTGGATCGGAGCATGGCAGCTAAATTTAATGATATTATTATCGTTTATTTGGAATGTACACAGTTGCAGCTTGATTTGTAATATTTGTTGAAATTTGATTAGTGTTATATAGGAAATTTTGTAGTTGTTATTGTTACATGATGAAATTTTATAGATTTAGTTGAGACAAGAATTTCTGTGTAATGTTGATTAGACATGTGGAGTTTAATTTAATTGATTATCGAGGAGGATGGGAGCCTATGTTGGGGTTGATTGAAGTTGTGGAAACAGTTGTATGATTTTGAAAATATTTTTACACCTTTTTTCCATAGGGAGTTACCAATAATTAGGGGAGACTCTGTCGAAACTTTTATAGAATGAAAGGTATGTTAAATTAATAAGGTTTTTAAATTAGTCAAATTCTAGACTTGGCCTTCTTAAAGAGACCCAAACCTGAGGGTGACACCTGGTACCCGAATCTTTTAATTGGCTGGGTATAGGGTGTTACATGCGGCATCTATTATGTACTATTGCCTCAAAGTCTTCTTTACCTTGGTGTATCATTGATGATTTTAATGGTATTGCTATTGCCCATGAGAAGTGAGGAGGTAAACCTTACCCAAATAATCTCATTAATGGATTTAAGGATGCTATTATGGATAATAATCTGATTGACTTGGGAATGAAAGGTTATAAATTTGCCTGGTTTTAGTGTGTGAGTTTGGTTATTTGCATCAAAAAAGAACTGGATCGTGCCTTGGCAAAACCTTATTGGATGGAGCGATTTTCTCTATACAAAGTGTCCAACTTAGAGGCAGAGTCATTTGACCATAATCCCCTATTTTTGGACACTTGTTTTAATTTTTCTTGTCCTTCTGTTCATCATTTTTGGTTTGAGAATGCCTAGGTTCTTCAAAAGGACTTCCTGTTTGTGGTTGAATTAAACTGGAATAAGAATTCTCCATGTTCAGTTTATGCTAAAATTCAATCTTATAGTAAGGCTCTATCTTTGTGGGTTAAATTTGTTTTAGGGAATTTTAAAGAGAAACTTAGAGTCCTTCGAGCAGATATGAAAAGGGCTTGGAGTCTAAATAATTCTACTTTATGTTCTGATTTTCATAAAGCTTAAAACCGTTATCATGACACCCTTTGTCAACAAGAAGAGTTTTGGAAACAAAGAGCTAAACTGTTTTGGCTCTGAGGGGGTGATTCTAATACCAAGTATTTTGATACTGTTACTTTTAAACACAAGCTAAAAAACAAAATTATCAAGTTAAAGGATACTACTGGTAATTGGCGTGATTGGGAAAATGGACTTGATGTTGTTATTACATATTACTTTAAAGATATTTTCTTATCTACTAATTGCCGTATTGGTCTTATTAACAACTGCCTGGATAGAAGAGTTTTTGATGAGCATAATGAATTCTTGTTACAAGCCTTCACTTTGGATGATGTGAAAAGTGCCCTTTTTAGTATGCATCCGGATAAAGCTCCAGGGTTAGATGGTTTTAATCCAGGATTTTATAAGAAATGTTGGAGTATTGTAAGGGATGATGTGATTTCGGAATGTTTGGGAATCATCAATAACAAGTTGTTACTTGATGGATTAAATGACATTGCTATAACTCTGATCCCGAAGAAGAAGCAAGTGGAACCTATGGCTAATTTAAGGCCTATAGCTTTATGCAATGTTTTGTATAAGATAGTTGCTAACATGTTGGCAAACTGTTTGAAGATCAATTATGTTAGAAACTCAGAGTGCCTTTGTTCCTAATAGATTGATATCAGATAATGTGGTGGTAGCGTTTGAGATTATGAATTTTTTAAAAAGAAAAACACAAGCAACTAAAGGTGTTGCTGCTCTTAAGTTGGATATAAGCAAAGCTTAGGACCACATGGAGTGGCATTATTTATCTGATGTCATGAGTGCTTTGGGATTTCACGATAGATGGACTTTGCTTATGAAGATGTGATTTCAATCAGTGCGTTACTTTGATAACTATAAGAAGAAGCTATTGGGTCTTATTTTCGCTTCTAAAGGTCTTCATCAAGACGATCCTCTATCATCATATCTCTTCATTTTAGGTGTTGAAGGCCTTTCTTCTTCCATTAAGTACCCTAAAAACATGAATTTGATTACTGGGTGAGGGTAGTTGCTGGAGCTCCTTCTATTAGTCATTTGTTTTTTGCAGATTACAGTTATTTTTTTCAAGGTCTTCATTGATGAAACTGAGATTGTGAAAAATGTTCTGAACATTTATGCTGTTGATTTTGGACAGCTTATACAGTTTAATAAGTCTTCTCTGAAATTTAGCTTTAATACTTCAATATTGGTGAGAGATCAGGTGTGTCTTGCTCTTTTGGTTAATGTTGCTATGAAGTGTGATTCTTACCTTCGTTTACCTTTTATGATTGGAAGGGATAAAAAATAGATTTTCTCATTCATAGAACAAAAAATTTGGAGGAGAATGCAAGGTTAAAGTAGTACCTTTTTGTCTCGTGCTGGCAAAGAAATATTGTTAAATACTATTGTGTGAACAATTCCAAATTATACTATAAGCATATTTTTACTTCCTTTAGGTTTATGTAAGAAATTGGAGCGGCTTTTTAACAACTTTTGGTGGGGTTCAAAATGTGGAAAAAAACAGGGGAATAATTGGATATCTTGGGATCGTATATGTTGGCCTAAGAAGTTTGGAGGTTTGGGTTTTCGGTCTATTCATTATTTTAATTTGGCTTTATTAGGTAAACAATGTTGGTGCCTCCTTTTTGATAATTCTTCTCTTATGGCGAGAGTTATTAAAGTGAAGTATTATCCTCGAAACTCCTTTCTGGATGTCAGTTGGGTGCTAACCCAAGTTTTGTGTGGCATGATTTTATTAAAGCTCAATCAATTGTTTGAAGAGGTAGTAAATTTTGCATTGGCAGTGGGTAACAAGTGCAGGTTTTAAAAGATCTTTGGCTTCATGATCCTTTAAATCTGATGATCAATTCTACTCTTAATAGTTTTCTTGAGTCTCTTCTGGTTTCTGATTTAATTAACCATGACAGTAAGTAATGGAGGTATGATTTCGTTTGTGCAAATTTTAATAAAAGGGATCAAAATCTGGTTTTCAATATTTTGCTTAGTTGGCACGGAGTCCATAATGTGTGGCAGTGGTTTTTGGAGAAGTCGGGCTCTTACTCTATAAAATCTACCAAAAAAGCCATTCATCAGGTTCCAGCTAATTTTAACTCTTTTTTGGATCAGTTCTCTGACGCGCGTCGAGCCCTATAGGCATCCGATTTGTTCTTGAAAATCCACTTTTAGGGCTTAAGCTCGGATTAAGGTTCATTTGACTCGTGAAGGCTGGTTGTTTCACAATAGATAGGATTTTACTCTAGTCTATTATTGGTGATCAACCTACGAGGGCGTCTGTTGAGCACCACAAGGCAAGTATCATGGAGTTGCTACCTAATAAAATATTGAAAAAATGAGTTGTCACTTCGTGAAGCCAAAATCAGAGATAGTTTGGACCTCACTCCTATTTACAACTTGGTTAATGTTTGCATAAACGACTGTTTGTGGTTAATTATCCTAACCCTCTTCTTTAGCATTATGAGATAAGAAATTAAATAACGCATTACAAGCATGTAGAAAGCGATAAATTATATACAAAAAAATTTAAATAAATCATGCACAAATTGAGAGATTGATTGATCTTATTTTGATGAGGACTTTGGTCCTCATATGCATATTTACAAGAAGATAAGGTTTCAAGTGTATTTTGGTAGAAATAAGGCATTGGGCCCACACAACTTTTGAAGAAAAAATCGCATTTAATTGGTTTTAAGTAGAAGAATATTTTATATTTATAAAGAAAAATTTTTAATTTTTACATATTATTTAATGGGTAAAAATCGGGACATTGGGCCATTTTATTATAGAAAAATCCTACTAAAAAAATCATTTAGTGAGTTTTTAGATTAACGTTTGGGAAAATAATTTATTTGCAATAAAAATGACATTAAAGAATAATAATGCGGGAAAAAGATAGATAAATCAGGCTATTAACTAATTTGGTGAACATTGGTTTCCTCATACATATTCATAAAAACCTTTTTGTGTGATTTTTGAGATAAAAAGATGGACATCGGTCCATTTTATTAGGAAAATCCAATTATTTGTATAGAAAATATTTAATATAAAATTTTCTATTTATCATGTTGAAAAATCCCCCTTTTAATAACTATTACAAATCATTACGCACAAATATAAAAAAATGAATAAAAAATAAATAAACAAATAAATGAATAAATGAGGCTAAAAATGATTTTGAACCAGATAGGCCCGATCTACAATTCTCAAACCCTTCAATGTAGGATTATCATACAATTTATCCAAAAAAGAATAAAAACGGAGATTAGTCAAATAAATAAAAAATACTTAATTCTTTAAAGAAAGAAAATTAAACAAAATAACAAAAAATAATTAAAAAGAATAAGCAAATGAAAATCTAGAACAAATAAGAAATGAGGGTTAGCAAAGAAAGAAAATAAAGAAATACAAAAAAACATGTATTAAATCACAAAAATTGCCTAAAAGGTGAGTCACGGACTCACTTAGAAAACAAAAGGGCAAGTCACGACCCAAATAAGCGAGTCATGGCCTTAAGTGAAGCGAGTCACACTCCCTCAAATGAGTCACGAACCATTCCAGGTCGAGTCACGGAGGCTGTAACTCGCTCACAACTCAAAGCCGTGAGTCACCTCTGGGCTGTGGCTTTAGAACGATGCCATAACCATTTTCAAAGCTTCCAAATTGCCTCCTAAGGCCCAAAAATGCATGAAAAGGGTTCTAAGCACCTCAAAATCAACTTAAATGCTTAAAATAACCAATAAAACTACTAAAAGCAAGATTTATACAAAATCACCATGTGAGAGAATCATGCTTTAGAGAGAGAAAGTTAAAACTAACAAGCATCAAACTCACTTAAATTTACATATAAATAGGACACTTATGCATACAACTTAATATTGCACACAAACACACTTCTAAGACATTATTTACACCAAACTAACAAGAAAAACATATTAGTACAAAGAGAAAAACCTAAGAAGTAGAGCATAAAAGTTACACAAAAAATTCAAAACCAATATTTACAAGAATGAAAGTTCTAGATTTACAAGTTTGCCTCTTACATTACCTTCAATAAAGCTACTTCAACAAACCAGGGAAAACACCTTTATCTCTTATTCTTGCTTCCTTCATTCTTCAAATCAGATGAAAACAACACAGTTTTTTTCTTGCTTTCTCTCTCTAGATTTTTTTGTTGTTTTTTCCAAAAATTGGTTATTTTTATTTAGAGGAAATTATTACCTTTAAATGCCCTGGATTAGGATTAAAAAAAATTAGAAGATTTTTATCTTGAAAATAATCTCCTATCTCATAGGGAAAATCTACAATTTTGGATGGAAAAACCCAATCAAGACCTTAACTTAGAGGTAGGCCCCTCAGAAAAGTCCAAAAACTATCTTTAAATGAAAAATAGGTGAGTTATGGCCTTGAGTCATACCCAAAGACTCAAATCATGGTCCAAATAAAGGAAAAGTGAGTCACCTCTTTAGGCCGTGACTCAGAAACGAGTCACTGTCTTGACTCATGAGTCAAAGCCATGACTCAGAAGCGAGTCACTGTCTTGACTCGTGAGTCAAAGTCGTGACTCATTTCTGAGTCAACCCAAAGCCTTTGGATGTGCTCATTTTACCTATCCCAGAGAGAAAAATACATGCATGCCATTAAAGCACCATTTTTTGATTCTCAAAACTCGCGATAGAATATTTTTCGAAAACCCAATGCTAGAGAAGAATAGAGTGCTATTGCTTTTTAGCTACTTCTAAAATAGCACTATCCTTATTAGGTAACCCTGATAGAGGTTGACTTAGGCCTAGTGTCTATAAGTTCAGCTAGAGAAAATTTTAGAGTTTATTGGTGCCTCCTAAGATGAAAAATCTTATTTGAAGAGCTATTCACTCTGTGTTGCCATTTCGTCCTCTTTTGATGAAAATGGGTATTGATATTCCTACTCTTTACCCTTTTTGTGGTTTGACTGATGAATTTATTTTTCATATTTTTGTGGAGTGTTCTTTTGTAAAAGACATATGGCTTAAATCTGATGTGGGTTATGTGAGAGGTGGTTTGCAGTTTTTAATTCTTGGATTGCTTTTGTTCTTAAGAATCTTTCTTTGGATGTTTGTAGCTCTATTATTTCTATTTGCTAGAGTTTTTGGAAAATCAGAAATGATGTTGTTTGGAAGGGTTCTCATATCTCTCCTACTACTATCATTTTTTTTATCTTTGGAAATGCTAGGCTTTTGGTTGGGTGCTAATAAAAACAACTCCCATGTTGGTAGTAGCAGTTATGTTGCTTTTTCTTTGGCTCAGTGAAAGGCCTCTTCTGCTAGCTGCTTTAAAAAAAATACTGATGTTGCTATTTTCACTAATCTAAATAGATCGGGAATTGCATTTATTGTCTATGACTATTATGGAGGCTTTATTGTTGCTGGTTCTAAATCCTTTCCTGGTGTTTTGGACCCTTGCATTGCTGAAACTTTTAGTGCTTGGGAAGCTCTTAGTTGGCTAAAAAATAAACACTTTTCAAATGTTACTATTGAGTTAGATTCTCTTCTGGTGATCAATGTTATTCATCATAAGTCTTGCTCCACTTCTGATTTTCATTTAATTATCCAAGATTATTTTACTCTTTCTAATGTAAACCATAGTTTTAGGTTTGTTAAGTGGTCCGTGAACTAATGTGCTCATTTACTTGCTCGCGCTTCTGGCTCTATGTTTGATCTCATGGTTTGGGACATTTGACTCCTTTTTTTCTGTATTCAGCTTTACAAGCTGATATCACTTTTTAATGAAGTTCTTTTTCTGTAAAAAAAAGCCATTAATTATCCTTATATTTTACAATTTTGCCTTTTGAAAAACATTCACTTAATCAATACTCTATTTAGCCTCATTTTCTCTTCAGCCTCTACAAAAAAAAATTAGCCTTTTTTTCTCTCTAAATTTAAAAATTTTTATTTTTTTATCTAATTTTGGGGCTTCCGTCAATCCATTTATAGGTGGCAGCCCTTTTACTCTTTCATCTTGCTCTTTCATTAAATTTATATTTATTTTTTTCAATTTTTATGTTTTTTTATTTTTTTCAAATTTTTCTATAATAATTTTTAGATCGTTATAAATTTGAATTACTAATTTTTTCATTATTTTTTATTTGTATTTGATTTTTTTGTATTTTGGTTTAATGAACTCATATCTAAAATTTTTTATTTTAGATTTGATTTTAATATTTGTCCAGATTTTATTTTTATTTTTATAAATCTAGTTTGTTTAACTAATGTTGAATCCAATTTAAATTTTTTCATCATGCAAGTTTGTCTTTTATATTTAGAGGTTATTGTCTTTCTTTATGTAGGTTTTCGTCCTTCTAAAATAAGTTTTTTCGTGGATAACAGATGGATTGAATTTTTCACTGAAAGCTAGATTGTCCGCGGTATGTTACCATTATCCACTATTTTCGTTGAAAAAGTTCAAAGATACATTTCAGTAATTTAATTAGTTTCATACATCTTATATACTTTTAAATTTTATAAATTTATTTGTATTTTTCACATGTAATTTTTATATTATTAATTAAGATTTATTTTGCATTAAAAAAATTAATACTCTATTTTTTATTTTTATTAAATTAAGGATTACATTTGAAATAAGATGTACAAAATAATACCTAATTTTTTTAAAATAACACTTATTTTGTAATAAAATTTTTCTAGATGGATATCTATGAAATGAAGGGAATAATATTTAGGTTTATTATTTGTCTTGTGATATTTTTGTGCAACGCTCACTCTAATTACCTTTTATTTACCTATGGTTTCATTTAATTACTTGCACAAGTACATATATATACATATACATTTAACATACTTAAAATACATTTACAAGTAGTTCCTTATAGATATTCCACATTTTTTACATTTAACGTATTACAAAAGTGACTAAACTACCAAAATCGGTCTTCACTTACCCTTCTCTTAATGGCTCACAGATGTTGTCTTGAAAACTGGCTCCTCAGATCTACACCTGTATACCTTTATGGGAAAAACACCCATACTAAGTGATAGCTTAGTGGGGAGTAAAGCAATGCAATAGACTTATTGTCGAAGTCACAAACACAAATAATATAATATACCAATAACAATACATGATAACATTAAATAACTAGCATACTTTGTCATATTACCACTTATATGCATTCACTATGATAGCTACATACATTAAACAACACTTTAAATAATTCTTTCATTTCACTGCAGCATTCCATAAGAAACACTAATATTACCATAAGGCACTAAAATATTTACACTATTGATCATTCACTAATATTCATGTAAAAAAATTTAAATCGCTTTCATCATCTGAATTTCCATTGATAGTGGATAATGGGTATAAATACTAGATATCGGCGAGCAGTATCAAACACTAGAGACTTATTAGTCTCAGGTTATTAGATACCAATAAGTATTTGAACACTAGACATCTTTCGATGTCATCACTAGCAGCTGCAATCACTATCCCCTTATAGATATGCCTATTTATCCACTACTATGTGAAATTCAGGCTTAATAACTATTTGATCACTCAAGATTATCATATTGATACATGCAATGTCATAAGGTTTATACATAGTAGAACATACAAATAATATCCCCATATGATACATAATTAACTTCACTTAAAATACACTTCGAACATAGTTACCACTTCATGTAACATGTAACACTAGGCATATCATTGATTATATTCATCACAATGCATAACTATATACTTAAAGATCATATATGCATCTATTTTCTTAACTCCATGCTTAATATGGTCTCATTAGGCTCAAAAGTGTCTTAAAAGGGTTGTGGCAATATTCGGAACACTTAAATGTCACATTGGCTTTAAATAAGAAGTTTCTTAATGGAGGTGGCATGTTAGGTCGAGAGCGCGACATGGGTTGCAACCACAATAGAGGGCTTATCCCACTACTCGTGAAATCCTGCAGACTACTTTCAGCGTCTAACTTGCACATCAATTTAGACATCCTAAACGGCATTTTTAGGAAAAGTGTTCTTTTAAAAAGTTGTTCCTTTACGTTTTTTGTTTCTAGAAAATTAAAAATAACTTAATTCTGACTTCTAAATCTCAAGATATTACTAAAATAATGTGGAAAACTCTAGATGATAGGGCAACAAATATCACTCAACTTCAAACCATATTTAGAGGACTTTAGAGGTAGAATCAAGTCTCAATTTCTTCTACAAAGTTGTAGATATATGTGTTATATTTAATTTAAAATTAGAATCACCTTATTTAGACATTTATAGAAAGAGTTATACCCTTTACATGAAAATTGGTTTAAGTGAACCTTAAGGTAGAATTTTCACTAAGTCACTTTTTCATACACAATTATCTTTTTCATGCAATAAAAATATCATTACCTAGTTATACCATAAATAAAAAAAATTATAGCACATACATCAACTTGAATTAATTAAACACATAGCAAGGAAAATAAAAACTCCCAAACCTCTTTGACAAGCTCCAACCCTTCCTTTAAGCTCCTTCTCCTTCCTTCTCTTTACTCATGCTAGATTTTCCAACTAAAACATGTCATAAACACACCTCAATATCCAAATCCCATCTATGATTCTAGCTCCTCACGTTTAGAACAAATAAAGGACCAAACTTGAGCCAAGAATCCTATAAAAACTTACCTTAAATTAGCTAGGATACATAAACTCTTTAAGCTAAGCTATAAGCAAGAAAATGGCATAGGGAAGAAGAAGAAAATGACTGGGATTATTTGGCCAAAAGTGGCTAGCTAACCCACACAAAAGGGTAGATGTTCCCTTTTTCTTGCTTTCTCTACATTCTTTTAAATATGTTATATGTCTTTCTTTCATTGGCCTATAATTTAACCCATGTAAATTTACACTTTCCTCCCTCAAGCTAGCCTTTATTACCACTCACACACCATACTGACTCCTTTTCAATACATTCTCCCCATTTCTTCAATAATTATGCACATTTACCCTAAATTGACAATTTATAAAAGTACCCTTTACTTTTACATTAATACTAATGACATCCCAATTGCATTATTAACAATTTTTTTACACTGAATTTTTTTCAATCTCTCTCTCCACCACATACTAATCCTATTAGGGTATGCTTTGGGCCTTTACATTTTGTCATAACTAATGGCAATTAATTTATTTATTTTTTTTCAAAATTCAGTAATTTTATTTCGACAATATTTTCTTTTAAAATTAAAGATAAATATTATTTCTTGTATTTAATTACATGCAATAATTTTTAACTATTCATCAGAAAATACTAACTAACTCTTTGCTCTTAAGGATCAAAACGATAAAAGCTCTTTTGATCCAGAATAAAATTTTCTATATAAAAATAGTATCATATGAAAATTTCACAGAATCACAACAGTCCATAACTAATGGCAAAATCTTAAACTAAAAAGGGTCTAGTCTAAAATTTTTCAATTTTTTTCTCTTTAAATGATGGTTGAAATAATAAACTGAAAATGGCATATCTAATGGAAAATATATAAAAGTAAAGACGAATTAGTCCTAATGGCTTAAAAAAGTGAGCTTTAATAAACTTCACTTTTAATAATTTGGTCTATGTATAATTTAAACTGTTTGATCTCACATGTTTCAACAATTGAAGGGTTCCAATGATGGATTTTAATAGAAAATGCATAGTGGAAACAAATAAAATCTAAATAGGATCCATGCGGTCCAATTAATTTAAAAAAAAGAATTGATCGGTTACCAACCTTTTGAAGTGCAGAAATAATAAATTTCAGGTGGTGTTTCAAGAAACGATCATCCTTTACTGGTATCCACACTTAAATGTGAGGAATGAATCTGCCAAAAGTTCTAGCTCCTTTTTGTTTAGGGTTTTGTTTTTTTTTTCTATTCCTTTTCAATCAAAAGATGACATAATATCTCTTTCAACAAAAATGACTGCCTCTCTTTTCCATATTAGGGTTGTGTTAAGGTACACATACATACATACATATATATAGTAACACTAAACCTAACGTGAAAAGAGGTAATTTACTGAAAATATTTTGATTTTTTATATCTGAAATATTTAAAATTTGAAACACCCAAATAAATCATAATCCGTTTATCACATTCTACATGTGTGACCTAATAGGTTCATATTATATTTGCAATGGGCTCAATCTTTATAGGTCCATAAGTCATAAGCTACTTCTAGAAAAATATTATGACTATCCAAATAATATGAATATTGATAATTTGATTTTAACCTAATTGATAGAGTATGTTATAATCTTTTTATGACATGATATATTGTTTGCATATAAGTTCTGGACCATATCAAACTTATATTGTTCAAATATATAATTTTTTGATCACTAAATAGACTGACAATATCAAATGACATTTATCGCTCCATAAATTTATTTGAGCACGACTATGCATTTTTCAGTCCTACTTAATTATCGAGGGGAATAGATATCTCTGAAAGACAAATTTCATCTTAATTATTCACTATCTTCTGTACGATTCTCATCATATCCAATCATAAATTTTATAATTATCCGATGAAAAATAATATTTAATTATATCAAAATATAATTTTTCTTATGTAGAAAATTGCGAAAATTTTATGTCAAAGAATTTGGTAACATAACTATTATGGGATCATTTATGACACTAACCCATATATTGATCTCATAACGGGTTTATCAAGTACCTTATTTTCTAATAATTATCTATAAGTTTGATTTATATCACCATATATAATTATGTTATATTTATCAATCAAACTTATACTAGTTTTAATTTAGGTCAAAGGTGCAATTTACCTCCTGAAACTTGACAAAAAGAGCAATTAGTCCCCTAATGTTTATTTTGGTACAATATTTTTCCTAAAGTTTATAAATTAGGGTAGTGTCATTCCCAAACTAACGGTCTGTTATTTTGACTATTTTGTCACTTAACTGCTGACGTGACATTGAAATTATGCCAAAAAAATACCACATGGCAAGGTTGAAGGTGCAAAAAAACCTCTAAAGTATTCTATAAAAAGCAGTTTATCCCCTAAAGTTTACAGATTGGGGTAATTTAACCTCTATTGAAGTGTCACACTTGTATTACGCCAGCAATCAACTGATAAAAAATAGTCAAAACAATAGGTCTGTCAATTTTGGAGTGATATTGCTCCAATTTGTAAACTTTAGGAGGGACATTGTACCAAAACAAATATTAGAGGAGTAAATTATTCTTTTTGTCAAATTTTAGGAAATAAATTGCACTTTCACCCTTTAATTTATCATTATTCATTTAATGATAAATGATTAGAGATATTTAGAATAACATTATATTGTTATTCATAAATATTATTATAATATAGGCTAAAGGTGTAATCTGATCCGTAATATTTGGCAAAAAAGGCAATGTATTACCTAAAGTTTCATTTGGTGTAATGTCACTCTTGAAATTTAAAAATCGAAGCAATTTGGCCTCTAAACAAAATTAGTCAAATTCTTAACCGAGATGTGTCAAATTTTTTAGCACCAGCCGTTATTTCGAAAACTAAATTGCCCCAATTTTGAAACATCAGAGGTGACATTGTATCAAATGTAATTTTAAAGTTTCAATTGCACTTTTTCTAAAAATTTAAGAAATGATTTGCACCTTTAGCCAATAATATAACATACCAATAATATATTAATATGAAAAATATTCATTTTTATAAAATGAACTATATCAATATATAAAAGTACAAATATTTAGCTTAAAGCATAACCACTAACATCCAATACATGCATCACATGCATGCCTATATCACATTCCAGCCAATAATTCCAAAGGAAAAAGAAAATACAATAACACAAAAAATTGAATAGTCCACGCATTCTATAGTGTAATTGCATTCACTTTTTTTTTCTTTTTTGAGCAGTAGGGCTTACGCCTTACCACTTTGATGGGCCGTATGGATCCTGTCAATATGGGGCGGGTCAAATTCTTTTTTTCAAGAGAAATTTATACCAAATACCCCTTTTTAATCCTATTTTTTAAAAATGCAACCATTATTTATAGAACTTTAAAATTGCCTTTTTTAATTTTTTGTTTTTAAAATTACCCCTTTTTGTTTTAAGCCCTCAATACCCATCTCTCATTGTGACCATTTCCCCTATAGGAATTTGATCAGTGTCCATTCCTTGTCTCTCTCTGCCTCAGCTTCGGACGTTTGAATTTAAAAGCAAGTGTGATTGCAATAGTTACCTCAAAATGGACAGTGTGAAGGGAAATCGCATGGCATATACATGAAGATCACGCAGCAAAAAAATAAAAATATTGATCATTCATGCCACGCAATATACGATAAAGAATCGAAACATGTAATTTTAGAGTTTTAAAAAACTTACAAGCTTGGATGCTCTTCAAAACTTGATTTTGCAATGGCAAATGTATAAGATAGACTTATACACTTCAGATCTGGAACACCAATGCCAAAGGAGCAGCCTTTATGCCACACCACTCTATACTCACACACACACACTTGCAAAGATAACTTCAAATCAAAAGTGCTAGCTCTATAATTGTGTATTCGGCAATGGGAATGGTTTGAAGCCATAAGATCTGATCTTTTTCTTCCTTTAGGTTGCTATTACTGCTCAAGAATACAAGAAATTAAGAAAGAATTCTTTCTCTTGAGAGTGGCGGCACTAGAGAGAAATTCTCACCTAGGTCAAAATAGAATTAATCAATTTATATTATTAATTTAGGAAAGATAGGTAATGTCAAAATCCCTTAGAATTAGGAATATTTTTAGCCTTCATCACTTCCTAATTAAGTGATTTAAATTAATTCAAACTCTATTAGGTTTTAAATTCAAATTAATTTAAAATGGCATAAGAAATTTAATCAAAACAAACTTACTTATTTAGGGTAATTGGTTGCTGAATTCAACTAGGATTCCTAGCTTGAATTTCAGCCACATTAATTCCCTCTCAAGTATTATATTTTGATTAAATACAATTTAGGATTTAATACTCAATTAACTTAATTATACATAGAAAATTAATTAATAGAAATTAAACCTAGCACATGCCAATAAATTTCTCTCGTTTACCAACTGTTAACAAGTTTGTTTTAAACAGTTAGTTATTTAAGGCAAAATAACAGTTTAACATATTTGCCTTAAACAGCTAGCTGTTTAAGGAAAAAAACCTATTCAGCAGATTTGCCTTAGGCAAAAAACTTGTTTAACAGATTTGCCTTAAACATCTAGCTGTTTAAGGCAAAAAAACTGTTTACCCATTATATACATTAATTTGAATTTAAATACAAGCCTAGATTAATGCCTAATAAATTATTCAAATATTTTCAGCCCAATGCTTTGTGTGCGATCCTATAGGTCCGTTTAATAGTGGCAATGAATTAATAAATAATCCAAAGGCTATATATATTCTCTAGCAAGATATTATAGCATTCCAAATTAAATGAAAATACAAATGGCATTTAGTGACCTAATACAATTTTGCATAGTTCCTTACCCTTAAATATCAGAATTAATATAAGGCATGGAACCAGTTATCCTTATATATACTAATTCCTTTCTTGATATTCCAGTGACACTGAACTTTTAGATAAATAATGATTACTCATTATTTCATCTCGGTATGGCCATACACTTCTCAGTTTACTGATCAAGTGACCGATGATATTTTCTCTCTTATCGAGAGGGGTAATCCCTTTACTTCTCTCATGCTCTCTAACATGAATCAGTGCATACCCAAGCATACCCATACTTGTCACTATGTTAAGAGCACGTTAGATGTATGTCAAAGTACACAGTAATTCATAAAGAGTTTCATAGAGATTTTAGGTCTAAGAACTCTGATGTAAAACTTGCACATGAGAAATACTTATGACTTGTACCATGTAAGGTTCTCATAAATGGATCGAATCCAGATACCATGTTTTAAACATGTATCTATGATCTCTAATTGACACTCCAGTTCTTATGATCCGTAAGAGAGAACTCAAATTATCAGAGAGAGCATACTAGTCTTAATTCATTTGTTATTCCCATAACAATAACTGACTAGGGATACTTAGAATGAAGTCTCATTTGTTTCAAGGTCTTACAACCATGTGCCTCACGCATGATAACTTAAACTGAAACAACATTCTTGGATAGTTCTATCAATTGATATGCACAGGAATACAATAGATAAAACAAATGCTTCATTTATTAACTTAAGTATTTTATAACAATGCATTGGGGCTAGGGCTTACACTAACAATCTCCCACTAGCACTAGTCCCAATTGGGAATAGCCCTAAGACCGAATGCTCTCAAATGAGCTTCGTGCAGATTTGGACGCAACTATTTCATCAAAGGATTTGTTATATTATTTTCACTTGCTATCTTGCTAATCTTAACGTCCCCATAATCAATGATCTCTCTGATCAGGTGGTACCTCCTAAGTATGTTTTTGGATTTCTGGTGTGACCGGGGCTCCTTGGCCTGTGCGATGGCCCCGTTATTGTCATAAAAAATTTCTAATGGATCTAGGATGCTTGGGACCACTCCTAATCCAGAAATGAAATTTCTAATCCAAACAGCCACCTTTGCAGCCTCACTTGCTGCAATATACTCAGATTCTATGGTTGAGTCGGCAATGGTCTCTTGTTTTGAGCTTCTCCAGCTGACAACACCACCGTTCAAAATAAAAACAAATCCAGATTGCGATCTTGAGTCTTGAGTGCTGGTTTGAAAAGCAGCATCAGCATAACCTTGTATGATGAGCTCTTCTTGACAACCATACACCAAGAAGTGATCCTTAGTCCTTCGCAGGTACTTTAGAATCCCTTTTATAGCAAACCGATGTTTTTCACCAGGGTCTTGCTGAAACCTATTGGTTATACTCAGTGCATGAGCAACATCCAACCTAGTACATAACATAGCGTACATGATAGATCCAATAGCAGATGCATATGGGATTCTACTCATGTTGTCCCTCTCCTCTTTAGTTTTAGGACATTGTTCTTTAGTCAAAGGAACTCCCAAAGCCAAAGGTATGTACCCTTTCTTTGAGTCTTCCATACTAAAATACTTTAGTACTTTGTCTATATAATTTTCTTGACTTAGTTCCAAAAGCAAATTCGATCTATCTCTATAGATCCAAATACCAAGTATTGTCTCGGCTTCACCTAAGTCTTTCATTGAGAAGCACTTTCCCAACCATTGCTTAACTTTTTGCAATGTTGGGAATGAGAAGGATGTCATCCACATATAGGACCAGGAATACTATTATACTCCCACTAACCTTCTTGTACATACAAGGCTCATCTTCATTCTTGATGAAGTTAAATTCTTTGACAGCTTTATCAAAATGGAGATTCCAACTCCGGGATGATTGATTTAATCCATAAATGGATTTTTGAAACTTGCAAACCTTTTTAGGATGCTTGGGATTGACAAAACCCACAAGCTGTGTCATATACACATCTTTAAGTATATTTCCATTGTGGAAAGCAATTTTGACATCCATTTGCCATATCTCATAGTTATGATATGCAGCTATGGCAAACAAGATCCTAATGGACTTGAGCATGACTACAGGCAAAAAGTTCTCATCATAGTCTACACCATGAGTTTGTCGAAAATCTTTTGCTACTAGTCTACCTTTATAGGTCTTATCAACTTTGAGTTTAAATAGCCACTTGCATTCAATTACCTTAGCACCTTCTGGTGGAACAACCAAGGTCCAAATCTGGTTATCGTACATTGATTACATCTCGAATTTCATGGCTCTAAGCCAATTTTATGAGTCAGGGCTCTCAATAGCTTCTTGGTAGTTAGTTGGATCCTCACAATCCACTAACTCAATAGTATCACTGTCGATGATTAGAAAATCGTATCTCTCAATCTTCCGATGTACCCTACCAGACATTCTAGGTTCTTGTGCAATGGGTTTTTATTTTACAACTGGTTGTGAACTTGATCCCATTTTCAACTCATCCTCTACAGGAGTTTGTGGCACTTGAATTTCTCTAAGTTCTACTTTACTCCCACTGTCTTTCTTGAGAAGGAACTCCTTTTTCAAGAAAATAGCCTTGTGAGCTATAAAAACTTTATTCTCGGCTTGTGAGTAAAAGTAGTATCCCTTTGTTTCTTTGGGATAACCCACAAACAAGAAAACAGTGGATTTATGCTCTAGTTTGTCAGATGTTAATTTCTTAACATATGCCTCACAACCCCAAATCTTGAGAAATGACATATTAGGCTCTTTCCCAATCCATACCTTGTATGGTGTCTTTTTAACTGCTTTAGTTGGAGTACGATTTAGTAGAAATGCAACAATTTCTAATGCATAATCCCAAAAAGAGACAGGAAGATTAGTTTGACTCATCATTGATCGAACCATATCGAATAGAGTTCGATTTCTCCTTTCGGACACACCATTCCATTGTGGTGTTCCAGGAGGAATGAGTTGTGAAATAATTCCACACTCCTTCAGATGACCGTCAAACTCTTGGCTTAAGTATTTGCCACCTCGATCTGATCGAATGGCTTTTATACTTTTGCCAAGTTGGTTTTCTACTTCGTTATTAAATTCTCTGAATTTTTCAAAATTTTCAGACTTGTGCTTCATTAGATAGACGTAGCCATATCTACTGAAGTCATCTGTGAATGTCACGAAGTAACTAAAACCACCTCTAGCTTGTGTACTTAATGGTCCACATACATCGGTATGTATTAGTTCCAATAAGTCACTAGTCCTTTCACCTTTCTTGTTAAAAGGACTCTTTGTCATCTTTCCATGCAAATATTGCTCACATGTGTCATAAGATTCCAAATCGAATGACCCAAGCACTCCAGATTTATGGAGTCTTGAAATGCATTTTTCATTTGTATGCCCTAAATGACAATGCCAGAAGTAAGTAGGGTTCAATTCATTTGATTTAGTCCTCTTTGTATTAATGTTGTATATGGACTCTTTGTTTTGTAGATCAAGGATATAAAGGCCATTTTGTAACATGACATTGCCATATAAAATGCCTTGGCGATGAATATGAATATTGCCATTATCAATAACAAAATCAAATCCATCCATATCCAAACAAGAAACTGAAACAATGTTTCTACTCATAGCAGGCATATAATAACAATTTTTCAAATCTAAACAATGTCTGAAAGGTAAAGTGATTTGATAGTCTCCTATCTTTATGGCAGCAACTCGTGCTCCATTCTCTATATGGAGGTCCACTTCATTCTTTCCAAGTAACTGCCTATTTCTTAACCCTTGCACATTTGAACAAATGTGAGAACTACAACCGATATTCAATACCCAAGTGGTAGAAATAGAAAGGTTAATTTTAACAACAAAAATACCAAACCTGGATGCCTTGGCTCCATTCTTCTTTTGTTCTTCCTTGAAGGGAGAGCAATTCTTCCTCCAATGCCCTAACTTGTTGCAATGGAAGCATGTTCTCTTGCTCTCCTTAAGCTTTTACGCCTTGGGCTTGGGTTGGGCTTGAGGTGCACTCCCACTAGACTTAGACCGTGCCAAGTCATTCTTGGGTTTTGCCTTTTCCTTGCCCTTTCCCTTAGAAGATCCCTTCTTAATGCCCCCTTGAACCACAAGTACGGGATTGATCTTTCAAATGTTCTCTTCAGCATTCTTAAGCATCCCATGAAGCTCGATGACTATCTTGTTCATTGCATGCATGTTATAATTCATAACAAATGGATTATAATCATCAGTCAATGAACCAAGATCAAATCAGTGGCTAATTCTTTTGGCACTTGTACCTCAAGCTTCTCAAGAGTATCAAGATACCCTTTCATCGTAAGTACATAGGTACTAACAGAAGTACCCGCAACCATCTTACAAGAAATTAAGGCCTTTGTTGTCACGAACCTCTCTTGACGAGCTTGTTCTTGGAAAATCTCCTTGAGGTGCACCATGATCGCATACACCTCTTGGTCCATAAATTGCTTTTGTAAATCAGGCACCAAAGTGGCTAGCATCTGACAGGTCACATCATTGGAGTTACTTTTCTTAGTCTCAAAAGTTTCCTTTTGAACTACAGAGGCATTCCTAGTAGGTTTCTCGGGCAAGGGTGCATCCAAAACATACGACTTTTTCTCTTGCTTGAGAACAATTCTCAAGTTTCGAGACCAGTCTATGAAATTGATGCCATTTAATTTGTCCTTTTTAGGACCGATCACAATGAAAAGTTGTTGTTTGAAGATGCCATTTTTCAATCTATAATAAAACTTAGCAAGATTAAATGAGGTCTTATAATGATCCCATAAACCGAATTAATATCCCTTTAAATAATTCGCGTTAGTGATTTAATGTGGGTCAAGATTCACTTTTCACAATAACTTATTAGTCAAGCTGAGCTTGTACACCTAACAAGTTAAGTTACTTAGGTAGAAAAACTCCAATCATGTCTCATACATAACTCTTGGATCAAATGGGCTAACATCTTAAGATGTTATAACACAAACCCATTTATTAGTTGCCTAGGTCCGGACATCCCTTTTCATGTTAAGTCCAACCTACATTCACAATCCATGCCTCACAAAGATAATCGGGTGCATCTAGGACTCCTAGTCTACGTGATCGATAATCGATGCCTTAATATGTTTCGAATTAGGAAGGCAACTTTGTGACTTACTATTTTAGGGATTCATTTTATTGTGGCTTACATGGCATATGCTTTGTCATCCATTCATAACATGCATATATATAATTGCATAAAGTAAAGTGTGACAAACATGGACCCAAAAACCTACAACTAAGATTCTATACTATTACATAAGAATCTTTGAGTTGGGCTTCTCCACTCCGGTGGGCTTCGTCTTGATTTACAAAGTCTTCAAATAAATTCTATACTAAGAAATAAATGAAACTTTTACAATAATCCATAATGGCACGCAGGCCATATTCAATTACAAAAAACCCAGGACCCATGAATGCACCATGCATATCCATTCATCACACAAAACAAGCAAATAAATATACATAACATTCATAGATAAAATAAAGTCCAATTTCAATTAATTTAGCCAAGTCCATTAATGAAAATTGTGTACTTGTAATTTTAAGATAAGACCCCTTGATGGGCCTGGGCTGAAGCCCAATGGACTAAATTCCCTTATTGAATAAGTTCTCTTAAAAGCCCAAAACACAAACTAGTTAGATTTGTGTTATAAATCAACTCTAGTATAATTTCCAATTTTGCCATTTTTAATATTATGTCATACAGCCCATAAATATTAAAAATAAATATATTATGAACCAATATGAATTAAACATAAAAATTCATGAAGAACATATGTCATACACGATATATATACTAAAACAAACAAACAACAATGAAACTAGTTATTTAATGCTTATATAATGCCACAAACAATGTACAAACACTTAAAACGATTTTATGAGCCATTTAATAATTTAAATAAGGTCATAAACATTGAGTTAAGGTTCTTTTTAGATCTGATCTAAATGTGTTTTTGCCATTTTAATCAAAACAAAACAAATAATGTTGATTAAACATGCAACAAACACAAACTAGTCATAGTTTTAAGCGATTTTAAAAATAATCAATTAAATTGTCATGGACCATAATTAAAACCATTTTTAAAACATGTCCAGACCTATTATTAATCTTTAAAAATCAATTACAAACATGCCAAACATGTTTTTACATTTAATATTGAAAACTAGTTAAACAAACACATATCATGCAAACTAGCACCTAGTTTCAAGATTAACATATATGATCAGGTATGTATAATTAAAATCGACCATGAACAGCTCTAAGAACATCTTATGACAGTATCAAAATATTTCATAATAATTATAACACCTAATAAAATATTTAAAATCATTTTTACACTAAAACAATGCAAAAAAACTCAAAATAGAAAATTTCGGCATTGAGGTTTTAATCAAGAACGATTTTGAATCAAGATTTAATGCACCCAAAGCACTAAAATAAGCATGGTTAGGCTCTGATACCACTAAAGGGAAATCACATGGTATATACATGAAGATCACGCAGCGGAAAAATAAACATATTGATCATTCATGCCACGCAATATACGACAAAGAATCAAAACATGCAATTTTAGAGTTTTAAAAAACTTACAAGCTTGGATGCTCTTCAAAACTTGATTTTACAATGGCAAATGTATAAGATAGACTTATACACTTCAGATCGGGAACACCAATGCCAAAGGAGCAGCCTTTACGCCACACCACTCTATGCTCACACACACACTTGCAAAGATAGCTTAAAATCAAGAGTGCTAGCTCTATGATTGTGTATTCGGAAATGGGAATGGTTTGAAGCCACAAGATCTAATCTTGTTCTTCCTTTAGGTTGCTATTGCTGCCCAAGAATACAAGAGATTAAGAAAGAATTATTTCTCTTGAGAGTGGCGGCACTAGAGAGAAATTCTCACCTAGGTCAAATAGAATTAATCAATTTATATCATTAATTTAGGAAAGATAGGTAATGCCGAAATCCCTTAGAATTAGAAATATTTTCAGCCTCCATCACTATCTAATTAAGTGATTTAAATTAATTCAAACTTTATTAGGTTTTAAATTCAAATTAATTTAAAATGGCATAAGACATTTAATCAAAACAAACTTACTTATTTAGGGTAATTGGTTGCCGAATTCAAATAGAATTCCTAGCTTGAATTTCGGCCACATTAATTCCCTCTCAAGTATTATATTTTGATTAAATACAATTTAGGATTTAATACTCAATTAACTTAATTATACATAGATAATTAATTAATTAAAATTAAACCTAGCACATGCCAATAAATTTCTCTCGTGGAATAACTGTTAACAAATTTGCCTTAAACAGCTAGCTGTTTAAGGCAAAAAATCTGTTTAGCAGATTTGCTGTTTAAGGTAAAAAACTTGTTTAACAGATTTGACTTAAACAGCTAGGTAAAAAACTATTTACCCATTACATACATTAATTTGACTTTAAATACAAGCCCAAATTAATACACTATTTAAATATTTTAAGCCCAATACTTTGTATACGATCCTATAGGTCTATTTAATATTGACAATGAATTAATAAATAATCCAAAGGCTATATTTATTCTCCAGAAAGATATTATAGCATTCTAAATTAAATGAAAATACAAATGACATTTAGTGACCTAATGCAATTTTGCATAGTCCCTTACCCTTAACTATCAGAATTAATATAAGGCATGGAACCGGTTATCCTTATATATACTAATTCATTTCTTGATATTCCAGTGACACTAAACTTTCAGATAAATAATGATTACTCATTATTTCATCTCAGTATGGCCATACACTTCTCAGTTCACTGATCAAGTGGCCGATGATATTTTCTCTCTTATCGAGAGGGGTAATCCCTTTACTTCTCTCATGCTCTCTAACATGGATCAGTGAATACCCAAGCATACCTATACTTTTCACACTGTTACGAGCACGTTAGGTGTATGTTAAAGTACACAGTAATTCATAAAGAGTTTCATAGAGATTTTAGGTCTAAGGACTCTGATGCAAAACTTGCACATGAGAAACACTTATGACTTGTACCATGTAGTGTTTTCATTAACGGATTGAATCCAGATACCATGGTCTAAACATGTATCTATGATCTCTGATTAACACTCCAGTCCTTATGATCCGTAAGATAGAAATCAAATTATCAGAGAGAGCATACTAGTCTTAATTCATTTGTTATTCCCATAACAATGACTGACTAGAAATATTTAGAATGAAGTCTCATTTGTTTCAAGGTCTTACAATCATGTGCCTCACACATGATAACTTACACTGAAACAACATTCTTGGATAGTTCTATCAATTGATATGCATAGGAATACAATAGATAAAACAAATGCCTTATTTATTAACTTAAGTATTTTATAACAATGTATTGGGGCTAAGGCTTACACTAACACAGTGATGCTGAAGAGTCACTAAAGAAGAGGTAGAAGAATAATACCTTCTCTATTGACTCTTCTCGCAAGGTCCATTTTCTAATTTCTATTTCATTTGTCTTTGCCATCTTTTTTTGGCTCATTATCATTCACATTCACTAACTTTTTTTTGATTTTCATGTGCAATATTACCATCATCCAATTCTCCAAAAATCTCTCAATTTCTTATCATATTTCTAATCATTCTCTTATGTTAAATTTAGCTTATGTCATTTACCAATCAACTAATGATTAATATGTGTAATGCAGCAAGTAGAAGTACTTCAGATACGTTCGTATAAAGTGATAGGAGAAATGGTAATTATTATTATTATTATTATTATTATTATTATTATTATTATTATTATTTTGTTTTGCATTATTTCTCTATTAATTGCTTTCTATTTTGCTTTATTGGAATTTTTTAAGTTCAATGAATCTAAAATTCTGATATAATAGCAACCACTAGTTGGCAACTAAGTCTAGAGAATTGCCTATTAGAGTTATTATTACTTTTTCTCTTAAAAGGATTCTTGAATTGCTTATGGTTTTTCCTTTTTTCAGTGATTATAGTTATATTTTATCGTGCGACAGGATTTTATACACGCGAAAGATATTCGATTGGAGACTACACGAGCAAGATGTATATACCACGACTCCTTGCTTGTCACTTTGTTGCAAATTTGTTCTGGATAAGTCTTACTTTTTGCAATTTTTACAATCTTTTTTTTCTCATTTACAGTTGCAAATGTTATTAAGAGGCATGGCGAATTAGTTTAGAGTATTTCTAGGTAGATTTCTGCTATAGATTTTGAATCGTGTCATTTTTTTTATTCTTGAATCTAAAATTTTATAGATGGTGTCCCCATTCTCTACTCCCCATTTGACGAGCTCCGATACAATATTGCAAAATATATTTAACATTCTCCTATTCAACGCACCTTTATTAGCAGCTTTACTTTCATTTTCTTCACCAAGCTTAATGTTTCCTATCTATAAGTAATAATAAAAATTCAAAGAGATTAACACAAGAAATAAAAATGAAGACATACTAAAATTATTGTTGTTGATAAATTTGTCATGCAATGATGAAGAATTTGCTGTTGATGTTTGAATTTCAATTATGAAATTCGCATTTATGCTATTGTTGAAGTTTAAATATAAAAAAGATATAATAAAATCCAAATTCTAGATTTTAAATCCTATTATGTTCTTTGATATATCGGCCTGGTATACCAAATTTTAGAATACAAATATATTTTAGAATGGTATACTAAATTCTAGAATACAAATATGTTTTGGAATTTGATATATCGACTAGTATACCAAATTCAGGAGTACAAATATATTTTAAAATTTTATATATCAGCTAGTATACCAAATTCCATAATGCAAACATGTTCTAAAATTTAGTACACCAGATGGTATACTGAATTTAAAAATGCTAATTATGTTCTGAAATTTAGTATACCGACCAGTATACCAAATTTCAGATTGCAAATATGTTCCAGAATTATTATATTATGAAATTTGGTATCTGAAATTTGATATATCGGACGGTATACCAAAATCCATAATGCAAATTATGCTTACTTTGACCATACTAAGTTTCGTATGAAGTTTAATACTCTAAAAAGATATATTTTTGCAAATATATTGGAGGTGAAAAAATAGAGGAAAAAGAATTTTAAGTTCAAGTCAATTTTATCAAGGTTTTCACTTTTTTCGTTGAGAAAACAATGTGCTATACACAGAAAATAAGTATAATCCTTCTTTTTACGTGCACAAATAATAATAAATGTGATAAATTATCAAATAAGATTTAATATGTTATATAAATTTCTTTTTAACTAAGGGAAATGAGGAGTAGGAGTATAAATTTAAAACCTTTCAATATATTAGTACAACACTCTTATATGCTATCGTATACGTGCGTTTTGTTCACTTATATGGTTTTCTTGATTTATATCTCATTGTAGGTTGAAACTACTACATCTACGTGCCAATTTTTCACTTTTATTTCGCTTAGATGCTTTATATAAAATCTTTTCATTCAATTCTTTAACTAATGATATTGGCTGGTTAATATAATACTTAATGTTTTTGTCTTGTTAATGACTTATAACTGTCCAACTTTTATCATTTATTTAATGAAACTTTCGGCAGCACAATGGCTTATATATTGTATTGCCCTTCCTGTAATTTCAAATAAACAATTTTCAATGTCAATATTGTTTAAACATCTACCCATACAATCCACTCACATCTATCCCACATTCATCCAATAATTTATCCTTATCTGGCCATAACTTAGTTTTTTCAAGTCCATTCAAACTATATACATATATATAAGTGTACTTATATTTACATATATATGCCATTAATAATTATTATACAAAATATATACTAGCAAAAAGAATCTTTAATTCGATACTCTCCAATTGGTGTATGCTTTGTCCCACTTGCCACCTAAAGGTACCTACATGTAGTAATAAACTACATGCTGAGCATTAAATATGCTCGGTGGTGATTACAAGTCTAAAAATTATGATTTACACGCATGTATGCCAACATGACTACTTGTTTAATATAATATGTACCTAGCCATGATCATGCTCCTATGTTCTTCAATCTAGACTTATTTATTACTACTTTTGACCAATTAATTAATCCTTTAATAATTTCCTATCTTATCTTCATGTACTATTCCCTTTTTATAAAGTTACTCATTAATACTAATATATACATTATTATCAATATTATTAATATTGTTACTTTTTATTTTTCTTGAATATTCATTTTAAACATTAAGTTTTAAGTTCCTTAAATCCTTAAGTTCTTAATATTTGCATTTATATTCATATTAGTACTCTAATTATAATTTAATCCATATATTAATCGCATTATTGTGCTTTTACACTTTAGTCCATTTTCACTATAATCTATTATTAAATTTTTATTTACTCATTTTAAATTTCAGTATCACTCTTTTTACCATATTGCCCCTAGTATCATTTCGATAAGAATATTCGGACCGAATACACAAGACATGAAACCCACAATCCACAACATTTAAGAGTGATCCAGTGGACCACTCATATATTTACATTTCATTTACATTTCACATTTCAATATTTGACATTTCATTTCATTTTGTAAACTGTCATTGGCCTACGATAGTGAGTCGCCATGACTCAGACTGCGGTAAGGTTTTCCTATGGCTAGCCCATTATATCATATATTAGATTACCCACCAAACTATTACTAAGGACAATTATTTTATTTCTTTAATTATGGTTTTCAATTAATAATTACTTGACCTATAAAATATTTCTACCATCATGCTTATTCATTTTTTTGCTAAATGCACTCTAAGTCACCTAGTTTTAAATACTGACATTAATTGCATAATAATCTCAATTAAACATAACATGTTACTTGATCTACATAATGTATGTATAATTTGGAAAATTATACAAATAAATATTAATAATTCCCATAAATATGATTTACACTAAATTTTCATTATACCTCCATTTAGTACCCAAACATTTAACATACAATCAAGTTATTCATTAATATACCATATATAATCATTCGGCCACTTCCACAATTCCCACTCAAATTTTAATTTTTACTCTCTAATCACTAATTCAACTGGATTATGTCTTATTTAACTAGTACATATGATTATACTTGCACTTCATTACATCTTATACCTATACATTTCTTCACATACTATTAGTTAAACCACATAGACTATTCTCTATCCATATCTTTATATCATTCATCGTTGATTAAACATTCTTATACCTTAAATCATCCATTTATGCAACCATCCTACCATAAACTACAATTTTCAATTTAATTTCCCTAAGTACATCATTCAACCTACCTAAACCAATCCTTTTTTTATTTTCTTTTCATTTTAACTATTTTAATCCACTTCATTAACCCTCCTAAACATGTTTATATAAGCTAATTTCATTTTATATACAATTTTCATATAAACATAATATAAACTTAACCTAAAATAATTTAAATAAAATGGGAATAATTAGAATTTGTAACCATTAATCTTGTACACTTGATATAGGCTCCTCAAACTTTCTTTTCCTTATCTTTTCCCTTAGAAGTGACTTCACCTTCTTTGTTCCCTAATGGTGGCTGAATTTTCTAGCAAGTAAAACCATGATTCTTCTTTTTCTCTTTTTTTTTTGAAAAATAATTGCATAAATGAAATCTACATACTCAAATTTACATCCTAGGATCAACAAATAATTTTTTTCTCCATCAATTTCTCTTACCTCAAAATTACACCTTAACTTTGATCTCTTGATTTAATCTAATTCTTTCACTCAAAATAAAGATTAGAGATTGTGATGATATTGTAGAGGAGCTGAATATTATCTTGAAGGCTTAATTTGGTGAAAATTTGGAAGAGAAAAGAAGAAAAATAGAGGAGAGAGTGAGAGAGAAAGATTCGACCTAGAAGGAGAAGGGAGTGGAAATCTGAAATTCTTTTTAGAATTTACTTTAGGGTTTAAATACTCTGATTTTTGGGCTGGGCTTGTTCAACCAAAATGGTTACGCCTAACTTTAAGCCTAAATTGATTTTTAAGCTTATTTATACACTCTAATTTATTTCTCCCTCTTCACAATCCAAATTCACTCAAAATTAATTTCATAATTCTTAAAATAATAAATTAAGCCCCCACGAAAAATTCCAACTCAATCAAAATCCATTTTTTAGTTCAATTCACTCAAACCATTCTGATTCAATTATTTTCAGTGTTACCGTAAAATTTATTTTTTATACCAAAATATTCTACGTATCATTTTATGTAGATCTAGAAATTTTAAGAATTTTTAAAAATCATTTGCTATTTCTAAAGTTAAGTCAAACTCTTGGTCAACTAGCGTACTATTTAACCCAAAACTATAAATTTTTTTTTGACTTTTAGGAACTTATTTGGCTTCATTTTGACTTCAAATTTTAATCTCAGTTCACCGTAACTAATATTTTTTAATAGTTAAATAAAATATTTTTTACAACCGGCCATATTTTTCTGTTTGGATGTACTGGTTAACTACGAAAAATATTATTTATGGTTAAGCCGATATTTGGACTATTACAATTAAAATCAATATTTGTTGTTGAAATACTTTATTAACTATTTTTGGTGATTAAAGAATTTGAAAATAAGTGTTAGCATCTTTTTAATTTTTATTAGAAAAGACATTCTGGAGATAAGAATATATCACTTCTTGTCCTATCGATATTGAGAAGATAATTATGAAAAAATGAGCATCTATTAATTGACCAAATTGTCAGATTTTAACATAAATTTATTTATACTCAATTATTAAGAAATTTTATATGTCCTCAAAATTGATCGTCCTTTGGGATTGGCATGGTCACAATTCAATTAGAAGGTTTTGTTATTTTTATATCGTGAAGAACTTATACACGTGGAGCGTACATTGCCATAAAGAATTGGAATTGGCTTTGGTCTTTTACCAAAGATATTGTCCTTAATGCACATGATGTCCGCTACTCTAGTTCTGGTGAAAGTTGAATTTTATGTAAAATAGATTTTTTTTTACTGACTTCGTATTTATATGCTGAAAAGCCTGAAATGTTAGTTTGTGGAGGTTGATTGACTAATATTTATTAGACTTACTCATGTAAAAATATTTTGCTTTAATTCTAACAAATGCTATTAAAATCTAGTTGGTTGATTAATATTTATTTAAATTAATTGCGGCGAGAACAAAAATTTGAAATCGAAAAATATAACCACATTATTAATGAAGAAGAAAAAACACAAGAAGAAAAAGAAGGAAGAATGAAAGAAGAAAGGAGAGTTTGAGTTAAATTAAAAAAAAAGATATTTTTAAAAATAAAAATTAAAAAAAGTAATTTTAAAAGAAGGAAATAGTAAGGGTGAGAAAAAAAATCGAAATTTAGATTAATCGAAAAATTGATTCGAAATTTAATCGATTTTTAGGTTAATCGAACTAAAAAATTAGGTTTATGGTTTTTATTTTGAAAAACCGACGGTTAATCGAACCGAACTATTAATCAATCTCTATACATTTTATAAATTATATTTTAAATTTTACACTTATATTTTTTATATAATTTATAAATATTACGATATATAACTTTTTAAAATATTATTAATTAACATATTTTTAATAAATAAATATTAAAATTATATTATTATTATTATTATTATTATTATTATTATTATTATTATTATTATTATACGTACATAATTAATACTCTGTTATTAATTTTATATTAAATATATTTAATTTTCATAATTAATTATGAAAATTTTATTTTTATTTTGATTTTTTAACGAATATTGTATTTAATTTGTATTTTTTTCATTTTAAAGCATTTTTAATTATTACAAATAATATTAATAACTATATAATTTATTAAATTTATATATTAAAATTTTTTAATAATTAATTAATAAATAGATCCAAAAAATTAAATTAAAAATTAAAATTAATATAAAAATTAATCAAAATTAATGAATTTATTTAATAAATTTATTAATAAACCGGTTAAGCAGCCGGCAGTCCATACTCGACCTTAGAAAATAGAAATGAGAATTTTTTAGTATATTTTCAATGGGAATTTTGATCCGACCCGAAACTCCAAACCAGGCGGAAATTATTGGCGTAAATTCAAGCCTAGCGAGGGCTGTGTGGCATTAACAGAGAAGACATGGCAACCCACGTCGCTGCAAGTAGAGAATCTAGAAGAAGGAAGATTCTCGATAGAGGAGCTGACCGATTAGCTCTCATAACCGGTCAGTTCCAAAATTTTCAATCGCAATCCCGTGATAAACCGGATTCCGATTCATCTCAGCCGTTGAATTCCCATCCCCAGCGTCAAGATCCGCCTCCTCATCTCTCCAATCAAATCTTGGGTAAACCTGCTCTCTTTCTCTAGACTAATCTGCTTATCTGAATTGTTATTGTGGTTTTGGATATTGTGATTGGACTTCTTGTCGTGTACTTGCATATACTTCAAGTTTAGGCTTGAGTTTTTACTGGTACAGTCAGGTTATTGTTAGCCATGCTATTGAGGGGAAAGACAGCTTCAGCCGTATAGTATCTCTTGCTTTTAATTTATATCGTAAGCTATTATTGCGGAAGTCAGTGGCATCTGAATAAGATTAAGCTGCAATTCATTCCTCAAACAGTTTGGCAATGGACAATTTGCCCAAAGCATACTTTTTAAGTTAAATTCGGATGCGACTCCAAGAAAAACAAAGCCTGAAGATTCTTTTTTTTTCTTTCATAATTTTTCATCTTTTTATTTGTTTGTGCATCATTCATTTATAATGAATGTGGAGGAAATTCATGGTAGAAAACGAGTATGTGAAAAATGAAATTAAAAAAGAGACGGACAAAACGGGCCAAAATGACCATTAATTGAAGTTCCTTGCTAATTTGATGCAAAGGTTATTTCGAGGCAAATTATTCATGAAAAGAAGAAATTAAAAAGCCAAGTTTGAAGGCCATTGTGCACCTTATTCTGATATTGGTGTCACAAAAATCGGGATTAGTGAACCAGCTGATTCATGTGGTTGACGATAATTATAACATCAAATATCTATTCTAGTTGACAAGAGCAAAAAAAACTGTTGAAGAAAATAGATAATGACTGGTGGAAGAAGTATGCCCGTCAAACTTATTTTAATTGAAGTTACTGGATTTGCTGCATATCTCCTTCATCAATATTTGCATTTTTGTAGTGTCATGGAAGTTCCTTCTCAGTAACTAAAGGGGAGTTTGGAGGTAGCACCTGTGCATTTTAGTGCATTGGTTATTACGGTCATTAAAATTGAATTCCTGCTATTTTGTTTTTTTTTTTTGGTTTTGCTTCTGTGGTAGGGATAGGTTGTGTGTGTCTGTGAGAGGAAGAGAGAGCTCGCTGATCTCAATTATTTCATTAGCTTACAAATTCTTATAACGCATGTAATGGCAACTGGAATTTTTGTTGCTTCTTGCTTATGGGCTTGATGGTTGCAGCTTCTCCTGATGGTGGGGAAGAAGGATTCAGTTCTATATTGCCAACTAATGATTCGATCATTGATGCTGTCCATGGAGGGAATACAACAGAACCTTCTTCGGACATGCTCAAGACAAGTGCTGAGGCCTTAAGAACTCCTGCTTCTGAAGTTGACAGCAATGAGCAATCATCATTAGTCTCATCAACAGATCTGGGGTCAACTGTCCCATCTTCAGGCAGAATGCAAAACTTAGAACAGTTGTGTCAGAATAGATTTGTGACTCCAAGTCAAATAAACTCCGCCATTTCAGCAACAGAGGGTTCTCGTCTTTTTTGTTCTATAATTATAGCTCTTTTTGTTGTCTTGTCATATTTAGGTTTTCCGCTGTTAGGCAGCAACATTGTGAAGAGCATATTAAGTTTTAGGCCGTTTTATCTCGTTTTGCTGACTAATCTTACACTTGTTCTTGCCCGGCTAATTTTCAATAATCAGGGAGGTTCTGATAGGATAGTTTGGGGAGAAAATAATATTCGTTCGACGAGTAGATATGATTGGGCTGAACAAGCAGGGAAGGTGTTGGAGTTAGGTTTAGTGATGCAGAAGGCAATTGATGCGGTACTTATGGATTGCAGTATATATGCAATAATTGTAATTGCTGGCATTTCCTTTGTGCGTTAACTCACTACTTGATTTTGAATGTAATTTTATTTCAACTAATGCTGGTTCATATTGATGTCCAAAGGATTTGTTGAAGCCATTCAATTCTTCCTTGAACAATATCATTTTTTTTTTCGTGAACATGCATCATTTGATGCTAAATAAATTTATCATTTTCTTTTTTATGGTACATAATCTTTTGAAGTATTATTGTTCTTGTATGCATTCATGGAACATAGGTATAACTATGTAGGTTTAGAGAAAAACTGCTGCTCTGCAATTTTTTTTTTTTTTGTCGGAAAAGAACCAATCTTTGCAGTTAAGTAGCCAGAACTAGACTGATTAACGTCAATTGGTAAGATGGGGATATGAAAACATTTGCGCTGATTTGCTTGGAAATACAGGAACAATATTAAGCAAATTCTGCTACTGCTAGAAACAATGGATGCTTCGGACATCTTCAAGATCCCAGCTACGAAGGCATCTACCTTGAATCCTTGACTACGGCTTTTCTCACTCACTCCCATCTTCTGGTATTATCTCAATCATCTGTTCAATCATGTCTTGACGGAAAACAAGCAGCTCTAGCAACCAGAATATGTCTTTTGAAAAAGCTTTTGATACATCTCCTGATACAAATTCTTCAACAATGTTGTTGACCTCAATCAAACTGCACCCCGGAGTTCTCTTCATGCTCTTACTTCTTATAAGTTTTTGCATCCTTGACATGTCTTCCCACTTGCCAAGATCTGCATATATGTTGGAAAGCAGAACATAATTCCCTGTATCACCTGGTTCAAGCTCTTCAAGGTGCTTTATAGCAATCATAGCAATGTCAATATTACTGTAGGTCCTGCAGGAGCCTAATAAAGAACCCCAGATCTTTGAATCTGGCTTCATTGGCATCTTTTCCACAACCTTGAGAGCCTGACTAAGGCGTCCTGCACGTCCTAGGAGATCGACCAAAATACCATAATGCTCAACTCTGGGTTCTATATGAAAATCCTTCCTCATCGTATCAAAATACATCAACCCCTCCTTCCATAAACCGGCATGAGAACAAGCTGATAACAGAGCAGCAAATGTAAAACCATTTGGCTCTATCTTTTCAGTCTTCATTGTTTCAAACATTTTAATTGCTTTGTGAACTTTCCCATGAATTGCTAGCCCCATGACCATTGTACTCCAAGAAATTACATCTCTTTCGCGCATTTGATCGAAGAGCTGGCAAGCTTGATCGATACAACCGCATTTTGTGTACATTGCAATCAGAGCATTGCATATACAAGGTCTAGTCAGAAACCCATTTCTTTCACAATAGATATGTATCCATTTTCCAACCTCAAGGGCTCCAAGCTGAGCACATGCTGGCAAGACCGAAACAATACTAGCCTCATCAGGCTCAACGCCAGCAGCTTGCATTTGCCTAAACATATCAAGAGCACCAGCGTAAGACCCAATTCGGGTATTTCCTGAAATCAGTGCAGTCCAAGCTACTCCTGTCCTAAAAGGCATTGCATCAAATAAAGCTCTTGCCTTTCTCACTTGACCCAATCTAGCATGCCCACAAAGAACGCCATTCCATGAAATCGCATTTCTTTGATTCATATTATCAAACACTTTACCTGCATCTAGCACATTACCGCACTTTGCGTACATATCAATCAATGCATTCTCAGTTGTAAGATTTGACTTGGGCCCAAATTTTAAGAAGTGCGTATGTACTTGCGTACCTAGATCATGAAGCAGAATCCTTGCACAGGACTTTATAACAAATGGGAAGGTGAATTCATCAGGAAAAATGGGTTCTTCACTTGGTGGTGTATTTTGCCTCAGCATTTGCTTATAAACATCGATAGTTAGGCTGTACATGGAGTTGTGCGTATATGCTCTTATCATTGCATTGTACAAAAAGGCGTTTGGTTCTAGGACATGCTTGAAAAGCAATTTTGCGTAGTTGATATCCTCGCTGTTATCGCAAACGTCTACCATTTTCGTCACCAGGAAATTGCTCTGTGATAGCGAGTATTTTACCATAAGAGCATGGATTTTCATCAGTTCCGCTGTGCTCTTGCAATTCTGCAACATGGGTACAAAGAAATTTTCCAGTTCTCTGATTCTTAAGGCGCCAATTCCTTTGGCCATTACTGGCGACCGCAAAGTATCAGAGAGCTTTGCACTCTGATGAACAATGAATCGATTCTCGTTCGCAGTATCGAGTGAAAGGCAGAGACTTGCGGACTTGTTGCGGTTCTGTTCAAAAAATGGTCTACTCAATCAAGGAGTGCAAGTGCACGGAGCTGTGGTAAAAGAAGGACTAGGATTTGATTTGATGTTGAGCAATGATCTTATAGATATGTATGGAAAATGTGGTAGAGTGGACTCCGCTTATGCTGTGTTTGATAGAATGCCTGAAAGAAATGAAGTTTCTTGGACAGCTCTGATGTGCGGACACATACAGAATGGCAATGCTAACGAGTCATTATTTCTTTTCTCTCGAATGGGATTATCCAGTGTGAAACCAAACGAGTTCACTTTTTCAACGAATCTTAAAGCTTGTAGTATGCTGAACCTTCCTGCTTTTGGAATGCAGATTCATAATATTTGTGTGAAAACTGGCTTTGACATGGTGATTGTGGTGGGCAATTCTCTAGTTGATATGTACTCGAAGTGTGGAAAAATCAAAGAAGCAACAAGAGTGTTTGTCTCTATGCCAGTTAGGAATCTTGTAAGTTGGAATTCAATGATTTCAGGATATAATACTGCAGGATTTGGTGAGAAAGCTGTAATTTTGTTTCGAAAAATGTTAGAGGACAAGCAAGTTCCAGATGAGTTCACAATCACAAGCGTACTGAAGGCTTGTAGCGATATCGATGCAATTAAAGAAGGAACCCAAATTCATGCTTTTTTGATCATTAATGGATTCCCATATTTGTTTAAGACCAACGTTGCAGGCTCTCTTATCGATCACTACGTGAAATGTGCGAAGTTGCTTGAAGCTGAGAGAGTGTTTTGTCAGGTTGAACTGAAGAATGCGATATCATGTAGTGCGCTAATCCTTGGTTATGCTCAAGAAGGAAACTTGGCAAAAGCAATGGACTCGTTTAGGCAGCTTAGAGAGAGTGACAATGACATAGACGCTTTTTTTCTGTCAACCATGATATCTGTGTTCGCTGATTTTGCTTTTGTTGAGCAGGGCAGGCAAATGCATGCGTACACCATCAAAGTACCATCTGGTTTAGACATATCAGTATGCAATTCAATTGTGGATATGTATCTCAAATGTGGAGTTATCGATGAAGCGGAGAGATTCTTCAATGAAATGTCAACAAGAGATGTCATTTCCTGGACGATTATGATCACTGGCTATGGGAAGCATGGCCTTGGTAAAGATGCAATTTCTCTCTTCGAGAAAATGCAACTCGATAACATTGAGCCTGACGATGTTACTTACTTGGCTGTGCTCTTAGCATGTAGCCATTCTGGATTAGTTGAGGAAGGTCAAGAATATTTCTCTAAGTTGTGTTGTGAGCGAAAGATCAAAGCTAGAGTAGAGCATTATGCATGTATGGTTGATCTCCTTGGCCGAGCTGGGCGCTTAAAAGAAGCCAAGGATATAATCGACAGCTTGCCTCTAAAGCCAAACATAGGAATATGGCAGACATTGCTCAGTGCTTGTAGAGTAAATGGAGACCTGGAATTGGGGAGAGAAGTTGGTAAGATTCTGTTGAAATTAGATGGTGAAAATGCTGCCAATTATGTGATGCTGTCAAATCTTTATGCTGATGCAGGGCATTGGAACGAATGTGAGAAAATAAGAGAATCGTTGTGGAGGAAGAGGTTGAAGAAAGATGCAGGACGCAGTTGGGTAGAGATTGGCAAAGAAGTGCACTTCTTCTATGGTGGAGATGACAGACACCCACTCATAGAGCAAATAAATGAAGTCTTGAAAGAAATGGAAAAGAAGATGAAAGAAGAATTGGGATATGTTTATGGGGTCAGATACGCATTGAAGGATGTGGAAGAGGAATCAAAGGAGGAGAGCTTGAGAGTTCACAGTGAGAAGTTGGCCATTGGGTTGGCATTAGTTAGCGGTGGGTGGGAAGTAAAGGCAAGGGTAATTAGGATCTTCAAAAACTTGAGAGTATGCGGTGATTGTCATGAATTCATAAAGGGTCTGTCAAAGATCTTGAAAGTCGTATTTGTGGTGCGAGACGCTAATAGATTTCATAGGTTTGAGAATGGATATTGCTCCTGCAGAGATTATTGGTAACTTGAAGAGAGCCGAGCACCCATTTCTGCCATTTCCTCAAGTGCAATTTGCTTAGGTTCAGAAAGCTTTTACTGCCATTTTACCCATTTTTCAGTCACAACACTGAGATGCAATCCAAGTTTACAGGAATATAGTAAAGCAAAACACAGATTGGCTATTGTTTAATAGCAGGAATCTAAATGCCTCCTCAAATTAAGTTATATCATTTTGTACATATGTAGTTCAGTCTCCTGAATCTTGTGTTTAAAGAGTTCAACTCCTAACTGTGCCAATTAGGAAAATGCAATTCCTTTAAATTATTAGTTGTATACATACAAGTCATCAGCAAAACTGATTGTCTAAGCCAGTTAGCCATGTTTTGGTAAAAAATTGAATTACAAACAATGGATATGATCTCAAGGTATGGCTCATTCAGTTGGGATTCTTGAAAAAAGGATGATTAAGAGCTTCATGTGCAGTCAGACGTTCAGATGGTTCATACTTCAATAAACCATGTAACAAATCTATCAGAGAGGATCTTGAACTCTCTACGCGTTGAGATACCATATTCTGTATCACATCAATATGATCACAGTGAGTTCAAATTCACCATCTTTTTAACATCAAGTGGGATTAAGATACATGCTTGCACAAATAAAATAAAAAAATCCACAACCTTAAGATGATCGAGCTTCTTCACAGCCCTGATACTTTCCCTTGAGACTGCTCCTTCAGGCCAATTCAGTCTTGATCCTCTTCTGAAATACTTTTCAGCTCCCCGGCTGTACATAATACCAGAGGTGAAAACCTCAGCAAGACATAAAATTTTGCTTTCTAATCCATTAACAATTAGACAAATCATTTCATAATGAGCAGGAGGTAGTATGGTAATGAAACTTAAATCTATCATTGGAGCACAAGATATAAATTTTATGCATACAACCATCACTCGACAAATAACCAAGTTGCTTCACATATTTCATCAATTAACTTACTTGGCCCTCCGAATCATATGCTCAGGCAGAGGCCCCAATACCCTCTCCATCATTGCCAAATGTTCCAAGTTTTCATGTGTCTGGAACAGTGCTTCACCCTGATACAGAAGTTCCCACAGCTTAAGAATCAATTAATTTTTTTTTTCGAAACAGCTTAAAAGTTTATATTGAGAAAACACGATTTTGACCAGGTTCATGCAAATATTGAGACATGCAAGACTTACTGAGCATAGCTCCATGAGTATACAACCAAAACTCCACAAGTCACATGGATAAGTCCAGCCTAGACCTGCAACATAATAAACAGCCCTCATTTAGACAATACGATGCGAGTACATAATACCGCAATTAGTTGGACTTTGATCCCAAGGAAATCTGAAGTACAAAAGAACATATAGAAACAAAAGGCAAAAGCATTGTTAATATGTTTTTGAAGAGAATAAAACAAAAAAATCAACTGAAGCTTGTGACAGCAGTAAACCACATAATGCTGACTCAAACACAAGAGGAGATCACAACATCAGTTCATTTAATATGTTTCCATTAGTTATGACCAAAATGCTCATGCCCCAGCCTATCATCTGATATTCATAACTGCATAATTACCGAGGGGATTGCATCTCAGATACACTTGGTACAACTATTAACAGAAAAACAGGAAAAAGAAACTAGTTTCCCATGAAGCGATTAATTTCTATACTAAAAGGAAAAAAAAATCATCAAAAGTAAATCCAACAGTCACGAACAGCGAAGAGGATTTCCGGCAGGTACTATCATTGCATTGTTGACAAGTTGCCAGATCAAGGGTCCATATGAATATGCAAGCCTCACACAAAAGGCTCAATTCTAGTGGAAACCAAACACGTTTTTCCACATAAATCTAATAAGTGGATTTCAAAAACCATTTGTTCCACCTTCCTTCTTGATCTTCAAAAACATATTTTTAAGTAGTTCTAACCTCGACTCTCAAACTTTATGTGCTTGAATAAGAACAGAACATGCATAAAAGCAAATGCAGTAACCAGTTACCTAGAATAACCTCAGGGGCTCTGTAATGTCTTGTGGACACAATGGAGCTATGATCATTCTGATTATCAAATGCAGTACTACCAAAATCAATCAGCTTAATGGCACTTGACTTTGGCAAGCACCTGAAATTCGTTTCATCCGAAGGATTCCTCTGTATCATTTCAAGGATTTTCTTTATCATTATAGCCGATTCTAAACCCAAATCTAAAATGACATAATTTTCCAATTAAAAGGCCAAATACCTTGCAACTTGGAACCTTTATATATTCAGAAGATACAAGAAGTATATTTTCTGGCTTCAGGTCAGTATGAATTAGGCGCAAATCATGCATATCTGCCAAATATGATAATCATAGGAAAAAAATTGTTATAACAAATGCAAGCTATCCATGGATAAAAATAGACTGCAATGAACATAGATACTGATCAGGACAGATGAGGAAAGTGATAAAACAGAAGCCAAGAACTATCCACACACATGCTACAGATTCCAAAAGCTGACGTCCAAATTCCCGAACAAGATCCACAGGGAATGGGCAGTATTTATTTCTCTTTAGAAAATCAAATAAACTTGGTCCAAGCTTCTCAAATACCTGGTAACACCATTGAAATGGTATCAAAGGATGATTTGTCTTTAGTTTCCAGTTCAATCAATGAAGTCAATGTGGACTAATCACATTTAAACTGACACAATTGAATAAAACAAAAGAAGACAACACATATATATCCTTCATAATTAACAAAAGAAGACCAAATAGGTTCATCTCACAACATCTTAGAGAGATGACAACAGTCAAAAGGCAAAGAAGGGCAATCCCCAGGCGTGCATGGACTTATAATTCATAATTAAAAAAAAAAAAAAAAAGAAGACCACATAAACTATGGATAAAGCTTCTAGCTGTTACTTAACGTAGAGATCATAATGTTCCTACGGAAAAAAACAAAAATGAAGCAAACGGCAGGTTTCAGCGGATTACTTACTATACAAATATGATTGCGATAATCAAACCAGTTCCTGATCTGCACACAACTGCATAAACGAAACAACAAGTGGGAGGATGAGACATAGAGGTGGGCATGAATCAAGATACGCGCAATCAACTTTTCTATCAGCTGAAACCCAGAAATATGTACCGTGAAGCACTGGCTTTGTCATTCTTAGAAAGCTGTTGTAGTATATCAACTTCAATCATAGCTGCATCACGATACTTCCTTATGCTGCGAACTACCTTGACTGCTACATATTCCCGAGTTTCCCGATCCCAACATTCCAAAACTCGGCCAAAAGTGCCTACAACACTAGCAATTTGCTGAATGGCACAAGCAGAATGACAAAAATTAACATCTTCTAGATATCATTAGCACTCGGCTGCTAACCTTCACCCATTTTGCTGAGTATTTTATCTGTTACACAGTATTTATGGAAAAAAAAGGGGGTTTTAATCAACCCATGTTCAAAGTAAATACATATAAGAATGCTCGATGAATAAAACAAAGAATTAAACTTTAAGCAAAAAATTACATCGTGGAGTAAGATTCTCGCCAAGATTAAACACGTAATGCCCTTCACGATCATCATCTCTCCTCGGCGGTGAAGCACGCCTTGAGTCCCCTTCCCCTTCAATTCGATTCATCACTATACCTCTTTGTGCCTAAAAACGTCCAATCAAATAAAACCATGGCCAGCCAAGGTCAGATTATAAAAAGCTGGCGCTCCTGCAAACTATTAAAGAGCTAAAACCCTAAACTTTGCGTAAGCTCGCCGGGACACCAAGTAACTCTTAGATAACCCTAACCCTAGCCAGAATTGAAGACCTGAAAAGGAACCAACCTCTGGTACAGAAGGGCTTACGTCCCAGACAAGTCGAGGCCGTTTCCTGATACGCTCCTTCTCCACTTTCAAAACTTCTGCTGCAACCATGTTTATCCAGCTCTCTCTCTCTCTCTCTCTGACGTAAATAGAAATATGTATCTGCAACACAAAAAGAGTTAATTTGTTCTAGAGAAATTGAAGGATTTGGGTGGACAAGGATTGAAAAGATTGAGGAGAGAGACTGAGTTAGGATTGGTTAAATAATTATTAAAAGCTGTCGTTGCGGGAAATTATTTACTCGTGTTTCGCGGTTCATGGAATATCTCCTGCTCTTTCATGTACAAGGTGCCACGTGGCTATTCATACACCGTTGATAAAATAAATACTACATGGCAAATAAACCAAGCGAATCATAGGGTGAGGAAGATTCTGAGCGTTATGTTCCTATAGCGTGTTATTTCACACTTTCGAATTCAGTTGCAGATGGTAGAGATTGAAGAAGACTGTCACCCTGCTAGTGCTCGACCTAATTGTGGAATCAGATCTTTAGAATGTTGGTGTGATTTCATATATTAAGCCTCTATCAAAGTAAATGGATGAAGGTACAAAATTGCTTCTCTAAAAATGTAATATAATCTTTTGTACAATTTTATTTTACTTTTTTTAAAATTAGAGTAATATTACCTATCTGATTGCGATCTATTAAAATTGGCCAATTTTCATCCGGTGAACATAAAAGTTTAATATAACTCATTGTTAATGTCCTTTTATTAACTATTTTTTAAAATATATCAATTTTTTTATTTGCTAGCGTTAGTACATAGCATCTGAATCATTAACAAATGACATAAAAAAATAATATTTTTTATCCGTACAACACATGGTATAACGAAAAGTAAATGATAAAAATATATATCCAAATTAAAAGAAATAAATTAATTTATTTTTTTGAAACTATGAATTAAAAAAAAATGGAATTTTATGTGTTTTCTTTTTATATACAGAAAATAAAATAAAATAAAAGAGAAAGCTATTGCATCAATTGATAGATCAGAGTTTTTCTTAAAAAACAGCCAATCGCATGGGCGGAAAGAAGGTGGTTGAGACAAACTTAAAAAATTAGGAACATTTATTTAAATAATATTTTTTAAAAAATTATTTACGTAATTGATGTGTGTCATAAAATATTTACGGAAATGGGGTATGAGTCTGAACCGCTGTATATAGAAGCGATTTTGTCAGGGTCTGTCGTGGCACGTGGAGCGCGTGGGAGGACAAAAGTTACGTCCTTTGAAACTGCCGCAGTTTACAGCGGTTTCAGAGTCTGAAACCGTCGCAGACTACAGCAATTTCAGAGGACGCAGCTTTTGTCCTCCACGCCACGTGAAATTGCAAAATTTCCCCCGTGAAAAATTTTTACAGAGTTATTTTAAGGGCAAAAGCCCTATATTAAGGGCAACCCGAGACAAGGGCAAATGCCCTATTATTCCTCTCTTCTAGTGTGTTTCATTAAGCCTTCAATCCTCAAGGTAAGTGTCTAAACTTTGTATTTAATTTATTTTTAATTTATAAATTAAAAATTATAATATAGATGTATTATAAATCAAGAAATTATAATATTTATACTTATTTTGTATTTATAATGTATAATTTTTTTTACATTATTGTATTTGATTTAAATAAATTAGTGAAATATTAATAATAGAAATTTGATAGAATGATTAGACTTATTTGAAAATTTTATAGTAATAGAATTTTATTTAATATGATTTTTATAATTGATTAAATGAATTAAATTGTTATGTTTGTAAAACTTGCTACGGAAAAAAAAATTGTTGCATAAATTAATTGTTATAAACAAGATACAGTTAAAGTAAAGATTGTAATAATAAATTTTTTAATTTTTTTATTAATTTATATTTGACAAGTGTTATGTATTGTATTATTTTTTGATATGCAAAAAAGGCAAATTAATATTTAATGCTAAAAATTAAAAATGTAGTATAAAAGAAAAAATAAAATAATATGTTAAAATAATAAATAAAATGGCAACTTATTATTTAATTTAGTATTATTATTATTATTATTATTATTATTATTATTATTAATGTTGTTAATATTATTAATGTTATTGAATAGAATATAAAAAATATCGTATATTAGTCATATAGGTGTATACAAAAATGGAACAATTTAAAAATCAAGAACATATTAATCTCGGACCAATCGAGAATGATATCCAGATGCTACATCGCAAACATCGAGCGGATGCTGTTTGGAATAGAACGATAAATATATTTTATAGCTAAAAATAATTTATTGTCGGTTATCATTGATAAATTACTAATAATTTATATTTTTATTAGGTTCAACATAATGTACTGCCAGCCCGCCGAGCCAGCGTGGGCAGTCATTACAGAAATATTGACGAACGAATTATTTCATATTTACGAATAACTGATTTTTTTGGAGTATCATAAATTGGGAGCATGCATGTTAACGCTGAATTAATAACAGTTAAGAGGTGGCGACCAGAGACGCACACATTTCATTTTGCTGTAGGTGAAGCCACAATCACTTTTCAGGATATTGTTGTACTCACCGGATTACCCATAAAAGGACGTGCTGTGACCGGTCATTTATACCATAATTGGCATGAGCTTTGCTACCGTCTTTTAGGTAATGTTCCAGAGGAAAATGATTGAAGGGAGGAACACTGTTAAATTGACATGGATGTCCAGATATTTTAATACGATGCCTGCCGATGTATCTGTGTACCAGATACAATATTTTACTCGAGCCTGAATTCTTCGTTGTATAAGAGGTTTATTATGTCTGGGACAGTCTAATAATCGTATACATTTGATGTGGCTGCCATTGTTAGAGAATTTAGAAGTTGTAGGTGAGTACAGAGAGCTATGTCGTGCTACGAAACCCAATGCAAATTCAGTTGGCGGCTACCTTCAATTATTACAAATGTGGGCATGGAAAAGACTACCTCATATTCGGCCCTCATTTGTCCACCCTTATATTATTGATCATTCAGTGCCTTATGGGTACAATTAAATTTTATTCTATATTTATCAACTAAATAAGATAAAAAAAAGTTTATTTTAGCTTTTTGAATTGTATTTCTTATAGAAATTATATTATAGTTTGTAAAATTTTGATCAGGTGGAGATCACAATTGGATCTCAGCAGAATTAATAGTAAAGATATATTCGAGTAGATTTTGATATACAGAATGACGATCAGGTTAGTATGTAATAATAAATTTTAATTATTTTTCTATAATTTGTATAATATTACATATGAAAGGTTTTTTATAGATGGAATGGGAGCCGTACAAGTTAGTGATACACTTGTTACCAGAATTTTGTACGAATGGAAATGGTATCTGGACATCAGTTGTGCCACTTGTATGTTTTAATATTATTGAGTGGCACTAGCCCGATCGATGTTTAAGACAATTTGGAATGGACCAACCGATACCACAGGCAGCCCAATTTAATGATAATGTGCACTCGATCGATTTACGAGGGTATACTGATCATAATTGGCCTGAGAAATTTTCAAGTTTTATTCACGAGTGGAATAATCGGCATAGTCGCTGCATTATGGGTCCTCCTCTTTGTACCCCCTTACATCGCAGATTGCAATATATGCAGTGGTTTACGTCACACACGAGACGTTGGATAACCCCGATTGGAGCCTCCATCGTTGCATCGGTATGATTAAATATAATTTTTGATGATGACATTAACAATATTGAAAAATATTAATAACGTCAATATTTTTTGCATGTAGGCTGATCATGCTAAATGAATCAGACACACGGATATGGGTTCATCATCTACTGCAGAATTTGGTATCCGTATGGCAGCGGATAATATATTGGGTGTTGTTGGTGCATTTGATAGACGATTGACTGATTATCCCAGGCAGCCTGTTCCAGAGACAATACCTATCCCACCTATGGCTCATACATTTGAGGATTTTCGTCAGTCAAGCCGTAACAGGAGAGGAATGACAGAATCTATGGAAGGATAGCGATTCTTTCCATCCACTTCTTTCATTTCTAAATACTGCCATTATCCCAGCATGTCGATCAGATATAACTGTAATGCCGACACATTGAGTGATATGCTTCCTAAGCATGGACATAAACCAAGTCCAGCTAGATTTATTTTCAGACTCAACAACAGCAAAGGCAACTGGGAACAACATGCTGTTACCATCAATGGAGCTTGCTATAAGCAGGGTTTGTTGAAATTTTTCAGTCAAAAATGTACCATCTATCAAAAAAATGGATTTACAGTGAACCAATCTATTTATGGCTGGTTTAAAATTCCAAAAAACCCGTTAAAATTGCTTCACATTGGAGTCTTGTGTTTCATGAACCACAAACTTGAAAATAGTTTCGGGATTATAGGTTTGTAAAGCAATTAAAAAACTTGGCAACTTTTCATATGATTCAACATAATTACCAAATATACACTCTATTGCTCTCATCTTTGCATACCATGCCTTGCGATACGATACTTCAAAATTAAATTGTTGCTTAACAGCCGCAATAATAACATCAATAGGTAGAGTGGGTTGTTTACTTACTATACCCATGATATAATTACGAATTATTTCAGAACCCAGTTGTCGATGATCCATTGATACATTACAGTAAGGCATGAATGTGGTCCTTGGAACTTTGTGATAGTCCAAAAAGGACTATTACCAGTTCTAGATGCTCTTAATCTCCATAGGCAACCATCATCTACGTGAACGCACCGAACAACCCAATACCGTGGCTTCGATTCTACAACTCTAAAATCCACATTCCTTATTATTGAATATTTTTTCACACATGATTTCACTTCATCCTTATTGTGAAAAACCATTCCGATAGATAACTCAGACAAACCATCCCAAGTCTTAAATTGGACATCTTCAGAAAGATCAACTTGGGATGCTTCAAAATTAATTTGTGAATAATGTTCCGACGGGAACACAAAATTACCTACGTCTGTCTCTTGAATTGGATGCATGGATGCTAATGGACTGGCAAATTCAGTATCATCAGAATTTTCACCATCGCTGTCCGTTTGCATGTTGACAGTTTCAGCCTCTACATTATCGTTAGGTGAGACATAATCAAAGAACATTGGAACATCTTCAATATCATCATCATCCGCCAAATGAATTAACGATTCATTTTCACCATCTGCATTAATGGGATTATATCCTGTATTCTCATTTGCATCCATATCTTGAGTATTGCCAAAAATGCTATCACATAGTAAATCAACATCTCTCCGATTATAAGACTGTCATTCCTGACTAGCACATACATCTGTAACTTGCTGAGTATAAGGCTGTTGATTGATATCAGGAATATGTGATATAGAATGCCATTGACTTTTAGCATAAACATACGAACTGAAATGCCGTTGACTGTCATCATAAACATGCGAACTGGAACGCCGTTGATTGTCATCATAAATATGCAAACCGAAATGTCGTTGACTATCAGCAAGTACATGGGAAACAAAATGCCGACGACTTACATCTGGGACATGGGGAATAGAATGCCTATGTTCACTGTCGAGCTGTGTAACACGACCTCGATCTGCACCACTTATCTGAATAAAATTTCTCTCCGTTGAACGACTTTTTCGTCTATTTCCAAAAAGTGATTTACTAAAAAATCACCCACCCATCGGTTATTGACCGTCTGGATTGACTCATTCTTCCAGTTGGTACCTGACTAACTGATCGTCGTAATTGACCTTCTCCAGAAGTTATGCTTGTCTGCATTCCAATTAAATCACCATCCCATCTATCATTATCTTGACAACTGATAGACTGTGTAGACTGACTATGCAGATTTTTATTAAACAATTGATGATGACCTGCCTCAAGGTTTTCTCTCTCCACAGCCTCACTTCTAAATTGATATCCGTGTTCATATGTTGGTCTACTGGCTCCTGCACCCTCCTCACCAAGTACAACAATTAATTCCACCAAATTATAATCATCATATCTCCTTAAATTATCATAAATTATATCTATGTCATCGTCTTCCACCAAATCAACCGACGTCCAACATAACGATCCTCGATTGTACATTAGGCTCTTATAAATAATTCTGGCAATCACGTCATTCATACCTAAATCCAATTTCACATGAATTTTATGGATCAATTCCGGAAGAGTCGGCTTATTTTTAACTCTCATCCTCCTTGTAATAGCATTCGCACCAGATACGTCATATTGAAAACCCGATGCTCCAACACTAATTTCTCCTCCCGTGTGCACATAAAAATCAGTATATGTCGACATCTTTCAATAACCTAGAGTTGAAATAATATTATAATATATATTTAAATTTACATGATAATAATAATAATAATAATATTCATAAATTTAATAACAATAATAACAATATTAATAATAAATTTAATATAAATAACAAATTCAATATCAACAGTAATAATAATAATAATAATATTAATATTAATAAATTTAATAAAAATTAAAATATTCTTGATCTACAATAATAATATTAATAATAATCATTAATTTAATTACAATAACAAAATTAATATCTACAGCAGTAATAATAATAATAATAATAATAATAATAATAATAATAATAATAATAATATCTACAGTTATAATAATAATAATAATAATAATAATAATAATAATAATTTTAAAAATTTTAATAACAAATACCAATATTAATATCTACAATAATTTCTATAATAATAATAACAACAACAACAACAATATTAATATCTACAATACTTTCTATAATAATAATAATTATTATTATTATATTGTAACAATAAAAAATTAATTACTACACTATTATTAATAATAATAACAATATTAATATTAGGAAATTACTAACTAACAAAATATATATAATTTTAACAACAAAAAATGATAATAGTAATAATATCAACACATATTCGTAATTTCTATAACGATTTTCTTTATATACAATATAAAGAATAAATATATTTAATTTATTAACTTACCTTATTTTAAGAGTACAACTGCAATTTTCATAATTTATTACTCCAACTTTTGAATTTACTCTGCACTGTAGTTAATAAATTTATAATTATTATATAAGCAAACTTAAATTAATAATATTAAATTATAAATCAAAATTTATTAAATTGTACTTACTTTTCAGAATACTGTTGAAAATATATTATTGACCTGAAAAAAATTATTTTCGTAACTTATCATATGTATGATAAGAAGTAAAAATTGGTTATGTGAAATTGAAAGCTATCAGCAACATATATATATATATATATATATATATATATATAGGTAGGACGAAAAATTTATTTCAATCGAAGAATGGAGTGGGGGGTCGGTTTCAACCTGAAACCGCTGGATACAGAAGCGATTTTAGATTCTGAAATCGCTGGACTCTGTTACGGTTTCAGACTCTGAAACCGCTTCTGTATACAACAATTTCAGTCTGAAATCGGGCCCCCTATCTGCAACCACTGACAAAATCGTTTCTGTATACAGCGGTTTCAGACTCACACTCCACTCCCGTAAATATTTTCTGACACACACCAATTACGTAAATAATTTTTTAAAAGACATTATTTAAATAAATGTCCCAAAAAATTACTTATATGGTACATATATTAATATTAAAAATTAAGAGTATATTTTCATTTTGCTCCCCCAAATTTTGTATGTGTAATTGAACAGAGCATGTACTAAAAATTAAAATCACTTTTATTTTAATTTTCAAATATTTAAATTTTATTAATTAGCTCTCTAATTATTAAAATTACACTCTTATTTTGATTAAAAATTAAAAATGTACACTTATCATTTAGAAAATAATACAAAAAATGAACAAATAATTAACTAATTATATCTTTATGCTTGCAATTTACTTTTTTTCATTATTTTAATACTACCTCCATTTCAAATAAATAGACACTTTTTTTTGTCATTTGCTCTAAATTATAGCCTGGTTTATTTTTTATACTATAATCAATCGCTCAAATCTCTAATTTACTTTTATTTAATATTTACCAACAAATATTAAATATTATCTCATATTTTTCACATATACATTTAATAAATATAGGAATGAATTAGTAAAAGTACTAATAAATTATATTATTCTAAAAATATTAATTGCATTTTCTTATTTCTTTGTAAAATAGAAAGTGTGTCTATCTCTACAATGCGTTGGGGGTATTTAGGGATGATCACGGGATGGGATGGAAGCAGAGAATGACTGCCCATCTCCCGGTAGGTGTAACACTCTATACCCGATCACTTATAAGATCCCGATACTGGATGTTACACTCGAATTTAGGTTCCTTTAAGAGGGTCAATATGAAATTTCTTTTTAAAAACCTTATTGCATAACAATTACTATTTATTTTATAAAAATTTTGGCAAAATTTTTCCTAAAATTAAAAAAAAACCCTAAAAAGAAAATATCTAAAATACTTCATTTTACATCTATCCTACCATCCATCTTTGGCTCAAACTTCAACACAGTTTTTCCATCCTCCTCGATAAACAGTCAATCTAAATTCCACCTGTCAAATTAATATTACACAAATATCTTTATTATTGACTATATCCATAAAATTTCTTCATACAACTGTAACATCTACAAAGTTTTCTTTCTCAATACCAACAAGGTATCAGTACTGTTACAAACTAATCTTATCTGTGTACATGCCAAAATAAAATCACGACTAAATTTAGTTTTCATGCTCTAATCCAAGTTCTTGATATTGCTAGCTGTAGCAAATTCCACAATTTCCTGCATGTAGGTTAAACTCCTTGGTCCTCAATTTACGCGCGAAAAAGAAACTACACACTAAGGTAAATATTTAGTGGTGACTACCAAATTTACCTCTTCAATTGTACAATTTAAAATACATTTATAACACTTCAAAAATATACATACAAAATCATAGAATATATGTAAATGTCATAAATTCCAAGCTTACAGTGCACATAAGCATAAGCAATCAATATTAAAACTTCACATGTAATTTGTATAAATGATTTCTTAAAAGTGTACTTAATTGCTTATAAATTACATGAGATTAAATGATAAGTAATAATTGGCCTATTTACAGTGAAAATATCGTTATACCAAATTATTATTTTCAAGGTCGGTACCTTAATTCACAAAACTTATTCACTAAATAGTACCAATTAGACATGAACATAAAATATTAAACATTCACACACAATCGCATACACACATATCTAATATTTTAAGTAATTCAGGGGGTATGCTTTACGCACGCACACAAGGATGATGGCACAGGAAATATAATAGCAAAATGTAATTTTGAAAACAAAAAATAAAGAAGAGAAAAAGGGGATCTGTATAATAAATGCCAATAATAATTTAAAGTGTATAATAATAAGCAAACTAGCCATGAAAGCATAATTAACTAGGGGATTAAAGATAATGTTTTATCAAATACGAAAATAGTTTCCTGTGAATAAAATAATTTCTGTTTGATTGAGTTGATAAATTGGGTACTGTGAATTTTTAGAATTATTTTTGGAAAACATCGGGGTCATTTTGTACGAGTTTGGGTAAAAACCCATGCAAAAGCACTATTCACTTAGCATTTTGCATGCATGGAAATATTTTATATTAAAAAACTTTTCAAAATTAGATTTATGCTTGTACACCCTTACACCTCCAACGTACAGCCTTGCATAGGTAGGTACGCCCGTACATCCTTTCACACTTAAATGCAGTTGGTTTCCTTCTTTCTTTTTCCTTTCTTCTTTCTTCTTCCTTTTCTCCTTTATTGATTTCAAGTGAAGGTATCAATTTTTCACTCTTTTCACACCATAAAAGTAGTATTTTGTGATTTCACACCAATAAACTGTTAGGTCTTCTCATTGCATGTATTTTGAGTTCAATTTTGTGGATTTTCATCAAGATTTGCTTGTTTTCTAAAAAGGTATGTAACTATCCCTCCTACTTATTTCTATTATTAAAACAAACATGAAATCATGTAAGATTGTTGATAGGAATTGTTACGAGTATGTGTAATGTGCTGCTAGTGATGATTTTCAATTTCGTTTTGAAAAGATTGAGTAAATATGTAAGGTTGAGTTAGCGTAACTTGATTTACTTGTTAAATTTTAACTTGTTTGGTTGTTGTGCAAATATTTACTTTGTATAACGATAGCTTCGTTTGGCAGAAAAGTTATAGGCAGTATATGCACTTAGTACAGAATTGAAAAAAAAAACAAATGGATGGATATATACATGTAAAATAGGGTATATACACGTAATAATAACACAATGGGAATAATGCTAGTTAGTATATATTAGTTATTTCTTTTTGTTATGTATAGTTTAGGGTGCAAATTGTGTAGCAAATGTAGAAAAAAAATAAAGCACGAGTCGATAAGAATATACATGTTAATAATAATAAAATGTAAGCATGATTCATAAGTGGTGGTAAAAAAAAGAAAAAAGAATAGAAGCAATGCAAAATAATAAGGTTTACTTGCTATATGATAGGTTGTTCCCTTTCCTCTTTAAAGTAAGTAAGAATAATGGTGACAAACCAACTATGTCAAAATATATATGTGCGAATGATGATTCTTTGAATAGCTTGCTTTAGTCAATGTATATACATCGCTTTTCTGAGAACTTCTGCATGATTGCTAGATGCCCAATTGTAACACCCCTTACTAATCCCTTGATTTAACTTAGACATAAGTGATAGACCAATTTATTTATTTTTGCTCTTAATTCCAAATATCCATTTTTCCAACCATTATAACTAAATTAATCGACCAATTATCAAATATTCAGTTTGCTACGTGTCAATTAAAAATTCAGCAGTATAACGGTTAAGTCTTACCTAACCTCCCTAAAAGGAAAATAATTTTACAAAGCTCCACAGGGCACAACAATTCATAAACAGTAATATATATCCAACTACTCATAATATGTCTTATTTTGCTGGTTACATACTCAAACTATTTAAGTATTATTTCTTTCTACCTTTACCCTTAATTTAATTTCTTGACATTTTACTTTCGAAATTCACTATTCAGGATCAATTACCATTTTAACCCTAACTTTTACTTTCTTTCACTTATGTCCTTTATCGATTCAATTCATACTTTCACTTCACACTTTGCACTTTTTAATTCATTATTGCAATTATGCCCCTAGTACCACTCCGACAAAAATCTACAGACTGGATATACAAGACATGGACCCCATAAGGCCAAATCACTGCACTAGAGAATGATCCCGAAAGGACCACTCCAACACTTTCACTGAATACTTAACACTGACCTATGAAAAATCATTACGATTTTACCATAGAAAAGCAAGTCGTTATGACTTGTACCTCAGTAAAAGTGTCCCTATGGCTAGCCATTTATATCCTGACTAGATTTTGACTGTCTGACCACTACTAAAGGCAACATATTATATTCCATTGAACAATTGTTTGCACAATTTAATATTATCACTCACTTTTACATTCCAGTATACTAGTCACTTAATCCATACATAAATTTTGTACAATTTAAGAATTATTTCACTATAATTCATTAAAATTCACTTTACATAATACTAATTCACTATAAAAAATGTTCATATACTTTCAATAAATATCAAATAAATTCATAGGCACTTAATTTTAAGTCTATGTTCATTTAGAAGCATTAGTTATTAATAATAAACTAATTACACATTAATTTCCTCAAATGTCCAATTCGGCCACCATAGGAAGTCTACTATACACATCCAATTAATTCAATTCAAGCCTTCAATTAGATATAATTAAGGTTTAATTACATTATTTCAAGGTCAATTTCAATTAAACATGTATATATATATTTTTTTCTAATTTCACTTAGTTACATAATACCCAATTAAGCTAAATTAAAGGGAAATTTTATTACAATAATCATGATTAAAGTTCTAAATCACTAATTTAAAATCAATTTCAATTAAACATGCAATTCCCCAATTTTTTCTTAGTTACATAATACATAATTAAGCTTTAACTAAAGGAAATTAATAGAATTTATAGTCACCAACCTCCCTCACTGGATTAATCTTTCTTAGGCTTCCTTTTTCTTGCCTTTTCCCTTAGAAGATTGAATTTTACTATGAGAATCTAATAAGGGCCAAAATTCTCATTAATCAAAACCCTAATTTCTTAATCTCTAATGCTAAAATTGACAACAAAATTGCATTCTAAACATCAAAATACACTTATAGATGACTTTAGAATAAAATAAATCCTTTAATTTCACTTACCTAACCTTAACCTTCTTCATTTTTTCATTTAATTTCACCTTCAATCTCCACTTAAACCAGTGATTAGAAACACAAAATAGCAACTAGAGACATATAACATAACATTTGAGACTTGGATTTCAGAAGAAAAGAGAGAAGAAATGAAAAAATTTAAGAGAAAAAAAGAAGAGAGGAGTTCGGCCAAATAAGGGGAAAAAAGGGGGGCTCGACAATTTTTTTAAAACCCTAAAATATGTATACTATTCTCCTTTTATAGTGGTCCAATTGGTTTGAATTTTTTGTCCAACCAAAAGCTCACTCAATTAAATCCAAAATCTACTTAATCTTCCTTTTCCTTTCCTTTTCCTCCTTGGTTCCTCCTCTTTGGGCCGAATTTGAAAGGGAGAAAATCACAAGATTAAAGCATGTTTTTAATTAATTTAAAGTCACTACTATAATCCTCTAGCCCAATTCTATATGCCTATGAAATTTTCCCTTCCAATTCCACCTAAAACTCAAGAAATCACAAATTTTCACTTTAGGGTTCTTACCTCAAATCCCTAATTTCTTGGCCTCCTTTTGGTAAAAATCATTTTCCAGGTTGAAGGGGATAAATTTATGAGTATTAGATTGTGATTAGAGCTTGTGATTTAAAGAAAGAAGGCTTGAGATGAAGAAAAATGGAAGAGAGGCAACAAAAAAAGGGGTTTTGATTTTGAAGAAAAGAAGGGGGAAGTTGCAAAAATTCTAGGGTTATTTGCAGATATTAATGAGCTATTGTAGGGTGTCTTTGAATGTACCAAAGGAGAGACCAAGATTCATTCATTTTCGATTAGATCTAAGGGCCCTAATTTTTGTTACTTATTGCCCATACATCAAGTTAGGCTTATCCTACTGGTCTAATCTCAGTCACACTTGATCATGGCTTTATATTAATAATCCATGTATCTTTTTATGGTTAAATTCTCGGGTTTAACCCTCCAAATAACCCAGTCTCGATTTTGCATCCTGAAATATGAATTTTCGTTCCCAATATCATATTGCCTTGAAATTTTTCACCGAGTGTCCCTACATATTCAAGAACATGTGGTTAAAATTTTAGCTCATTCCAATATTTTTTCGATATACTTCCAACCCCGACAGCCTATGTAGCCGGTCTGAAATTTGAAATTTCAGAATTGTCAGAATTACTATTTTTCAGTTTTTGGGGTATCTTTATACTATTCACATGATGTATATGAAATATGGGAATAATCAAAGATCTCTAGGTTCCTCAACTGCTCGGTCAAAGTTTTGGTCAACCCTAGGTATACCCGTAAAATTTTTCTTTATTTGCCTGTTTAGAGACTTATTTGACCTCAGTTTCTCCTCAAATTGTACCATTAGACTCCGCTCAACCTGTGCTTTCATTTCTTAGTCTCAGGTCACATTGTCCGTCGGGTTCCCTGTCTCGAGTTTTTTGGTTCCGATATAATTACCTCTTTATACTTGTTATCGAGTTTTCTCGCCCTATTAAACTTTGATTTTTTCAAAATTTAATCTAGAATAATTTTTCGTGTTCTGTAACTTAATATGCATTACAGATGAAAAATTGGAGTGTTACAGTGTCTGTGTGTGTATTTATACATACATACATATATGTGTGTGTGTGTGTGTGTTTACACATTCTCCACAACTTGAAGAGGAATATCACAAAGCTTAATAAGTCATTATCTCCTTTGACCAAGTAGGAGTATGAGTGGTGAATAACCCAAGGAGCCACTAACACATGCTGCATATGTGTGTGTGTGTGTGTGTATAGATACATACATACATACATATGCGCACACGCGCACACACATATACATATATGTATGTATATATATATATACACGTGTGCGTGTGTGTATATATATATTGCCAATAGGTGAATAACATGACAAGAAAATTTAGAAAAGAAGGTTGTAAGGAATATAAGAAGTTATGCATTATCTATAGTCATACATGTAACGTCCCCGGATGGCCGCTTGCTGATATTGTCCGCTTTGGGCCTTGGCCCTCACGGTTTTGTTTTTCTCATTGGAAAAGGTCTCGACAAGGGAGAGGTATCCATAGCCTTATAAGGACTACTTCGTTCTCCTCTCCAACCGATGTGGGATACTTTGACTGAATTCACCTGTATGTGGGAGCCTTTGACTGACTCCACCCCCCTAAGGAGGCTCAGCGTCCTCGCTGACACATCAGGCCCGACCCCATGGCCAACACACCGATCCGACACCGGCTCTGATACCAACTGTAACGTCCCCGGATGGCCGCTTGCCGATATTGTCCGCTTTGGGTCTTGGCCCTCACCGTTTTGTTTTTCTCATTGGAAAAAGCCTCGACAAGAGAGAGGTATCCATAGCCTTATAAGGACTACTTCGTTCTCCTCTCCAACAGATGTGGGATACTTTGACTGAATCCACCTGTATGTGGGAGCCTTTGACTGACTCTTTTTATTAAATGCATAGTAAATTGGACAATTACAGGTCTTCGGCAATGGATAATTAAGATGATTAATTATATGTAATAAGATGGTAATATAAGTTGAAAAAAAAAATTCCGGTATACAAGGTCCCGAAACAGTGTCAAGTATGGTATGGGTGTTACATTTTGAGAAAAAAAATTATAAGGCTATGGATACCTCTCCCGTGTCGAGGCCTTTTCCAATGAGAAAAACAAAACGGTGAGGGCCAAGGTCCAAAGCGGACAATATCGGCAAGCGGCCATCCGGGGACGTTACAGTTGGTATCAGAGCCGGTGTCGGATCGGTGTGTTGGCCATGGGGCCGGGCCTGATGTGTCAGCGAGGGCGCTGAGCCTCCCTAGGGGGGGTAGAGTCAGTCAAAGGCTCCCACATACAGGTGGATTCAGTCAAAGTATTCCACATCGGTTGAAGAGGAGAACGAAGTAGCCCTTATAAGGCTATGGATACCTCTCCCTTGTCGAGGCCTTTTTCAATGAGAAAAATAAAACCGTGAGAGTCAAGGCCCAAAGCGGACAATATCGGCAAGCGGCCATCCGGGGACGTTACAATACAACTGCTACTGGAGCTCATTCTCATGAAGAGGGTGAAGATACAAACTAAAAAAAAAAGGTTAAAAAAATAAGTGATGAAGGATCCAATAGTAGAAAAAAAAGAGAATTATTTCAAAATGCAATGGCTTAAGCATTGATTAACATTTGACAAAGTTCAAAGAAAAAAATAGAATTTTTTAAGAAGAAAATGAGTTCAGGAACAACATTCACTTATGTTGGTAATTCAAGGGACAATTTTCAAACACAATCGAGCTATGATAAAGAATCAATTTTTAAATGTCTTGAAGCAATGCAAAACCTTAACAGAATAGATAGTTTGTCTTTTGCAAAAGCTGCTAAATTTATCCATGATGGTTTATTATGGAAAGAGATGTTTTTGGCCATATCTGAAGAAAGGAAGAAAGAAGGGGTTTTGAATATCAAATTTTGATTTTTTATTATTATTATTTTTTACATTTTTTTAGTTTGTTATCTACTGACCTATACAAATATTTTATTTGATGTTGGATTTATTATTTGACATTGAAAATTTGGTTATTATTAGAAATTAGTTGGAATATATTTCTTTTATTTATTATGCATATATATTATTTTTAATGATTTCTTAGGTTAATTGTTTTTTATTTTCACAGGGATATGGATTTGGATGATTTTTTTTCGATTTTGATAAGAAAATTGAACAATTATTGATGATTTATGTGACCTATAAGTACAATTTTATGTATAATGAAAATATTTTAATTAGTTTATGTGAGGAATTAAAAGGGAGAACAACATTCAAAAATTCCAAGTTTTTATCAATGTAAGAACAAGTGGCAATTTTCTTCTCATCATTTTTCAAAATAACTAATAGAGAGTTGTAGCAGATCATTTTCAACATTCAACAAATACTATTTCTAGACATTTTTGGGATGTTTTATATGCTATTTTTTCAATAGCTAAACATGTGATTGTCCTTTTATCATTTGATGAAACACCTTCAAAGATAAAAAAAAAATTCAAAGTATTATCCAATTTTCAAGATAAGGATTTTTTATTTTTTTATAATTATTTTTAATATTGCTTATTATTTGTTACTTTTATAACAGAATTGTATTTGATCTATAGAAGACATGCACATTTCTGCATAAATTTCAATTAATCAACAAATTTCATACCGTGAAAAGAAAACAATCCTTACACAGAATATCATAGTTGCTTGCTCATTTGATATGCGATTTACATTTATCATGATTGGCTGGGAATGATCGGCAAATGATTCAATAATTTTTTTAGAATGTATTTCTAATTCAGCAAATAACTTCCCTATACCTACACGAGGTAAATATTATCTGATTAATTCAAAGTATGCTAATATGCCTGGATTTCTTAGTCCATATCGTGGGAAATATTACTATTTACGTGATTATAAGGAAGGATCAAATCCACAAGGCCCAGGAAAATTATTTAATTACATGCATTTTTAGTTACACAATGTCATAAAATGTTATTTTGGAGTTTTGAAGACACGTCTTCCTATCGTTAGAGATATGCCTTCATATTAAATAAAATGATAAAAATATATACCTCATGCATGCTATGCAATTTTTTTAATGCAATAGATTTTAAATTTTGAATTTTATTAAATATTTATTATTCAATATTAATAATTAGATTATATATATGTATAATATGTATTAGATATTAGAATATTTTTTGAAAAACAAATAGAAAATTAGTTTTTAAATAATTTTTGAAAAACAAATAACAAACACTAAAAATAGTTTATGGATTTTAAAAAACTAAAAACCAAAAACATACAACTTTACCTAATGCACCCTAAATATAAGAATTTTTGATTTTTCAGTTTGGTTCTGGTCCACGATTTGAAAAAATTGTCAGTTTCGATTAACTGATCAGTTTAATTATATATATATATATATATATATATATATATATATATATATATATATATATATATATATATATATATATATATATATATATATATAAACCCTACCTATCTCAAACTGCATTTTGCCTCTCTCCCTCACGCCTTCATGCTAGCCGCTTGCTCTGTGCTTGAATTAGCCCCTCTCCTTAATGCCGGCTGCCTCTCATTACATTTTAGTCTCCCTCACTACCGTTCTCCTTGACTATTGCTTTTCTTCTCTCTCAAAGTTGTCATCTGCCTCTCATCTTTACTGGTAAGTATTATAGATTAATTTCTCATTTTGCAAATTACATTTTTTTGGTTCAAGTTCTCTTCTACTTCTAATTTGCATCGCTTAAATGATCTGTAAGAACATAAGCAGCTTCACCAAAAGCAATCTTAAAAACTTGCTAGCTCAAGAATATATATATAATAGGATTATTCCCCAAAATGTTACTAATATGCTTCACAAAGTAAGACAAGAATGTATTGCATTGCCCAACAATACCAGAATGCACCGTATTTGGTCAACAATAATATCTGTACATCATCAATTCTTCAGCTTACTAGCCTGAGATATTCAAACTCCATGCTTCAACTATTAATGTTCAAAAAGCATTTTCTCGTAATTAATAGTTTTAAAAAAATTTTGGACCCACAATTGAAGCAGATGTTGCCTGATGTTAACATGTAGTACAACTAGAAAAGATATGAAGTCCGGTAGTTCTGATATCAAAATTAATCACATAAATTCTAAAAAATGCCTAAAAGAAAAAAGAAAAGAAAAACTCACCAAGGATCTACTAAGCTCACTTGAACCTCATTTTTTTACTTATATTTTTATTGTTGGTTTAGACAATCTTTAATTTGTAATATTTTTTTTGTTTTTTTAATTATAAAGTCAGCTTGTGATATAGGTAATCATTATATGATTCAAGTTAATAATTAGGGAGTTGACTATGTGAAAACTTATGTTGAACTGTATTTTTATTTGGCATTTACTTGTTGAATTAATATGAACATTATGTGTTTAATTTGTAATTTTAATATTCAAGTGTTTTGAACATTTTAAGTTTATGTTCGTAATTTGAATAATATGTTGAATTATGTATGATATTTAATTTTTATTCTTAAGTATTTTGAAAATTTTAATTTTTTTTAATTGCATCTTATAATTATAGTGGTTAATTGAAAAATTTTGGTTAATCAGTTCGAAAAACGAAAATCGATGAATTGGTTAACCGATTGTAAAGAACTGATTAATAGTTAGTATTTTGAAAAAATCGATTTATATGGACTGATTAATTTTTTATCTTATAAATTGATTAATCGGTCCATAATCACCCTACCTAGTAAATTTAAATAAAAAAATATATCCTAATTTAGCTTAAAAGTTAATTTTAGTGCTATTTAACTGAGTCAAATGGAACATTTTCCTATAAGAAATTTATCTCATTCTTTTGGACTCCAAACAAAATTTTTTTTGTCCCCTCAAATAAAATTTTTTGGCACCACCTTTGACTCGCTGTTTAGTTTAAAAAGACCGACTAGAAAAAATATTAGCTGAAGTAGCTGTTTTCTCTCCAAGAGATTGAATTTAGTTGATTATTTAAAAATTTCGAAGAATCGTAATCATGACTACCACCGTGACAACAAAGATAGCCCCAATTTCATTGTAAAGAATGTGAAGATGACGCTTTTGTTGATGGTGTAGTTAATAATAACTATCTATCGCCTAATGATGATCCGAAAGACGAAAATGCGGACATTAATGGAGGAAGTGATAGCTCAGAAGAAGCTGGTGATGGTAATGAGTCCGAACATACACTAGATGCCAGTCCATTAGCATCACTGCATCCAACTAGTGAGGCCGAAAAAGATATTTTTACATTTTCGTCGGAGCATCATTATACTTTTGACTTTGAAGCATCCCAAGTAGATATATCAGAAGGTGTGAACTTTAATATTTGGGATGGCATGTCTAAGTTATCCACTGGCCTTGTTTTCAATAATAAGGATGAAGTTAAATCTGCTGTCAAAAAATACTCAATAACGAGAAATGTTGATTTTAGAGTGGTTGAGTCGAAGCCAAAATACTGGATTGTAAAGTGTGCACAGTCTGATAGCGGATGCATGTGGAGATTAAGGGCAGTAAAGAAGGGTGTAAACCCATGGTGGATTATCACCAGGTCTATAGGGCCACATTCATGTCCAGGTGGAAATCTTTCTATAGATCATAGACAATTAGGATCTGAAATTATTCGAAATTGCATAGTGGGTATGGTAAGTAAAAATTCTACACTCGCCGTTGATGTTATTATTTTTGCTATTAAACAACAATTTAATTATGAGGTATCGTACAGTAAGGCCTGGTATGAAAAGATGAGAGCATTGGAATCTATTTTTGGAGGTTATGTTGAATCATTTGAGAGGTTACCGGATTTCTTACTTGCTTTAGAAAAGTTCAATCCTTGGACTGTTTATGAACTTCATTTACATGATACAAAAAATCCAAGGGTGAAGCAGTTCCAACGGGTATTTTGGAGTTTTAAACCTGTGATTGATGGGTTCACTCATTGCAAGCCTATTCTATTGATCGATGGAACATTTTTGACAGAAAAATTCCAGCAGTCTCTTTTGATAGCAAGTTCTGTTGATGGTAATGACATGTTATTTCCAGTTGCATTTGCGATTGTTGAGTCTGAGAATAAATCGAGCTGGGCATGGTTTATGACGATGATTAGAAAACATGTAACTCAGCAAATCGGTATTACCTTCATATCGGACAGACACGCTAGCATAATGGCTTTATTTTGCAATGAAGCGAGTGGGTGGAAAGAACCTATGAGTTTTCACAGATTTTGTCTGCGACATTTTGTAAGCAATTACAATACGCATCATCGAAATTCAACTATCAAGGACTTGCTTTATAAGGCTGGTAAGCAATTACAATATTGAATATCTTATTAAATTTTTTTATACTAATTAATTTGTTAGTATCAACATATAACGTTTCAGGTTCTCAATTTCAATCGCACAAGTTCTTACAGAAGATGGATGAGATCAAACAACTAGACCAAGATTCATACAACTGGGCAATGCGTATATCATTAGACAAGTGGACATTATCGAAAGATGGTGGACATAGGTATGGACATACGACGACAAACATAGCTGAAAATGTTTAGCGCTCTTAAAGGTGTGCGTATGATGCCGATCACTGCCTTAGTTGAGCATACATTTGCTCGATTGGTAAAATATATGCAATTCGTTTTACCAAATAGAAATAAATTATCCAAATAGAAATTCATTATCCAACTAAAAGAAATATTACACCATACAACTCTCATTCAGTATCTCCTACTATGAGAAGTGGTAGTCTGGGTTGGTGTTTCTGGATCCATCTCATATGGATTTGGATCACTATAGAGTGGTTAATCCACTAAACCCTGAGTACCTACAATTGTTGGATCACTAAACAATACATTAAAGAAATCATCTTGTGGAGACATTTGAGAGCTCTGTGCATAAATGTTGTCTGGTGTTGCATCTCCTTCAAATAAACTGACATTCAAATCAACATTAAAAGTAGAAGGTCCTGCTTCATATGGCACTGCTCCAAAAGCAGTTGGATCAACAGGTGCAGCTCTATAAGGCCCAGCGCCATAATCATAACATCTAGCTTCATCAGAAGGTGCACCTCCGGAAGGCCAAGTCTCATGGCATGAAGGCACATCGAAAGAGGTCAAAGTATCCTCCTGAATAAATGGCTAGTGCAAAGGTGGGGGTACTTGATGCACTCTTGGATCAATAGAAATAGTAGGAACTGTAGTCTTTCTTTCTGCCATTCCTCTCCTATTATTTCCTCTCCTATTATGTCTTCCAACACGAAAATCTTCAAATGGTGTTGATAGTGGTGGAATATTTACTGGATCGGGCTCAGGCTGACGAGGATAATCAGTGTTTGTCCTGTCATATGCACCTACAGCTCCTAAAATACTTTCAGAGGCGAAACAAATATTTTTGCCTTCATGAAATATACGTTCAGCAGTATCAGCCTGCATAAAAATGTAGATTTTTTATACATATATAGTAATAGTCATAATTAACAAATATGCGTTTAAAAAAATATATGAACAATATCACATACCGAAGCGACCATTGCAGCCCCAACCTGTGTTATCCATCTTTTTGTCCGTTCTACATACCATTGCATATATTGTGATCTCGGATGCAATGAAAAATTGAGAACACGACCCCTGATAACCCGACTATGTCTATTGTGCCACTCAAAAATAAAAGTTGTAAATTTAGTTTCCCAGTTTTGATCTGTGTATCCCCTTAAGTCTATTGAATGTACCTCATCATTTTTCTGCGGTGCTTCTGGAATCGACTGATCCATACCAAATTATCTCATACACCTATCAGGTTGATGCCACTCAATAATATTATAGCATATTAGTGGCACAACTGATCTCCAACTTGCATGTCCACTAGTGCAATATTGAGGCAATAAATGCATCACATTTTTATACGGTTTCCATACCATCTACATATAAAATACAATAAATAAATTAATAATGTTACATAATTTATTCTAATTCTCAATATTAAAAAAAATACTTCTTTAACAATAACAAATATTAACCTGATCATGACGTAGCAAGTCTAATTCCTCGCGGTACTGCTGGACATTTTTATTATTGTTATTCCTTAAGTCCAAATAGGATCGCCACCTGTTATAAATAAAATTATAGAATTAGTCAACAAATATTATAACTATAAAAAACTAACAAATAGGTTAATAAAATCTACCTATAACCATATGGTCTAGCTTCATCTATAACAACCAGATTAATAAAACGAGATCGAAATTGAGGAATTCTTTTCCATGCCCATATTTGGATTAACTGGTGATATCCGTCGAGTTCATTTGCATCAGGTCGGGTCACACGACATAGCTCCCTATAAAGCCATGACAGAACTGCTGAACCCCAGCTATACTGACCAATTTTAGCTAAATTTTCCAACAATGGAAGCCACATCATGTGTACATAATTATTAACCTGTCCAGGACACAATAGTCCACCAATGCAACGCAGGATCCATGCACGGGCACAACATTGTATATGGTATTCCGTAGCATCGGCCGGTAATTGGCTAAATTGTTCAGTCAACCACCTCATTTTTAATTTTAGTCCCGTAAAATATTCTTCTGGGGGAACACTGCCCAAAAGCCGATCACACATCTCATGATAGTCGTAATTTAAATGTCCTGTAATAGGACGTCCTTCCACAGGTAAGCCGGTGAGTATCTGTATATCTTCCAGAGTTATTGTAGCTTCGCCAACGGCCAGATGAAAAGTATGCGTCTCTGGCCTCCACCTCTCGACAAGAGCAGTTATCATGCCAGCATTAACATTCATAACACCGATCTAAGAGACACTATAGAAACCTGATAAATGTAGATAAGGTATGATCCTTTCATCAATGTTTCTATAGTGACTCTCAACACTAGCTCTACGTGCAAATAGAACATCGGGTTTAGCCTGAAATAAATTAATTTATTTAATAAACAGACATAATATATATATTTTATAAATATTATATTTTTTAATTTTAACTTACAATATACTTACATATCCGTTCCATATCGCATCAACTCGGTGCTTGCCATTCATAGTAAGCAGCTCATCATTAATTGGTCCCGGATTAATATATTGGCGTGCACCAGACGATTCCATTTTTTCTGTATCATACTAAAATCTAATTTTGTAATTTATATCATTTTAATACATCAAATTAAATTTCTTTAAATTTCACTATATTTTTATTACAAATATATTTTATTCCACCATATAAAAAATTATATATAATATTAAATTAAACAATAAATAATTAAAATTAAACAAGATATTCAAATTAAAATATGAACATATATTATTCAACGTATTGTGACATTTTACATAACACTAATGTCAAATTTAAATATGAACATAAAATTTTTTATACTACAATAAAGTATTTACTTGCCTTTTTTTTCTTCTCGTTTCCAAAATAATAAAAAAAAACCTGCACAACCCATAATAATATTTATTTTATATATTTAATAATTTTATTTAAATATAATTCTTAAATTATACTTACCTAGTATTACTTCAAGAGCAACTCTTCAATACATAAATACATGAACAATTTCAACTAAATAAGAAAAATGGAATGAGGACGAGAGAGAAGATGGTGAAAGGAATGTGAAAATTTTATGGATTGAAGGGTTAAAGGAAAGGGAGTTTTAAAGGGTGAATAGTGAAAGAAAAGTGAAAAAATCTTTTGAACTAAGGAGGGTCGGATTTGAATTTAATTACTTCGGGTGTCGACACGTGGAAGGGGCAAAAGCAGAATGGAAAACGCAGTTGTTGACTGCGTGGTCTATCTGCTGCCGACACGTGGAAAGGGGGCCAGAGCACAGTTGACCACGCAGTCAACACCTGCGTTTTCCATCACGCAGCGACACGTGACAACGTCCTAATCCTTTCCCAGCCAATCACGCAGTTCTTTTCTGCGTTTTCCAAAAATAACTCCACCCATTCTAAATAATTTCTGACACATCTCCTTTTTTTAAATATTTTTTTTTAACATTATTAAAAAAAATCCAATAACATAAGATAATATTGCTCTATTTTTAAAATTTTTAAAAATAAAATTAAAACAAAATAAAATATAAGAACCGCCTTACACTTTTAATAAAAATAAAGGAGCATATTTGTACGTCCTCTGGCCTGAATTTACATTACAAAGTGATGACAACATAATTACATTGGAATGGCTCCGCGAAACAAATAAAGAAAAGATCTTTCTTCTGTCTTTTTCAAGAAAAGCATTAAAAAAATATCTTTTAATTTCTAAATTATAATTTTGTTTATACGTGATGTCAAATTTTTATTGGAGATGTGACAGTGAAAAATCAGAAAATGTTCGATTGTGTACGCGCCATTAATTACATAATTTAAATCCGTACGCATTATATTTGCATCTTTACTGAGTTAGTAATCTTTTTTATTTTATGTGTTACGTTTATTTTTTAAAAGTTTTATTTTATTATAAGAATTTTTTCCCCTAAAACCAAGCAAGTTCTAAAAGAAAAAAGAGATGCATTATATTTGTAACATTTGTAAATATTGTTTTTTGAAAAAATTAAAAAATTAGAGCATATCAGAAATTAATTAAAAAATTGAAATGAATTTTAATTTCGTAACAACTATTTACGAAATTAAATGCGGAACTCACTAAACATATCAGATTTTTTTCAGTGGAAATTAAAACTTACTTCAATTTTCTAAATACTTTCTAACATACTCTAATTTTTTTAAAAAAAGTCTCCCTTTATTTATTAGAAATTTAGAATTTATTACTTGGTACTTTATATCTTTGTTGGATTGGATTTGATCCACCATTGATTTTGGAACATAGCAACAAGTTATTGGAGGATTATCATGAGGCTAATAATGTGCCCCACCTTTCTTCCATGGCCAGCACTGGCACTGTAATTTGGAGTCCTGGATGTTTTAAAAATTAATGTGGATACTGCCTTATCTTTACGGGTGGTTTTGATATGCTGCCAAGGAATCATGTTGGTCAATCACTGGCTTGTAAAGTTAAAATCAATCTCTCATCCTTTGAATCCATTGCTGTTGGCTTAGCCTATGCTATCGGAAATATTAGAATGCATTTACCTAAAAGAAAAACAACAGTATTTTATTTGATGTTATTGTTAACTGTTGTTATATTTCTCGTGAAACTAATAAAACTTTATATATATTAATTAGATTGTTATATTTCTTGTGAAACTAATAAAATTGTATTTATATTAGTTAGAAGAGCACTTAAATATTTTTTTCGACTCATATTTTAGCTCAATTTATTTTCATTTCATATAATTTCAATAGTGCTTTTCAGTAATAATATGGATGATTTGTTTGGAAAAACAATTGATATATAACTGTCGTTTTATTTTAATAAAGGCCCTGTATTAATAATTTTTGCTACCTTTATGCTAATGTAATGCTGACATAATTTAAGATTTATACGAGAATGAGGCATTTATTGTCAATTTAGAATTTTTGTATGAATTCCAATATAAGATTCTAATTTAAAAGAAAGAAAGAAATTTGATTAATTTTTGTATCAGAAAATGGGAAAAGAATATCTATTTTATGGTTTATATCCAATTTTGAAGAGTTTTGGGACCAAAAGAAAGAAAACCACCATTATTGATACCATCCGTCCACAGTATTGCCATTAAATTTTTTAAAAAAGATAAATTTTACTATTATATTTTGAAAATAATATTAAATTTACTAAAATAATATATTTTTTCGCTAAAATATAAAATATATGATATTATATACAAATAATAATATATTTTTAAAAATTTTAATGATAAAAATAATCAATAAAATAATATATATTTTTAATCAATTTTAAAAGCTCAAGCCAACAGTTTTAACGAAATCGAATAAATCCCAGGCCTGAAAAAGCGTGGAAGCCACTCGGCAACCATTACCTACACCCTCTATAAACCGCCCCGCTTCTCTTCTGTATCTGCCGTCCGACGCCGCCGCCGTGCACATGCAGTCCCTCCAAGACAAAGCCTCCCTGTGGAGCGGAGTTCCCACTGCCGATGCTTTCTCCATTGATAATACCAATTTGTTTCACAAACTCGGCCTTCCCACTTTCATCGCTCTCTCCACCAATTTCTACACCAGGTAATTGCTGCTAATGCCATTTTTAACCGTTTATTGGTTTTTTAGGGTTTTTTTTTTCATTTTTTTGTTGGGAATTCAGGGTCTATGATGATGAAGAAGAATGGTTTAGGTCCATTTTTGCCAATTCCAAGAAAGAAGAAGCTATCCAAAATCAATATGAATTCTTTGTCCAGAGAATGGGTGGCCCTCCTCTTTATTCACAGAGGAAAGGTTTGCGATTTCTTTTAGCTTCATTTGCCCAATTTCCTAGTTTAATTAATCAGAAGTTCATTTATATGTATAATTGTGCGTTGGTAGAGCAATTTGTGGGTTGTGATTGCTATGCTACTGCTGTTTCTAGCCAATTTAATATGCTTTTTTGAGCATATAATATCTGTGGATTCAAATTCATTAGCTCTTGATGTAGAATGGAAATGGAATAGGGTAGAATGAAGCTTGTGGTATATTGAGTATTTATACATCTATTTTTAGCAGCTATCAATTGCAACCTATTATACAAATAACAGCGAATTTGTCTGTTATTGGTGAAGTGTGTTTACCGATGGAATTTGAATGTGATGACTTTGTAATCACAACTATACTTAGCTGTGATCCTGTACAAATATCTTAGAAGCAAATTCACATAAAATTCATTTGGAATTAGGTTGAAATCTTCAAGATTTATGCTTCTTGATAGCTGTAGGAGAAGTATATGCTTAGGTGAACCTTCTTATTCCTTTTCTATTTTCACTTTTTTACCGTAAGATGGTATTTTATTTCAGATGGTACTATATAGAGTGATTTATATGTACATCAGATTTGTTGTACATCCTCTCATATATATATATTATGGCATGTGAGAGCAGCGTTTAATGAATAATGATCAATCTTTTCTGCTATTTCAACTTACGGCAGGTCATCCTGCACTGATAGGACGCCACCGGCCATTCCCTGTCACGCATCAAGCTGCAGAAAGGTGGTTATACCACATGCAGAAGGCATTAGACAGCAGCCCAGATATTGATGAAGATTCAAAAATCAAAATGATGAATTTTTTCAGGCATGAATTGTATCAAATTTTGTCTTCCAGAATCGTAATTTACTGTTTGTTCGATGAAATCGATGAGTTACTGTGGACATACTTGTGTTTCTCAGGCACACTGCGTTCTTTCTAGTGGCTGGAGATGAGTTGAAGAACCAGAGTCAGCAGCCTCCATGCAAGCATGCGGCCAACAAGGCAACTTAAGGGTTTGCTTAGTTTCAAAAAAATCAATTATTTGTCATACATATTGTTTATAACTTCTTCAAGGAAAAAAAAGAAAGAAAGGAATCCACCCTGGACTGGGTTAATAACATTCTTGAAATTTCCAAGTAATATTTATATATATTCTGTAATAAAAACTTTGCATCTTTTGTCAATTTATTTGTCTCATTTGCTTCTAGCTTTATTTCTTATGCATTGATTTATTTATGGTGAGCGATTGAACTTCTGAACGTTCTGCTATTAGCGCCATGATTGAGTTGTTTCAAAGCTTTGAATCCCAGAAGAAGCAGCGATTTGTTGAACTAGACTTTTGGAGAATCCATATATAAAATAATCAATAAGTTGTGGAGCAATCCAATTGTTTTAAAACAAGAAATTGAAATTGATAACAAATAAATAAGAAGAAAACATCTCGAATTCAAGTCCTGTGAATCACTAAAAGTAATATTGTAAGAGAATTTTATTTTAATAGTTGTTGGAATAAGAACCATTAAAAAGAAATATATAATTGGAAAAAAAATGTGAAGAAAAACAAATAGTAATGCCGCAAGATTCTCTTTTCGATTATCATAATTGTCTTCCACATGAGGATATTAAAAAGATGCCATCTTGATTGTTTCTGGCAATTCTTTTTCATACTCAGTTGGATTATAGTAATCACGAACTCAGAAACACATATACAATAATATTTATAATAAATAGAAAATAGAAAGTTATTATGAACATGAAGAAGTTTGATACTAATAGATCAAAGTCCGCGAACATATCTAACACTAGAGTTGTGGATGAGGAGATTTGATGTTGAAGGATGAGCATACCTAGAAGAGAAAGATCTTGGAAGATTATCAGGCTCTGCCCATGATGTACCGCCATCAAAATTCTGACTATAATCATCTGGACTATAACCTGATGATACATTACATACTCTTCTCTTCTTCCCACCTGATCTGTTCTTCAATTTTCTCCAAATATTCAACCATTTCCATTTCCATTTTACTTCTTCTTCTTCTTCCATCTCATTCATGTTTCTTCCCAGGTGGATTGTTTCTCTGTATGATGAGTTTCGCCATTTCTTCAGGCTCATCTCTTTCATTTCATTTGACTTCAATTCTTATGATGAGTTATTCTCTCTTATATAAACTTGTAATAATATTACATGTGAGTTAATTGTCTATCGTTTTGTTTAGTTTTGGATTTAGGTGTAAAATGAGTAGGGGGACTGGCTTAATTCGTCATATTTTGACTATAAAACACAGCCGATCTTAATTACTCTTATAATAATGCCTAATCACAATTAGTCATGGGTTTTGTTAAGATAATTAGAACAAGAAAAGAAATGGCAGCAGTAGTGATTTGAATAATTGGAAGAACAGTCAAAGGCTGAAGGATAAGCAGACGTGTCTTTGTCCAATATTTCAAGGGTTAGATTGTGATGGTTTTCCCATCAACTTTAAATTAAATTCCTTTTCTTTCAGGCATTTTACTTGTATTGCTTAGCTTAATTAGTTTTTAATATCATCACATGGCTCTACCTAGAAATAATTAGTATATTTTTTTTTAATTTTTTTTCTCATGATGTATATATAAAATTTTATGCCATTCAGAATTCTAATTGTATGCAAATTTTTAATTTTAAAAATAATTAAATCAATTATTTATCCTACAATTTTTCTTTTTTTACTTGATGCTTTATATTTTCTATAATTTTTTCTATTTGAATTAACTGATTTGACCATTAAAATATCTTTAAATCTCGACAGGTATTTTTTTTTTCAAGTATTAAGATCGAATTGAAATTTTTTCGTGAATGTGTACCGAGTATTTTAAAGTTTGGTAGCAGTAAATTATTTGTTCAATATATAAAAAAATAAAAATCAATAATAATAATAAATAAATAAATAAAAATCAAAAGAGGTGGTATATATATACCCAAAATTTACTAAGAAGTAAGAAGAGGTGACGCCATGGAAAATTAGTATAGTGAGTAAAATAAGAAAAGGTCAAAGAAAGACTGCCGAAAGGTCTAATTTTACGAGCGGCGTGCCCTCAAAATGCCTGCATTCCATATAATACATTGCACTATTCTCATTATCTTTTTTTTTTTTCCTTTTCTGACAAAAAAAGAATAATTGTCCTCGTAATATATGCATTTTTACACGTAAGGGCAGACAGAGTAAAAAGAAGAAATATTAAAATATAATAGAATATACATCAAACTAGAAAATATTGTGATGACCTGCCCCCTGATTCTACCTTTACGTCCTTGTTTACACTTGCACACAACTTTTTTTTTTTTTTTTTTATGTCCGCGTGGAAAAGTTATGCCTCAAAGATTTTTTTTTCGAAGGCAACGGAGAATTTCGAGTATAATTTGATGTGCTTATATATATATATATATATATAACGTATAAATTTAAATTATTTAATTAATAGTATGCACGTAATCCTAAAAAAATTGATATAAATTCAAAATTCAAACTAAATTTATCTAAAAAAATAATTAAAACTCAATTAAATTCAAATAAATATTTATTGCATCAATCTAAAACTGACTCATTTTATTTTTTAACTCAACACAATTCAACTCAATACAAAATTGATCCATTTTATTTTTCAATCAATTGAATCAATTTGATATTTTCTTTCAAAAAACCATTGGGTCAAATTGAACCACCGAAATTCTAGACATTCATTTAGATGAGGCAAACAAGAGAGTGCTGCTGCGGGGGAGAAAGCTGTGCAGTGATGGAAGACACTCTTTTGGTTTGGATTATTTGGAGTTTCGTATGCTGTTGTAGTGATGGAAGGCACTCTTTTGGTTTGGATTATTTGGAGTTCCGTATTTCCAATGTGCATGCATAATGAACTTAATTAAAACTATGTTTCTTTAGTTATGGATGTAGTCCTATTTACTAAATTCAGTCCAGAATTAATAAGACTTCTATGTATTTAATTTACATATCATTTTTTATAACTACCTAAAAAGCATTCTCTAAGGCCCGGTTGGTCCGGTCCAAACGACACTTAAAGCGACTCAGAAATATGACATATAGATTGGAAAGTAGCATTGAAAGTCGCGACTCCCGACCGGACTGATGGGACAGCTCATTCCATCGGCCCACTGACACAAGCAAGCGCCCATGCTTTCCATCCTCTCCCTGTCACATCGCCGCTCACCTACTCAGATTGCCAGCTATATCCCCCCAAGGCACTCAAGTGCCCCTCCTAAGCTCTCCTATAAATAGCCAAAAGCACAATGGCACCAGGTACTGAATATCTGAAACTTTTTCTCCAAACTTCTTTTATTTAAAAGGTCACTGACTTAAGCTTCGGAGTGCTAAGGCCCGGTTTCGATCGGGCCCTCCTTTTCTCTTGCAGGCTTGATCCATCGAACCAATCGGCTCCTTCTTATAATAACTGCAATTGCTTGAGTGGAATTCCCTAATCCCACGGTTGGTACCTTCTCACTTTACAAGATAAAGCCATTTTGAGCTTTATCATTTGGTGCTTTCGTTGAGAGCCGTTGTTATCTCCAACTCACGAAGAGCATAGTCACCACGAATGAAGCGGATCTAAACCTCCGGAGGAAAGAAAGAAGTTTTTCAGATCACCAGTTGAAGGCAACTCCTCATTGGGTTCAGATCTAGGCCCTTTCACTAAAAATAGGGCATGTAAAAAAGATCGCAACACGAGCCTTGGGAGGTGAGCAAGAAATGGATTCGACGGACAAAGATGTAGAAGAAAGAGGGTCAGGAAAAGCGCGTTCACATCAACAGTGTGCCGGCGTGATAAAGGCGATCATTGAAGGATTGTTTTGGGAAACAGATCCTGTCGATCTAATGCGGGGCAAAAGCATTCATGTTGCCCGCGTACTTGAGCAGCCAATCGCCGTCACCACATCCGATGAAGAGGAGCGGGACGTGTTACTTCCTCATGAGGACACCCACGTTATCAAAGCGCGGGCCAATAACCCTGGCAAAAGAAGGATATCAGTGAATGGCGAAAGCACGGAAAGGACGCCTACCCTACGAACTGACGAAGCAGTAAGCCTTCCAAATGCGGGACACAAATCAAGCCTCCTCAACAATATGGCCACTCCAAAGGAAAGGTCAGTTGAGTTCTCAGGCGAACCCGGCTCGGAGGCTCCAATCTACGCCAGTGAGGTAACCTTTGTAACCACCATTATAACTCCTGCCCACCGCACCTTATTTGGCAGGTCTTTACTCTGTCAAATTGGAGCTATCGTCGGCATACGATGTATGACAACAAAGATCCCATTTAGGGAAGAAATTGTTGTCCCAAAGGGAACCGGAGAATTATACGTTCCCACAATTAAGGGTCACGTGGAAGCCATGATGGTAGGACGGCCCATGCCAGACGCCCGACTCGGCACAAAGGGAGACTCATTAGGATTCCATTCAAGCTTTGAAAGCTAGTTGGGCACTCTATATCCGAACAAAAGAGTGCGCCACCCTGCTCAACCCAAACACAAAGACTTGACTCTTATGTTGATCCGGCAGGCATCGGTATCCGAGCGTGACATTAACGCATTAGGTAGGGCTACCTGCAAATAGTAGATCACTGGCTATAACGACTCCTGTACCAAGGGCGGCTAACCTTAACGTCTCGACGGCATTAAGTCCCTTGAGGGGACGGATATCACTAGAAGCCGAAACACCGACATACGAAAAAGGTGTCATGTATAATCATGTATCATTTTTATCTCCAATAAAGAATGTTCTCCATTTTTCTCCGTCTGATCCATTCCTCTTCATCCTCATAGAAGGTATGCTTTCTTTTCTTTGCTTGCTAGGTTTAAATGTGTGTTTGCAGGATATCTATTCGGCTCATTCGACGAAATACGCTACTCCCGATTTGAATAAACTCGATAAGAGTAAATAATGGCTATTCGTCGTAATTCGACGTCTATTTTAAAGCCAAAGTATAACTATTTTCTTTGCATCATTCGCCGGGCTCGAAGTCCATCCTGAGCGCACAAAAGTCGTCCTTATTAAATCTATCCAGAATTACTAACTCACTTGCTAAGCTCGATGTCCATTTTGAGCCTAAAAAGTAAGGAAACAATAAATGGATCAATCGCTTCCTCGCGATTATGAAATCACCTATTCTCCATAAAGAGTTAAGGGCCATGCGCCTTCTCCATTCAGAAAAGCTCCTCGAAATCATGAAATCGCCAATTCTCCATAATTAGCTGAAAGGCCATGAGCCTTCTCCATCAGGCAAAAGCTCCATTACTAAGCTCGAAGTCCATCCCGAGCATGAGATAAGAAAAATCTCCATACAAAGACTCCCTCGAAGAGAGGAACAAATCCTCAAGGGTAACTCCCCATCTGCGGGTAACTCCCAAAGAGGACAATGTGATCGAAAAGATCCTTGTCGAAAGCAATCCTATTTAGCCGATCGGCTAGTATGACAGTTGAAAATCAACAAAATCATTTATTGCGCTTGACACAACGAATTTGAGCAATAATTTATGCTCGATTGACAGATTTGATCCGATCGGATCAAGCACCCTTAATAAAGTTATGACCCTTAAATAACAGGAAAAGTATGTCTGCATTCAGGAAGTATACTCCTTTACGTATTCTCCATGACTGGATCCCCAAAATCTTAAGTGATTAATAAATGTTATCCTTTATTGATGATCTTTTTTATAGATTACGACACGAAGATAATACACGGAAAACGTTTGGGCATACTAAACTAATGATGGCCTCTGTAGTGGCCGATTAGTAAACGTTATTCCAATTATTGCGATCGAAATGATCGTTCGCCATGAGCGACATCTTTGACAGCCCAGCGACTAGTATGATATTTGAAATCATCTGTCTCGTTCGGTATAATAATCCTAAGCAATGATTTGCGCTTGTCAAACAAGCTTTCTCCGACCGAACAAAAAACCATGGTAAATGGTGCCGCTTGCGTGCATTCAGGAAGTAATCTCCTCGTTTGAATTTTACGTGACCTCCATACTTAAAATCTCCATTAGTAAACGTTATTCTCCGCTAACGATTTTCATGACAGATTATACATAAGTTGAAGCCACGATGTAGAGGTCATATAAGGAAAATGCCCTGACTAATCAAATGTCACAAATATGAAGATCGTCCTTACCAAAATATAATCATTAAAAAAAAAGAAAAGAGAGAAAAAGATCAAGCATCTATATCTACAATCTTCACAATGATGGGAGGAACATCCAGGTCAACCGCAGGCTGCGAAGATCTCGGAACATCCGTAGGGCTAGGGTTTGATGGCGCCAGAACAATTGCACCAGGCTGGGTCGCTTCTGATGGAGCAGCTGGTGGCGACTCAGGATCTTGAGGGTTATCATCCTCACTATCACCAAAAGGGGGGGTCAGGCAAGACTTTCGGATCTTCCATCCAGCTAAGGTCAGTCTCAGGAAAGCGTTGCTCGGCTGCATAAATCAACCGAGTCAATAGTCGCCCCTACGCTTCTCCCAGCCGCTCCATCAGCTCTTCCTTTTGGACAACAAGATCGTCCTCTAGCTTTTTATTCCACCCTGCCTCCTTTTCAGCCAGTAGGGTTTTTAGCGATTCATGCTCGGCTAGCAGACGTTCATGCTCTTCTCTAATCTTTGAATAATCAGAAGAGAGACATTTAAACTCCTCCCTCTGCCTGGTTGCCTCCTCTTCGAACTTCTGCATTAGAGCATTCTCGGCAGTTAGACGAGCCACGTCCCCCTTGAGATAATCCACCTCTCTTTGTCAAGCTCGCACGTCCTGCGAAAGATGAGCAGTCTCCTCCTTCAGCTTTTCAAACTCCGACCAAATGCTAAAGGACTTTCTCCTCATAGCTTCACACTTATCCTCTGCCTCCCTCCTTGCCCGCTCGGAGTCTTTGAGCTTCGCTTTACAGAGGTTGGCCATGCCATGCAGGTGCAACCCCCTTTTTATTAACTGAAAGACAAAAGAAACGAAGGTAGAAGGTCCGATCGGTCTAAAAGGTAACAGTCGGATGGAGCAAAATTAATAAAAGCAAAGATATGGAAAAATACCCCCAAGCTTTGTTGCTGAAAGAGGCCGCACTCCCGGGATAATACGTCAGGATTTCCCATTGTCCGGAAATTATCATCTTGAAGCATGCCACAACACATATAGCTTGATACGACTTTATTGTCGATAGACAAGTCAGGACCAAACCGGCTCTTTAAAACTTCTCCTAGCGAGGAAGCCTGGTCCTCAGCAATCCTCGCAGTCACATTTGTAATGCCTCCTTTACTTGTCGCAGCAACTCTTGCATCTACTGCGGCTATCAGTTTCTCTTGCAGGCTTGATCCATCGAACCAATCGGCTCCTTCTTATAATAACTGCAACTGCTTGAGTGGAATTCCCTAATCTCACGGTTGGTACCTCCTCACTTTACAAGATAAAGCCATTTTGAGCTTTATCAATTTTTTTTTGAGAAATTATTTCTATGGTTTTAATTTACTTTATTAAACTCGATCCAAATTCATTTAATTCATATGCATATTGATCCATTTGTGATTCATATTTTTTGACCTATTAATGATTCAATCCAAATCCATCCAATCCGTCCATTTGCTACCTTTATATACACGTGATTTAATTAAAAAAAAATTAAAATTTACAAATCCGATTTAGCATAAAATAAGATAAGGAAGCATGAGCTTGAGTTAAATGGTTGCAAATTTTGAGTATTCTGATGAATTAATTCTTCAATTTATTGTTTTTTTATGATGATTTAATTCTCTATGCAGAAACTTCAATTCATGAAGTGTTCAATATAATATTTTTAATAAATTTAGACAATAATATAATATTAAATTAATTCGGAAATAATATATTAAACGATAAAAATTTATGCATTATTTTAATTTTATATATCATTTTATAATGAAATTTAATTCATAAATCGGTCCAAGCTTGTGGCGTGGGTATGCTAGCTTGCAATATCTTAAATCAACTAATATCGAATAGAATTATTGTTGCCCCAGAGTTGGATCATACAAATTATGCACACCAATCAAAATTCATCATTTCATTCCGTTTGTCACTTTTATATTCTTGAAATGAATTAAAAGAAAAAATCAGATTTATACAGAGCTTGATGCTATATATATGGAATCAAATATAGATGGACTCCAACAGCACATCGCCCGATTCATTGAAAAATCAAATCACAGTAATCGGTATATTTTTCTATATCGGATCGAAATACCCAAAAAATCATTCAAAATTGACATGTGCCATTTATTTATTTTTTATTAGAATTATAAGTTGATTAATATATTTTTTTATTATAATTGGTAATTATATTGATATTGCATTTTTATAAGTTGATTAATAGTATATGTTTAGCTAAATTGAATTATATAATATTTTTATATGTTAATATTTGTTGATAATATGTTAGCTATATATATATATTCCACTCTAATTTTTTTTTTTAAATTAGATTGTTCAAAATACCAACTTATCTTTTACTTTATTATTTTAATATTAAAGAATCTAAAAACTACATGTTTCGAATTTAAAAAAAAAAATTATGCAAAATCGTCCCAAAATTTTAAGAAAATTAAAAAAAAAAAAGGTTTTGAAAGCACCCATCCAAATTGTACAGTGCGTGTACGTACCATATATTAAAACAACTGATTAATTTGTTCAAAACTGCACCTAAATCCATGGCCTACTAAATATTTTCCACACCAGAAATCATCAACGCCCTGAAGAAACAGTAAGCGAACACACCTCATTTTAGGCTAGTAAAAGGAACCTTACTTCAGATTATACCACAGAGTATCAGCTTGGCTCTGAATAATGGCCAAGTGCCATGGATTCAAAATCACAAATTTCCATTAAAATTTTCTTCTTTCTTTTCCCTTTTATCCCCCTGTTCACAACAACATGCTACTGCTAGTAAGTACTAACTGAAATATACTTTGACCTGAATCATGGCAACTGCATTATTAAACAGAACATTGGATTTTACTAAAATCCAATCTTGGTGCTCAACTGCACTTGATAAGGCCCTCTCACTTCTATCACAGTTTGAAACCCTTTGAGACAGAATTCATGAATATTTGAGCTGCAAATCTAAAGGAATTAAACAAGAAAAATGCATGCAGGATTCAAATCAGTTTCCTTTGTAATTTCTCAAATAAATCATTTTACACTACGCATACAGATTTGCTAACCGAAAGCCCTTGCTCTCCCATCTTGGCCAAGCCCCAACAAAGAGAAATTTGGCGGATTTAGATCAAAAAACCAAAAGAAAATTAGGAAAAATAAAGAAGGAAAAGGTTACTGAAACAAATGTCATTTTAATCTTGCCCTGTAGGAGCACAACAAAATAAACCTGCACATGACATTTCATATATGCACTGAAGGGTCTCTGCCTGAACATAATTGCAAAAATTTTTCCAAACAGGAAATGAAAGAGAGTACATATGTGCATCCAACAAACACTGTCTCAAGGTACAGTTGACTACAGTTTTTAACTTCAACTGGAATAACTTACCAAGATGAACACGCTTACATTATTATGGAGGTTAACGACTCGAATTCTGTGTCCGATTAAGTGCTCTCAATTTCTCATAGGCATCGGTGCAAGCATGAGCATAGTCTGACATAGCTCTGAATAGCTCAGGCAAACGAATCTTTAGACTTCCTAGTGATTTCTCTCTCACCTGAAGGCAATGTCTTTGATGAGCTTCTACTTCTTCTTCCAATCTCTTCTTCAAGCTTTCAACTGCAACTTGCCTCTCTGAGATTGGATCTTTTGAATTTGCATCTTCACCTCTTTCCCCATCTGTTTCATCAGTTGGGCCTTTCCGTTGCATGTGCTTCTGATACCAGTCATTGAATGCCTGACTCTTGCGCAGCAACTCCTTCCTGGTTTCCTCACACTTCTCTTTTAGTTTCAGTTCTTCTTCTTGATGTAATTCTATTGTCTTTATAACAGCTGCAAAGGATGAGATTGCAGTTTTTGCCACCTCATCTGGAAGCTTTTCTAGGTGATCATGCCATGAATGTAGGAGGGCATGGATAGGAGGATTCAAGACTTTCGGTGGTGAAGATATTTTCTCTTTCAAGCTGCTTTCAATTGGGATCAGATTTAACTTTAACCAGCTATTTAGGGTTTGGATGTACTGTTTTTTATGGGTCACAAGTTTATCAAATTGTAAATGCCACTCTTGCACTACCGTATGAAGTTGTTTGGTGCGCTCATGGTGATGTCTGGAAGTTTCCTTCACAGCATGGTTGACATCAAGAGACTTAAGGTCCAAAACAATCTTCAGCTGACTGTCGTGATGTAAACACATACTTGACCACATTTTTGCCATCCTGCAGTAATAGAGATAAAATTTCTAGCCATCATTATAATTCTAATCAGGTGTTTTAAGTTATACAAATAGGAGATGACATATTTTAAGTCATGTAAATATTCAAATTTGTTTTATGCCCCACAACCACAATCTCCATAAATAATCACAACAACCGCATACAGACACCTAACTTAAGAAAATTGAACCTTATCATCATTAATATCATTATATCGCCAAAAAGGTAAAGACTAATGAACAAAACATTTATGCAAATTTGTCACGGTATATGAAAGGAGGAAGGCCTTTTGGACATGAACATAATGAACTGATTGAAGTAATTTTCCCCAGGGTCAGAAACAATATTGATGCAACTGAGTCCTACATGAGATCAAAATGATATGCATAATGCAATTCACTTTAAGATATTCCGCTATAAAAGACACAAAGTAAGAAAACCATATAAATTCCACCCCACCAAAAGATTACAGGGAAATATTAAAATTAAAGGCCAACTTTTTTATGGAATTTTCACCTCTTCCATGAAACATCAAATGATAATGCATGCATGAAACTGAAACTGTTGTCTCAAATTGGCATTGATCTCCCAATCAAATACCAATGCCCCTCCAGCACTGGGATTCTTAATTTAGCACTGTTGTCTCAAATTGGCATTGATCTCCTAATCAAATACCAAGGCCCCTCCAGCACCGGGATTATTAATTTAGCACTCTTGTCTCAAATTGGCATTGATCTCCCAATCAAATACCAAGGCCCCTCCAGCACTGGGATTCTTAATTACAGGGAAATATTAAAATTAAAGGCCAACTTTTTTATGGAATTTTCAGCCCCTACAATGAAACAACAGATGATGATGCACGAAACTGAAACTGTTGTCTCAAATTGGCATTGATCTCCCAATCAAATGCGAAGGGCCCTCCAGCACTGGCATTCTTAATTTAGAACATAGAAGTGAGATGCTTATGCTTGAGACACATATACTTTATGAACTTATCACATAACACATCTTGGATGCTAAGAACAGATATGGTGACTTTCTCCCCTAGGATTTACGGAACAAAGGGAGAAACACCAGGAAAAAAACTCTAGAATGTAGTCATTGCGTATTCAACCTAAACAGATGTTATATATATATATATCATATGAAAACATGTCCAGAGAGATATAGAACTAAACTACATAATGTCAATGAAGGAATGCATCCCAAGAAACCAGGATTTAAAAAATAAATAAACCAAGTAAAGCATATACCCATCAACAAGTTCAACAAGTTTTGGATAAAGCTGCTTGTCACGTATATCGTTAACTTCTGAAACAGTCGAGTCCATGGACTGCATGTCAACTATATATCTTGTATGCAAATGACTAACAGCTGCTTTAGTTTTCTCCAAGGATTCGGCACTCGCACCACGCTTCTTTTGCTTATTTAGCAAAGCAACCTTCTTCCGGTACTCAAGCTTCATAAGCTCACCTTGCTAGAGAATACGAAGTAAACATCATGAGAACATGATCTTAATGTCGATGAGAACAAGCAACAAAAACAACCAGCTTTGCATCACTTTACTTTCTAGAAACATCCATTTTTTAAAAAGTTTAGGGCAACCCCAGAAGCTGAAAGCTTTTCATGGCAAAATTTTTAGAGGGAAATACTCCAATTTCTGTGGATGTAGGGTATTTATCAGCTACCGTAAGAAGCATAACTAAGGGCTGAGCCAAGAAAACAACATCTCGGGATACAATGCAAACAAATGGCATCAAACTAATGATTATGTACCTTCACTTCATCATAGAGTTTCTTTTCCCATGCCAACAACTTGTCCAAAACAGTGGCATGAGTCTCATAATCTTCAGAATCCAGTTCGTCTTTGCCACCTTCACCATTGGGTACACCCCTGAATGACCTATTCCATGTGATGACACGCATAACTCTAGCAGAATGATCAACATATCCTACAATTTGTAAAGGATATAATTAGACAAAATCAAACTTCTGCAGCAAGTCTAACGGAAATAGAACTCTTAGTAGAACAATCAAATGCTTCTCACACTCTAAGCTGAGTAATCAACAACCTTTCCAAATCCTAGTAGTCATTTAATGAAGTTCATAATTTTCCCAATTAATAAAGTGGATAACTTTCCAACGATGCATATTTGCAAATGAACCAACTTTCTTGCTTTTGAAAAGAGAAAAATTAGGAAAAGATCTGAGGCTTTCAATAAAAGTTTGTACAAACGACTGAAGATGCCATTATAAAAGGCTAGCAAACGTATAAAGTAGATACTGTCATTTGTAATAAGAAATTCTAATTGACATTTTATATTACTTGAAAAAGTGCAAAAGCTTTGAGCTTCAATTTTATGCATACTTAACCCAATAAAGAAGCTAAATCTTTCAAGTTTCGAAAGTTTCACATACCAAGAAGAATCAACAGCAATATGCAAGAATAATATAAAAGAGAATAAAAAGGGAAATGGATCCATCGATATTTTGCTTCAGATTCAAGTTAAACAAATAAACATGAGCATTAAAACTAATGACAAGAAAAATCCAAACTTTTACAAAACCAAGTTTGGAAATTGGTACCTCTATTGTCAGCAAAATTGGAGTGGTAATGCAAGCGAGTGGCCTCGAGCATCTTTGCAACCTCCTGTGCACTCTCCGATGCTTTGAGGAAATGGTCATCAATGGAGCTCATTACCTGAGTCAAATTAATACTCGGACCAGGAACCACCTTCTTCCCTACCAGCTTGAAATCAGGAGGCGCTGTTTTTGAATGCTGAATCTGTTTCCCCCCAGCCTCCTCCAGCTCGTCCTCCTCCACCGGAGCCAAGTGCTCCACCGGTTTTTCCGGCGTCCTCGGCTCAGTCTCATCCATTTCATCACCACCGGGATTCCCAATTCCAGCAAATCGAACTCCTCCATTACCAACATTGTCGAAAGCTGTATCATTTCTATCTGAATCATCTTCAGGTTCCAAAGATGGCCCCGTCATATTATCCACCTGAAAGAAATAATCCCAAGCCATGTTCTTTGTCTCGGGCATCGGCGGAACAGCAAGATTTTCCGGCGTCCGAGGTGGGGACTGCGGCGTTTCGGGTCCCACTTTCCCATTAGATGGGCCTCTCGATAAATCTTTCTTTCTATTCTTAGTACCATGATCCAAACCATGCTCTTCTTGTTCCTCATCCTCATCTTCTTCAGCAATGGCAATTTCTTCCCCAGGCTTTCGGGGCGGCTTCATGGGAGGCATGCTCAAAGCGCGCTTGATGGGGCTGGGAGAGAAATTAGGTAGCGGAGGAGGAGGGGGCAAGCTCTCCATGGACGGTGGAGGAGGAGGCGGAGGAGGCGGCGTCTGCGAAATGGGGTCAAGAGGAGGTTGATGGAGGTGGTGAGACTCAAGAACTTCTCCTTGAGCATAATCACTAAGAGCAGCACCTGTGTTCTTAAGGGAAATAGTAAAGCCAGAATGGCCTGCGGCGAAGGCATTTCTAGCAACCACCGCTTCCTTCATCAGAATCTTCCTGTCCTTGCACCTCGCCACAGCTTCTTCATTGTCCACTTTAGACTGCGCACACCCCATTATTCCTCTGATCTTCTTTAACAATTTTAAGAGTTCAAAGATTGGATTTTTATGAAGAAGGAAGAAACTTTGATGGTTGGTTTGGTGGGTTTGGTATGGTAGCTCAACACTCGAACGGACAAAATCACGTGGAGAGAGAAAGGGTTTCCTTTTAAGGAAAATGAGGATTTAGTTTGGAGAAAGAAGAGGGGGAGGGGGATGACAATGGTGGAGAGCATGTTAAGAATAGAGCCAAGCTAGTACAGAGAGGTGTGTGCAGTGTGCAGAGAATAGCAGGCCATGCTTTTGTGCACTCGCTGAGAGTAGGAAACTGGAGCGGACTCGCAGAATTTGTATGACTAGGTGTATCCACCTAGGTTTATAAATTAACGGTCACATTTTTCTAGGCTGAACCACGTCGTATTATGCTGGGTTTTACCAACATCTCACTTATAATGTGGGGCCCATTCACTAGATTGGTACTCATAATCATAATCATTTTGAATTTTTTTTAATTATATTTGTTAATTAATGTTACGGTGATATAATCAAAATAATGACTCGAAATGTTTTTATTATCTTAAAGTTAATTATTTCTTTTAACAAATGTGAACATTTTTAAAAGTGTTCCAAGTTTTCATCAAGCGGATGTAAGTTAAAAGCGAGCATTCCGTCAATTCGATCTGACAGAGAATAATCGACCATTAAAAGTTGTAATTAGAAATCAAATTAATCGAATTTATATTTCATCCAATTAGGTTTGGTTTAGTCTCACAAAAATTATAAATAATTATGTAATCTATATAGTTATAGTTACAACTATGTATAATATATAGTTAATTCAAATAATTATTCCATGATTGGATTGTAATTAATTTATATAACATACTAAATTAATTAAATAATTAATTATATATTATATCAATAAAAAATTATATAAAAGTATATTGTATTTTCAACATAGAAACCAAACTCAACCCAATAGACCAAAATATCCTGACAACAAAAATCGAATAAAAATAATAAACCTAACGACAATATGAAAACAACCAAATTGTACGCATACAATAATTCGATTTTTGGTTTCAATTTTGCACACACCAACATCAGTTGCTGTTAAGAAAGAAAAAAATTGTATGTTAGTTCCGCTAAAGGATTTAAAATGCCGTCCCTCATTCAGCTATTTTAAGATCAGAATGCTGATATAAGTTAACATCAACAACCGCAATCTCTTGACTTTCAAAACAAAACAATACCTGAGTAGGATTTCATCGTGCCTTGAATTCAACCTTGGAAAAGGATGGCCAGCGGAGTAGTAGTAATAGTTCAATTTCAAAATCTTATTTATCAAGTGACTAAAATAGACAAGCTAACAAATACAAAAGCATATCTACTTTCGGCCATAAAGCCGTTGATATTATAACAAGTTTACGCTAAAAAAGACAAATCTCATTTTGTCAACTAATGCAAAAGGTCAACAACAAGTACTTCTACAAACCGCGGCCCCTGGTTAGGGAGAAAAATAGCTATTCAAGGCTTGAATCAGATCATCAAGAGGCAAGCTTGGAACAACAAAAACTTTACGAAAGAATTTGAACAAATATGATAAAACGTAATTAACCTTACATATAATTATATATATTTACATCATTCTACGCCTGCGCCATAAACCTAATCTGTTTAACCCCTTTAATGTTCAAGTTATGGGTGTATTCCAGCACCAGGCCACTATTGCAGCATCATGCAAAAAACTCCATGAATAAAATTTAAACGAGACCCAGTCAGTTAGAGAGAACTACAACCTGATATATGTAATTAACCACATTGTTCACGCATCACATGATTGCATGCTAACGATCAAGGCGGCTACACCCGAAAATTAACCCACTAAACCCGACTTAAGTAGGTTCGACCAAAAAGTTTCCCATAGCACTAACAAAATGAACACCAGAGGCCTCAGGTGCATTACATCTGTACATCACAGTATTACTCCCAGGATGCACAGATAAAGGACCATTTCAGACTAGTTACCTCTTTCATATGCCAAAAATTCACCATCACAGGCTTCCATAGTACACAGGTTTGCATTCGATCTACCTTGGCCAGTCTCTACCCCAGAGAAACTGTTTCCTGACAAAGTTGATAATATCCAAGAATGTCCAGTAAAAAGAAAACTAAGTTAGAACTAGTCAAAACTCGAAAGGAATAAGACCACCAAAAAGGGGAATATTAACTGTGGAGTACAATAGCAAATATATATTCAAATGAGTGAATGGCAACTTGAAATAGTGTTTATATTGTGTTTCAAATGCTTACCAAAGTGAACAGATACACACAGACTACAGTCATTTGGACTTCAAAGTAGCCTGAAGTTTTCTCAACTCTTGCCCTTGTTGCTGGCCAAAAGAGAGAGAGAGAGAATCAACAAACTAATTCATGATATGCAAATAGAGCCCACACCGACAGAACCAGAGTAGTAGCGGAATATACAAAGAGACAAGTATACTATAAAAAATAGTAATACTAGTTTCATACCTTGTACAACCGTCTCCACTCTAAGTCTGTCCTTTCCTGCAATAAGCACCAGTCCATAGCCATGTCATACTCAACTGTGTTTGGCTGAGAGCAATGTGAAGTAGAGACAGCTTCTTTCTGCACCAAAACAGTAAAAATAACATATCAATTGACAAAAAAAATACATCCACAATTCCTCTTCAAGTATCACTTTAAGAAATTTTCACATACCAAAAAAAATAAAATAAAATAATTAATTGCCATCTTTTATATAAAATGTTCATTGCAATTTACTAAATTCCTTTCATCTATTCTCTAAAATTATATCTTCAATCTATAAATTATTTAATTTTTAGAGCAAACACAAGGGTACAATGGGAAAATATGCAATGTACGCAATAAATGTTTCTTAGAGTTTGAAAAAGGATACTTGAAGTGCCAAAAAAAAAAAAAAACCCTTAAAAGGAACACTTGAGGAGGAAATACAAGAAAAGGCTTTCTATGCATGTACTTTTACAAATAGTTTGTGTTAACCTAGTACTAAGAACCAACAAAAAATGCAAGGAGAACTACAAGATGCAACATAATATAAGAGTGAACATAGACCGATTAACTAGTCTATTAGCACACAAAAAAATTAACAAGTTAATTAATATTGATTTTTCAAAATCATTAATCATTAATCAGTCTGTTACATTCGGTTTACCAATCCATCAATTTCTATTTTTTTAGTTTGATTAACCAATATTTTTTGAGTAACCACTAGAACTTATAACATACAATTATATATAATAAAAAATAACATAGAAAAAGATTAATCGACTATTACATATAAATATTGTTGAAAATCTAGAATATTTTTTTTTCTGTACAGCAATAAATTCTGTATTGACTATTATAGCTGTTGACAGCTACTAGTAACACAATTTTAGGAGCAGATTTGTAGGAGAAGATTTTTCCTATTTCTTGACTTAGTTAGCAGAATTATTTGACAATTTTTGTTGAATTTGTAATTTGAAATTTGTATAAATATTTGTATTCCTAAATGCAAAAATAAGAATTCAGATTTAGAAATTCTTCATGATATTAGAGCTTTTGCTCTTGGGACCTCTTCTTGTCAGCCTTCATTGCCGAGTATTTTCTTCTTTTCAAGTCCTTATTGCCAAGTGCAATTTTCAGCCTTCATAGCTGAATTTTTCACTAGGCCTTCATTGCTGAATTTTTCTTTCAAACCTCCAACATGTCTGAAATTGAAACATCAGAAATAAACTCCAATACCAAATCAGAAGAGATCTCAAATATTCCACACACAGGGGATTTGCAGGATATCCAGGCATCCTATAGGCTCAACGGAAAAAACTATTTAAAGTGATCACAATTTGTCCAAACATTTCTCAAAGGAAAGGGCAAAATCAACCACTTGCTTGGAGCTGGACCGAAAAATGGTGATCCAAAATTCACTGCCTGGGATGAAGAAGATTCTTTGGTTATGTCATGGCTATGAAATTCCATGTTGCCTGAAATAAGTGATACATGCATGTTCCTACAAACAGCTAAAGACATATGGACTACTATTCAACAGACCTATTCAAAGGCAGGAGATGCTGCCCTAATCTATGAGATCAAAACAAAGATCTCAGCCACTAAATAGGGCAACCTTTCTGTTATTCAATATGCCAATCTTCTGCAAAATCTATGGCAAGAAATGGATCAATATCAATGTGTTGAGATATTGTGTAGTGAAGATGCAGCTACCTTGAAAAACTTTATCGAAAAGGATAGAGTTTATGACTTCCTTGCAGGTCTAAACGTTAAATATGATTAGGTCAAAGTCCACATATTGGGAAAGTAAAGATTATCATCTCTGAATGAGACAATATCATTGATCCAAGCTGAAGAGAATAGGCAAGAAGTCATGTTGCAACCTATAACATTAGAAGGGTTAGCAATGATTTCTACAAAGTCAACCAATAAGAAAGTAAGGATAGGTAATGGGCGTACAGAATCAAATAAAGACACAATTTGGTGCACATATTGCAAAAAACCACGCCATACGCGAGAGGATTGCTTCAAACTCCATGGGAAGGAACAAGTCCTTAGCCGTAAAGGAGGATGCAAAGGAGGAAAAGCCCACTTAACTGATGGAGAATACCAAACCCAAGAAAAATCCATCCAGGCTGGTATAGGAGAATTCAAGAAAGATGAAATCGAAAAGCTAAGAAATCTCCTAAATTCCCACGAAAAGTCCTCTAGTACGTGTTCATTGGCTCAATCAGGTAAGTACCTTAATTCTTATGCTTTAAGTGCCTCAAGTATGTCTTCTCCAGGCTCTTGGATCATTGACTCAGGAGCTACAGACCACATGACTCAGCCTAATCAGAATTAGAACATACAATCCATGTCCTGGAAACAAAAAAATTATTGTGGCAGATGGATCTCCTATAACTGTTGCAAGCCAAGGAACAGTAAATTTATCAAATTCTTTGTCCCTAAATAATGTGTTGCATGTCCCAAAATTATCCTCCAATCTCATATTCATCAATCAAATTACCAAAGATCTAAACTGTAAAGTAACTTTCTATCCTACTCACTGTGTTTTTCAGGATTTGATTATAGGGAGGACAATTGGACTTGCTAAGGTGAAAGATGGGCTTTATTATTTTGAGGAAATGAGTGGCAACAAGAAGAACAATAATCGGTTATCCCTCACCTGCTCCTCAAGTAACCTATCTCCTAATAAATCTGAAATTTGGCTTCATCATTTCCGTCTTGGTCATCCATCTTTTATTTTACTTAAAAACATGTTTCCTTCAATTTTTAAGAATGAAAATATTAGTAGTTTTCATTATGATACATGTGAAATTGCTAAACATCATAGACTATCATTTACATTGAGTAATACAATATCTACTAGACCTTTCTCTTTGATACATACTGATATTTGGAAGCCTTGCAGAGTTTCTAGTATTTCTGGAGCAAAATGGTTTGTCACTTTCATTGATGATTATTCTAGAACTACTTGGTTATTTCTTATGAAAGAAAAATCAGAAATAAACAGTATTTTTTCAATGTTTCATAAAATGATTTGTACGCAATTTGGAAGTTTGATTAAAAAAATAAGATCGGACAATGCAAAAGACTATTTTAATCAAGTTCTCTCATCTTTTTTCAAAAAGGAAGGTATAATACATGAGTCATCTTGTGTTAACACACCTCAACAAAATGGGCTGAACGAAAAAATAGACATTTACTCAATGTGACACCTGCAATTTTGTTTCAACATAAAGTTCCAAAAACCTTTTGGGAGGAGGCTGTTTTAATTGCTGTACATTTGATAAATAGAGTACCTTCCAAAGTGCTAAATAATCAGAGAACCATTGGTGCTTTCTGTTTTTTACCCTGATTTTAATCTCTTGCAAATTGTCACCAAAAGTGTTTGGTTGTGTTGCTTTTGTACATGTTCATGCACACCAAAGAGGGAAACTTGATCCAAGAGCTTTAAAATGTATTTTTGTGGGATACTCAAACACAAAGAAATGATACAAGTGTTATCATCCCCCTTTAAAAAAATTGTTTACCTCCATGGATGTCACTTTTGTTGAAAATGAACCTTACTTTCAAAGTAACAATCCTCATCTCCAGGAGGAGAGTTCTTGGAAAGATAAGGAATTTCTCCTTGATTTTTAAAGTCCCACACTAAACTTGAAGTCTTTCGAACCTGACCATATACTTAATTCCAAAGGAGAACATGCTAGCAATGACCCTGAACCTGAGCCTGAACCTGAACCTGAATTTGAATTTGAAGGTGAACATGCTAGTAAAGAAATTGAACCTGATCTTGGAGTTGAGAGAAAAACTAATTTAAATCCTACTACACTACTCAAGGTCTGCTCAAGGAAGAAAGTTTATATTTCTGAGCCTATGCAAGTCTAAGAATCTGAACCACAATCAGGTACTGAAAATTCTGCTCCTTTGTATGTTCAATCTGTGACCCTACTCCTTGTGAATTTAATGATTTAGACTTGCCTATTGCAGTTCGAAAAGGAACATGTGAATGCACTAAGCATCCAATCTCAAATTTTGTATCTTTCCATAGACTCTCTCCACAACATAAAACTTTTCTTACCACCATCAACTCCATTTCAATCCCACAAACACTACAAGAGGCACTTAGAAATAAGAATTGGTTACAAGTTATGAAGAGGAGATGAATGCCCTAGAGAGAAATAAGACTTGGGAAATTGTAAACCTGCCCAAAGGAAAGAAAACAGTGGGGTGTTTGCTTTGAATTATAGAGCTGATGGTTCATTAGAAAGGCATAAAGCTCAGTTGGTTGCAAAAGGATATACACTGACATATGGGGTAGATTGCCAAGAGACCTTTGCACCCGTAGCAAAAATGAATACTGTGCGTGTCCTTTTGTCTTTAGTAGCTAACTTTGGTTGGTGTTTACAGCAATTTGATGTTAAGAATGCATTCTTACATGGGAATTTAGAAGAAGAGGTGTACATGGAACCTCCACCGGGTTTCAATGAAATGTTTTTTGAAAAGAAAGTGTGCAGGTTGAAGAAAGCTTTATATGGATTAAAACAATTGCCAAGGACTTGGTTCGGAAGATTTACTAAAGTAATGCTAGCAATGCAATACAAACAAAGTCAAGGAGATCATACCTTGTTCATAAAACATTCAAAAGGAAGAGTTACAGCTCTTCTTGTATATGTAGACGACATCATCATCATTGGGAATGATCAACTTGAAAGAGAAAAACTTCAAAAGTGCTTAACAAAGGAGTTTGAAATTAAAGAACTAGGAAGACTGAAGTATTTTTTAGGCATTGAGGTGGCATACTCAAGTAGAAGCATCTTTATTTCCCAACAAAAGTATGTCTTAGACTTGCTTAAAGAAACGGGCAATCTTGGATGCAAGGTAGCAAGCACACCCATTGAGCCTAACTTGAAATTGAGTGAAGGGAAGAATGATAGCACGGTAGATAAGGGAAGATATCAACGGTTGGTTGGGAAACTAATATACTTGTCCCATACAAGGCCGGACATAGCATTTGCCGTAAGTGTAGTGAGCCAATTTATGCATGATCCAAGAGAGAAACACTTGCAGGCTGTCAACAGAATTCTATCCTATCTCAAAGGGACATCGGGTAGAGGAATTATGTTCAAGAAAAATGAAGAATTGTTTTTAGAGGCATATACTGATGCTGATTATGCAGGTTCGGTTGTAGATCGAAGATCAACTTCAGGATATTGTACATTTCTTGGTGGGAACCTAGTGACTTGGAGGAGTAAGAAGCAATCGGTTGTTGCAATATCAAGTGTTGAAGCAGAGTTTAGAGCTATGGCTCATGGAGTCTGTTAATTGCTATGACTTAAAATAATAATTGATGGCCTTAAAATCAAGTGGGAAGAACCTATGAAACTCTATTGCGACAACAAGTCTGCCATCAACATTGCACACAATCCAGTGCAACATGATCGCACAAAGCACATTGAAGTAGATAGGCATTTTATTAAAGAAAAGCTGGACAACGGCATGATTTACACTCCATATATAGCATCAAATAATCATTTGGCAGATGTCTTAACTAAAGGAATGCCTACTTCCAACTTTGAAGACATTACATGCAAGATGGGAATGGAAAATATCTATTCACCATTTTGAGGGGGAGTGTTGAAAATCTAGAACATTTTTTTTCTGTACAGCAATAAATTCTGTGTTGACTATTATAACTGTTGACAACTGTTAGTAACACAATTTTAGGAGCAGATTTGTAGGAGCAGATTTTTCCTATTTCTTGACTTAGTTAATAGAGTTAGTTAGCAGCATTATTTGACTTAGTTAGCAGAATTATTTGACAATATTTGTTGAATTTGTAACTTGAAATCTATATAAATACTTGTATTCCTAAATGCAAAAATAAGAATTCAGATTTAGAAATTCTTCAAATATTACTTTATATAATAAAAAAATAACATAGTTTATTTGGTTAACCGTAAATTAATGATTAAACGATACCCAAAAATAGAAACTGAAAACTGAAGATTCAAAAAATAAAAACCAAAACTCAATCCATATAATCGGTTAACTGAAAAATTAATTTAGTTTCGAACTGATTTCTCGATTAACCAAAATTTCGATTTTTTTCTCACCCCTCCATCCACCACCAAAGGAACCCAAGCTTGCACTAGTCCCCCAAGTAATCTAGTTTTCCCAAGAGTTAGAAGGGATTTAAAAAACAGACAAGCAAAAGAGAATTAAAACTCAGGGAGAATCAAGTGAAATCAAACTAATTTGCAAGTCTACAGCAATTTATGAGGTCACTTGTTGATATTTAATTTTGGAACGATTGCAACTATCTCCTAAATTATTGCTTAAATTTTAGTTAGACCCTTAGCATATTAAAACAAACAAATCGACCCCAAATTTTTTTTATGATAGTTTCAATTCAAACCCTTTGTTATTTAACCCTTTTGGCACTCATTCTGTAATATAAGCATTAACACATTTAAGGATTTAAATCAAAATTCTCATGAAAGGTCAGGGATTAGGGATGATCACAGGGCAGTACAAGGGTAGGGAATGGGTCACTGCCAACTGCCCAGGCTAGGGGCAAGGATTCCCCGTCCCCAACCCCTATTGGATAATAGGGGAAAATTTTCCATTATAACCAGATTGTTTTCCCCCCTATAACCGAATTGCCGAAGATCCCCAGCCCGAGTCAAAATTATTTTTTTAAAAAAAAATTTAACCATAACAAAAATACAATATTTAACAATTAATTATAATCGAAATACAACACTTAACAATTGAAAAATCTAAAATCAATTATAAATCAAATTAAAATAAATTTTAACAATTAACAAACCTAAAATTAAATACAATTTAAAACTTGATATTCATAAAATTAAAAATAAATCAATTTAATATAAAATTAAATATGATCATGGGCAAGGTGGGGGCTAGGAATGGGTCACTGCCAATCGCCCCACCATCCCCGCCTCGACTAGATTACGAGGAGAAAATTTCCCCCATTTACCACCCCATTCGGGGTGATTCACCATCGGGGGCAGGTAATCCCCACCTTTAATCATCCTTATCTGAGATCGATTTTATATGGGAAACCAAACAAATTGACCCGCAATTTTTTATAGCAGATTTAATTCAAACCTTTTGTTAATTTATCCGTCCAAAATTAACAAAATGCTAAGATAGCAGCATTTTGTGAAACCCACTCCATCATATAAGCAATGACACGTATAAGGAAAACTAAAAATTATCATGAAAGGTCGGTGGTTAATTTGTTTGATTTTATATGTTAGAAACCTAATTAAAATCTAACAGATTGGAATATTTGTAATTACCCCTTTTTTTTCCTCAAACCTTGCAACGAATCCTAGCGTATGGTAGGAGGCCACAAATATGATCAATGGTGTCAAAGCCAACTTAAATGCACAACAACTAGCTAGAATTTCAAACAATCAAAGAAGATTGACATGAGCATTCCAATAGTCATTTAAGTACTATGCCTTGCCCAAATTCTGGCAAACCATGAGAAGTTTGCGTGCTTATAAGTAGAACATAGTACCCAAAATCCAACGGGCACAAAGAACTATTAAGATAATTATTACAACATATTTTCTCCAACTTGTTATTGATTTTTAAATCGTGGTTTGGTTTTACTTCCAAATTAGGGTTTGGTTTTACTTCCAAATTAGTCTAAGTGAACTCGACGTACATGCAAGCAAGAGGTGGGAAAGAGTTAGATTTACCATCTCCCGTTGCATTTGGAGTCTAAGTCTATCGATTGAGATATGACCAAAAAATGCCGATTGCTTTCCAGGAGAACTAAGATTCGCGATGCTCCCAATCAAAGGCCTACAAATAACAATTGGAGCAAAATAGAAGATGAGTAAAGTTTTTTAGTGCTACAAGAAAGAATCTCAAGGAAAAGGTTAAAATTAATATAATTTATCATGGTAAATTGAAGCTAGCTTGTATTGTTCAACATAAGATACTTGCAATAAGGATTCTAGCAAAAAGGATATCATGCATGCCTGGATCGAAGCTAATATAGCAAAAATTATTGGCTTGACTCTTTGAAGCGTTGAATACTAATAGATACATAGCTTAATTTGCTTTTGAATAATATCACTAAAACGATAGAGACAAAGCTCAATTTGCCTTTCAATAATTTGCTTTTGAATCATATCACTAGAACAATAGAGACAAAGCTCAATTTACCTTCCAATCATATCACTAAAATGGTTGGGACAGAGCTCAATTTGCCTTTCAATCATATCATTGAAATGACCATCTTTATAATATTGAAAACTTATGTGTGCTTATTATGCATATCCGTTATGCAAATGTGCTTGTGATGCAAGGCACACTACAAGCCATGCAAAGCAACCTTCAGCAAGAGTAAAATTTATAGCTCAAGCACTAGTAAATCATTCCTTGAGTGCCAAGCAAAAAAAAAAAATGTAGATTGCAAATGCAAACTCTAAGCACACTCGTTTTGTAGGTAAGATAATGCAGGGGCAACACAAGGCAAGCAAGGAAAGGCATGAGACGCTTGATAAGTATCCACATGTTAGCATTTAAAAATAACACCACCAAGAAGCTTTCTCATTGTAAAAGATATAACCTACAAGCTCACTGACTTCACAACTTCTGAGCACTCTCCTTGGGAAATAACACCATTCAACAATTATAAGCTTGCTATTTAGGAGTGTCGCTGCCACCCTTGAGCTCTTTTAAATAGTTGCCTCCAACACCCACAAGTTCTCTTTAGAAAAACACTTCTACACCTGCAAGCTCTCTTTGAAAGGCTCCTTGCTCATATAAAAGCTTCTGCCACTTGTTAGATCCCCATATGCAAGCTATATTGATAGGAAAGGCTTCCACTCTTAAAGCAAACAAGAATGTTGGGAAAGGCCTCTACTCTTAAAGAGAGCCATAATGCTAGGAAAGGCTTCCATCCCCTCATAAATGAAAGCTTTATCATTAAAGGCTTCCACCACTAATGAGCCCTCTTTTAAGAAAAGCAATCATTCTTGCACTTAAAGTAAGACCAACCGATCAATGCTTTGAATCAAAGCATTAGAATGGCATTGATGACATGCCAATTGATCTCAAAATTGGGCCCCTCCATAGTTATTACCTTTAAACCCCCATAATATAAGGGGGTGCACTACTCAATTAGCTTAATCGTGAGTTTTTCTAGATTTAGATAATAACAATGACCAACACATATAGACAAGCATATAAAAGTTTTTGAAAAATTTGTTTTAACAACTTCTTGATTCTATATTAGACTTAATTTTCATTTGAAAATTTTTGAAAAATGATTGTTTTTTCATAAAAAGTTACCTTTTATGAACACTATTATTTAAAATTAAATATTAAGAAAAATATGACTTAAGAATTGAATAAAATGGACTACTATTTATGCTCAAAACATATCTATATCCAGTAAACTACAATACATAAAATTGTTCAGTTTGGGTCAAATTAGCTAAATCCATTTCAAAATTTTTTCTATTTTTTGGTCCATGATTAAACTTTTCAATTTGCTCTGCTCACCTTAACCTATATTAATAATCTCATTCAACTCGATAGAAATACTTGCAAGTAAGGTAGAGAACCATGGTTTAATAATGAAGAGATATAACAATGCTTTACATGTTTTCCTTAATAAAAACATTTGTCCAAATGATTGAACTATATGGGTGCCTATTACTTGTTTTGTACTCATACAAACAAATTTGTGTCAGGGACCTTAATAGGCTAGAGGCAATGTGTTTTAGAGTTCATATTTAGAATATTTTATTATTATTATTATTTTGGTCAAGTGAATTTCAAGTTACATTGGTTGATGGTTAGATTGTTATCATTTGAGGCATAACACACATCTAAAAGTGAAAAAACATGTCTTGTCTAAGTTTTAAAATGTCATTCTTAGTTCTTTAGAGCTTAAACTCTCTTAAGCAGCTGCAAGGGAGATAAGCCATCTCTATATAGCTTTTACCTTAACATCAATCAATATGAAAAAGTAAATAGTCCAAATGAATCATTTTTTATCAAAAACCAATGATAAAATTAAGTTGCATACCTCCCCTTTGAAAGCAAAAGGCAACCTTCATCTAATTTAGAAACAATATTCTCCGCAGCTTCCCTTGTTTTCAATATAATAAACGCTTGACCTACAAAAAGTAAAAATAAATCATGTCATGAAGCAACAAGAATGAGTGTGAAAGTAGACATATCCCACCATCAATCACAACATGGGCAAGGTTGATCTTCTCATCTCCCTTAAAAAGATGGGAAATCTACCTCCAACAATTTGATTTAACACCTCTATTGATGCAGAACTGTCTAAATTAAATTAAAATTTCAATTTTTTCAATTCCCTTATTTGATTAGGAGTTCCTATTTGGTGAAGTATGGAGAATTTCCGATTTAGAATAGTATTTTATGTAGTAGAAATAGTTTCGAGAATTAGGATTTATCCCCACATCCATAAATAGGAAAATAGTAGCCAAATCAACATATTGTATTTTCCCTCTCAATTCAAAATTTTAATTCTATGGCTATCTTTAAATCTAATTCTATTATTATTCAATCCACAATCACCTTGTTCTAGCCCTAATTGCCCCAAACTCTTTCAATAAATTTCACTTGCCATCACCAAGTTCTTTACGCCAAGTTCAATATCAACCATTTGCATTTGGATAAAAGTAAAATCTATTGCCTCCAGTTGATTTTTCTTTATTTTCCTTTGACCATTAAGAAGGTGCTATCAATGAATGAGTGTTCTTGGTTGTTGCCTTAGCAACAATGCAAAGGTTGTGCTTATTTAAGAGGAGATTAATTGATTTGCCCCTTCTTATATCATCGTCAACATCACCTTTGAACCACCAACATCTAGCTTCTAGTCATATTCAATAAAAAGTGGATTTAACTCTACCTCAAACTCAACCATAATTTGCAATCCTTTGTGGACATGCTTTCCTTTTGTCCACAAGTAAGACATTTGACTTCATAATAGCTACCTCCTTTAGCTGCAAATGAACCATTATTGATTTTTTTGCCACAAGGTAAAATAATATTTTTCTAATCACTCCCTTAAGATTGGTTGTCACCCAGATCTTGTTGGTGTCTTCAATACTTGTATCCAACTTTTGAATTAGTTTATATATGGGTTTTCCAACACCATATTGTGAAACTGGCTTTTCAGCTACTAAAGCATATTGGCAAGAATTCAATATTATGTAAACAAATTACTCCTATCTTGTATCTAATTTACTACTTCAAACCAATAAGGCACCAAGAAGTAATTTGTTCGTTACGTTCAAATAAATCAACTCAATTCGATAAGCATTGACTAATATAGGATGCTCCTAAACAGACATCAAATAATGGAACTTGTCAGCAATTCCACCGTATAATTAGTTGACAAGAATTTAATTCGGAGCTTAGTTTTCATATGCTCTAAACTGCTGATTTTAAGCTTGCCTTGCCAGCACATTGCTCTTCATCCACCATTAAAGTGTAGTCTCCTTCAACTTAGATTTACAAATTGCTACTTTTGATTTATAGTTATGGGTTTCCCTTCACATTAATTCTCAGAACTAATTCTCCAAACAAACTTTTCCATCCAATCTTTCCGCATGTAACCATCCATTATTGACAACTTCAATCTTTACTCACAATGTCAATGGGAAACATGTAGCAAATGCACTTCCAAGCCACCTCATATTGCTCAATTTGCAAGGCTTTTTGTCATCGACTTCCTCTTCATCCTAAAGTCTTGAATCTCAAATTGTTCGCATTGCCTTTTGGAATTTACATTCAAGCTTTAACAAGCTCATACCGCTAAAAGGTTGTACACCCTAGGTCAAGTCCTTGGTCATTCTTCAAATCTAACCCAACTACAATTTTTGGGCTAATTGTCGCTACTACAAACTTTGCATCCAACAACTATAATTAAAAGCACTTTGACATCACTTATGATTACCAAAAGAAATCAAGACACCTAGATTTGAATAATAATGACTAGAATAGGGTAGGAAATACAATTAGGTTAGACATACAAAATTTGGTTTCTTTCACCTATTACAACAAAAGGTTGTTGAAGGCAATAATTTCCTATGATTTTCTATGTGCGTGCCCACAGTCTCCAATAAACCCATGCCACCCCCAGCCAAAATAAAAGCCACCAAACAAACATCAATTAAATGATCACACCATAATTGACAAATCTAATAATGGTAGAATAGTTACACAGGTGATGTGTACCAGAGTGGGGGCTTGAAAGAGCAGTCCGCTGAATAATCTTCGCTGAGCAATATTCTTTAAATGCATGCCAAACAATATCCTGATGAATAGCAATCAAATTATATTTAAGTAGGGGGAATTATTTTTTCTTCAAAACAAACAATACAAAGAAAAAAGCCGAGCACAATGGGACTGTGGATCCAAAAGGACAGAAGTCCAGGTGAAATAGTAAATGGAAGCTAGAAGTAGTCAGCCACTACTACAACAAAACCCCGTTAGAAACGTGGAGCACAGAGAAATGAAGCATAATCTGGGAAACCGCCTACTTTCTGGAATGTTTATTACCTCCACTTCTGCCGAAGTATAAGAAGGATCCAAATTTTGAAGCAAGACAAGCCGTCCTTCCTTTTTAGCATTTGGTATCCTTTCTTCCCAAGGCTGAAGAATAAATAAAAGGTTCTCATAAGCCTAAGGTGCACTACTAAATTTATTTGTGAAATGAATAATGACATCATTATTTGGACAGCATTGAAAAGAACTTTATCCTTTTTCTAGTCCAGGCATGCAATGAAATTTTTTGAAGTTGATGGAAGTTTTGAAGTTAATTAGCTAATCCAATGCAATTGATGCAAAAGGAATACTCACAAGTCCCTTAAACCATCTGCTTTTATCCTGCCAACATATTAAAAAAAAAGTGAGTTCCAAGATTTTTCAACACCAAACTTTCACAACAAAGAAATATATGACTCCTAGCACACAAAAAATGGAAGTTAAATAAATTAAGATCAGAATCAGAAATTGCATCAAACAAAGAGCAAAATTTTCTTTTATGGAGGAGGGATATCAGAAATAGATCGCGAAGACATTAAATGTCGATGTATTTGAGTTGACCAAGAAACTAACCATTTGAATCTCCATTTTATCACTTAAAAATGAGTCAGCAATCCTTATGATGAAAGAAAAGAGTTCAGAACGCAACTCTAGCTACATTTGTCTAGGAGCTAATTTCAGAGGAGTTGCAAAGATATATTAGCAACTTGGGCCACTTACTGCAGACTTGCTGTATGTATGCTACCCAATACATTAAGCAAGGTAATTTTAATTTTTTTCCTTTATCTTTTGAAAAAACACCGAATGTGATACCAAAAATAATATCTTTTTCTCTTTTCTTTAGAAAAGCACAACAAATAGAAGACACAGTTTAAAACACTTTAAACTTACCTCACTTTTGATTCAAAGGAAGATCTTATACATGAATCAATCATATTGAAAGAAGGTTAAGTGAAGAAACTTACAACTCCTGGTCTTTGAGAAACTTCCAATATTGGATTGGTAGATTTGCTGGCATCATTTGAAGTTTCCTTAAGAGCTTTTGGCAACTTATCGTCAAGCTTTGGCTTCTTAGAGGAAATATTCTCAATCCCATGCATATCCTCTGAAAGTCTACGTTTAAATTTGTCTCCAGAAGCCATATGGGAATCACGATGTAAATTCTGCCCAGTTTTCTTCTTATTTTCATCATATACTTCCACAGAACCATCAAGTTGTGCTTTCTTAGAAGGCCTAACACCCATTCCCAAATCCTTAGTAGATTTTACTTTTTCATCAGCTTTGACAGCAGTAATGGAAGGAACTTTACCAACTTTAATCTCATTCCTCACATGATCATCTTCACACCTTGATGTTTTCTTCTCAACAAGAAAGTTTTCCTTTTTGTAGTCACCCTTAACCATTTTAGTAGACTCTTGACCTACTGGAGAACCAGGCTTTTGTCCAGGCATAGATTTCTGCTCAGACATTAGAACTTCGGAATCAGTGTGTTGTTTTGCTGACACATCAACTAAACTGCCATTCTTCTTCTGAGTTTGGCATTCCACTGATGGGTCCTCAGGCAAAGCTACTGTTCTATCTGTAATTAGTTCATTTGTAGAAGTCTCCTTGTTCAAATGAAATTCAGGAACAGTGTTGGATTTCTGAATGCTGACTTTGTTAAACAAAAGCTTGACTGCAGCAATTAAAGAAACACCAGACAGTACATGAATTTAACTAATAACCAAACAAAAGTTATCAAGCGATGGAAGAACTGAATCGCAAATAAACACACACCATCAACTTTAGCAATTTCATTATCTATCTTATTTGATATCACACTGCGCCCAACATCAAATGTACGGTAAAATACAAAGTCAGCCATTTGAAGTTCTTCAGCTGAGGGTTGAGGATTTCTGCTGTCCTTTGAAATGCACACAACATTGCATTTTCCAGCAACTGCTTCCTGATTTTTGATGCATGAAAACCATTGGCTTAGCATGTACAAGGAACAAATGCACTTGCAAAATATTATTAATTTCAGATGAATAGGCAAAAACTAGTTCAAGGTCCGACAACTGCAAAAACATTCATCATTGCTTAAAATGGTATTTATTAGCGGTGCATGGATGCATTTCAACTCAGAATCCTCCATTACTGGCACTACATGATATTAGATAGTACAACACAATTAAATACCTGCTGAAAAATCTTACAAACTTTGACATAAAAAGGCCTCAACTTGTTTAAATGTATCAAATATCATTTTGCTCAAGGCAGTATTGGTAAAGCAATGCCATAATACTACAGTACTTTATCAAAACGTAGTTACCAGAGGATTAACATTGGCAAGGCCTGCACCTTCACCACATGCCAAAAACAATTCATTCTCGGAATTTGGGTGGCCTTCAAGAAAATTTGAAATCTCACAAGGACGAAAAAACCATAGAATTTTCACCTTCTTCGCCTTATCAGAACCCTCCCATATTTTTATAATTTTACCAATGAAAGGCTCCGGCTCTCCCTCTGAATACATATAAACTGAGTCAAAAAGCCTATACTCCATGCCTTCATAAGTAAATGATTCATAAAATTGTACATCTTTCTTTTTTCCACCAACTCCTCTCTTTTTACCCCACTTAAACTCAATGCTCTCAACTTCGTTTTCCTGTACCATATTATAATACCTCTTCCGCTAAAAGCTTTCAGTAGAATGTCCAGGAGAAAAACCTAAAAGGCAAATCAAAGAACAAAAGGCAATTAATATTTTTTCCCGCACAAAAATAAGTAAGAAAAATGAATATTCTTGCAGTTGGCCTTGGTCATCTTTATCAGACAGGGAACTATAGGAGCAAGTCCTTGGGAAACAACAGAACCAACTGCGAAATGTAAACTCATAGATAGCTAACTTGAAGTATCAACAATCTTTTGCAGGAAGCACATAATGCACATTAAATAACTAAACATTTAGAATGAAGCCCTTGAAACCCTAATTTCAAGGGCAACCAACTGATGCGGCCAATGAAATAAGCATACAGAAGAAACATTTAACAAACGAAATAAACAAACAAAAACACAGTACCTTTGTTTCTCTCGATAGCATAACGAAACAGAAATACGCTAAACAATATAAAAAATAAAATTGTTCCAAATAATCCATTTAAAACCTACAGCACATATTTCCAATCAGCATGTTATAGTCATCAGAATCATCGAGGTTGAAAGAATTAACGAAAAAGAATACCTCACTCCAATTTATTTTCCAGGGACTGTTTTCCAAGGAAACAAACAGCGCGACTTGAGCCCGAACTTGATGAACGGAAACACTGACTCGTGTCGCAGGAACAGCGAAAGAGAGCAATGGCTACAGTGGAGATAAATTTTGCAAGAAAAGTACAGCAGTTCCCAAAGAGTGATAAGACTATCGCTTCCCACTTTTTCGGGTTTTAGCTTAAAAATAGAGGAGGAAATCAGTTGAGAGAGAAGTAATTTTCGGTTCTGCCTGAACGACGCGAGCGAAGGAGCTATAAATAATAATCCCGATTCTGGTTTGCGGTGTAACGGGACCCGCCACCGCAATCTGGACCGCTCGCCAGTTTTAGATCTCGTGAACTTTGGGGCTTATTAATGGCAAAACGCATTCTCGGGTCACTAAATTTTTAGAATTTTCTACATTAATTTTTTTGTAAAAATATTACATTAAATTCTTTAATTTTTAATTGGAATAAACGTAATTTTTGCCTTCAAACGTTTGTAAATAGGGTTAAAATACTTTTTAACTTTTTTAATGAAAATTTACCCCAAAATTATTTTTTTGTTGAAATTTGTTCTTATTTTGGATAAAAAACCAACATGGCAAACAGACTTAACGACAGTCAATGAAGAAGCGACATGTCAGCATTCGCATGATACTATCTCTCCTAGTCAGCAACATCTATATCCTATTCAGTATTAATTAAAAAAAAGAAATCTGATGTGGATGACATGCGAATTTCTTCTCCAATATCCCCAACCCGCCATTAAAGCCTCGTTAGAGCTTCAAAACCAACAAGAAACCATCTTTTCAACCCATCCAAATCTTTCTAATCTCTCTTAGTTACTATTGACTACTTAGAACTAAACAATACAAAGCTCATTTGAAATAAACTTGATCTATAAGTTCTTTAAATTAGTGGATTTTCTTAAAACCAAAATAAGATTTATCAATCATGGAGACAATCAATGGCATAAAATATCAAATTTCCAAATCAAAAACAAACTAGCTAAAGAAGATAGTATCCTAATAATCAAACTTTCTACAGATCGAACAATCACGTAATCATAATCTGCAACTAAAATCTCAAATCTCAGCTAAATAATTTTTAGTATTTACCAAGGTGCATAGAACTCGACAAGAGCACCTCTTTCTTGATCGACCTTCTTCTCCAAGTTATCTTCGGTTAACACAATGATGTCGTCCGCTAAAACTGATACGACCAACAAGGCCAAGGAACCAAAGGCTACACATATCTGCTGATACTTCTCCATTACTGTCCACTATTTTTGTTTTTCTCCGTCCAGTTTGATTTCATCAATTAATGGAGTCTTGATCAGTCTGATAAGTGAACATAGAGCTTGAATTGATCGAGTTAAAGCCATTGAAATTATAGATTGAACTGTTGGACCCATTAAAACCATTCCTACAAACACGTCTCTATTGAACTTAACTAAAAAGCCTATACAAAGAGCTACTTGTTCTCGATTTCTCTTGGAATGGGTCGGGTTGCAGAGTAAAGATTTAAGAATCGAGAAGCCTTTCAATTTTAGTATCAGTTCTTGAAACTCAAAACCTTTTGCCAATTGATTCTCAATTTCCTCAATTTCTCTTCCTTAAACTCTGTTTCTTGGCTTATTTTAGCAAGATTTTTAACACACTCTCTATAAATGTAGGCCTAAACCTCTGCTTTGATTTGGAAACTAAGCTGGTAAATTCTATAGGTGGTGATTTGGCAGTGGAGGAGAGTTGTAAGGCCGTAGCCATGGCAGAGTTTGAGTTTTTGGGAGAGGATTTTGAGAGTGAATAGTAACTGAGAGAGATTGGAAAGATTTGGATGGGTTGAAAAGATGGTTTCTTGTTGGTTTTAAAGCTCTAACAGAGCTTCAATGGCGGGTTGGGGATATTGGGGAAGAAATATGCTTGTCACCTACATAAGATTTCTTTTTTTTTTTTATTAATGCTAAATAGGATAGAGATATTGCTGACTAGGAGAGATGGTGCTATGCGGATGCTGACATGCCACGTTTCTATTGGCTGCAGTTAAGTCCATCTATTACGTGGATTTTTTCTCCAAAATAATGGCAAATTTCAATAAAAAAGTGACTTTAGGGGTAAAATCCGATAAAAAAAAGTTTAAGGGTATTTTCACCTTATTTACAAAACTTCGATGGCAAAAATCACCCTTATCCCTTTTTAATTTATTGCAAATCAATTTTTTATTGAGCAGAGTTGATGAGCATTTGCTACACCCTCTTCTATGGCGAGTCATATCAAACTTAAAATATTTGCGAGTCCTATTAAAACAATTTTAAAATTATTTTTTTGGCAGATTAGATGCTTAGTTGTAATAAGATGGAAAATGGGTTTGGTTTATAAGGAAACTCAAAACTCTATGCATCAAAATTAGTCCTGTTCAAAAATGGTGCAAGCCATTCAATCCATCCAACCTAATGTATATAACTCATTTTAAAATTAAAAAAAATGTAGTTGGATTATGAGTTATTGTATAACTCAGCCATCTAACCTATTATTTTTAACAGTCCAAATCCAAATTCTCCAAAAATTATAAATTATGTTCCACAAACACATATCAAAAACCATTAAATAACCATCAAATAGGTTATTAAAACCAAGTAACTACATTTGAATGTGAGCACTAATTATAATTTTTTAAAAATTATAATTTGTTATAAAATAAGAAAACTATATGAAATATTATAAGAATAAAGACAATAGAATGAGTTTAGGTAGAGATAGAGAGAAACTAAGTATACCTTATTATTTTCACTTGTTTTATGGACATTCATAAATTCACTTATTTACAACACTTTCCCTTGGATGTCCATAAAAAAAATTAAAAATTGAAAAATTATGCCTCGTTAAAACCCTACTAGAAAAAATCCAATGAGATAAAACCCTAGTGAAAGAAAAATAGTACACAATATTTACAATACATATAGTAAGTTGTCTCGTTAAAAACCTTGCCAAAAAATTCCAGTGGGATAAAACTTTAGCTAAAGAAAAAAGAGGACAACACAATGTATTTTACTCCCCCTCAGAAAGACATATCTTTAAGCCTACGCATTTCAATACTATATCTCAACTTTTCAAGTGTTGCAGTGGGTAATGTTTTTGTAAATAAATCTGCCAAATTTTCACTTGAATGAATTTGTTGAACATTTATTTCACCTTTCTTTTGAAGCTCATGAGTGAAGAAAATTTTTGGTGAAATGTGTTTTGTTCTATCACCTTTGATGTACCATCATTTTAATTGAGCTATGCATGTTGTATTATCTTCATACAATATTGTTGGAATATTTTCTTCAAAATGCAAGCCGCACATCTTCTGGATATTATGAATTAATGACCTTAGCCAAACACATTCTCGACTTGCTTTATGCATTGCAGTTATTTCTACATGATTTGAAGAAGTGGCAACTAAAGTTTGCTTTTATAAACCACCATGATGTAGTTGTGCTTTCATAAGTAAATAGATAGCTTGTTTGTGATTGAGTTTTATGCGGGTCAAATAAATATCCTGCATCTGCAAAACCAACTAAATGTGATTTGGATTTACTAGAATAAAATAAATCCATATCAATTATTCCCTGAAGATATAGAAAAACATGCTTAATTCCATTCCAATATCTTCTTGTCGAAAAAGAATGAAATCTCACCAATATATTTACAACAAATATTATATTTGATCTTATATTATTAGCAAGGTACATCAATGCATCTATAGTACTTAAATGTTGTACTTTAGGACCAAGAAGTTTTTCTTCATTCTCTCAAGGACAAAATGGGTCTTTATTTACTTCTAGTGATCTTACAACCATTGGGGTATTTAATGGATGTGTTTTGCCCATATGAAATCGCTTTAGGATCTTTTTGTTATAAGTTGATTGATGAATAAAAATTCCATCATTTAAATGCTTAATTTGTAGGCCAAGACAAAATTTTTTCTTTCTAAGATCTTTCATTCCAAATTCTTTCTTTAAATAATCTACTGCTTTCTTAAGCTCTTCAAGAGTTTCGATGATATTTAAATCATCAACATATACAACAATTATGACAAATTCTAATCCTGATCTTTTTATAAATACAAATGGACAAATTTGATCATTATTTTATCCTTCCTTTAATAAATATTCACTAAGACGATTATACCACATTCATCCATATTGGTTTAATCTATAAAATAATTTTTGTAATTTTATTGAGCAAATTTCTCGAGAATCTTTATATGCTTCAGGCAATTTAAATCCTTCAGGAATTTTCATATGAATTTAACTATCAAGTGAGCCATATAAATAGGCTATAACAACATCCATTAGACATATGTCAAACTTTTCACAAACTGCCAGATTAAACAAATATCTAAAAGTAATTGCACCCATTACTGGAGAATATGGTTCTTCATAATTAATGTTAGGTCTTTGTGAAAATCCTTGTACAACTAATCGTGCCTTATATCTTACAATTTCATTTTTTTTCATTTCGTTTTTGCACAAATACCCATTTGTACCCCATTGGCATTACACTTTTAGTTGTTCGGACTATGGGTCCAAATACTTCATGTTTTGAAAGTGAATTCAATTATGCTTGAATTGCATCTTTCTATTTTGGCCAATCATTTTTATTTCTACATTCTTCAACAGATATAAGTTTAAGATCCTCATTTCGTTTTAAAATATCAATAGCAACATTATATGCAAAAATATTGTTGACAACTAGATCTTTTCGATTCCATCTTTTTCCTATGTTGACATAACTTATAGAGATCTTATTATTATTATTATTATTATTATTATTATTATTATTATTATTATTATTATTATTATTAAGTGCTTGAACCTCTTCTGGGGTTTTATGATTAGTTATATCTTGAGTCTCTTTAGGAGTGTCGGCCTCTATAATATGACCATCTTGGTTATTTGTTCCTTTCCTTTTTTAAGGATTTTTATCTTTAAAATCGACTGGTCTACCACGCTTTAGATATAGGTTACTAGTGTTTGTAGTATTAGATTGTCCTACAGGAACATTAATTTGAATAGGAGCATTTTCAGCTGGTTTATGAGATTTAATAACCCTTCTTAAATTAGTGAATGCATCTGGCAGTTGATTTGCAATATTTTGCAAATGTATTATCTTTTGAACTTTTAGTTCACATTGTTTTGTTCGAGGATCTAAATGAGATAGTGATAATGCATTCCAAGTAACTTCCTTTTCCAGCTGTTTATTCTCTCCCCCTAATGTTAGGAAAAATATTTCGTCAAAATGGCAATCGGCAAATCTTGCTGTAAATAAATCTCCAATTCGTGGTTTAAGATATTTAATTATTGAAGGAGATTCATACCAATGTATATTCCTAACCTCCTTTGAGTACCTATCTTTGTGCATTGTAGTGGAGCAATCGGCACATATACTGCACAATCGAAAATTCTAAGATGAGTAATATTTGATTCTTGACCAAAAGCTAATTGTAATGGGAAGAATTTATGATAACTTGTTGGCCTAATTCACACAAGTGCTGCTACATGTAAAACAACATACCCCCAAGCAGAAATGGGGAGTTTTGTTCTAAAAAATAATGGTCTACCTATTAACTGAAGGCTTTTAATGAATAATTATGCTAAACCATTTTATGTATGAACATGTGCAACGGGCCTTTCAATTGTTATTCCCACTGACATGCAATAATTATTAAAAGCCTAAGACATAAATTTGCTAGCACTATCGAGACAAATTGACTTGATTGTATAATTTGAAACTGTGTTATTAATTGAATTATTTGAGCAAGCAATCTTGCAAATGCCAGATTGCAATTTGATAATAACCACACATGTAACCGTATTGTAGATGCATCAATTAATACCATAAAATACTTAAATGGTCCATATAGTGGATGAATGGGCCCACAAATATCACCCTGAATACTTTTTAAGAATGTAGGGGATTCGATTCCAATTTTAGCTGGTGATGGTCTAATAATTAATTTTCCTCAATAACAAGCAGCGTATGAGAATTCCTTGAATTAAAGAATCTTTTGGTTCTTTAATGGATGTCTTTGTCAATTCTCAATAATTTTACGCATCATTATTGAATCGGGATGGTCTAACCGATCATGCCAAACTATGAATATTTTTGAATCAGTAAATTTATAGTTTACTGTAGTATATGTCTCAATTGTACTAATTTTTGTATAATACAAGCTAGAAGAGAATGTTGGCAATATTTCTAAAACACATTTATTACCTGATACATTATTTGTAGTATACAAATATTCAATATCGTTCTCATTTCCAGTCTCAATATGATATCGATTGGAATGAATACCTTTAAAACTTATCAAATTTCTTCAAGATTTGGAAGAAAACAATGCATCATTTATGGTAAGTTTTGTTCCTTTGGGTAATAATATAGTAGCTCTTCCAGAACCTTCAATTAACTTTGTATTACCCCGATATAGTATTAACATTAGCATCTTTTAGTGTCAAATGATAGAAATATTTTTTATTTTATAGTATGGTATGTATTGTAGCACTATTAAAAAGGCAAACATCTTTATTATTGAGTATAGGGCCAATTCAAGAATGTGAAAAATCCATTCCGTAGAGTGAAGTCATGCTGATAATGTGTTATAAAATAAGAAAACTATATGAAATATTATAAGAACAAATTATATGAATAAAGAAAATAGAATGAGTTTAGGTAGAGATGGAGAGAAAATAAGTATACTCTTATTATTTTTACTTGTTTTATGGATATTAATAAATTCACTTATTTACAACATAATTAATAAATTTAGATTTTATTGATCAGATAGGTTGATTTTTTTCATGCTCATTGGATTTTTGCAATTATAATGAAAAATTTATATAAAAAAATTGTAATACACAAATACTCAACTGATTTATTTTAATCTAAAAAATCAATTTGCCTTGAAATCGACCAATTGACATATTAACTCATCGGTGCACATTTCTAATTTTTCAATTCATACATTTTTAAATTACTTAAATTTTATTTTTTATTATTTGTAAAAAATATAAGCTCGTGAATTAAAACAATAGACTTGTTGGATTCACCCCCGTACATGAATGCATAAACAATGACAATAATAGATTATAACATAAAATTACCATTGTTAATTCATTGGTTTCAAAAGTACCTTCTTTCTCTCCCTCATATAATTAAGTTCTAAGGAAATTAACAAAACAAAAACCATACTTACTGAAGAAATCATCAATAGGAAAGTCTTGTCATTTCCATAATTTTCACCTTCATCATCCCAAACCTATTATTACTTACCCTAGTCAACTCTAATAACCTATCAATAAATGGTGGTCAAGTGTTTAATCCTTTTAGAAGCTCTCTTTCTCCAATGATGGTAGAAGAGTTAGTGTATGGTCAAAATTGGTTAAGATCAATGTCGACGCCCATTGACCTTCGTCGTACAATGGATGAATAGAAACATATGAAGAAATTGAGATAGGTGATGCTTAATCTTTTAAATATTTTGATTTGTCTTGTAATAAGTATTGAATAATTCTAATTATTATGTTGTTGCAAATTTTGTAAGAGTAAGATCTCCAATAATAATGGAGCCATCTTCACCAATCAATGAATGATTCCAATGTTGAAGGCAAATGGAAGATGTATTGCTTAAATGGAACATGTATTTTCTTATATGTATTTTTTCTTTTTTATGTTTTATAATTAAATCAATTAATTTCATATTTTAAGAATTTATAGGTAATTTTAAATTTTAGCGTATTATTAATTTTTTTTGTTGTTTTTGTATTTTTTTTAAATTAAAGCATAAATGTGTATTTAAAAATATTTATAAAAATAAAATTAATTATTTATATTTAAAAATATATAAATATGAATAATTTTATAATTTATATGTTTATAAGATAATATAAATAATTAACATAATCTATATAGCCCAATAAAACCAACCAATCCAACATAAAAAAAATTAATTTATAACCCAACCAATTTGAGTTGCGTTTAATCCATTTAAAAGTTTAGATGGGTTGGATGACAAAATCAATTGTAATCCATGCAACCCATATTTGAACACCCCTAAAATAGATTTTTCCAAATGATTTAAAACCTTAAATTATTTGTCTTCCAAATTAAGTGAAATTTTCAGCTTTTAAAACTAAGATCTCAATTTTGCTACCATCTCTCTTAATGGTAACCTCTGGAGCGAACAACTCTAACAGTCACAATCAATGCTTTGGACTATAGAATTTGAAACCAATGTGCAAATGTTGTATCAAAGCATCACTTTTTAACTCTAAGTCCCATGCGAATTGTGCAAACTTTACTGAAAATGTAGATATGAGTTGATAGTTTTAATCTTTTTTCTTTTAGTTTTAATGAATTTATTGGAAATTTACTGATATTTGAAATTTTGAATTAGTTGTTGCAAATAAAGTTTTGAAATTTCATAGTTTTCAAGTTTTAAATTTAGTTCCTTTTGACTATAGTGATAGTTATTATGTAAATTAAAAAAACATATAATTTTTATTAAAGAATAAGTTGATTTTGATTCAAGTGTCAAGATGCAACTTCTTCATATGGCAAGAGAAATGGATGTTTCAAATAACAGAGGTTATAATGGAGACTATATGATGAAGAAGGTGTGATGTAAGAGTAGCTGCTAGACCAGGATCCAAATGGACCAAAAAAGCTGTAAGTCTATTCCCAAAGGAAGAAACAACAGAACCGAGGCAAAGAAGGAAACCAGCACATTTGAGCTGGAATATTTTGTTAGAGAGTTAGTTATGTCTAGGCTTAGCTAGACGGTAGGGGGGAGAAAACGGTTTTGCTTTTTCAATTGTTATTTAGCTTGGTTTTGGCAAGGAGGAGATATCTTTTTGCATAGCATTGTAATTTCTGCTTTAGAGCAGGGCTCTATTTTCTGGAGAGGGAGATTGCTCTTCTTGTGAAGATTGTAACAGTCTTTCTATGAATGAAACAAATTATTCCTCCTTTTTATTCCATTATTTGATTAATATTTCTTGAGTAGTTTGCTTGTGCTGTTTATGTTCTTATCATTGGTTCTATCTATAAAAAAGGTGGGGAATGGGAAACCAACCACAAACTCGATTACAATCCAAGATCGACTTATAGAATCGAGTAGATTCTCATGAAGAAACTTTATGAGCAATACAATGATCAATCGCTGCATTCCAAAAATTTGTAAACATAGATGCCAAACTTTAAAAAACTATTAAAAAACAACCCATAATAGAAGAAGCAATAGACCATTGCTCCACCAATGAAACAAAAGCCTCCGATGATGTACCGACAAGGGTTTTCATTCCATCAAATATAAAGTTTGGCCAGTTCAACTCTTCCTCATTAGATTCTTGCGTAAGACCCAATCATTTTGGGGTTGAAACTTTGGTTTTACCCAAGGTGAAGGTACCGGAGTTTAGTGGACCAAAACCATGCAGTTGGATTGCCAAGGTTGAGTTATATTTCAGCGTACACCAAATGCCGGAGAGGATCAAACTTATGATAGCCTAGATGTGCATGATCGAAGCTATTATCACTTCGTTCTCCCAGGCATTACTTGATAATCCACATATGTAAGAGTAATTTAGACTCAGATTAAATGGATGCTTTGGAAAATGAAGGACCCAGAATCCCTATGAGGAGTAATAAACCCCATTTCAGATTGAAAGTGTTGATGAATACATTGAGGAATTTGAGTCGATCACTGGTTATATTCCAAAAATGTTTGAAGCTCAATTTTTGGGTTACTTTATGGGAGGGTTAAAAGAAAAAATGGAGAGATGGGTGAATTACTTGAAACTTCAAACCTGTAAAGCGGTGATGGAACTAGCTCGAGATGCAGAACTGACGTTCAATCCTCCAAAAAGCAAATCGATGACGAAGGAGAGGGGCAGAGTAGCATGGAGTCGCATAGAGATTACTCATGCAACTCTCTAGATCTTGCATCCTAATAACCCTAAGGAATCGAGTCAAAATGCATCCTAAAAGGTAAAAATGCAAACTACATGAAAGGATCCCCAATCTTGCATTTCATCCACCACCTAAAGCTTAGTAGTAGATCCACAATAGGGGGCCTTACCATCTCTCTTTGAAAAAGCTTAAAGAACGATGAAAGCTGGGATTATGCTTCAAGTGCGCCCAACCTTATAGCCCGTAACATCGGTGCAATCTAGGGGAGTTGAGGTCTCCATTCTTAAGAATGATCGATATTTTGACATTGAAGGGAAGACATATAAAGTGACAAATTTAGAGAAAAGGGAAGGAGAAGGAATCATGGAAAGATAGTGCAGCTCCATTGAAGTCCATTTTGGGGCAGAGATTAGTACACATACTGTGAAAACTCTGAAGATGCAGGAAGCCATACAAGGAATACTCATTGTCTTGCTCATTAATTCAGGGGCCACAAATAACTTCACCTCTCAAAAATTAGTAAGATCCTTAAACCTTACCATTGATTCTATTCCTTCTGTAAACATAAAGCTAGGAGATGGGTATTGAATCCCTGTATACGAAGATATAGGGATGTCAAATTGCAATTGGGGACTATTTCTTTGCAATTGAATGCATTGGTATTTCATATGGGACCACTTGATGTCGTGTTGGGAATTGAATGGTTAAAGACCTTAGGTATTATTATGCATAACTGGGATCAAAGGTGGATGCGATTTGAATTCGAGGGCAAACCAATTAAACTAATAGGAATTAAGGGCACACTCCTTAATATGGATGCTTTGCAAGTCTGGTTAGGAGGGGGAAGTCTGTGTTGGGTTTCGACAGAATAAATAAAACAAAACACTGTAGAAAAATTGAAACCCACCAAGATCCATGCGATCTAATTGGTTCAAAAGAAGAAAGATAATGGTTACCATCCTTTCGAAGAGCAAAAAATAATATTTTCCAGGTGCTGCCTCACGCAAAATAAGCACCTTGTATCGGTATCCACACTCGAATGGATGATTGAAATCGCCCGGGGTGCTAGCTCCCATTCTTTGTGGCTAGGATTTAATTTTTCTGTTATTTCTCAAAGTTATAGAAAAACAAAAAATCTTTCCTATTGAAAAAGATGGCTCACTTTTCTATATGTCACTTAGGGTTTTAAAATACTTATATATCATTATATGTAAGATATCTTAACCCTAATATAAGAGAGAGAAAATTTGGGCACATGTCTTATTAAAATAAGAAAGACTTTATTTCTTATATAAATAATAGGAATTATAGTTTTTTATATATTTTATTTCAAATTTTATTTTGTGATAAATTAAAATTAGAAATGTCAGAATAAACCTTTAATCCGTTCATCACATTATATGTGTGCAATCCAATAGGTTCATATTATATTGACAGTAGGCTCCAATCTCATCATGGGCCCACAAGTCATAGCAGCCTCTAGCAAGACATTACGGGGTTAATTTCACCGATGGTCACTAAAGTATTGCCGTTGTAACGATGTGATCACATAACTTCAATTTGTAACAAAAAAATCACTTAGGTATTACTTTGTAACATAAAAGTCAATTTGACCAAAATTTCAAAAATCAGACCATTTAAGCATGTAATATAAGCGTAAAAGAAAAACAGGTCAACAAAGAGTGACACATAAGCTGGTGAGTCACTACCACGTGGCATAACATAAAAAAACCCAAACTTTGCATGCCAATCACTTGCCCCTTTCTTTCTCCTCTTCCCCTCTCTCTCCTGGCCCTATCTAAATCTAGAGCCTTTGTCGATCTCCAATCGCCGCCTCACTCTCCTCGCCCCATCTCTCTCTTCGCCCCATTTCTCTCCTCTAGATCTGATGCAATAAGCTTTGCATCTCTTTTTCTAGCGTATAGCGTCTCCATCTCTGTTTCTGGGTTTGATTTGGTTTCTCTAAGTTACTATTCCTCAGTTCTTCTTCTTTATGTAAAACTTTCCGCTTCTCTTCCCAATAGCTTTCTAGCACCAAGTTTAGAGGAGTTTTTGGAGAAATTAAATCCAAGGGAAAAGTATGACCTCTCACCACCATTGATCTACTATAGTTGTAAGCCCTAGAAAATGGGGAAGAAAAGGATGAGAAATTGGCCTTTAATGCAAGAGCCTGTAGAGACTTCGCCTTGCCAATAATTTTTTTAAGATTTATACTCTCTGAAAAATTGAGCAGTCTTTGGAGACAAGTAGTAGCATTCTCGGTGGCAAGCAGTGAAAATCTCAAATATAGTATCATAGAAACTGTAATAGCTGAGATTAGTGCCCCCTGAACTGACGTAAATACATAAAAGTTGGAGCCTGAATCACTTTCATTACCCGCATTTAATTTACTGTTATCTGCTGCAAATATTTCATCCCATATTATTAAAAGGTTTTGGAGTGAAAATTCTCATCCAAATAAAACTCGCAACCAGTGGAGCGTAAAATATTGAGGTTTAACACCAAGTTCAACAAGGTGGTTGTGTAAAGATGAATCAACAACACAAAGCAAGTGGTATAATGAAGCAAAAGCTTCGATGATAGGAGGCAACCCAGAATGAGACCCACCTGCTATGGACGGTGAGAAAAAGTCTGCCATGGCAATTTCACCATTTACTCCATTCATCAAAGCATCAAACATACAATATCCATCATGTTCCATAAATTTCTCATATAAGACAATTCCAAATTCACCTTCAGCCCCATAAGCATCACTCAACAATATAAATCAAATCGTCTGATGCAATAAGCTCGACAGTGGGCAATGAGATGCTAGATCTAGAAGATGTGAGGTGAGAGAGGGCGAGGAGAGAAATGGGGCAAGGAGAGAGATGGGGCGAGGAGAGAGAAGCGACGAGGAGAGTGAGGCAATGATTGGAGATCAACAAGAATTCTAGATCTAGATGGGGCCAGAAGAGAGAGGGGGAGAGGAGAAAGAAAGGGCCGGGTGACTGAGATGCAGAGTTTGGGTTTTTTTATGTTATTCCACGTGATAGTGACTCACCAACTGATGTGTCACTCTTTGCTGACCTGTTTGTCTTTTATGCGTGTATTACATGCTCTGATGATTTGATTTTCGAAATTTCTATCAAATTAACTTTTATGTTATAAAATAATATTTAAGTGATTTTTTTTTTACAAATCGAAGTTATGTGACCACATCGTTACAACAGTCATACTTTAGTGACTGCCGGTGAAATTAACCTAAACATTATAACTACCCAAATAATATTAATATCGATAATTCTATTTTAACCTAATCAATAGGACATGTAATAATCATTTTATCACATGATATCTTGTTTGAACATAAGTCATGATCCATTTCAAACTTATACAGTTCAAACATATAATTTCTCAATTATTAAGTAGACCGATAATATCAAATGATATTTATTGCTCCATCAATTCATTTGAGTACGTCCATGCATTTCTCAGTCCTACTTATTGAGGGGTTCAATAGATATCTCTCTCGTAAGAGAGGGATAAATTTCATCTTAATCATTCACTATCCTCTAAATGATTCTCATTATGTCTAATCATAATCTTTATGATTATCTTATTAAAGACAATGTTTGATTATGTCAAAACATAATGTTCCTTATATAGGATACTGTGATAATTTCAGGTCTAAGGATCAATAACATAACTATTATGAGATCACTAATGACATTAATCCATATAGTATCTCATAGCAGGTCTATCTAGTACCCTGTTCTCTAACAATTACCTACAAGTTTGATTTATATCACCATATATAATCATCCTATGATTATCAATCAAACCCATACTAGTCATAATTTATCATTACTCCTTTAAGATAAATGACTAGGGATAGTTAAAATAACATTAGATTGTTATTAACAAACATTATTGTAATATAACATGCCAATAATATAACAACATAAAGAAAACCTAATTTTTTAAAATGAAATATAACATTACATAAAGGACCAAATATTTGGCCTATGGCATAACCATTAATAGTCTAAAGCAAATGTATAAGGATCTTTATCAACTGTAATTGCCACCAGCCTCGGTATAAGGAATTACTATAGATCAGAGGTTAGACATTGCAGCCCTCATGGGCAGATTACTAGTAGTTTTCAAGCCATTATCTGGGTAACCTCCAAGACGATTGCATGATCACGCCATTCGACTTGTTTCGGGCCATGTAGTGGTTAGTGAATGCCCATACAGGTACCCATATGTTCACAAAACTAAGATATAGAAGCAAATGGCAAAGATGTTGGAACGGGGGATTATCCGCCTAAGTCAAAGTGCCTGCTCTAGTATGGTTTTTCTAGTTAAGAAGAAAGATGAATCTTGGAGGCTGTGTATTGATTACAAGGCTTTGAATAAAGTAACCATGGTTGATAAATATCTAATTCTAGTAGTCGATGAACTACTTGATAAATTGCATGGGGGAAAGTTTTACTTGAAGTTAGGTTTGAAATAGAGTTTTTACCAAATCAAAATACGGGAGGAGGATGAACCTAAGATAGCGTTCCACACACATGATGGGCACTATGAATTTCTAGTAATGCCATTTAGGCTTACTAATTCCCTTTCCACTTTTTAGAGTGTAATGAATGATATCTTTCGCCCTTGGTTGAGATGTGTGGTCCTAGTCTTTTTTGATGAAATATTAATTTATAGCAAAAGTTAGGAAGAACACAAGCAATATTTAGCTATTGTTTTGTAGGTTTTAATGGATAATCACTTTAAGGTCAACCCCAAGAAATGTTGCATAGGGAAAACCTCCATCAACTACCTCGGCCATTGTATTTCAACTCCTCCCTATCTGGAGATTTAGAGTCAGAGTGGGATTCCAACTCCTCCCTAGGTATAAAAGCCAAAAATTAGTGTTTTTGAGGAGAAACTTGGAAAGAAAAGAACAAGTTTTCTTGAGAGAGAAAAATTAATTTTCTCTTCTCGGGAATAAGAGTTTAGACCTTTTTTCAACCAAAACAAATGCAAAAATCTTGGTTTTTTTAAACACAAAGTGTCAAGTATCGAAGTAGAGACGAACGTTGTCATCATTATAGAATTAAAATATCTCTTGAGGATAATATTCTAGGTTTTCTCTCTCTTTCATCTAGCTCACTCTTATCCTTATACATGCTATTTAATGGTGCTTTATATGTGTTTTTTTATGTTAGTTATTTAGATTTGCATATTTTTAGAAATGCCATGATAATCTGAATCAGTTGGTGTGCTAAGACAATATATTAGAAAGTGATTTCCTCTATGAATGCATGTCTTGTACCTTGTCTTTAAGATATTTTTTCTTTAGTTATTTTATCATTATTTAACCAAAATGTGATTTAGGGATAGTACTCTAGGTTTGGCTTGTTTTATATTCATGGAATTATATATTTAGGGTTCATTTAAGATCTTGATAAGTTTTGTGTTTGATTTTATCACAAACGGCCATCTATCAACGCAACAGAGGGGACGTCGTGATGCTTTCTTCTTATCCCATCCCTCTGTAGACATGCTGCGATGAATTTTCTTAATACCCTGGTCTATAGGAATTAGTTAGGGTTAGAGGGGTGTTGAACTCTAGGAATCAATTTTAGGTATAATTGTTATCTTGTATTAACCGGTTGGATACTAAGATAGATAGGCAATGATAACAAAATGGAATTGGTTATATTAATTTCTTACTAAACTAAACTAATTATCTAATCTAAAATATAACTTACAATCAATCAATAAAGATGTTAGAATTACAAAGCATCAATTGATCTTATAAGAATGCAAATAAACATATAAGCATGCAATAAATGGAGAATAAGGCTTATTATCCCTAGATGCAACTCTCATTGTCAAATAAGGGCATTCCCATTTAGAGTTTATGAGCACTCTCATGTCATCATAGAGATAGATGAGAACCATGAAACTTTTTGCCTATTTTTAAGCCCCTTAAAGTGAAACTCTTGTCTCTTATATGATTTCTAACTTTAAGTAATATTAATTACCTTTCCACAAAAATGTCCCAATTCTCATTGTGAACAAATTGATTAACATATTATATATGGTGATCAAACATACATAATAAATTAAGAACCTAATTAAACTTAATTCATTCATACTTAAAACAAAATAATGTATATTAATAAAGATCAATTCATACTTGCAATTATAACAAAATAAAGTTAACCTAAATACATATTGGGAAAATAAATAAGACAAGAGAAATTAAAGTTAAGTAAAATTTAAACAAAAAAAGAAGGTAAAATGGTAGAAAATTCCTTAATGCTCCTTTAGAAAAGTACTTAAATGTTGATTGACCTCTTTTGTTCTCTCCTTTTTCTTGGTGTATTTTTCTTCCTCATAATCTTTCTAATTGATATAGAAGTTACAAAAAAGTTTTTTTTTAATCTTTTTCTCTATATTTCTCTCTAAAATATAGTTGTCTTCATGAATTTATAAGCCCCAAAGGTGCTCTAATTGGTGTCTTTTTGGAGAGTGATTGAAATTATGAAAAGGTGCATGAAAAATTACAATTGTTGGTCTTTGTCACCAATCAACACACCCTGTGTTGAGTTAGATTAGTCGGCACACCAAGGTTCTGTAACAAGTCATCACATCCTCAACTGCTTCACGAGTCATTTGAACACAACATGGGTCAGCACATTAAGTCCCTGTGATGAGTTGACACACATTGTTATGAGTTGACACAGGCTCTTAAATTCTTTAAAGATCTTTTTTCTTCTATTCTTTAATGAAAATCCCTTTAATTATACTTCATTTCGCTCAATTAGGCACATTTAGCCTATAAAATAAAAAAAAACATAACAAGTAACCTAAAACATAACAAAATACATAAAATAACTAAAGAAATAATGCAATATCACACTGAATAACTATGCTAAATTGCAAGGCATCGAATTCTCCCACACTTAAACCTTGCTTGCCCTCAAGCACGAATGCAATAATTTAAGTGAGAGAACTAACAAAAATTATTTGCCTTCCAAGTTAAGAAGAGAGTTTCTCTAAGAATCATCTTGAACATCAGAAATGTGCTTAAAATAAAGTAGCCAAATAACTAATTCCTAATGCTCAACAATGATAGAGCAGACAAGTTGCATAGCATAGATAATAAATTTAACCTACTATCTCAGGTTATTAAAATCAAAATCAAAATCAAGAACATAAAGCCAATAATCTAACCAAACTATTCAGCTAGGATGGACAATCTTCAAACTTAGAGATTCAAGAACAACCATAGCCATTGGGATAAAAGAAAGCTCACACATTAACTCACAATTCTAATGGCATTTTTAGACACTTACAAATTTTCTAATATCTTAGAAAATTTTTGTTGTGGGTGCATTTTATGCTCCATCCCACTTTATTTAATTGAGCAATCTTAATGGGTGCATTTTATGCTCCATCCCATAAGATGATTTTGATTTTTCTTCCTTTTTTCTCTTTTTTTTTTCTTTTTCTCTTCTTTTTTTTATTTTTTTAGGTCTTCATCCATTATTGAAGAGTGAGCAACGAGTATTATGGCTATAGTTTTCCTAAGACCATAAAAGCTCTTAAAACACTAGATTTGAATCAAGCCATCCTAGATGTCAAGTATAGTTAGAAATTGACTAAACATTCTAAAACTTTGAAAATAACAACAATAGATAGTAAGAAAAACTTAAAACCTATACTATATGAAACTTAAGATTCTACCAATTGTACATAAAAAAACAAGCTATTGACATGGCATTAAATTGCACTGCATCATGCCAAGAGAAACTTAAAGAAACTACTTAAAAATAAAGATAGAATACAAATGTGAAAACATGCATGAACTTAACATAGAAAACTAAACACAAATATAAACATAAAAGAAACATAAAAACACAAACAAACAAAACATAAAACATATATCCCTCCCCCACACTTAAGCTTCACATTGTCCCCAATGTGAACCCAAAACAATAAAAAAAAGAAGGAAAAGAAAAGCTTCCCTCAGTCATCTGAAGGAGAAGGTGATGGAGAGCCAACAATATAGCCCACTTGAGCTATAAATGTATCCACTTTGTACTCCAACCTTCTTTGCCTTCTTGCAAGGTTTCTTTGCACAGTCTCCATCGAATTCAATTATCTCTGCGAATTCAATTATCTTTGCATGGCTTGTTGGCCTTCCAAAACTTGTTCCCACATCCAAAAAAAACCACTAGAGGCACCACGAGATTATCCATGAGAAGGACCATAGGTAGGTCTACTAGCACCCTTATAGTATTGAGCTAAAAGAATGGCCGATGCATCATGAGTTTCTTCAACCGGAGGAACACCAAAATCCTATCCTTCCTTCTCTTCTTCTTATGCTCTCTCTTGAGGTGGTGGTGGTTGTTCCAATCCCCTCTAATAAGAATGATAACATATCAAGATAAACCTCATTGAGCCATTAACCACTTCTCCTCTTATTAAAGTCTATTTAGTGAAAAATGTACACTCAAGCAAACTAGTTTTTATAGTTAAATCATAATATAAAGCCTAAGCAATAATGATCACTATATGACCTAATTCTATATCCATTTTATTCTACGAATTTTCAAAGTAGTAACACAAACTGATTTAGAAAAAAATGTAGTCTTGGATAGTTTGTAAAGATTGGGTCATAACATCTAAAATATATACGTCTAAATTGAATGGTATTTGAAGCATGGAAAACTATAGACATAGACCAATATTTGTTTAGAAGACCAATTGAGATAATTTAGTTATTTGGTATGATAAAATAGAGATACAAAACAAAGGTTGGAGGCTGCTTGCATCGTTTGAACATAATTAAAATTTTTTGTCCATTTTGTACCTACCCTATTTTTCTCTAAACCTGATTCTTTGATGCTAAAATATTACTATGAGTATTTATATAATTTTAGAGCAATTTGATTATGAAGATAAGGATATAACATGTTCTATAATTATATAGAAGAATAATAGTACTATGATATATATTTGACTATGAGTTTGGGATGTTAAAAAGGATGGTCAAGAAATTTAGAATAATTAATCATGAAGAATTAGCTTATAATGTGAGATATGTATATGGAAATGTAATATAACTACATGGTAAAATTATGTTTGAACAGGAAGAAATATGTTATATGGGAAACATATGAACAAGCATGTGATTATTACTTATTTGAAATAACATAAATATGCCTACAAGCTTATGCTTATATGTTATCATGTGAAATTAAATGGCCATTGTATTATATATATATATATATGGGGATTTACGTAAATGAGTTATGTGATGTGCACAATAGTGTCTAATGAGAAAACATGTGAATAGTATAGTAACACCTTTATATTAATTGTGGTAATTAGAGTATTAACATGATAATATAATAAAGCATGCTTAATGATATATGATAAAAATGACATAGCTAGGTTATAGTATGAGGGTGTTACAATTATACATGAGTACATATGTATATATATGTATATGATGGATAAGGGTAAAGTACAGGAAAATAAAGTTAAGAGATGATATCACTTGCGTCTGTGTCTAGGTTATGGATAGATAGGCATACCTATAAGGGTAATTTAGCAGCTGCTATTGTCGTCCCCATTTGAGGCTATCTTTGACCTTGTTTGAGTCTTAATACAGTACAGTTTGGCCTCATTTAGGTCGTTAGCTGACTTCGTTTGAGTCTGCTTGACCGGTTCCCTACATAGTTTGTTCCTATTTTGGGCTACGGTCATATACCTTGAGGTATCTTATTCGTATCGTTGGGTGCTATCTTACAGTTTAATCCGTTATCCACTTCTTTAGAAAAGTGCAGGCTTGATACCAAATAAAGAAAGTATTATGTAATAATAAAAGATAATGAAGCATGATAGTTCATAATGGATTTTCATCTTTATATGAAATCTTATTACATATATAACACATGATATAAAAAAGAGGTTACATTATATATATGTATATATGGCATTTTTTAGAATATCATGTACATCCTAGACCTATAAGTTATGCATATGAACTTGCTTAATACTGATGTTTTATCAATAAATATATTGATGAATGCATGTTCTTTATGGTCATATGCTCCTTACTTGATTTTATTTAATATATTACCATAATACGCATCAATGTATAGTATATGAAAAACATGACATGGAGTGAAAGAGCATTTTATTATTTTATGGATAAAATCATTGATGTAATTTCAAAGTGTTGCCTATACCTAGGAATACAAGATATATGTAGTTGTATTTATGCATTGTGATGTCTTGCAAAAGTTGTATTGATTAATATGTATTCCTTATAGCTACACGTTTCTTGCTTAACATTGTGTAATGATATATGTGACTTCTTACATGTAATCATAAATGAATTATAAACTTACAGCATGGTTATGTAATATATGCATGAGATAGAAGCAAATTGGTATGTCAATGTAAAGGCAAATCGGAATTGTATCTTAATATGAAAAGGAATGGCATATTAATGATAGCAAGAATTAAAAGAGTTAATACATAAATTGGATACATAGGATATTTGTGCATATATTTATATGATGAGTAGATTATTAGTATTCAACTATACTTAGGGATCTAGTTTATTAACTTAAAATTCTATGACTTATAATTGGGTTTTCCTACGAAACTCGATTGATATTAACACGTGTTTAAGAAAGATGAGTAAGTCAATGCAATTAACTAAGAATAAACTATCGGAATTCAGAAAGTATAATTGATGTATATGAATATTTCTAAGAATAAGAAGTTGATAATAAAGTGGAAAGTTAATAAGTATTTGACATTGGATATAAGAATTCTATGAGATTGATTAGTACCTAGAGTTGTTATGTCCATTATTTTTAAAAGATAGGTTTATATGCTTAAATATATGCTTTTATATGTTTGCATTATTTTGACGATTTTCGAAAGAGGTCGTCCGCATGTTTTATGTTCCCCACTAAGCTATATAGTTGAGCACGGATTTTTGTTCTGTGTAGGTTGTCAAGATATGACTTCTTCTCAGGGATAATATCTACAGCAAAACGACCAACATAAGCCTTAAAAGATTTGAAAGTATATAGCTTTCATTTTGGGTTCATTTGGGTTATGACTTTTTAATCTATGTTGGTAATTTTGTAAGGTAAAGATGTTTAGTAGTTGTAAATGTTGCAATGTTTGAAGGGACTCACACGGAAGTTAAGTTCTGATAGTAAAGTTCATATGATATGTTTTAAATTTTCCTATAAGATTTTTATACATTGTTGTTAAGTAAAGATTAGATCATTTGATTACAGTACATTTATGTAAATATGTTAGAGGATAGAAATATGCTACAGGGGAAGGGTGTTATAGCTCTCTCTCTCTCTCTCGCGCATTTTATCTCTTTGCGTCTCGACCTCGATCTCCCTTCAAAAACTATCTTTGCTGGTATCTACATCGGAAATGCCTGTTGGGAACTTTACTGCCTCGAGTATGGCATTCAGGTACGTCTTTGGCACATATGTGTTTATTTGTTTGCAATTTGGATAATGTATTATTCTAAGCTGAACCCTAGATTTGTTGGTTTTTCATTCGTTTTTATCTTTAGTTCTATCGATTTTGGTGCTAGATCTGTATATTGTGTTTGTTTTGCTTTAATTTTGATAATGTATTGTATTTTAAGCCTAGATCTGTCAGTTTGTTTTGCATTTGTTTTTCTTGCTGACATGACTGACTCCGACCAAAATTGTAATCATATATTATAACAACTATAATTTGTTAAGTTTGTATCTGACTCCGACCAAAATTGTTTGGGGCTATGCCGGGGGAATTGTTAAATGGATCGGTTCCAATTGAAATTTTAGATCTTAGTGGCAATGGATTTACAGGTAGTGAAATCTTAACTTATATCTGTAATGGAAAGGATTCTCTCTTTTTTATTGGAATTTTATTGGGGTATTTACTCAATAGAACTAATAATTATTATGAAGAACCAACTGTAGATTAAATCTATGTTTTCGTGTGATATCGTTTTTCAAATTTTGTGGTTTTCGTTTGCTCTTCTGCTCCTCTGGTTTGCTTTTTCATATTCTCTTCTTCTTTTTTTTTTTTCCCATTTGAAAGTGATTTAATTGTTATGAGTTACTTATTGTCGTTTTGGGTGTAAGATCTAGTGTAGCCAAAGTAATTAATCTTTTCAGAAAGCAGGGATAGAAACGTGTATCGTTGTGATTGCTTGGTAAAAGTTGGGTTCATGAAATTGGTGGAAAGTGAGTCGAAACTAGTGACTCGTTTCTCATTTCACTTGAAAGATCGAGTGAATTAATTAATTTGTAGTTACAAATTATATTACTTCTTTATCCATAGGCTTACAAGTTAATCTGGAGCAAGCCTAGGACAATATCATTTTCCATTGTTTTGGAATTTCAGGTTCCTGTTTTCCTGTAGAAGATCAACGGCATTAAGCAGTAAATATTCTGAAATGCTGTTTCTGCTTCAGTTTCTAGTTATTTCAGTTGCTATGTCAACTAATGCTGGCAGAATTGATTTCTTTTTCTTCCAGTAAAATTAGGTATATTAATATTTGAATAAAGACTTAATTTTCACTTTTTCTGTCATCATATCTTTGTATAGAATAGAATTGTTAGCTTTACTCTCAGTGGGCCTAGAATGCTTTTGTTAATAATTAAGGTGGATTAATCTTTAAAACAAACTAATTATTTACGTTTATCCCAACATAAGTGATGTTAATAATTAAGGTAATTATACAATTGGAACCAAGAATTACCGCTGATAAGTGTCACGTGTTGTCCTGAATTGAACGTGTAGCATATACTCTAATTGAACCAGCATCCATGATTTTTGCTACACTAATTGAACCAACATCCATGATTTTTGTTCCTAAAATTTGTCGGTTATAGACTGAAATTTTAGGACAAAAAAAAATCATGTTCCAACTCTCAAGTAAGGATGGGGCTGCTGAGCCTGAGGCAGTATTACATGTATACCACACGTGTGCTCGTCCACTGGATATTGCTTGCTATCATGTCTGTCTTCATTCCCTTGCATCAATGTCTTTTTTTATTATTATTAATTTTTATAACTATTTGCTGTTCCAAATTTTGAATAGATAAATTCAAAATTTTGCTAAAGTAAGTGACAAAGTTGACATTCATCTATCAATATCTTTTCTTTATTATCCTTTTTCATAAACACATTTTCTAAAATAAAAAACAGGATTATTCATGAAAATAAGTGACGAAGCTGACATTCTTAAAATGCACAGCTGCTTAGCTATCTCCAACTTCTAAGAAATTAGAATAATTTGAGTATACTTACAAAATCATAATCTTATTTGTAATTGACATTTAAAATATCCTTTCTTTTTTCACGTTATAGCATCTCACGAAAATTTAGAGAGTACTAATTTGGTGTACTGTGATTTGCACATTTTAATTGTTGGATTAGGATTTAATATTATTTTATTAGCGACCCAATTATTTACAGTTCTCCGCACTGATTTCACTTGGTGCTTCTATAAAAGCTTACATGAGATGATGATGATGGCCTAAGTGTTAAAGCTTTTGGCCTCATTGCTGGAAGCTAAGATGGAATTAGCAGCGGTTTTTCAGTCTTTATTCAAAACTTTTGCTCACGATGTTTAGCTTTGCTATCTATTTTATTTTCGGTTAATCTGTATATCTTGCATGCTTGCTTGATAATTACTAGGAACTAAGAAATTTACTAATTATTAATTTCATTTGCTGTGATGGTAAATTCACTTGAATTTATAATTATCATTTACTATGTTATATATGTATACATATATTGTTATATTTCTGATGTTCTGGTAATTGCATGTTGGTAGAGAATCCTAGCATTTTTTTCAGCAGGTTGATTTTTTTCGTGCATACTTGCTGGTGCTTGACGTCGTGCTGTTGCCAGGTATATCTATTTATAAATTTTGCTTGTACCAAAAATGGCAGAGGAAGGATTGACCATTTCGATTTGTCCCTGATTAATCTTTTCTTTATATTTTTTCTAGTGATCACACATATCTTATTAAATCTTGCTCATGAACTTGTTTACATATATCTTACTCAACGCCCTTAGGAAAGAACAGAAGGCTTCTCTTGATAGGATTGAGACAGAATATAGGGAACAATTGAACGAATTGAGAAAAGATGCTGAAGCCAAGAAGCAGAAATTGGTTGAGCAATGGGCTGCAAAGCACTTGCGTCTGTCAAAGTTTCTTGAGCAGATGATGTGCAGGTCTAGGCTTACAAAGCCAAATCTGTTGTCCGACTATTCCTTTAAAATCTATTTCATTTAAGGTGGGGATGCAGACAGATACTTTATGAAAGATCTGCTGATGGAGGAACATATGTCACAGGGCTTGCCATGTCAAAGGAAAATTGCTATTCTTGTTACTTCTCTTAGATACAGTTCCCTGCATGACATTGATGCGGTGCAGATTTAATTTGGTGCATTACTTGTTCAAAATTATATTACCAAAAAGTGCATGTAAATAACAATGATTTACATAATTATATTACCAAAAAGTGAATGTAAATATAATGATTTACAACAAATAAATTTTTTAATCTTAGTGTCCTATTATTGTGTTTACCGGCAGCATGCGACGTTCCTGGAATCAAAAGAATGCTTCCTTCACAGTGGAGGGAATTGGAATTTTTTAATAATATTTACGAGCTTGTTGGAGTACCTGTTGTAACAGTATAACTTAGATATAATGGGTGGGTCCCATAGTTACAAGATCTAGAGCGATCACGGTGAATTTTTCTTTTATGCAATTGTTCGTCTTGTGTGAATATAGTGTGCTTTGGAGAGCAAAACTATATGTGATTTTGTTTTACTGCATGAGATTATTGGACGAGGTGTTTTTGTTCTATTTTGTATTCATAGCTAATTTTTTTTTTGTATTAATTGAGATATTTTTGGTGGCTATTTGATTTTATCAATAACGAATCTTATGTTCACTACTGAAGCGTTGTTGATTGTTCTGCATGCTATGTCATAGATCACCATCAAGTCTCAATTTGAGCCTAAATGTAATGTTCTGCAGTTAATTGTCGTCTTAGTTTCAAATCTTAAACTAAGGTTGATGAATGTGGTGGTTGCATGCTTGGGACAAGTTCAGTAATTTGAAGTTTTCATTCTCTTTCTAGATGTTCTAAAAGTATTTAGTGTTGAATTCTATGTTTTGCATGTAGATAAATCTTTTATTTTTGGTATTGTGATTTACACAATACTTGTACAAGTAGAATTATAGGTTTTTTGTATAATAATGTAAAACACTGTGCACAATATATACTTGTATTGATATTGCTTGCACAAGAGTTACAATATATATATTGATTTTGAATTATAATATATCTTCAATTTAAATTTTAGACTTTTTATATTGAATTTATCGTGTTTAATTTGGGATTTACAAATAGAAAATGTATAATTTTTGCAAAAAAATTATAAAAAAATAAATGAAAAAATTTTATGTTATCGACGGAAAATCCGTTGCTACTATTTTAATAATTTTAATATTTATAATAAATATATTTGTTGACAAAATTACCGACAAAATAAATACGTCGTTGTTTATACTAAAATAAATTAATAATTTATTCATTAAATTTAGCGATGGTTTACCGACGCAATATTTCGTTGGTAGACAGTCAACGCAACGAAACATCCGTCGGATTTTTAATAAAAATACCGACGGAATTTTTTTTTAAAATTCTATCGGTAAAATCTATCGACAATGTTTATTGACGAAATTTTTTTCCGGTAAACTACCACAAGCATTTTACGTATTCCGTCGGTAAAATAATAATAGACTATCGATAAGTTCATTTTTTGTCGGTAAAAAGGCTAATTCCATCGGTAAATTGAAATTTTTTATAGTGTCCTAGGAAAGATGGAAAGGTGGTTAATTCTCCTATAGGAGTTCGACATAAAATACATCACTAGAAAAATCATTAAAGGAAGAGCCATAACAAAATTCCTAGCTGATCAGTTGTTAGAGGGAAAAGAGATAACCTACGAGTTTTTTGATGAAAACATTGCAGCTATAATGGTTCAGGGTTGGCAGATGTAATTTGACGGAGCTGTGAATAACAAAGGAGTCAGAGTAGGAGTAATCTTAGTAAACCTAGAGGGAGAGAAAATGCCTTTAGCCATGAAACTAAAGTACAGAGCCACGAGTAATGAAGCTGAATATGAAGCCTGTATCTTCGAGCTGAAAGCCTTACTGGCTATGGGACAAAATCTGTAGAAGTATTCAGAGATTCATCCTTGATAGTCTATCAGGTAAGGGGTGAATGGTATGTAAAAGAAGAACGATTATTGCCCTACTTTAAGTGTCTGAAAGCCTTAAGTGGCCAGTTTGAGGTTTGTACTTTCGGATACACGCCTAGAGATAAGAACCAATTGGCAGATGCCTTGGTCACCTTGGTATCGATATGGGATAACCCAAGAGGAGTAAGCAAGAAGCCTGTATTGATCTCAAGTTTTGATAAGCCATACTTCGAGACATAATAGATAAGGAACATCGAGGTGGATAATAAGAAGCCCTGGTACTACATTATTCAGAATTATTTAGAAAGGTTAGTATTTCCGAAAAAAGCCACTGAAAAGGACCAAATAATGATTCGTAAGTTGTCAACTCAGTTTATTACTGTAGGTGGAATACTTTACAAGAGATAACCGGATGGTATCCAACTAATGTGTTTAAATGAGAAGGAAGCTAAGAAGGTCATGAAAAGGTACATGCAGGTGTGTGTGGAGCTTACATGAATAGATTGCCTTTAGCAAAGAAGATCATACGCCAAGGATTTTTTTGGCTTACAATGGAAACTGACTGTTCTAAGTATGTCAAAGAATGTCAGTTATGCCAACAGTATGCATACTTAAGGCACTTGTCGATTTTTGAATTGTGTAATATTACATCACCTTAGCCATTCACTGCATGTGGCATAGACATCATGGGTATGATTCACCTGCCAGCTTCGAATGGGCATAGATTCATTATAGTGGCTATTGACTACTTCACCAAGTGGGTTGAAATAGAATCCTTTAAGAAGGTAGATGCCAAGGACATAGCCAAATTTATTGAAAGGAACCTGATATGCAGATACGGGTTGCCTCACCACATTGTATTAGACAATGGATTGCAGTTTTCTAAGGAAAACAAGCAGATGCTTAGGAAATACGAGGTTCAACTCCATAGGTGTTTTCCTTATAGACCTCAGGTAAATGGGGCAGTGAAGGCAGCTAATAAGAATGCCCAAAGATTTTTCTAAGATGGTTTGAGCTTACAAAAATTGAGCCAATAAGCTACCTTTTGCATTATGGGTTTATAGGACTACAACCAGAACTTTGACAGGAGCTACTCCACTTTTTGTAGTATATAGGACAAAAGTTGTACTGCCAGTGAAAATTGAGCATCAATCTTTGAGTGTGGTCCTAAAAGCTGAATTACCAGAAACAGAGTGGGCTGGACAGAGATTGTTATAACTTAACCTGCTAGATGGGGATAGGATGCGGGCATACTACCACAACTAGGTTTATCAAAAAAGACTAGCTCGTTCATTCGAAAAAAGTTAGGAAGCCTCCTTTAAAGGAGGGAGAGCTGGTGTTCAAATAGATGAGGCTTGGGATTCCAGATATTCGAGACAAGTTCTGTGAGGACCTGACCTTGACCCTAGCAGGGAATATGTTTAATAGTATGATGCTATACGTGCAATTAAAAATTTTTATGGTTATAGCCACTCTAGGATAAAGCTTCTTGAAGGGCAATGTGGTAATTTTGGTTAAGTTCATGAAAAAAATGGATTAATTGAATAATAAAAGAGATGTTGGGATAAGATTTATGATTTAAGTTTCTTTTGAGGTTAAATAGTAGATTTTGAGATGGAGGGGTACTCTTAAGAGAAATACTTGGAGAATAAGGCTAAAAGAGTAATTGATGGTCTCCCTCACGTGATTCCAGTGAGGATATCACTGCCTGTCAAAAGGGGAAGACCATCACTCTCTCTTTTACGTTTTCTCCTTCTTTCTTTCACTGGGTTTGGAACTAGGGTTTGGTAAGAGGAACTCCTCTCATCTATCTTTACTAACTAATGCAATATCTTAGGAGTACAAGAAGGAATGCTTAGTATCTTTTGTGACTTGTTACAGGAGAGTCAAGCAAGGATAAGGGCAAAGGGATCTTGAAGGAGTAAGAACGTCACTGAGCAGGTATGTGAGTATCGTTGTTTTCATTGTTGTCTGTAGGTGTTTTATAGAAACTAGGTTTCTTATCTGAGTTATTTGGCTTTATAGAGGAAGTTAAAGATGATTAATGAAAATATTTGATTTAAGATGAGTTTTGGTAAGATGTTATAAACTATGAAGTTGCTATGTCCTTATCGAAGCATTACGATCCTTGAACCTAAGGAAACCGTGGTCATGCAAGCTTTGAAGCTTGTGAAATCGTGGTCACGCAAGCCTTGAAGCTTGTGAGGCCTTGGTCACGCAAGCCTCAAAGCTTGTGAGGCCGTGGTCACGCAAGCCTTAAGGCTTGTGTATCACGTGGCCACGCAAGCCTTAAGGCTTGTGTATCACGTGGCCATGCAAGCCTTAAGGCTTGTGTAACCCGTGGCCATGCAAGCCTTAAGGCTTGTGTATCACGTGGTCACGCAAGCTTTAAGGCTTGTGTAGCACGTGGCCACGTGCCAGTCCACTGCCCTCCAATTCCCTATTTTGCACATTTGTCCCGATAATCATACAAATCACTTCCCCATTATTATCGACAAAGCCAACACTTTTTATAACAATAATCCATCCTTTTAAAGCAACCCAATAGGCATATTTTAAGAGTATGTTTACTAAAAGTAATATATGATTGTTTTATGCTATGCTTTTACTGTCAAGCCATAACAATTGAGGTAAAGTGATCATGGTAAGTTATCAAGTAGTGTTAATTACAACTTACTTCGATATGTGATTGTAATAATAGTAATGTTATAATTTCATGAAATTACTATGAAATATGTATGTTTATGCAAAGTATGATGATAACTATCCTTAAATGAGATTGAATATGTGGTATATGAGTTATAAGTCGGGGTAATAAATATGTATACCATCATATGTGTATGAAATGGGATTTCAGATGTGAATTGTGGCTTGAACAAATATTGTAACGTGTAAGAAGGAACATAATGAATCAAATATTCTTCTGATTAAGTGGTTAAGCCTGCGGGTCTTAGTTCAGTTGTGGATTAGATAGGCATGCCTAAAGGGATATAGTTGCAGCTGCCATGGTTGACCCCGTTTGGGTCCATTGATTGTTCCTTTGATGGAACCATAGTCCGACCCCTTGGGTCCATTGTTTGATATCTTCTAGATATCTATTATCTGATACCTTAGGGTATCCATTGCTCCCGTTATCCACCCCTTTGAACTAGTACTTAGGCAGGCTATTAAGTTTAAGAGAATTGTTAAAGAAAGAAATACATGTTTCAATTTCTTCAGTTGTATAATACAAGCATGCGAGTGATTGATTACCATGTTTTATCTTCGCTTCCTTTGGCCATATTGTCAAATTGAAACAACCTCCTGATATTAGTATGATGAGGTGCTTAGTGGAATGTTGTGCAAAGATATTTCCATTCGCTTAACCTTATTGGTCGATTATACTATTATTATTACTATTATTTTTGTATGTTATCTCCTCGCTAAGCTTTATAGCTTAGCACGGTTGCTTTACATCCGTGTAGGTTTGGCTGGTGGTCTTTCAGGGACTTAATTCTGCATCGGTTGGCCAACAAGAGTCAAATCAAACTATTTGATGTAGGATATTTTGTATATAGTCCTTTTTGTCTAGTCCTGTATTTTTGTCATGTTTCTTTGGGGGTAATGTAATATGGAGGACTGTAACCTTAACTTAAATTACCATGCTTGCTTGCCCTTCCATTATTGTGGTGGTTAATGTACGATTGCTACATTATAACTGTTTCATGACTTTCCAGTTTAACTATTGAAGTATGCATGCACCTTATTTGTATATGATGACATGTTGTTGTAAGATTGTTGTGAGTTTTGGTTGCTGAAGGTATGATAGATGTAATGTTTGGGAGTCGGTATTAGGGTATGACAAGTTCACACCTACTTATGAAGGACCTTTTGTATTGAAAAAGTTGTTGTCCAAAAGTGCTACTATTCTAACCGATAGTGATGGTAATACATATAGAGAGCCGGTAAATATAGACAGATTAAAGAGGTTCCATGACCAAGACTTAAAAGAGAAAAAGAAGAGAACAAAAGCCCTGCAGGTTGAAAACCAAAAAGGCAGCGGCCTTGCTAAAATTGGGTGCCTCATCAGGATAAAAACTGAAAAAAGGCATCTTGGGTAAAAATTAGAGGCTTAGAGAAAATAATCAATCAAAAAAAAAATTTGAGAGGGCTGATTGATGATAGGATTTATGATGCTTTTAAAATTTCATGTTCGAGATTGAGTAATATGTATCATTGAGATAATGTCGAATAATGATTATGTGTACTGAAATCACGAAGAAATACCATATGTGTATCCAAAAGCATTATTAATATATCCAAAAGTAGTCCTTTTCTTTTCATGCGTCCAAAATTTTAAAAATTTCTAATGAAAACAAAAGCATACTCCATGATAATACCTAATCTAGTATATTTGTATCACGTTGCTCACTTCATCTGGGCACCTGAGGTGAAAAGTCCTATTGTTAATAGCCAGACTCGTAACCTATTGCTTGTGTAAGTTGGAGGTGGTGAAGTCACAAACACTAATCTTAAGAATAACAGTCCTCATAGAAAGCCAGGCCAAATCCTCCGGTAGTAACCTGATAGAAAAGGAGCAGAAAGTATACCAGCCTGAAAACCTAATGGGTACCTAACAATATCCTAATGGTCCCCAAAATAGCAATCATAGTGAGCAGTGATGTAAAAGGTGGCCCAATGCAATCCACACAAAGTGACACATCTAGAAGGCCCGTCTCAAACTACAGAAGAAATAGGCAGCCAAGCACACCTGAACATGATGTCACCATTTGCTAATTGAGCCAACCAATCAATCCCCTCTTGGATTGAAAGGAAATTGAGCCGCCTGTGCTTGAGAATAAAGTATCTTATAGGATAAGTGCCCATGGCTTTGACTCAAGGAGGAGGCTCTAACAATAGCTTCAGCTTCTTATATAGCCATATCTAGAAAAAAAAAGAAAAAAAAGTTGCTGGGGTGAGTTGGATTCATCTTAAGCAAAAATAAGGAAATGAAATACATGAAAATTTAAAAAGGACGTATTTTCCAACAATAAAAGCTATTGTGAAAACCCATAAAGGGTGCACTACCTTTAAAATAATGACATACCTGGAGCAATATGGGACTACCAGTAAATCGAGTGAGAAGGTTAATATGAACTGCATCCAAGCCGAGGATAGTCTTTGCTAAAACTAGAGGAAATGGGTTATGCCCCTGTGCATATTGTCCATGGCACTGAACAATCTATAATCTCCTGTCAGGTCGTCTAAACACATCAACAAGAATTGTCCATAGCAACAGAGCAAGATCACACCAGATTGGAATGTAGGCACATTGTCAAAGTCAGCCAAGACATCAGTCAATGGCTCCAATGAAAAAGTCCTCCCTCGAGGTAACAAGCTCCTAGCCTTGAAAGGAAAGATATCCAAAGCCTGAGTCACCTCTCAGGGATAGTCAAGGACACTGAATGACAGGCATAGTTGAGTACCGGGGGTAAACCTCACACCAACAATCTCAACAAACTCCCCAGGTAAGAAGCAAAATTCTTGATGTGTAAATCTAAAAACATAGAACCTCAAGTCGCAAGACTGTATGGCAGCTAAAATTAGGTTCCTATCAAATGATACCCTTTTTAAAAATCTCAAATTGGAGTATGGAGCTAGGAGTGAGTCTTCCTAAGTTCTTATGTCATTTAATAATCAGTGTAATTTCGTAATAGCCGGGGTTGACATGGCGGGAGTTTTCAAGTAGTCTAAATATAGAAATAATGAGGGAAAATAAGCAACTGAAGAAGAAATGACCAAAATAAAAAGGAAAGAGGGAAGGAAAAATACGTGGAAAGGAATAAAGCTTCTTGGAAAAGAAGAGGTCAAAAGGCACAAAGACCAAGAAAAATTCAGATTATTCATATAAAAGGTTTAACAGATGGTCGTCCCTCGACGAGTGAGCTACGACCAGCCTGTCTATCACCTCTGGACTACGATAACGGATCTTTTCTGCATGTCCCATGCATTACACGTACATACTTTTGCATCATTTTTCTTTTATTTTTGTAAGAAGCTCAAGGGGCCTAATGCTGATGTGCAATCTTTCGGAAGCTTCTAGAATTAGAAATCTTGAGAATTTAGGAAATATACAAGTTTTCAAGGAGTATATATATAAAAGAACAACAGCAGTAGCAACAACAACAGCAGTAGCAACAGCAACACTACCACCACCACCACCAACAACAACAACACCAACACCACCACCACCACCACCAGCAGCAACAGCAACAGTAGCAGCAGCAACAACAACACAATAGCAACAGCAGCAACAACAACACAATAGCAACAGCAGCAACAACAACAATAATATATATGTGTGTGTGTATATATGTGTAAATATAATAGTGTGTATATGCATAATAAATAGGAATAAAAATATAAATGTGTGATAGTAAGTAATGTGATAAAATAGAAGATAAAAATTAAAAGATAAATAAAATAAAAAAGGTCAAAAAGGGTGCAATAGACGAGACCTATGAGGCGACTATTTGTCACTAACGACAAACGCCCCACCCCCCGCCCCCGTCCGTTGTTTAAAATTTGAAAAAAGGGGGCTTTTCTTCTTCTTCTTCTTCTTCTTCTTCTTCTTCTTCTTCCTTTTTCTCTCTATAACCACCATTGATGACTTTTCAAGGTTTCTCTTCGATTTTTTCTCTCTTTCTCCTTTGTTTCTTGTCCGTTTTAAGTGCCGTTTGTGGCAGCTAGTGCTCACGTCAAGGAACTTTACGTTTCACATTTAGTCGAGTTTTTTTTTTGTTTACCCATTCTAGGTTGGCATTATTGTTCCCTTTGTTTCTTTTATTATTTCAGTAATTTGTTTAATAGTTCTATTTAATTGGAATAAATTCTTATTGGTGTAGTATATATTTGCTTGGTTTATATTTGATTTTGCATCCTTAGATAATCCTTTGTTTGTGTAATTCTCCTCGCAAATGCAGTAGTGCTCGTTTTAATTGTATTCTCCTTTTTATATCCTTTGGTGTTTATTTTAAGTATTCTCTGTTTATATCCTTTCAGTAACTTCTTGTTGGATAATTAACCTAGTAAATGCAGTAAAGTACCTGTCTTAAACATAATTAATCCTTGCATGTTTAAGTTAACATATTTGCTTTGCTGTTGCTTTGTAAATTGTAGTACCCACCTTTTCACTTGAGTTAATTAATTAGATTAATAGGTTTTAAATAAGATAACTACAAGATCTAGGCACCTCTTTTATTTATGCAATTTAGAATCTTATTGACCTTGCAAAATCAATTGTAATAACTCGTGCCGCAAATGAATAAAAATACTTGTCGGCCATTGATGGTTTGTGGTGTTGTTAGATTGTTTTTTATGTAGGGGAAGGCACATTCCTAGTCAAAATGCTGTTGAAATTTCGTTAGAAGTTTTATAGATATTTAAAATATATTATTTGCTTTGATTATCGTGCATATTTTTTAGATTGCCCACTAGTGGGCTTACGTCGTTGTAAATTGTGTTGGGGCACTTAATACACATTTTTTGTGCAGGTTGGTTAGCGCCGATTTAAGCTGGTATGCTCCCAAAATGTCATCAAAATTTTTCATAAATTAATTTTAGTTTGCTTGCGACCTAAGTTACCTATAGAAAACTAATACTTAATTTTTAGATGCCACGTAGAGATGCACATGCCACACTGGCTCCACCCACACCAGAGTGGATGACTCTTCGACAGGCTGACAGGTATTGGGCCTCATCTTAAGTGCAGTTTAGGTCCAGCCATTTCATGTCTCAATAGTTTCTCTAGACTATAGGGATGACTGAGGAGGTCAACAGGCTATTGATTGCTGTAGGATGGACAACTTTCCTCACACTAGCTTTCCAGATCTATCCCTATATGACTAGGGAGTTCTTAGCTACTTTACAGTATAGGGGTACCAGAGGTCAGATAGGGAGTAGTCTAATTTAGAGTTGAGGGTACTCAGTACAACATCACACGTCGGCGCTTCATGGAGGTGATGAGACTTTCTATAGGACCAGACATCCTGACCCCAGAGAGGGTCCTAGACCAATGGTACTGGGTGGCTATCATACTCCTCGGGTCCATGTACTATTTGGACATGGCCAAAAATGCTATGTTAGCTACATAGGCTCTGAAGTACATACAATAGGTTCTAACGACATCCTATCTTAGCCGCATTAGCAATCCTAAGTCGATCAACACGGTCGACATCACTTGTTTGTGGGTTATGCACAGAGGAAGGAGTGTAGACATCTTCCACAACATCATCACTACCTTGCTCGGAGTCGCTACCCAGCTGACAATGCAAATATGCATTGGGGGAGTGGTGACTCGAGTGCTATTGGACCTAGAGGCAGACAAGAGGACATTTGGTTGGCCATTCTAGGAAGAAATCTTTGTTGACATGTAGACTGCCATCACCATGAGGATGGTCGAGGCAATACCCAGACGAGAGGGCCAGTATAGGTTGTTGACCGTTTTTGAGACCAGAAAGAGCTATGGCCTAAATTATATTCTGCTAGAGCCACCAATAGGGGGCAAATCAAGACCAGTCTCAACAAGTTTAGCCACCACTATAGGCACCTCTAACACTGCTAGCTCAGCATGATGATCAGAGGGAGGAGCCATAAGAGCCCCAAGGGCAGGTGTAGACTTCGATTATGAGATGGATATACAGGTAAACCTCAACAAGCTCCTTAGCGGGTCACCTCAACCACTAGAGCACCCACGTTCATCGATCAGACACCAGCAGTCTCCAGCTAGGAGGTTGGGCAAATACTCACAATAAAACCACCTAAGGGCATCCACGTCCACTGCACTTTCGCCATACGAACACCCCAGGGCATCTATACTACTACTCCACCGCCAGTGTAGCCGACATCAGCCCCATTACCTGATGATATCTTAGGGAGACTATCTGTTATGAAAGAGTCTGTTAGGAGACAGGATCATACCTTACAACCAGTATTGACTTTGGTACAGTCCTTACAGACTGACATAAAGGGTATTAAAGCTAATTTAGTGACTGCAGGATAAAGATTTGATGAGTCTCTATAGGTGGTTGATAATTCTATTACCCAGACGAGAGAGCAGAAAGAGCACATTGAGGCTAAGGTTCCTAGTGGGAGATGGGCTGTGGTTAAGACATATAAGTAGCTCTAGAGATACATCAAGGAAATGAGGAATGACTTGATGAGGTACTTGGAGCAACATTCTAGAGCAATGTCAGGAGTATGCCAAAGTTCAAAGTGCCTAGCTAAAGTGATAGCACAGATTTTGCAACCACTATCTGCTGCACTGTTCGAGTTTGAGTTCAAGTTCAAACAGTAGGAGGAGCAGCCACCGGCACCACTACAGGCAGTGGAATTGGCTAGACTTCCCAAGCCTTTAGCTTTTCGACCCTTATCAAGACCAGCCTATCGTAGAGGACAGGGCCATCTCAGTAGTTTTATCATTTTATATCCAGGGAGTTTCAAAACTTTTGGACATTTTGATGTATATAAAATTATGACATGTATTTCTTTTATATATTTTCCTTATGTTTTGTTTATATTATATTTATGTTTAACACATCTAGAAACAACAAAAAGACATTATAAAATTGACAACAAAATGTATGATTAAGATAACAATTTGACAAATAAAAGACAAAATGACAAGACGAAATGAATGATGAACCAATCATGACTAGGAAAAAAGAAACCAAATCAAGTTTAATAAATAGAACACTAATATCAAATCTTTTCCCATAGGTATGTTGGCTTTCGAAATAATAATTAAAAAAAATTATAGTGAAAAAAAGAAACCCAACAGGATCCATGCGATCCAATTGATTTAATAGAAAGGATGTAACGATTACTAACTTCTCGAAGTTCAGACAAATTGAATTTGCAAGTGTGGTCTCATGCAAAACAACACCCTTTACTGGTATTCACCCGCGAATATGATGAAGGGAATCACTTGGGTGCTAGATCCCTTCCTCAGTGGCCAGGGTATGATTATCTATTCTTTCTCAAAGTTGTAGAAAAAAATGAATTTTTTCTCTTCACTCTAAGTGACGACTGCCACTATAATTTTGTATGCTTAATTAGGGTTTAAACTAGACATATCACTACATATATAGTTAAACTAACCCTAATTTAGAGAGATAAAATTTTAGGCCCACATTTCTTATTAAAATAAGGAATACTTTATTTCTTATTTAAAATACGAACTATAATTTTTTTATATTTATTTCGAATTTTGATTTGTCATAAATAAAATTCGAAATGTCCGAATTAACCTTTAGTCCATTCAGCACATTCTATGTGTGTGACCCAATAGGTTCATATTATATTGGCACTAGGCCTCAATTCCATCATGGGCCCATGAATCATAAGCGGCCTCTAGCAAGACATTATGGCTGCCCAAATAATAAAAATATCGATAATTCGATTTTAATCTAATAGAACATGTTATAATCCTTTTATCGCATGATATCTTATTTGAACATAAGTCATGGTCCATGTCAAACTTATATAGTCCAAACATATAATTTTTCGATCACTAAGTAGACTGATAATATCAAATGATATTGATCGTTCTATTAATTTATTTGAGTACGGCTATACATTTCTCAGTCCTACTTATCGAGGCACCTAATGGAAATCTTTCTCATAAAAGAGGGACAAATTTCTTTTTGATTATTCACTATCCTTTGCATAATTCTCATCATGTCTAATCATAACCTTTATGATTATCCGATTAAAGATAATGTTTGATTATATCAAAACATAATGTTTGTCATGTAGGATACTGTAATAATTTCAGGTCTAAGGACCGATAACATAACTATTATAAGATCACTAATGACATTAACCCATAGAGTATCTCATAACGGGTTTATCCAATACTCTGTTATCTAACAAGTACCTATAAGTTTAATTCATATCACTATATATAATCATCCCATGATTATCAATCAAACTCATACTAGTCTTTATTTATCATTATTTCTTTAATGATAAATGACTAGGGATAGTTAAAATACTATTAAATTGTTATTTACAAACATTATTATAATGTAACATGCCAATAATATAATAACACGAAAAAAATCCAATTTATAAAATGAAATATGACATTGCATAAAGAACCAAATGTTTGGCCCAGGGCATAACCACTAACAAGGTACTCGAAGCCCTTCAAGAGGCACATACTTCACACTCTATAAAACCCAAAACACACACACAATTCACTTTTGGAATGGAGAAACTTGTCGATGATTCCTACACTAAACTGGATTAAATTGATAGAGTATTTGTAAATGGGAATGGAAAGGAACTTGTGGCAGTCCTACTCCCTTGGTTCGAGCTCCAAGGTATCCACTAAACTATAAGAAGTCACCTGAATAGGTTGAAATCAAAAGAGATGCACAACAAAGAAAAGTGTGGATATTTTTCAATTTTAAAAGGATTTTAGGGAATTGGTCAAGAGTCATCCCTACCTCTTTTGGACAAAGGAATTATCAAATTGATGAAATGCTTCACCAGTGATTGATCAGCATGGCCAAAGCCAAGATTATAGTATAAAATTGAAGCACACTAAATGACCTATAATCCAGAAGGTCGTTTTGACTTCTAATGATGAAGGAAAGAATTATGTTGTAGTGTCTCCAAGATAGACTTATAGTCTAGAAGGTTGTTTTAATTTTCGAACATTGAAGGAAAGAATTATGTTTTAATGTCAAGAATTATGTTGTAATGTCTCTAAAGTAAACCTACATGTAAAAATCAAACTTTTAAGCACATGCTATCAGTGACTCCTCACAAATGCATATTCGCCAGAAATTCCACCAGTAAGAACATTGTTCAAAGAGGCAAACACGCCTACAGATGGCACCAACCAATCATTCTATAGTCTCATTTGATTTTGCATGCCTACAAGCTGGTGCTAATCAAATATAGCAAGTACTATCTGATTTTACATTTCAACAAGTTGGCACTAATCAAATATAACAAGTACTATCTGATTTTGCATACCGATAAATTGGTGTTATTTAGATATAATCAAATTATCTCAATTTTGTATGTCAATAACCTGGCCGCTAATTAGATGGTCAATCGAGGGTTAACACATCGACAAATTGATGGTAACTACCTAACCAAAGGCTAACACATCGATAAACTAATGTTAACTACCCAACCAAGGGTTAACACATCGACAAACTGATGTTAACTATCCAACCAAAGGTTAACAAGTCGACAAGCTAACGGTAACTACCTGAACAAGAGACTCACTACCTCGGATGGTATGTGTTTTTTTTTTTAAAATCAACCAAAGATTTGCCACCTCAAGTACGCATCTTTTTCCTTTACTCTGAATTTTGGCTCACTTTGGTATATAAAATGGTGACCTATCGATCATTATGCTCGTGATGAGCTAGACCTATTGGCAGAGACCATGCTTGGGTAGCCCTAAAGTTTCATCACCTTTGACTCAAGTCCATATAATAACAATAACAACTTCCTCTAGGTTGTATAGCCATAACAAACTTTTGCTTGCTATGTGAACCTTTATATATTGACCAAGCTCAAATGAATTAGAAGGGTAACAGTCAAAGGTTATCATGCCTCGACAAGCCTAACCTGATTTGTATGAGTTAGTCAAAATACATAATGGTCAAAACCCATATGCCTACGATTTTAATTAGAGAGGTTATGTTGCTGATTTTTTGCTATGCATAATGCGCATCCATTGGGTACCCTATTAACCCATAGGCTAAGCCTACCTAGGAAAGAGATTGCACGACCCCCTATGTGGAAGTAATAAGGTTAGAAGGCTATTTTTCTGCTTGTGTGTGTTTGTGATTGATCTCTAACAAAATCATGCATTGCATTCATGCATCCTATATATACTGTGCCCATGCAACATTTACCATGCATCATTCCTAACCTCTGATTCTTACAGCCATCATAGACTCATCTAGGTGGTCCAGAGGGTCAGATGAGCGCCTAATTTGAAGATCTATATCCAGCTTGCTAAGACCAAGTTCAGGTTCAGACTTAGGTTCGGGAGTCATTTTGAGTTGAATTTAAGCCAGTTATCAAAAAGCAGTCAGAAAATAACTATAGAAATGGCAAACATTGAATTGAATGAGACTAAAAGGGGAAATGAAACTGGGAGAGTGGCTGATGGCACCACTACAAGGTTTTCGTTTCTGAGGGAAAGGACGAATGTTACTCCTAGTGGGCCTTTGACGGTGAAGGATGACTTAGACTGGAGATTAGATAGATGTAGAATTCAGCTTGTAGTACCCACTCGCGAAATAGTAGAGCCAACGCACGTTAGGAACAATGTCGTAGCTGATGCTACTGTGCTTCAAGATCCACTTAGAAGGGAGAAGAGGCATGATCTTAAGGATGACTTTATTGAAGAGTAGGACGAAGAATATATTCCTTTAGTAATGGATATGAACATGAAAATGAGAGGCCCTAGTATTGAGGACCCAACTTTCAAAAAAATGGAAGAAAATATTAAAGCCATGTCTTGGTTATTGTCTGCTTATAGGGGGATAGACCCTAAAGATCGAGATTTGAATGGAGATGAGTTGTTACCCCTGTAAGACCCTTATCACTCAGATCTAACGGAACAGTGTAAACTAGTCAAAATTTTTTTATTCCATAGTTCTATTCAAAACTTGTTCCATTTACTTAACCTTTATTTTCTATTTCGAATCCATTATTATAACCTTAAGTTGAATTGTCGCTAACCTATAACTGTATAAAGTTACTATTTATTTTACAAAAATTTGGCAATATAACGGCTATAATTCTAACTAGCCTCCTGAAATGCAAACGATTTCACAGCCTCTTAGAGGCACAAAAATTTAATAATAATTATCAAATACAATCCATTCCTCATATTTCATAATCCAATCATCTTATGCACAACCATTTCATTATAACTCAAATATTCATATACCAATATATTCAACTATAACATATAACTCTTTTATTACTATTATAACCATCATTTGTACACACACACACACACACACACACACATATATATGTATATATATTTATATACATGCCATATACAAAATCCAATTGTCCTCTAAAAAAATTTCTCCTTCTCGATGTGCACTATTGCTCCTACTTTTCGATACCTGCACGCAGTAAAAATCTACGTGCTGAGCATTCAATATGCCTAGTGGTGAGAAACAATTCTAATATTTTCTTTAACCATAATATTATTATTATTATTATTATTATTATTATTATTATTATTATTATTATTATCAATAATAATTGAATAAATTAATAACTTATAGTTCAATTTTCACTTTTATCCTATAACTTTATTCAAGAATTATAATTTATTTCATATTTTAACGTTTCTATGTAAAATTACGCTTCTGGTATTTATGTCTTATAAAAGTTCATTTTTACACTGTTGGGTTGTCAAATTACCATTTTACCCTTATTAATCTTTTCTTAACCAAATTTACCCATTGAAACCCAACTTTGAAAAAATTACCGTTTTGCCCCTAAACTTTTTATTTCCTTTCAATTAAGTACTTTTTCACTTCAAAGTTCATTTTTATCTTTCTTTTTCCTCTTTTTGATTTATTCTCAATATAATGCCCCTAGTACAGTCCCAACAGAAACTCTCAGACTGGATATAAGGGACGTGGACCCCATAGGGCCACAAACAGACTGAAAAATGATCCCGAAGCACCATTTATCATAGAACAGATAACAAAACAGACAAATGCTATGGAGATTAGTGATCTTACCATAGTAAAGCAAGACGCCATGACTTGCACCGCAGTACAGATATCCCTGTAGCTTGCCCAATTATATCCTGAGCTAGATTTTACTGTCAGACTATTTCTAAGAGCACAATTTCATCAAATTTCACTTCATTATTCCATTTTATAAGAAACTCTAGGTTTTTGATCTTATATACTTAAATTGACACCAAAAATGGATTTTAGGTATAAAAAACTAGCTAAAAACATTAAAAATATAATTTATCTCTTAAGAAATCAACTAACCTCTTTTGATACCTATACTTGAATCTTTGAATTCCTTTACTTCCTTAGCTTAAATCAAGTGATGGAGGCTTAAATACACATCATGAGGGATAGAATTAGAGTTGGGATGTTAGAATTTAGGGAAAAATTTAAGGAAATTAAGAAGCAAATTTGAGAGAAAGGGACAATGGGAGTGTCTGCCAAGATGGAGCTCAAAGAGGAGGTGGAAGTTTCTAGTTTTCACCAGAAATTTACTTAAATATTCTCTTTAGTATGGGCTTATATTGGGCCAACCCAATGGGCCCAATCCAAAAGCCCAAGTCCATTAATTGTCTATTTGTCTACTTTAATTAATTTCTCCCCTTTTTCTACTCCAATTTACTCTAATTTTGATTTCATCACTCTTATCACATAAAAAATAGGTAGTGTACAAAATTTTAGCCCAATCTGAGTCCGTTACCGGTCCGATTTAATCAAATTGGTCCTATTTAACAACTACCAATATCATCGAAAAATTTATTTTTTTATACCAAAATATTTTACATGAAATTTTATTAAAATATGCAAAATTTGACAATTTTTGGAGTTCATTTGCTATTTTTAAAAATTCGGTCAAAGTTGATCAAACCTTTTTACTAAGAAAATTGACTCACTAGTTTTTTCATATTTTTGACTTTTGGAGGCCTATTTGACCTCAATTTCATTTCAAATTTCAACCCCTGACTCACAATGACCAATACTTTCCGATGGTCAAATAAAATATTTTTCACTTCTGGATACGATTTACAGTCCCGTAACCCTATTTACCATTAAAAATTACTATTCATGGCTAAGCCGGTGTTAAGGCCATTACAATTCTCCCCTATTAAAAGAAATTTCGTCCTCAAATTTTACCTATATTGACAAGCAGAGGGTACTGTTGTCTCATAGTTGCCTCTGGTTCCCATGTAGCTTCTTCCACATTGTGATGGTGCCACAATACCTTCACTAGTGAAACCTGTTTGTTCCTGAGCTGACGGATTTTCCTAGCTATGATCTTCACCAATTTCTTTTCATAAGTCATGTCATTTTGTACTTAAATCTCATCAGGTGTGATCACATGGCTAGGATCAGACCAGTATCTGCGGAGCATAAACACATGGAATACATCGTGTATCTTTTCTAACTCCGAAGGCAATTTCAATCGATCAGCTACAGGACCTACTCGCTGAAATATCTCATAAGGGCCAATAAATCTCAGATTTAGCTTGCCATTTTTACCAAATCTTAGAATCTTTTTCCATGGGGATACCTTCAAAAAAACTTGATCCCCAACCTAAAACTCTATATCTCTTATCTTCAAATTTGCATAGGACTTTTGATGATCCATGGCATCCTTCAATCTGCCTTTAATAATTCATACGTTTTCTTCAGAATCACGAATCAAATCAGAACCTATCCATTTCCTCTCACTCAATTCAGTCTAACACAGGGGAGTTCTACATTTTCTACCATATAAAGCTTCAAAAGGAGCCATTTTTAAACTAAATTGGTAGCTGTTGTTATAGGCAAACTCTGCTAAAAGTAAGTATTTTGCCCAGTTGCTACCGAATTCAAGGACATAGCATCTGAGCATGTCTTCTAGTGTCTGAATCACTCGCTCTGACTGACCATCAGTTTAAGGGTGAAATGTTATGCTAAGGCGGAGCCTTGTACCCAAGGCATCTTGAAAACTTTGGCAAAAATGAGAAGTGAATCTAGGATCCCTGTCAGAAATAATAGAGGATGGCACTCCATGTAATCTTACTATCTCATTAATGTAAATTTCTACCAGCCTAGACAAAGGATAATCCATCCGTAGGCCAGGAAATGAGCAGATTTAGTAAGCCGGTCAATGATCACCCAGATGGCATCATACATCTTCTGAGTCACAGGCAAGCCAATTACAAAATCCATGGTTACCTCGTCCCACTTCCATTCTGGTACTAACAAAGGATGCAACAATCCTGAAGGAACTTAGTGCTCAGCTTTTACTTGTTGACATATCAGACATTTACTCACAAATTTTGTCACATCTCGTTTCATACCTGACCACCAGTAGTAAGCTTTTAAGTCCTGGTACATCTTGTTACCTCCAGGATGCATGGCATAATGCAGAGCCTTTTCTTGTAGTAGAGGCTTCCATCATCACTTAAAGAGTAGTCTTTTACACTACCACTTTGAAGCCTATTCTTAATAGTCATCAGCCAATCATCTTCCTTTTGAGCAACTTTAACCGGATGCACAAAGTCGGGCTTTACTCGTAACTCAGCTACCAGAGCTCCATCTGATGCTAGACTCAAACTGGCATTCATAGCTCGAAGAGTTGCAAACAATACTATCGGTTACTTACACTTGTCAATTTCCTCCACTTATTCATTCAAAAACATTTATATTACCTGACATAAATTTCCTGCTAAGCCCATCAGCCACTATATTAGCTTTCCCTAGGTGGTAATCAATATAACAATTATAGTCTTTAATCAGCTCCAACCAGCGTCTTTGTCTAAGATTGATCTCTCTCTGGGTAAGCAAATATTTCAAACTTTTGTGATCCGAATAGATATAACATTTCTCTCCATACAAGTAGTGCATCCATATCTTTAATGCAAAAATAATGGCTGCTAACTCCAAATCATGAGTGGGATAATTCTTCTCATGAGTCTTAAGTTGTCGGGAGGTATAAGTAATCACCTTTTGCCTTCTTGCATCAGAACGTGGACTAAACCATTTCTGGAAGCATCGCTATAGATCACAAAATCCTTACCTGACTCTATTTGAGTAAGAATAGGAGCTTCTGTCAGCATACTTTTAAGCTTTTCAAAACATTCTTGGCATGCATCAGTCCATACAAATTTGGTATTTTTCTGTAGTAACCGAGTCAAAGGCATTACAATAGTGGAGAAGCCTTTTATGAATCTCCTATAATACCCAACCAATACCAGAAAACTCCTAACTTTTATAAAATTTTTAGGTGGCTTCCATTGGAGAATTGCATTAATCTTCGAAGGGTCTACTTTTATACCTTCTGTAGATATCACATGACCCATAAATGACACTTCATTTAACCAAAAATCACATTTACCGAACTTAGCATACAATTGCTTTTCTCTCAAAGTCTACAGAACAATTCTCAGATGCTTATCATGCTCTTCTAGCATCTTGGAGTAGACTAGAATGTCATTAATAAAAACTACCACAAATTGATCTAAATAAGGGTGGAAAACCCTATTCATCAGGTCCATAAAGGTGGCTGGTGTATTTGTGAGTCCAAAGGGTATGACTAAAAACTCATAGTGGCCATACCTAGTGCGAAAGGTGGTTTTAGGCACATCTACTTCCTTTACTCCCATCTGGTAGTAGCCTGATCTCAGGCCAATCTTTGAGAAAATACCTGCTCCTTTAAGTTGATCAAACAAGTCTTCAATACAAGAAAGAGGATACTTGTTCTTTGTGGTGACTTTATTTAGCTATCTATAATCAATACACAGCCTGAGTGTACCATCTTTCTTCTTTACAAACAGGACTGGCGCTCCCTAGGAAGAAACACTAAGTCTAATAAATCCCTTATCTAACAATTTTTGTAACAGAATTTTTCAGTTCTTTTAATTCTGCAGGTGCTATTCTATAGGGAGCAATGGAGATAGGGGTAGTACCTGATGCAACATCAATGGAGAACTCTAACTCCCTGTCAGGTGGTAAGCCTAGCAATTCATCAGGAAACACATCCTCAAACTCTCTAACAGTAGGCACTTCTGATATCTTTGGATTGACTTTCTTTGCCTCCACTGCATAACACATATAAGCTACGCACCCTTTCCTAATCAATCTCTTAGCAGCAGTAGCCGATATCACATCAGACAAGAAATCAGTCCTCACACCTACCACTGTAATCTCCCGGTTATCTTTAAGCTTTAAGGTAACCCTCTTTCTTTTACAATCAACAGTCACTTGGTGGGCGGATAACCAATCCATCCCCAGAATCACATCAAATTCGTGAAAGGTTAACGCAATCAAGTTTTTCAGGAATATATGTCCCTGGGTACTAATAGGACGCTGTCTATACACTTTGTCTACCACTACACTATACCCTTGAGGATTACTCACCAAGATATCCTGGTCCAAGAAGGCCTCTTTTATCCCTTTATCCCATGCCAAAGCAGTGCTGATATAGGAGTGTGTGGAACCAAGATCAATCAAAGCATGTACTGAATTAGATAACAGAAGAAATTTACCTACAATCACATCAGGAGCATCCTCCTCTTCATGACCAATACTTTTCGATGGTCAAATAAAATATTTTTTACTTTCGGGTACGATTTACAGCCTGATAACCCTATTCACCATCAAAAATTACCGTTCACGGCTAAGCCGGTGTTTAGGCCATTACAACCCCAAATGTTCAAAATGCCTGATTTGTCATGGTTTGATGGCACTTCAGATCTTTCAGTGTATGTCAAGCAATACATATTGATTATGAAGGGGACTACTTTATTTACGAAACAGAAGGTGGAGCACTTTTGCTTGAGTTTGATTGGACCTACAATAGATCGGTACCATAAGTTGGATAGAGGAGACTAAAGTGGATTAGGATCTATTAACAAAGGAGTTCCTCAAGCACTATGACCGCAACATAAGGATAAAGGTCACCCTGAAAGACCTTGAGTTACTCCAATAGAAGTATGATGAGGCTTTCCATGGGTACCTCACTAGGTGGAGGAATAGGGTGATAGAGATGAAAATGAAACCTGACATAGCTTATCAAATCAAGTTGTTTATCCAAAATGCAAGTCCATACTTGAGAGATGGTTTGAAGATGAAGGGCTTGAAAGATTGAAAGTCCTTGAAGGATATAGTTGTAGAGGTTTAAGGAGAGCACTTAGCTAGAGGGGCGAGTAGTGAGAATGCGAGTAGGAATTTCAGCAGTAACAAAGCTGTTAGGAACAGTAGTGGGCAGAATAGAGCTGGAAATACTGCAGAGGTGTCTGCCATAGAGGTGAGTCAGAGGCACTATTCTAACTTGAGTAAATTACTGTCTTGGGTTCCGAATAAATTGGTTAAAGAAGAAAGCTTCTGCCTATATCGTTTAGGACTGTAAAAAGTTAGGGGTTGCCCTACCATAGAGAGGATCAATATTGTGTATACCATTAGCACACAGGACATCTGATTGATTATTGCCACACTTTGAGAAACAAGATTCAGACTTTGATAGATAGCAAGCAGATTTTAGATTCTAAGAAAAGGGATGAGAAGAAAAAGGGATGTTATAATATTGTGCCCCCTCTAGTGTATATGATTGGGTCAAGTTTACCTGAGTGGTATGTGATGAAGGATCTGTATGGGAATGAATATTTGGCCATTACTCACTCTACCCCAAAAGTAACAAAGCCAGTTGAAGAAAATTGATCAGTTTCTATGATTAACTATTGGGATACTCCTACAGAGAGTAAGGATAAAGGGGCTTGAATGCCTATTGATATCTAAATTTTAGCCAATGAATATGAGGAAGAAATAGAGGAAGAGAAGAAATTCACGACAGTCACAAGGAGTGAGAGAGTGGCCCCGGAGATCAAAAGGCAACCAGCTCCTGTTGTGGTGCCAACAGAGAAGGAGATTAAGGATGATCATATAATTAAGCTGTTGAAAAAGACATAGGGTTAGGTAGGTATTTGGATTTTGTTGAGGTAGTTTCCTTCACATAGACAAAAATTGGTGGAGGTTTTGACGAGGCTACTGTTGCCACCACTATCTCGCCCTCTAAGTTGCTAGATTTGATTAGGAAAGGAACTAAGGAGAATGTGATGTACTTTGATGCTGACTTGCCTGTGGAAGGAAGGGATCATAATCGTGCCCTCTACATCAAGGCTTAGGTTAATGGTAAGCACACGGCTTGTGTGATGATAGATGATGGGTCCTCCATTAATGTTTTTCCTTTAATGGAAATTTCAGCCTTTGGATTAAATGAGAGCATACTAAGTAAGTCTGATCTGACTATTTCTGCATATGACAACTTTAAGAGGTAAGCTATTGGGATATTTAAGGCTATGATGAAGATAGGGCCTATTGAGATTGAAGCTAAGTTTTTAGTTTTACCTATTCCAGCAAATTTCTTTGTGCTTCTTGGAAGACTGTGGTTTTAAAAGATGGGAGGAGTGCCATCTATATTACATCAGATGATTAAGATCCCTTATGATGGAAAGGTAGTCACTATTAAAGCAGCGAGGAAGAATTAGGTATCTATGCTTGAAATAGCTAAACAGCCATTTAGCAAGTTTTACGTGGCAGTTATTAGTGATGAAGAGAAAGAGGATAGCCTTTCTGACAGTCATCAAGTGATTAATATGATTAGAAAGATGAATTTCCTACTTAGTGCTAGTTTGGTCAAGAACTCTCAAGGGCCTCAAACCGATGTAGCTACTAAAGGTCAGAAGGACAAGAAGGGGTTAGGCTTTATAGGTTCCAGTAAGAACGGTAAGGAGAAGAAAGCAATGAAAGGGATTTTTCACATTTCTCAGAGTTTTGTACTAGCTTCAGGCTTGTGTCTTTATTATGGAGAGAATGAGCCTCAGTTGATAGGGGGTGAGTTAGTGCCAAGATTTGAGCTGTTCAATGATGTTTTCAATTGGGAATGGGGAATCATCAAGCCAGTTGAGGATTTCTGGGATAAAGAGATTTTGTTGCACCATTCAGCCTGGGACAAAGAGGCGCCAGAGGAAGTCATGGAAGAGAAGCTGCTTGCTACTTAGCCAAAAGGCAAAAGGAAGATGTAGGCTAAAGAATTACCCAAAGATGATCTAGAAGCTAGAGAGACATATGATGTTGACAGGATTGGAGAGGACACCTTTATTGATATTGTTTATATTCCTGAATTTTTTGATGAGAACAATATTTGCTCTTTCGATTAAATCAATGAGATGAATAATTTTACTTACTTGTGTGATGTTTTTTCTAATTTTATTTTACATGATTATGATCATAAAACATTTATATTTGACATTAACTCAACAAATACATGTTCATTTAATCATGAAATTAGAAAAAAACCCAAAAAAAATTTTATTGGCATCAGACATAACTCCTGAAGAGAGAAAAATTTGAGAAAATTTTGAAAAAATATGGAAAAAGTGTTTTCCTGTACCTAAAAAGACATGCTAGGAATAGATTGAGGGGTTGTTGAACATACCATTCTAATGTACCTGGGGTATAAGCCAGTTAAGCAGAAACTTAGAAGACTTAGGCCAGAGTGGGCTGAGAAAGTTAAATATGAAGTCGGGAAGCAAATGGAGGCTAAGTTCTTAGTGGAAGTCCAATATCCCATATGGTTAGCAAATGTAGTCCTTGTATCAAAGAAGGATGGCAGAGTAAGAGTCTATATCGATTATCGAGATTTAAGCAAAGCCTGTCCTAAGGATGATTTTTCTTTGCCTCATATAGATGTCTTAGTTGATAGTATAGCTGTTTGTGCCATGTATAGTTTTGTGGATGGGTATGCTGGGTATAACCAGATTCTAAAAAAATGGTGGATAGGATCAAAATGGCTTTCATAATCGAGTGAGGGTTCATATTCTTACTGGGTCTTACCTTTTGGGCTTAAAAATGTAGGTGTTACCTATTAGAGAATAGCCACTAAAATTTAGATGACTTGATCCACAAGGAAGTAAAGGTGTACGTGAATGATATGATGACCAAGTCAGTTACCAGGCAAGGTCATATCAAGGCATTAAATAAGTTTTTTCAGAGGATCAGCAAGTATAATCTCTGCCTTAACCTAAAAAAACCCATATTTGGAGTCACTTTAGGTGAGCTTTTAGGCTATGTAGTGAGTCAAAGAGGTATAGAAGTAGATCCTGACAAGGTAAGAGCCATTAGAGAAATGTCAGTATCCCATAAGGGAAAAAAAGTTAGAGGGTTCCTAGGTAAGATCCAATACATAAGTAGGTTTGTTGCCAAGTTGACTTCGATCTATGAATCGATCTTCAAGTTGCTTAGGAAAGATCAATCCATGGTCTGGAATGAGGATTGTCAAAAAGCTTTTGATACCATTAGAGAATATCTGCTACATCCACCAGTGTTGAGACCACCTTAGATAGGTAAGCCTCTAATTTTTTACTTGGTAATAGAAGACAGTTCAGTAGGGGCTATGATTGCACAAAAGGATGATTTTGGGATTAAGTACGCAGTATACTACCTTAGTAAGAAGTTTCTTCCTTATGAGGTGAAGTACGTAGAAGTTGAAAAGATTTGTTTGGCAGTCATATGGGTGTTGAAAAAGTTGAGACACTATTTCCATTCTTATAGGATACAAGCTGTGGCTAAGCAAAATCCCCTTAGATACTTACAAGAAGCTCCTTCATTGTTAGGAAAGATGGGGAGATTGTTAATTTTACTATAGGAATTCAATACAGAACATATTATTGGGAAGACCATTAAAGGAAGAGCAGCAGTAAAGTTCCTAGCTGATCAACCTTTAAAAGGTAAAGAGATGACTTATGAATTCCCCGATGAGAACATTGCAGCCATAATGGTGCAGGGTTGGCAGATATACTTTGATGGAACTGTGAATAATAAAGGAGCAAGAGTAGGAGTGATCTTGGTTACCCTAGAAGGAGAAATGATGCCATTAGCTAAGAAGTTAAGATACAAAGCCACGAACAATGAAGCAGAGTACAAAGCTTACATTTTCGGGTTAGAAGCCTTACTAATTGTGGGGGCAAAGTCTGCAGAAGTGTTTGGAGATTCATCTCTAGTAATTTACCAAGTAAGGGGTGAATGGTCAGTGAAGAAAGAGCGCTTATTGCCTTATCTCAGATATTTAAAGGTTTTGAGCAGTCATTTTGAGGTTTGTACTTTTAGACATGTGCCTAGAGAAAAAAACCAGTGGGTAGATGCCTTAGCTACCTTAGTGACCATATGGGATAATTGAAGGGAATAATTATAAAGCCAGTGCTAATCTTAAGTTTGGATAAGCCATGCTTCAACAAGGAGCAGATCATAGATATCGAGGTAGACGATGGAAAGCCTTGGTATTATGACATTTAGAATTACCTAGAAAAGTCAGTGTTCCCTGAGAAAGCTAGTAAAAAGGACCAAAGAATGATCCGCAAGTTGTCAACTTAGTTCATTATTGTAGGAGTGCTTTACAAGAGACAGCTTGACGGAATCCAACTGAGGTGTTTGGATGAAAAGGAAGCAAATAAGGTAATGGAGGAAGTACATACAGGAGTATGTGAAGCTCATATGAACAGCTTAGCCTTGGCAAAGAAGATTATGAGGCAAGGATTCTTTTGGTTCACAATGGACACTGATTGTTCTAAGTATGTTAAAGAATGCCTGTTATGTCAACAGTATGCGGACCTAAGGCATTTGCCTATTTCTGAATTGTGTAACCTTACATCGCTTTAGCCTTTTGCTGTATGGGGAATAGAAATTATGGGAATGATTCATCCACCTGCTTCAAATGGACACAGACTCATCATAGTGGTCATTGATTATTTCACCAATGGGTCGAAGCATAGTTCTTTAAAAAGGTAGATGCATGGGATATGGCTAAGTTCATCAAGAAGAATTTGATATGCAGACATGGCTTGCCTCATCATGTGGTGCCAGACAATAGGCTGCAGTTTTAAGGTGAAACCAAACATATGCTCATCAAGTATGGGGTTCAACATCATAAGTCTTCTCCTTATAAACCTCAAGCAAATGGAGCAATTGAAGCAGCCAATAAGAATGTAAAAAGAATTCTGGCCAAAATGGTACGGATTTACAAGGATTGGGCTGATAAACTACCCTTTGCAATATGAGGTTATAGGACCATAGCTGGAACCAAAGGCCATATTAGCAGAGCCTCAAGCACCGCAAGAGTAGCCATCTTGATAGGAGGACCATACAGATGAGCCCTAGGAGTCACAAGAGCCATAGGGGGCAGGTATTGACTCAGACTATGAGTTCGACATGCAGATCGATGTACATGATCTTTTGGGTGGATCTCCATAGACACCAGTACCTCTAAGATCTCCCATCAGACATCAGAGGTTGCCAGCTATGAGAAGGTTTTCCTCATATGGACATCTAAGAGCATCGTTTTCTTTGGCTCCCCAACCTTATAGGCATACGGGGGCAACTACTTTGATTGCTTCTCCGATATCAGTTCCACTGTCGCCAACACAGACATCTTCAACCATGCCATCAGATGATAT